>CM047749.1:26412413-27137413 GCA_026225825.1 Pistacia integerrima
TAAGGCCCTCATAGAAGTACTGGATCAATAACTGCTCACTAATCTGATGATGGGGGCAGCTTGCACACAATTTCTTAAAGCGTTCCTAGTATTCATGTAAGGACTCTCCGTTATGCTGCCTTACACCACAAATTTCTTTCCGAATGTTGGTTGCCCTCGAAGCTGGGAAATATTTCTCCAGAAATAATCTCTTCATCTCGTTCCATGTGGTTATAGTTCCGGAGGGTAGATAATAAAGCCAATCTTTAGCCGAATCCTTCAAAGAAAACTGGAAAGCTCTTAATTTAATTTGCTCCTCGGTCACCCCCGTAGGTTTCATACTCGTGCAAACCACATGAAGCTCCTTTAGATGCTTATGAGGATCTTCACCTTCAAGACCATGAAAAGTGGGCAAGAGATGTATTAGTCCAGATTTTAATTCAAAAGTAGTAGCAGCATCTAAAACAGGAAACGTTATGCATAAAGGTGCTTGATTCAAATCAGGGGCAGCAAGCTCTTTCAAAGTTCGATTTCCAGCCATGACGTCCTCCTCTTCTAAATCATAGTTGCTAGCAAATTGGGAATCAAAAGCCAAATTGCTTTCCTCAGAATCTCTTCGAGCTTCCTTCCTTAACCTAAGCAAAGTGCTCTCAATTTTTGGATCGAATGTTAAATCACCAAGGTGAGAGGACCTGGTCATACAACAAAAAACCTAATAAAAGAATTAGAATAAATGACAAAAAATGAAAACTAACTAGAAAATTTAAAAAAAAAATGGCCAGAAACACGAAAACGCCAAAAACCCTATCAAAACATTCGAATTTGGCCTCAAAAGGGTAGGGCTATAACTTTTTCTAGTTTTGCTCAGAATTTCGTTTTCTTTGAAACGGGTACTCGCAGCACTCCTACCTTAACCAAAATTTTCCTTATGAATAGTACTACTGTTCATCCGGAACAGTACTATTGTTCACAATTTCTCTTTTTTTTTTCTGCAAAATAAAAAAAACTAACAAAAACGCAATAAAAAATCACAAAAACAAAAAAAATCAACTAGAATCACTCCTCGACAACGGCGCCAAAATCTAGTGTGCTGTCGTAGGCAACCAAGATTAATAACCTTTCTAACCTAACTACTAAATGTAAATAGGGTAAGCAAGGGTCGATCCCACGAAGAGTGTCTAGCCAAATTTTCGATTATGTGAACAAGGCTTGGGGGTTTTGAGTAAAAACAGAAAACAATCTTAGGAAAAACAAAAACAATTCAAAACGAAAATCAATCAAAATAACAAAACTTGGTCTCTATCGACATCCACCATCGGAATCTTACAACTGATCATTGATGCAAAAATAAATCAATTCTTGCTTTGAATATTCACCGTTGGAACTATTTTCCTATCTCTCCTTAATTGTAATTAATTAGGAAACAAGCGATCTTAATTAATCTTACCATTAAACAACCCTAGACAAGCGCTAAAGATTTAATCTAATGGCAGCCTTAAGAATTAGAGAAATCGATGAAGCTAAACAACACAAACACAAGCAGTTGTATTTAATTTAGATGAATGTTCCTCTTAAGATTACTAATTCCTGACGCAATTACGGATTTGATATCAAACTTAGCAGTAGATTGCAACAAATAATCCACTAGTAGGCCTCCTAGTAATTAAATGCATCAATCATGAAGATATGCACAGATTAACATTCAATACTCAAACACGAAAATTGAACACTAAAATAAAATAGATTAGACCTCACAGTTGGTTGATTCCGAGGTCTCCGTTTCCTTCGACCAAGTTACAAAAGTTTAGCCGCTCATGGCCATAAACAAAAACTCAAAAAGAAAGAAAAATTGCAGAGAGCAGAAGAGAGAGGCATGGTGCCCCTTAAAACCTAATCTGATCTCCCTTTTAAAATCCAATTCAAATCTGGAAAAACCACTCAATCTCCTAAACAAATTCTAATATCCTAAAATAACACTTATCCTAATCTGATTAATTGGAAATAAAATAAAATAGAGTCCTAATAAAATAGGAAAGTGGTGTTTCCAGCTGTAATCTTCGTGTAGCATGTATGTCTTCAAAACGTGCAATAATAGACTGACTTGCATGACAAGTCAAAACGTCAGCAGTACAGGTATGTCAACTTCAAGCCCGATTACAGCCTTGATGCAGAGAGAATATCTCCAAACTCAAAACCTGAAAGTTGTAGATCTATTTCTTAACGTTCCACAGAATTTTGAATCATCTCAATCAGAGCTCGAATGAGAGAGTTATGCCCAGATTACAAAGCAGTGGCGAAACTGTCCGAATTCACCTAATTAGTTCCGTTTTGCAATTAACACCTCCATTTGCTTCCTAAATCAAAATAAAGTAATAATGAGTACAATTAGGCAACAAATAAGTATAAAAGACTAAACATTAAGGGGGGTAAATATGACATTTTGCATTCCCATCAAACATTCTTAAACTTGGAAAGCATCTTATTTACTTGTACATGAACCAACATTAATAACATAAAATAACATATATGTAATATAACATAGCATATTCAGTTCATATCATAATGCATAATATAATTCATGTAATGCTTTCCTAGGCCTTTGATCGAACTTTACGAGCTGAGGTATTTGTGAATAAGTTAACTCCATTGACTCCATTAGCAGCAAGGCCTAGTATTCCGCCTTCCGCTCCACAGAGAGACAGATTTGATGCCCCCAGCAATAGAGAAGGGGAGAATAAGAAAAGATTTCAGTCAAAGAAGAATAGGAGGGACAGGAAGAATAAAACGCCGAGGACTTTTGAGTTTCCTCAATGTCAGAAATGTGGGAAACATCATTCGAGAGAGTGTCTCAAGGGTGTATGTTTTAGATGTTGCAGCCTGGACATATGATGAAAGAATGCAAGGCCCCTCCTGCACCCACAACACAGACATCCAAAGGCACTAATGCTTGGGTATTTACAGTTGCACAAAGGGAAGTCGAGGCCAGCCCGTCTGCAATTACTGGTCAGTTATTATTTCATTCAGTTCCCCTTTATGCATTAGTTGATTTTGGAGCCACACACTTATTTATTACACATGGGATTATAGAGAGATTGGGTTTGAAACCTATTATAGTAGATCAGCCTATTAAGATAGAATTGCCAGACGGTGATAGTGTGGTAACTCGGGAGATGCTTTCAGGGGAGTCCATAGTGATCCATGGAAGGATGTTAACAGTGGATTTGACTATATTTGATATGCTCGACTTTGATGTATTTTGGGCATGGATTTCCTAGGGAGATATGGAGTAGAGATTGATTGCTGAAAGAAGAAAGCAAAGTTTAATCTTGATGACGGCGATAAGTTCAATTTCAGAGAGGGCCATCAGCTTAGTATGTCAATCAGGAGTGTAAAAGCCAAAAAAATGTTAAGAAAATGGTGCTCTAGGTATATTGCCCATGTGGTGAAAAGCAGTGATGTCCCTCGATCAGAGATCCAGAATGTGCCAGTAATCTGGGAGTTTCCAGATGTATTTCTGGATGATTTGCCAGGTTTACCTCCAGGAAGAGAAATGGAATTTAGCATTGAGTTGGCACCAAGGACAGCATTGATTTCTAAGGCCCCTTATCGTATGGCCCTAGTTGAGCTCTAGGAATTGAAGAAGCAGCTCTAAGAACTCCTAGACAAGGGTTTTATTCGACCAAGCCATTCTCGCTGGGGTGCTCCAATTCTATTTGGGAAGAAGAATGATGGGTCGCTACGGATGTGCATAGATTACTGAGAGTTGAATAAGATGACAGTGAAGAATAAGTACTTGTTACCTCGCATAGATGATTTATTTGATCAGCTTAAAGGAGCAATAGTGTTTTCAAAGATTGATCTGAGGTCGGGTTATCATCAAGTAAGAGTTGCAGAGCAAGATATTGCCAAGATTGCATTTCGGACCAGATATGGGCATTATGAGTTTGTAGTGATGCCTTTCGAGTTAACCAATGCCCTAGTAGTCTTTATGGACTTGATGAACTGGGTGTTTCATGATTGTCTTGATTGATTTATAGTGGTATTAATTGATGACATCCTGGTTTATACTAAGACAAGAGAAGAGCATGAAGAACATTTGAGATTTGTGCTGCAGCGATTGAGAGATAAGAAGTTGTATGCCAAATTTTCTAACTGTGAGTTCTGGCTAGATCAAGTTATCTTCTTGGGTCCAATTGTCTCAAAAGAAGGTGTGTCAGTAGATCCTAGTAAGGTAAAGGCAATCCTAGAGTGGCAAAGGCCGAAGACAGTGAAAGAGGTTAGAAGTTTCTTGGGGCTTGCAGGTTATTACGGGCGGTTTGTAGCAGGATTTGCCCAGTTGGCTAAGCCGCTTACAACTCTTACCAAATAAGGAACTCCTTTCATATGGTCAGATGCATGTGAAGAGAGTTTCCAAGAGTTTAAAGGAAGACTCCCCATAGCTCCTATTCTGGTGTTACCACATGAGGGTGTAGACTATGATATTTATATAGATGTCTCACTTCAGGGACTTGGTGTTGTGTTGATGCAGTTAGGTAGGGTAATAACTTATGCTTCTCGACAGTTGAAAGAGTATCAGACGAGATACCCTACGCATGATTTAGAGTTAGCAGTTGTAGTTTTTGCATTAAAGATATGGAGGCATTACTTGTATGAGGCAAAGTGTATTATTTATATCGATCATAAAAGTTTGAAGTATTTCTTCACCCAAAGGGATTTGAATATGAGACAAAGGAGATGGTTGGAGCTAGTAAAAGATTATGGTTGTGAAATCAAGTATCAACCTGGAAAAGCCAATGGGGTAGTTGATGCCTTGAGTAGGAAAGCCTTTTTGTCTCAGCTCACAGTGTAGAAAAAATTATTGGAAGAATTTCTCAAGGAACAGATAGAGATGATACTAGGAAGAATTGCCAGGTTAGAAATTCAATCCACTTTACTGGAAGAGATTAAAGAAAAGCAAGCTGTTGACGAGTGGTGTCAGAAAATGAATCAACGTGCATTGGAAAGCAAGATACCAGAGTATCAGATTTTAGCTGATGTTCTCAATTTTAGGAGTCGTATATGTATTCCTCAGGATGCTAAGCTGAGAAAGAAGATTCTTGCGGAGGCTCATAATACACCATATACTGCACATCCTAGAGGAACCAAATGTATCAAGATTTAAAGAAGAGTTATTGGTTGCCAAGTATGAAGAAAGACATCAGAGAGTATGTAGCAAAATGTATGGTTTGTCAATAGGTTAAAACAGAGCACCAAAGACCATCAGGACTGCTTCAACCACTCAGCATTCCTGAATGGAAATGGGAAAATATATCAATGGATTTCATTACAAACCTTCCAAAAGTTCAAAAGGGTTATAATGCACTATGGGTGATAGTAGACAGATTAACCAAATCAGCACATTTTCTTCCAGTAAAAGACAGTGCCACCTCAGATCAGTTGGCCCAAATCTACATCAAAGAGATAGTTAGATTGCATGGGGTGCCCAAGACAATAGTATTAGATAGAGATTCCAGAATTGCTTTAGCTTTTTGGACTAGTCTACAGAGAAACTTGGGTACCAGGTTAGCGTTTAATCTGACCTTACCACCCAGTGATGTGGCCAAAGAGAGAACCAATCAGGTGCTAGAGGACATGGTGAGAGCATGTTGTATGGATTATAAAATGACCTGGCATGAGATGCTACCATTGATAGAGTTTGCTTACAACAACAGTTATCAATCTAAAATTAAGATAACTCCTTATAAAGCTTTATATGGTAGACGATATAGATCCCTACTACACTGGAATGAAGTAGGAGAGAAAGATGCTTTAAATGCAGCTCTTGGACGAAAATAACTTAGAAAATGATAGAAGACATTAAGTTGATTAGAAATAGAATGAAACAAGCTCAAGACAGACAAAAGAGCTATACGGATTTAAAGAGAAAAGATGTAGAATTTGAAGTGGGTGAAGTGTTTATTAAAATTTCCCCCTACAAGTGGGTAGTGCGTTTTGGTGGAAAAGGAAAACTTGCACCTAGATACATTGGCCCCTTTGAAGTATTTCAACGAGTAGGAAAAGTAGCGTACAAATTGGCGCTACCACCAAATATGGATAGAGTGCACAATGTTTTCCATGTATCAATGCTTCGAAGGTATGTCAGCGATCCCTCCCATATATTGAAAGCAGAAGAAGTGGAATTAAAGGATAATCTTGTTTATGAGGAGAGCCCAATTCAGATATTGGACAGAAAAGTTAAGGAGCTCTGAAATAAGAGTATTCCATTAGTAAAAGTTCTATGAAGGAATCATATAATAGAAGAAGCTACATGGGAAGTAGAGCAAGATGTACGTAACCCCTATCCTAAGTTGTTCATCTGAATTTCACGGACGAAATTCTTTTAAGGTGGGGAGAATTGTAACACTCACATCAAGGTACGTAATTTTATTTATGCCCTAATACCCTTAGTAGGATTTCTTTGATGTTACCTTAGACAAATGTGAAGGAAATTCCTTAAAACTTCATTAGCGGTAAACTGGTCTTTTCACTCCTAATTAGATGAAAAAGTGGGGAGTGAAAGGAAACAAAATAATGTGGAGAAGATAATAAAAATGAGGGTATTTTGGTAATTGACTAAGGGATATAGATGGGATTTCATAGAAAGTGCAAAGGCAAAATGGGAATACATGCATATATTATTAGATATAAGGTTTCATTAGAAGAAACCCTAGCCATATTTCAGCCCTTGTACAAGCCACCCTTGTAATATTTTCTTTCTAGCTAGTAAACTCGTAAAATAATCACGAAAACATATATATGAAAATACACATATAAACGAGTAATAAAGTATGGGCCCATATTTAATTTTTCTTTACATACAAATGTTTACAAAATATACTCAAAAATAGCAACTTGACAGTGTAGCCCAACCCTTCCACTACGTGAAATTCCAAGCGACCACAACTCACCTATCACCTGCAAAAACATTGAAAACAATGGAGTGAGCACTAATTGCTTAGTAAGTAAACCCGCTGTGCTACCCTTCTCTCTCCGTTGCTTAACTTTTGAATTTTCTTTCCTTACATCTCATTTCCCGATTACTCTCTATTCTTTCTCTGTTCTTGTCTCTGTTCTTTCTCTATTCTTTCTCTGTTTTGCTCTCTGTTTTTCTCTCAATTTTCTAATTTTCACTACTCATGATAATGAGCATGGTATTATGCAAATGCATGATGCCAATGCTCAAATGCATAGATTATGCATTTTCTTTTCTATTTTCTTATTATGTTTTCTGTTTTTGTTTCTTTTTCTTTATTTATTTATTTATTTCTTTTCTAGTCTTTCTTTCTATTCTTTCTTTTCTTTTCTATTCTTTCTTTCTTTCTATTTTTTTTTCTTTTCTATTTTTTTTTCTATTCTTTCTTTCTTTCTTTCTATTCTTTATTTTCTTGCCGATCGGACTCAGTTGAGGCATGGATTTGGAGCCTTGGCGGTGTGAGTGAATTCTCTAATTCTGGGTACATCCTTATACACATGCAGATCTAACGGACTGTACAATTCTTATTTCTGAATTTTGAGGCCACTCACTAAAGGCGGCATGCATGTGGGACTATGTCACTTACGGGCTCCCCATCGCAACAACCTTCTCTTCTTTTTATCTTTTTACACTTCTTTAACTAAAAATTCAGATTTGAATATCTTTCATATTCTAATTTCTTTCTACTTTCTCTTTAACATATTTTAGTGCTTTTTTACGCTCTTATGAATATGTATGCATGTAGATGGTTTAATGCTTATAATTCTTTCTAATTTCTCATGTTTAAATGCAATTATGCATTATGGAATGCAAACATGTCATTCTTTACCATCTACAAACTCATCCCAAAGTAATACATAATCATACTCATACATGCACTTTTCTTTGGCATTTCATCAAACAACTCATGTGCACAAATTAACACTAATTTGGCTACACTTCTATCTCTATTTTAGGCCACAAAAAATTTGGCATAAGCTCCTCCATAATTAACGCCAAATCTGCCCAAAATACACACTTCAAAATTTCCACTGCAACTCTTCCAAATCTCAACCAAACATTCATCAAGTATCACGTACACCAACCCAACTTCTCATGGATAGGTTCTACTTATTATTCAACACCAAATCCATCAACAATTCTACATATAACACATATATATGCATAAAGAAAATTCTCTACACAACATAACTTAAATCATACTTAGCGTAGGATTTACTTACCTTTGATATGAGCAAATTCAACCCTTTAAGAATCTTCTTTGCTCAAACTCTCTTCCTCTTAAATCCTATGAGCATAAACCATCAAAATCAACACTTTACAATTAAAAAATCACTTCTTAGTGCAACGATCTTACCTATAAATGCTTGAGATTGAAAATCTACTCAAAAATACCCAAGATCTATGAATTTCTTTTGAAAAAGAAGTAAAGAAATTGAGAGGATTTGGAGGAGAAGTGGCATGAAAATGGGTTGAAGAGTCGCTAGGGTTTCACTCTTCAATCCTTGATATAACATTAAATTATATATTAGTTTCCCATTTTGCCCTTGTACTTTCTTTAAAATTCCATCCATGTCCCTTAGTCAATTACCATAATGCCCTCATTTTATTGCATTCTCCATGAAATTCTATCTCTTTTCACTCCCCACTTTTTCAACTAATTTTGAGTGAAAAGACCATTTTATCGTTAATGCAAGTTTAAGGCATTTTCTTCACATTTTTCCTTAAAATAACCTTAGCAAAAATCAACTAAAGGTATAAGAGCATAAATTAAATCACGTACCTCCATGTGGGCGTTACAACCCTCACCCCTTTTTCTCTCAAATTTCTTCACCAAATCTCAAAGAGAATTCATAGGACTCGGCTTGGATTTTTATAGATTTTCAGTCCTAAAGCATCCAAAGGTCCAAGAGGAAGAGACTTTTAGCAAAAGAAGGTTATATCACACATTCAAGGTAAGTAAACCCAAATTTTAGCCTTGATTTGAGCAAGACTTGTGTAGAATGATTCTTGCATGTTTGTATGTGAGAATTGTTGGCTGTTTTTGATGTTGAATGATGTGTAATTTCCAGCCATGAGAAGTAGTGTATGAGTATGTGGTGATTTGGTGAAGTTATGGAAGAATTAGTGTTAAAATTTTGAAGTGTTGAGATTTGTTGAAATCGGCTAGGTTTATGGCTATAATTAGTGAGTTTTTGCTCAAATTTTGGTGGATTTAGAGAGTTGTGGAAGTGTAGCCAACTAAGTATTTGCATGTGCATATGAATTGTTTGATGAAAATCCAAAGAGAAAATGCATGCATGAGTTGGTTAAACCCTATTAAAGAAAGGTTAGAAAAAGGCAAGAATTGAAGTAGAAAGATTATGTTGGGCTTAACCAAGTGTAAATTTTAGTATTCAAGAGTGCATATTGTTATGCCAAAATTAGAATATCACTTGGTCATGTTAGTTCCATGAGAGAGATGGCCCTTAGTGCTTGGTTCTAGTTACTTGAACCTTTACTACTTTTTGAATAGCACATGAAAGTGTTAGAAAAGAATTGCATGTTAAAGTGTTACTTTGATATGGCATTTGTGATAGTAGAAAATGGTAGAATATGTCATGACATACCATTATGCCATAATGAGTTTTCAAGTTTGTGTATGTGAACTTGGAAAGAATATCAAAGAATGGGCTTGATCATGCATATATTATGCATATGATTTATTCATATATAGCCTTGATTTGGTAAATGAGAATATTAAAGAAAATGTTAGCAAAGAATGAGAAAAGAAAGAAAGAAAATGGCTTATAGATTCTTTTTAAGCTAACATGCAAATATGTATATTTTCTCATTTACTAAAGAATGCAAGTGTGGAATTTCCATAGCTTGGAAATTCATTTAGAAATGTGTATAGTATCTCTTCCTATTCTCTTTCTACAGCATGTTATGTTATAAGGTTGTTGCGATGGGGAACCCATGAGTGACAGAGATGCAGAAAATTCCCATATGCACGCCGCCATCAGTGAGCGGCCTCAGCATAGCAGAACAGAATTTGTACAGTCCGTCAGCAGTGCATGTGGATGAGGAGCGTACCCGCGAAAAATACCTACATGCAGCCGCCATCGGTGGCGGCCTCAAGATAGCGAGCAGAATTAGTACGATCAAGTCGGCATGCATGTAATGAGGCACTACTATACACTCACATGGCCAGGGTTCCAAATCCATGCCTCAACCTAGTCCGATAGGCAAACTAGAACAAAAAAGAAAAGAAAGAGAAACAGAATAAGAAAGAGAAACAAAACAGAAAATAAAAGAAAGAGATACAGAATAAGAGATAGAAAATAGAAAAGAAAAGAAAATTCTTTTCTCAGAAAAGTTTATTATTCTGCATATGTATTATGCTACTTGCATGATTTAGCATTTCTTATGTGCTCGATGATGTACAGTTTGATTAATTTTCTTTGCACATTGGAAAGTAGCAAATCAAAATATCAGAAAAGAATGCAGAATATTAGAAAAGAATGCAGCATATCAAAAAAAATAAAGTCAGAAAAGGAAAGTCAGAATATGAGTAACTGAGAAAAAACAGTAATACAGTTTGGTTTACTTACTGAGCAATTAGTGCTCACTCCGTTATTTTACTGTTTTGCAGGTACTAGATGATTTACGGTTGGGTGGGACGTCAAGAAGCGGAGGAGTTTGGCGGCATTGTCCAAGACTATTTTGTACTTATTAAAGTATATTAGTTATTTTGTGTATATATTTATATGAATTAAAATTAGAGCTTTCAGATTTTACATTATATACATATATGTATATATGTTTACAAAATTTATTTAGTGGACTTTGTCATATATTTCTCAAAGAATTACTAGCTAGAGAGAATATTACAATATTCAAGAAGGCATATGAGTTATACACATCCGATTGATCTGATATTGGTCTTGTTTTAAAGGTTAAAGAAAGGGCTACAGCTTTTATGTTTAGGCCTCAACCTAGTTCGATAGGTAAGATGTCCAAAAATTGCTCAGAAGGCCATGGATTTGACAATGGCAACCATGGTAACATGCCTTTTTCTTTTTTAAAGCTTTTCCATACCTATTTACCTCCACTTAGTCCCTAACCTTTCCTAACCATTCTCCCCTATGAAAACATGTTAAAAGATCAATAATAACCTCCCTTGTAATATGTTAAATGCTCATGACACAACCATTTCCATTAATTACCATCAAACTTCAATTTTCTACAATTCACATATAAATCCATCAATTGCAAATTATAGCATCAACTCAAGCTCAATTTCTTTTGTGTGACAATAATTAGGGTTCCCTAATACTAAACCTAGAAACATAATTCTCATTTCATATCAAAGGGAGGTTTCCCTTACCTTGTGTGAAAAACCACGCTCTTTTTCAAATTTCCTTCTCTTTATCTCCAATTGACTCTTTATCCTAACATAATTCATAAGAAAACTTTAATAACTTGAAGTGCATAGTAGTCATATAAGGTAAGGAGTTGAAATTTACCTCCTAATATCCTTAATAAAGGAAGAAATATAAGACACTTGAAAGATTGCAACTAAGAAGCTTGAAATTTTAATGGAGGAAATAGAATTAATGGAGAAGTGTTGAAGAAGATGATGGAATATTGTAGAAATATTGAAGAAGATGATGGAAAGTAGAAGATTATATGTGTTGGCCGATTCTTTAACCAAGTAAATCAAAGATTTTTTTTTTCTTTTAACAAAAATCTCAATATTTATCACTTGCATTTAATGACTTAAAACACCATTTCCCTTTTTGCCCTTAACAATTTTCTTTTAATTACACCTCAATCCTTCATCATCTTTATCTTGTCAAGCCAACAAAATATCATCATTCTTTTACCACATTACCCCTAAGGCATGTGCATGGTAGTTAGCTTAGCACATAAAAATAAAAAGACTATTTTACCCTTGGACATACTAGTGGGATTTACAAAACACTCTAAAGAAAAAGGGAAAAGCCATGGCTACCACCTTGAGTGATAGTGACGACACTGAGAGTGATGGTGACACCAATGAGAATGAACATTTTTTGGCCTTTACGGCTAATCGAGAGGACAGTGATAGTGTGTCCTCAGATGACTCAAGTGATGTCTACAAAGAGCAATAGGAGGCTTATGTAAAAATGTACGAGACTTGGTTAAAAGCCATCAAGAGGATTAAATCTCTTGTATTTGAAGAATCTTACTTAATAGAAGATAAGAAAATTTTGAATGATAAAATGAAAGCCTTGTTATCTGATTTTTCCAATAAGGAATTTTTGTTGAATCAAGCTTTAAATGAATTAACTAAGGCCAGGGCCATTGTTGAAAGGTTAAATGTAGGTTCATACAAGCTTGACGAAGTTCTTGGACAAGGGAAGATTTTCAGTGATAAATCATGTTTGTGCTTCTCTTCTGGTGCTAGCACCGCCAAACTTGGTGTGACCATCTTTTTCAAGGCCTCTGAATCAATTCAGAAAACTGCTGTTGCCCCACTTGATCAAACCTTGAAGGTATATCTGTCATTTTTTCCAAAAGAAATGTCATATCAGACCCAACTGTTTTAAACTCATTTCATATTTGAAAAGATGCACTGGAAATCATGATTTTAATTCAATAAGGTCACCACTTCAGTCTCTTGTGTCATCACACCAAAACAATTTTTTCAAAAATCATAAGGTGTGGAAACCCAAGCTTAGTGCTAACTGTCTAGTTGCCCATACTTCATAGCTTGCTTTTCAAAATGACTTGTGGTACTTTGATAGTGGTTGTTCAAGACACATGACAGGTAACAAAGCTTTATTAACTAATCTTGAACTCGTGGAAGAAGACCATGTGACCTATAGCGATGGGAAAAAGGGTAAGATTCTTGGAAAAGTGATAAGAGCTTGAAAAAACACATTTACTTAGTGTTTTATGGAGATTATTTGTGAGAAATTAGACTTAATTTGGTAAAGTTGCTTAATATTTTCATAATTGTCTTTTATGGGATCACGGGAGTGTTTTGAGTGCTTTTCAGGTTATTAATGCTAAATGTTATGCTTGATGACGAATCATGTCAGCAATGGAATGAGTGATAAGTAGAAACAAACAGATCGAGAATCGGAGTTGAATTGAAGAAGTTATGGAGCTTTGAAGTAAAGAGGAGATTCTAGATTACGCTCCAGTTTGAGCATGCCTTGGTGTTTCAACAATAACTCGGGCTGTAGACCTTAGATTAAGTCGATTCTTTGACTATTGGAAATCTGATTTAAAAGGCTACATTTCATATGTTTACCACTACTCCAGATTCCATAGTTATCATGCTCAAAAATCACCATCTCTAGAGTGTTGAGGAATGATGCGAGAGTTGAACTAAAGAAGAGGAAGTTATCACTGTGCTGCAACACACTTTGTCCAAAATCAACCATGCCATAGCACAGTGTTGGGGCACAGTCATGAGAGCTGGAAATTTTTCTTCCATTTTTTGTTAGAAAACTAGGGCTAAGAGTCCTAAATTAAATAGAATTAAGGAAAATAAAACCTTAACCCTTGTGGGATATAAATAGAAGGCTTTTAGCATTAGTTTAGGGGATTCTTTGGGGAGAATTAGAGGAGGCTAACGTAAGAGAAGGCTTTTGATTTGTAATATAGAGAAGTCTTCTTATTTCTTTCTTGAACTTATGTTTCTTATTTTAATAAAGATGATTATTTCTTTCATGTTGATTATGAACTAAATTTATTCTCTAAAGCTAAGATGTAGCCCAATCTCTTGATTATGTGTTGATTTATTTATGTTGATTTTTATTAAGATTTCTTCCTTACTTTTATTATTATGCCTATGGCTTTTGATTCTTAAGGGCCCAAGAATTGAATGAATTAATGGACTAAGTTGAGATCAAGAGATGATACTTAGTTGATCTATGATAGTAGAACCATAGGTTGAGCGAACGCTAGAGATAGGTGAATGCGATTTGTGAGGTTTTGGTAAACTCCATAGGGCGTAACGATCTCCAATTGCTTAAATCTGATTAGAGATAATTTGGGTTAGTAATTAGGAGTTAATTTGATAATTGTTCGAGAGAAAATTATTGTAAATTTAGGGAGTTTGATCTATAAGAAGAGCTTAATCAAATTAGCATAAGTTATCAATACATAGGAATAAGAGTTGGTGTGAAATCTATGCCCTAGGTCTAGTCATCTTGCATTAAAACCAAAGATTTATTTAGTAGTTTTCTTTTCAGTTTTGTTATTAAAATTCAATTGTTTTCTTTAATTTAGGTTTTTCTCGATAAAATTTGGATTCATCAAATAGTAATAGGATAGTTTATTTTGGTAATTGATAGTAGTAATTCCCTTGGGTTCAACATCCATATTATTACATTTTATTACTTGCACAATTTTGTACACTTGCGAAAATCACAAGAAAAAGGTTCATTTGTCATTCTTGGCCTCCCATTGCTAAATGATGTGTTTTATGTTGAAGGTCCTAAGGCAAATCTTATTAACATTAGTCAAATTTGTGACAAGGATTGTGTTGTGCAATTTTCAAAGGATATGTGTCGTGCAATTTTCAAAGGATATGTGTCATGTCTTAAATGCTAATGGTTCTTCTTTGCTTGAGGGAAAGAGATCAAATGATAATTGCTATTTATTGTCTAACAAAGTTTCTTGTTTGAGCACTAAATCAGATTATGTTGATTTACGGCACAAGAAACTTGGACATATGAACTTCAAAGATCTTGTGAAGCTCTCCAAGAAGGATGTTGTTAAAGGTTTGCCGAAGCTTGAGTTTCCAAAAGGTAAAGTGTGTGGTCCTTGCCAATAAGGTAAGCAAACCAAGACCTTTACAAACCCCGCTCTCGTTTGACTACCTCTTGTGTTTTAGAACTACTTCATATGGATCTTATAGGTCCTATGCAAACAGAAAGTTTTGGTGGAAAGAGATATTTTTATGTTTGTGTTAATGATTTTTCTAGATTTTGATGGGTTGATTTTTTAAGAGAAAAATCTGATGCATTTAAAGCTTTTCAATGTCTTGTGAAAAGGTTGCAGGTGGAGCAAAACCGCCATGTAAAGAAGGTGGCGAGGATAAGAAGTGACCATAGGAAGGAGTTTGAAAATTCTAATTTTTCTAACTTATGTGAGATGCAAGGTTTTTGGCATGAGTTCTCTACCCCAAAGACACCTCAACAGAATGGTGTAGTGGAAAGGAAGAAAAGAGTTCTTCAAGAGATGGCAAGAGTGATGCTAAATGCTAGAAAGTTGCCAACGAGATTGTGGGCCGAGGCTATCAACACAGCATGCCACATCTCAAACAGGGTGTTCTTAAAACAAGGCATATCACAAACTCTACATGAGTTATGGAAAGGTAAGAAGCCAAATCTTTCATAGTTTCATGTCTTTGGTTGCAAGTGCTATGTCTTGAATGATAGAGATAATCTAGGGAAATTCGATGCTAAAAGGGATGAAGGAGTTTTCCTCAAGTATGCATCAAACAGTAGGGCATTTAGCATTTTTAACATGAGAACAGAACGTATCATTGAATCGTTTAATGTGGTTTTCTCTTATTCAGAAGATTTTTACAGTTTTCACAGGAAGATGAAATTGATGATATGATTGCTCCTACTAAGGTGACCACAAATCATGATAATGTGCCCACCGTGACTCATTCTGAAACTAAATCCTAACATGAGGTGACCACCAAAAAACTCTAGATGATGTTCGGTATGTACCCAAGTTGAAGAAGAATCTAATCTCTTTAGGAGCCTTGGAATCTAAAGGCTACACGGTGAATATGCGAGATGGAATTCTAAAGGTTTCTTCAGACGCTCTTGTGGTAATGAAAGGTACAAGGAAAAACAACCTATATTACTATAATGGTAGTACGGTTATTGGAATAGTAGCTATGGTCACACAGAAGGATACAAATTCATAAATGCTCAGACTGTGGCATATGCGTTTGGGCCATGCAGGTGAGAAATCCTTACTTAGTTTGGTGAATCAAGGATTATTGAAAGGTGCAAAAACCTGTAAGCTAGATTTTTGTGAGCATTGTGTTTTGGGAAAGAAAACAAGAGTGAAGTTTAGCACCACAATCCATAATACTAAAGGTATTTAGATTATGTTCATTCTGATGTGTGTGGACATATCAAAACAGCTTCTTTGGGAGGTATGCACAATTTCGTCACTTTTGTAGATGATTTTTCTAGAAGAGTTTGGTTGCATGTTATGAAGACTGAAGATGATGTATTCGGGGTTTTTCTTAAATGGAAAAAGATGATTGAGACTTAGACTAGTAGAAAGATCAAGCAGCTACGAACAAATAACGGTGGTGAGTATTGTAGTGATCCTTTTATGAAAGTTTGTCAAGATGAAGGTATAGTACATCACTTTATAGTAAGAAATACACCATAGCAGAATGGGGTGGCAGAACGCATGAATCAACCTATACTGGAGAAAGTTCGATGTATGTTGTCTAATATTGGGTTAGATAATGAATTTTGGGCTAAGGTAATTACCTAAGCACTCCGTCTCGTTAATTGTTTACCATTGACTGCAATTGAGGGAAAAACTCCATCAGAGGTTTGGTTTGGAAAACCTGTTTATGATTGTGACTCTTTACATGTTTTTGGTTCCACAACTTATTATCATATGAAAGAGTCTAAGTTGGATCTTAGAACAACAAAAGAAATATTCGTGGGGATTACCTCAAGTGTAAAAGAATACAGTCTTTAGTGTCCAAGTTCAAAGAAAATGTTGTTTAGTAGGGATGTGAAATTTGATGAGTCTTCTATGTTAGAGAATAAAATGAGAAACCAAATAAAGGTTAACAATACTCCACAATAGGTGGAGCATACTCAGCAGCAAGTGGAGTTTGAAACAACATCAGTTAGCCCAGCCAAAAGTGTTGAAAATGAAACTCCTATGATGGAGGAGTCCATTAGAGATGAAGATGAGGATTCTTCCTAAGCACCTCAACAAGAATCTATTGCTATTTATAGGCCAAGACGAGAAAGTTTTGCTGATATGGTGGCCTATGCACTCCAAATTGAAGATGGTGAAGTTCCTTCCACTTTTAATGAAGCATTCAGCATTTCCGAAATTGGTCAGTTGAAGAAACCATTTGGAAGAGATGCAGTGTCTTCAAAAGAATGAAACTTGGGAGGTAGTTAAATTACCAAATAATAAGAAGGCAATTGGATGCAAATGGGTATATGCAAAGAAAGAAGGATTTCTTAATTTGAAAGATGTCTCATACAAGGCAAGGAAATGGCGAAATGCTACGCTTAAAAATAAGGAATTGATTAAAATGAGGTGTTTTCTCTAGTAGTGAAACATTCTTCCATTTGGATTTTGTTGGCCTTGGTACCACAAATGAATCTTGAACTAGTTCAACTTATGTGAAAACTACATTTCTACACAATGATTTAGAAGAGGAAATCTGTACAACTCAGCCAGAAGGATTCAGGGTTATTGGGAAGGAAGATTGGGTTTGTAAACTAAAAAGATCACTTTATGGTTTGAAAAAGTCTCCAAGACAATGGAAAAAGCGATTTGATAGGTTTATGATGGGTCAGAAGTACACAAGAAGCAAATGTGATAATTGTGTGTATATTCGCAAGTTACAAGATGGTTCTTTCATTTATTTACTCTTGTATGTTGATGATATGTTGATAGCTTCTAGAAACATGTCAGAAATTGATGTATTAAAATCTCAGTTGAATCAAGAGTTTAAGATGAAAGATTTGGGTTAAGCCAAGAAGATTCTCGGTATGGAGATTTGTAGAGACAGAGTGAGAGGTAAGTTTTGTTTGAATCAAAAGTAGTATCTAAAGAAGGTCTTACAACGTTTTGGCTAACTGAAAAGTCAAAACATGTAAGTACTCTACTTGCTCCTCATATAAAGCTTAGTGCATCGTTATCTCCAAGTATGCATGAAGAACGAGAATATATGTCAAAGTTTTTGTATTCAAATGTGATAGGTAGCTTGATGTATGCAATGGTGTGTACTAGGCCTGACTTTTCACATGTAGTTGGAATTGTGAGCATGTATATGTATGATCCTGGTAAAGGACATTGGCAAGCTGTGAAGTGGATTTTATGGTACATTTTAGGTACTGTAGACATTGGTTTGGTTTTTAAGTGGGATGATGATCTTAGTCATTTTGCTATTGGCTATGTTGATTTGATTATGTCGGTGATATGGATAAGCATCAGCCAACTACTAGATATGTATTTACTCTTGTTGGAGCTCCAATAAGTTGGAAATCTTCTTTACAATCTATAGTTACTTTGTCTACTACGGAGGCAGAATATATGGTAGTTACAGAGGCTGTAAAGGAAGCTATTTGGTTACAAGGACTATTTGAAGAATTGAAGATTAGTCAGGAGAAGATCACAATCTATTCTGATAGTCAAAGTGTTATTCACTTAGTAAAGAATCCAATATTCTATGTTTGCACCAAGCACATAGATGTTCGATACCTCTTTTTGTGGAAAACCATTAGTGAAGGAAGAATTTGCCTATAGAAGATTAGGACTACTGAGAATCCCGTAGATATGTTAACAAAAGTGGTGACAATGGTCAAGTTCAAACATTGTTTGAGCTTGATCAACATCCACGAGTTTGATCGCTCCATTTGGCGCATTTGAAAGTGTTGTAGAATTTTTCAAAAGAATACAGAAGAACTTTGAAGGTTGCTAATTCGTCAAGGTGGAGATTTGTTGAAAATTGACTAATTAGCAATTCATAAGGAATAAGAATTTAGCAATCCATAAGGAATAGGAACTTAGCAATCCCACTCCTAGTGAAATAAGAATGGGATAATTTGTAATCATACAGCAAATGTGAATATAAAGGGGATTAAGATTTTCTGCCTATATAAAAGAGGCTAAGTTCTATTGTTTATCACCCAAAAGTTAGTTTCTCTTCTACTCCTATTGTAAAGGGTTCTTACCCTATAGTTTAGAGTTTTTCTGGATTCCCTTTGTTTAGGAAATTGTAGTATTGCC
The DNA here is from genome assembly GCA_026225825.1 of Pistacia integerrima. Classification (NCBI taxonomy): domain Eukaryota; kingdom Viridiplantae; phylum Streptophyta; class Magnoliopsida; order Sapindales; family Anacardiaceae; genus Pistacia; species Pistacia integerrima. The sequence continues at coordinate 26,431,405 of CM047749.1, forward strand.
CAAAAGGTTGTAATATTCTTCAAGAATAGTGAAGTTTTTCTGCAATGCCCGAGGACGTAAGTTATAATACCGAACCTCATTAAATTCTTGTTTTTTTTTTTTTTTGTGCATTTATTGTGGCCATTTAATTTTGCTCTCTAGTAGTTGTTATTATTGTAACAACTGCTGAAAACTAGTACAATGCATGCATAATAACAATAGAAAATTGGGCCCAAAGTTTTCTTTTTATTATAAGTCATATGTCTTTTATACACAAAGAGTGTGGTTTACAAAAAATTCACTTTAAAAGACAAAACAGGGGAAACAGTGTAGCTATTGCTCCTCGCTTGCCGACGCCCCTCCGACCGCATCAACACCTTGATTCTGCATCCACAAAGGAAAATAACGGGGTGAGCACAAAATAATGCCTCAGTAAGTAAAACCCTCTATCTGTCTGTCCCCGTATGTATAACTCTTAATTCTTTCCTTATACTATTTTTGTTTCTACTAAACAGCATGGCCTTATCTTACCGGAGGTACGGCCGGATGGTGTTCACACAGCACCATCTCACTCTTCATGACTATCGGGTGGAATTCACACAGTACCAACCCGTTCTCAGTGACTACCGAGTGGGGATCACAAAGCACCAACTCAGTTTTTTCCTAATTATCGGGAGGAGACCACCTAGCACCTACCCGTTTCTCCTGACTTTTGGGTGACGATCACCAAGCATTAACCCGTCTCTAGTCACTGTCGGGTGATGGTCACAAAGCATCAGCCCACTTCTACTAAATGTTGGATGATGATCACAAAGCATCAACCCACTTATCTAACAACTAACCGGGTAGTGGTCACAAAGCATCTACCCAGTTCTACTACTCATCGGGTGACGATCACAAAGCATCAACCCGTCTCTAAGGGCTATTCGGGTGGTGATCACAAAGCATCAACCCGATTCCCATAACTATCGGGTGATGATCACAAAGCATCAACCCATCTATTCTACTCTTCTAATTCACTCTATTCTAGCATTTGTCATTTTCTCTACTCTTAGAGTAGTTGCATGCATCCACCAAGCTCTCTACTCATAGGGTAATTTCATACACAAGTTTCCTACACTTTCTTAGGTCACTTTTCAATGCACAATTAGTGCCTATGGATGGTTCATCTCCACTAATGCACTTATGAAATGCCAACATGCAATGTTGCAAGAATTAAGGTTCACTACTCATACTCAAACCTCTATTAGGCATTTCATCAAACAACTCATGTGCACTATAAAACTCTACTATAGCAATGAGTCTAAATCTTTTTCTAACCATCCAAAATGGGGAGAAACCCCTTCACATAGCCACAAAACCTGTCAAAGAAAGCACTTCCAAAAAGGGATTCACAATACCCCTTCAATTCCATCTCAAACTACCTTTCCAACCCAACAACTCATTTCTCATATTTGCAAGGTCTAAACATTCACAAAGCATAGAAATCTCTATTTAAACCTCCATACATGGCATATCACATGTATATCACATACATACATCATTTCTATCAAAACTCTAATCAAGAAAATTCTTAAATCTCAACTTGGGTTGGGGTTTACTTACCTTGTTATGGAGAGACTTCACCAACTCTTCCTTTCATTTGGTTTGCTTGACTTTTCCTCTACTCTTAACCAAAAGAACAAAAACCCTCGAATTTCAATATATCATAAAACTCACAAATCACACAACTTAAATAGAAATCCTTACCTTAGAAAGCCTTAGGTTGCTTTTCTACCCCAAATCACTTTAAAAATCCCTTGGAACTCCTTCATCAAAAGAAAAGAGAAGTTGAGAGGAAACAAGAGAAGAAAGTGGCGTTGAAGAAGAAGAATGAGGGGTTTGCTTACTCTTAATTCCTTTTAATGAAATTGTACCCAAGCATTCCCATTTTGCCCTTACTCTTCTTTGGGAATTCCATCTATATCCTTTGATTCATTACAAACTCACCCCCATATCAACATATTCTCCATGAAAAATCCTTACAATTTACTCCCCACTTTTCCTGCTAATTAGGGGTAGAATGGTTGTAACAACTACTGAAAACTAGTGCAATACATGCATAATAACAAAATAAAATTGGGCCCAAAAACTTTCTTTTCATTATAAGTCATATGTCTTTTATACACAAAGAGTACTTTTTACAAAAATGCATTTTTAAAGACAAAACAGGGGAAACAGTGTAGCTATCTCTCTTCGCTTGCCGACGCCCCTCCGACTGCATCACCTAGAACCTGCATCCACAAAGGAAAATAACGTGGTGAGCACAAAATAATGCTTAGTAAGTAAAACTCTCTCTCTGTCTGTCCCCGTATAAATAACTCTTAATTCTTTCCTTATGCTATTTCTGATTCTGTTTCTGTTCCTAATAACATCATGGCCTCATCTTACCGGAGGTACGGCCGGATGGCGTTCACACAGCACCATCTCACTCTCTATAGCTATCGGGTGGAATTCACACAGTACCAACCCGTTCTTAGTGACTACCGAGTGAGGATCACTAAGCACCAACTCGGTTCTTTCTAACTATCGGGTGGAGATCACCTAGCACCTACCCGTTCCTCATGAATTTTGGGTAACAATCACCAAGCATTTACCCGTCTCTAGTCACTATTGGGTGATGGTCACAAAGCATCAACCCACTTCTACCAAATGTTAGATGATGATCACAAAGCATCAACCTACATATCTCTTAACTAACCGGGTAGTGGTCGCAAAGCATCTACCCATTTCTACTACTCATCGGGTGATGATCACAAAGCATCGACCCATCTCTCTAAGGGCTATTCGGATGATGATCACAAAGCATCAATCCGATTCCCATAACGGTCGGGTGATGACCACAAAGCATCATCTCAACTATACTACTCTTCTAATTCATTCTATTGTAGCATTTTTTTCAATGCTCTCTACCCTTAGAGTAATTTTACCCACTAAGCTCTCTACTCATAGGGTAAATGCATAAACCATTTCCTTACACTTTCATAGGTCACTTTTCCATGCACAATTAGTGCCTATGGATGGTTCATCACTACCAATGCACTTATGAAATGCCAACATGCAATGTTGCAAGAATTAAGGTTCAATACTCACACTCAAACCTCTATTAGGCATTTCATCAAACATCTCATGTGCACTATAAAACTCTATTATAGCAATGATTCTAAATCTTTCTCTAACCATCCAAAATGGGGAAAAACCCCTTCACAAAGCCATAAAACCTATCAAACAAGGCACTTCCAAAAAGGGATCCATGACACCCCTTAAATTCCATCTCAAACTACCTTGCCAACCGAACATCTCATTTCTCAAATTTGCAAGGTATAACAATCACAAAGCATAGAAATCTCTATTTAATCCTTCATACATGCCATATTACAAGTACATCACATACATACATCAAGTCTATCAAAACCCTAATCAAGAAATTTCATAAATCTCAACTTGGGTTGGGTTTTACTTACTTTGTTATGGAGAGACTTCACAAATTCTTCCTTTCACTTGTTTAGCTTGACTTTTCCTCTAATCTTAACCAAAAGAAGGAAAACCCTCAAACTTCAATATGGGTTAAAACTCCCAAATCACATAACTTAAGTAGAAATCCTTGCCTTAGGTTGCTTTTCTACCCCAAATCCCTTCAAAAAAATACCTTGGAGAACCTTGATCAAAAGAAAAGAGAAGTTGAGAGGAGTGAGGATGGGAAGTTGCGTTTGAGAAGAAGAAAATGAGGGGTTTCTTTGATTCTAATTCCTTTTAAAGAAATATAAACACACTCATTCCTATTTTGCCCTTATTCTTCTTTGGGAATTCCATCTATATCCTTTGATTCATTACAAACTCACCCCCATATCAACACATTCTCTATGAAAAATCCTTACAATTAACTCCCCACTTTTCCTGCTAATTAGGGGTAGAAAGGTCAAATTGCTCTTAGGGAAGAAAATATCTAAAACTCAATCAACATTTTATTCGGGCTGTCGCCGCGGCGAAGAAACTTATGTCGCCAGTGGGCCCAGGCTGTCCAGCCACCTTCCCCGTGGCTTCAACCTCTCTTCGCCGCGGAGAAGATTCTTCTTCGCCCCGGCGAAGCACGGCAGACTGAATTTCTTCTGTTTTCAACCAATTTCAGGGCAAACATTCAACACAACACTAAATCAAACAATAATACCAAAACCAACTCAAAATAAGAGCGAAAGAGGAAACAGTAACAACGTACCTCAAGCAGGGTGTTACAATGGTCAAATTGCCCTTAGGGAAGAAAATATCTAAAACTTAACAAACAATTTAATCGCCCTCGCGGTCGCGCAAGAAATGCTGTCACTAAACTGCCCAGACCTTCCCCGTGGCTTACCACCTCTTCGCCGGCGAAGATTCTTCTTCGCCCCGGCGAAGCATGGCAGACTGAACTTCTTTTGTTTTCAACCAATTTCAGGGCAAGTATTCAACACAACACTCAATATTACCAAATACCAACTCAAATAAGAGCAAAGGAAGAAACAACAACTACGTACCTCAAGTGGGGCGTTACAATTATTATATTTTAATAGCTAGCATTAGAGTTTGTGTTTTCAGTGCATAACAAAACCAATATAATTCCTTTAGGTGTTTATTTTGTGAGCAACTAAAATTTGACTTTAGTTTTTATACATAATTAATTAGAGAGATAAGAAAGTGATTCCTAAGATTTAAATAGAAGGTTTAAAGCCAACAAATGTTTATTATGATAATTTTATTATATGTTTATTGTATGAAAAATTAGAGGACATGTTTAGTACAACTTTTAAAAAATTGTATATGGCCAATTGGTGGTGCAAGCATATTTGGTTTTATTTTTGTTCAATCAAAATTCTCATTTTTGTTAGAATAATATTACATGACAACTTTAGGCTTCTTGTCAAAAGAACAAGCAAATGCCCTTAACCAACACTTCATATGAGAAGGTACAAAATGGAAGCATGAAGGACAAATGAATGCAATTACAAGAAGTGCACAAGACAATGCTATTTTTCCATTTTTATTCAGTTCTTTGTAAATTCTTCATTAAGGCCTATTTTTATATCTTTTGTGATAAAGAGGAATAAAATATAGGGAAGTGATTTTTAACCCGTTCAAATTTATCAATATCTCCCATTACTAAAGAAACCTGTATATATATATATATATATATATATATATATATATATATATATATATATATATATATATATATATATATATATATATCACAATTAGTACAAAAAAAACATTGCTTAATAAGGTTTAATTAATTTTTTTTTATACACCTCTTTTCCTAAATTTTAAATTACTTAGGGTTTTTGTTCACACCACTTTCCTCCATTTTCGAACTTAATTATGGTTTTCGTTTACACCATTTTTCCTCAATTTCTTAATTAGGATTTTTTGTTCATACCCCTTTTCCCAATTTCAAACTTCAAATTTGAAACTTATTTTTCTTCTTCATGTTGAGATTTATCTAGTTGTATGACTACTTTCATCATAGCTTAATAATATATTTTCATGAAACAAAGAAATATCTGAAAGTAAAAAAATTATATATATATATATATATATATATATATATATATATATATATATATATATATTTCAATGATTTAAAAGATTTGGAGTTAGGGTTTATGTAAAAATTAAAAGTTAAATACTAAAACAAAAATATAAAATAGAGTATAAATCAATGTTTTAAAACCCAACCCGACCCCACCCCACCGGTTTAACTGGTTGGACTGCCAGTCCAACCAATTTTTGGGGGAAAACCATGTGAATCAAAATTTAGATCATGGTGACTTTCGGCCTGCGTTTGGCGAGCAAACATGAATTGGGGTTAGGGGGTTTTGAAGGGTGGATCATGGTGAGTCAAGAGGTGGTGTCCGATTAAGTTTTAGTCACTGAAATTGCCAGAATTTTGCCAAGAAATGGTGAAACCCAGGCTTCTGATTGCCTGCGATTTGTGGGTGGAATGGCTTGGGAACTTTGGGGGTTTTGTAAGGGAGCAGTCAGTGAGTCTAAGGGTGGTGGTGGCTGGAGTTGTCATAGCTCGAAACGGCCAGAAACCGGCAAATGAAAGTCAATTGATGTTGTTGTCATGGCTGGCGATCGGCAAGTGATGAGAGGGGATAAAGGGTATGGTTTTGAAGAGGAGAGGGTAAGGATTCCAATGGTGGTGACAAGGGAGATTTTAGATGAGAAATTAGCCAGAAAAAGGGGAAAAAGGTTGGCGTCGATGCGTGCTATTGTGTGTCAATACAAAAATTTTGAAAACATTTTTATGTGACAAACCGGTTAAACCAGTCAACCTAGGACTCGGCCACTTTGCCAATGAAGGGATTTAATCGAATAAAGAGTGGAATGGGAAGCAAAAAATTTATTCGAAACCCATAAACTTGGATCATAGATCAATGTTAAAAACCCGTTAAAACAAATATATATACATAAGATTAAACAAGAGTTGTAATCAAACCTTCGGTTGGAGGCTCCTTTGATGTTGTAGCAAAACACTCCCACTTCAAGAGTAAAAGTGCACAAATGGAAACCCATATAAAGACAAGAATCCCCACACGATCAATTGGCTAGTTTGATTAAGGAGGTTCAAAGAAAAAAAAAAGGAAAAGAAAATTTTTCCTTAGAAAATTATGTCTACAACTTTTAGTCTAAAGGAGGCAAGAAATGAGCTAATGAAAAATCTAGGGTTTATAGGCAAGCCCTAACCCTAATTACCCTTGCTAATTACAAGAGTGTCCCTCTACTAATATCTATTATTTATAAATAAGTAATTAGACTTTACTTAGTGCCCAAGAAAAGTTGGTTTAGTATTTTATTATTATTGCTTTAACCGTAAAATAATAATTCACTATTTAAAATGCATATACACCAATCAATAAAGCTACGGACACCAGGGTTTTTGCACCGAAAATGTGTACCGGCCTACGTGTCCCCTTGACTCGCACCGAAAATGTGTATCGGCCTACGTGTCCCCTTGACTCACACCAACAATCTAGACGCTTGATTAAACAATAAATATTTTTCTAGTGAACGGCCGTCCATCAAATATGGACGGCCATTCCCTTACATGGACTCCCGTCCATATCATATGGATGAGGGTCCATTTACTACGGACGAGCGTCCCTATTTAAAGGATGCCCGTCCATAAGTAAAATGCAATAAAATGGAATCAAATATTATATGGACGGGGGTCCATTTGCCACGGACGACCATCCATCAAATATGGACGGCCGTTCATATTTTAATGGACGCCCGTCCATTAAAAAATCTTTTTAAAAAATTAAAAAACAATTAGGGATGGCCGTTCATCCTTTGTGGACGGCCATCCATTAATTTTGGACTGGTGATGCGTGTTTCCTACAACATGCAATATGTAGCAAGTATACTAATTGCACAAGTAATAAAATGATGAGTAAAGTATCGTTCCCACAAGGATTATTAGCTAAGCACTAAGTTCCCTAATGTTATCAAGTTGAAGCAAACGACTTCTTTGGATTGATGGGAACTAATTGCAATTAAACTTAACAATAAATTTTAAACTAAAATTTAACTAAGAGTGCAATATTAAAACATGGATAATCAATTCAAGTAAAACAGGTAGGGTTTTGACTTCATTTGGATTTTATGGGTTAAACCTAAAAATTACACTATAATCACATTCATACGCAATGGTTGTAAATCGAACTCACTAAGATGTTAAACATACCCTCTCGAGCTATGTTTTCCTATTCATCCTTATTAACCTCCCACACCCAACAATTTGAAGGTTAACAATTCCAAACTCATTAAGCAAAAGAATCCTACAATGATTTCATTAATTCTTGAATCTATCTCCAGCATCCAATATTATAATGGTGATTACCCAAGAAGCCTAACATGACTCATTTCTCAATCTCATCATGTTCATCACAATAACCATTAAAACTCATAGTAAACACACAACCAAAGCATACTCATATGAAAATAAAACAATCAAACACTTAACCCATTAAAAATCCAAACTACAATCAAAACCCTAACCCAAAAATGGTTAGTTCATAGCTAAATTAACAATACAAAAACGAAAATCACAAATAATCAAGTTCAACATAATGAAACTGAGACAAAAGATAAGAAATCTCCCCAAAAGATGAATCCCTTAGTTAGAATCGAATCTTCACCCTTGTTACAATCCAAAATCGCATCAAAAACTCATCTAAAGAATATGTAAAAGCTATTTAACCTAAAAACGAAGACCCTTGGACAAAAGGCTTAGTTTTCCTTTTATACCTTGCCCAAAAACACGCACAAAGTAAAATCAGCGCTTTAACAAAATCCGCAAATAATGACCGCTGCCGCGGCAAGAAAGAAACAGACTGGAGCGCGCTCGCGATTTCTATGGGCGGCTAAGCTTTGACGCAGCTCTGCTACTCGCGCTTCTTCGATTCCTTATTCGATTCTCGATGCTCTCCCTTTGGAACAAGCCTCATCGTGCTTTATCCTGCTTCAGAACTCTCCTAACTTCTGAGATCCACTAACTTTGGAGTCAAAAACTTCCAATTTTGTCCTTATTTGCATAAATTGTCCATTTTAACCTAAAACACAAAATGTAAAGAATTAAACAACAATTCAGGTCAAAATGCACCACAAAGTACTTGAAATCCGAATAAAAAGACTAAAGAAAATTGTATAATCCACGGATTATCAAATACCCCCAAACTAAAGATATGCTCGTCCCCGAGCATACGGTACAAAACCAACGAAAACAAAAACATAAACAATGATGAAAACACAAAACACAACAAAACTGGAAAATGAACAAAACTAACAAGACTCAAATTCAACAAACAAATTGCCTAGAAATTGCACAAGCCTCAAAAGTTGTTGAAAAAATTATAATAAGGAAATATTCAACACTCCAAGAAGTTATAAGCATTATCGCAGTCTTCCTCAATCCGGTCCACCAAGTAGGTGATCCCCACTTCAATCCACATTTCAACTTCCCGGATTATTTTATGCAAAAATGTAAAGTTTATCAAATGGTGACGGACTCCATAAGCCTAAATATCGAACTACTCTCCACTAATGAGGACTAAACAAAAATGAGAATCAAAAGGTCTTTAAAAGGTTGTAACGTTAGGCTTAGTTAGTGGGTTCCAACAAAAAGGATAGGAATCACAAAGTAAGAAAACTCGGTTTTCCTAATGCAAACGCTAACGTCTAATCGAACTCCACTTCTTCTTAACCACCAATTGAAATGTCTGCTAATTCACCACCCTCAAAACTTTCATTTTTCTTATTCCCGAAACCATAAATGCGGGGGAGCTTCGTTTAAGGTGTAAGTGGCATTGTTGCACCAGAGGTTGCCAAGTACTGCTAGGCAGTTTTTAAGGCAGGTTTTGGTTTCCAGCCGGTATACCTTTAAACGAAAATTCCTTTTTTTTTTTTTTTTTTTTTAACAAAGCATAAAACAACAATTCAATTGAATTGAGGTGACTACCTCTTTTATTTTTATTTCTCTTCTCCCAACCCCCAAACTATTCTTTTGGCTTATTCGTACAACTCTTTCGTTTGCATTAGGACCGAATTCTCCTAAGGGTACGATAAAGTGTTTAGGGCATAAGGATTGGACAATTCTGTTATTTTCCAAGAAAAAAGTAAAACAATAAAATTTAAACAGCTCAAATGGGTGACTATGGGACATTAATTTCATGGGTCGGCTAGAAAGGCTCAAACGTTTCGAACAAATGCCTAAATCATCTTCTCAACCATGTCTAATCCTAGAATTTTGCCTCAAACACTTCTCTACTAGGTTCTAGAGTCCACCAACATTATCAAACTTCGCCTAATCACATAAAATGAATCTAAGCATGCCGAAAAAAATGAAAATGGTGGTTGAACCACTCAACAAACCTCAATCAAAATCCAGTCAATAAACATAAACTTGAAGCAATGCTTAACATTTCTCAACAATAAAATTTCAACAACCCAATTCTCATCACTGATTTGTACACTTCATCATCGGCAAACAAACAACTAAAAAAAACAATAACTAAATTTTTTTTTTTTCAGTTTAAGGTGTACGTTGCATTGTTAAACCAGAAGTCGCCAAGTACTGCTAGGTAGTTTTTATGGCAGTTGCAGGTTTCCAGCCAATATACCCTTAAACTAGTTTTTTTTCTTTTAAATTCTATTTCCTACCCCCCCAACTAAATATAACATTGTCCCCAATGTTCCATTATGCAAAAATCAGGAATAGAAAATACTAAAAACAACAAAGGTACAAGAATGCTCCCTGGTTAATTCGTGAAGTGTTGCTCCACAATGAACACCCGGTCTCGGACTTTTCATCCCCCATAATCTGTCAAAACAATTAAAACTGTGGTGTCCCTTATGTTAGCAAAAATTCACAACTAACTTGAAAATATTACATCCTAATCTTGTCCCTTCAACAATCTACGAATTAAAAGCAACAACTAACAACTAAACAACTAAACAAAATCCAAAACCAAAACAAAACTGAGTTCAATGTTTCAAATGGACACAAAATTAAATGAAAACAAATAAACAAAAACAAAATCAACACAGGTGCTCTGGTTCAATCTTGTTCTTCCTCTTCTTCCTCTGAGTCCATCCATTCATCCGAGTTCCAGACGGCCCATTGATATGCGAAAGTGTCAACATTGAGCTCCTTGAAGCTATTCGTTAGCAGCTCATGCATCATCTCAGTCTGCTCTTGTAACAACTGCTGAAAACTAGCACAATGCATGCATAATAACAATAGAAAATTGGGCCCAAAGTTTTCTTTTCATTATTAGTCATATGTCTTTTATACACAAAGAGTGTGGTTTACAAAAATTCACTTTAAAAGACAAAACAGGGAAACAAGTAGCTATTGCTCCTCGCTTGCCGACGCCCTCCGATTGCATCAACACCTAGATCCCTCCATCCACAAAGGAAAATAACAGGGTGAGCACAAAATAATGCTCAGTAAGTAAAACCCTCTATCTGTCTGTCCCCGTATGTATCACACGTAATTCTTTCCTTATACTATTTCTGTTTCTATATATGTTTCTACTAAACAGCATGGCCTCATCTTACCGGAGGTACGCGGATGGTGTTCACACAGCACCATCTCACTCTTCATGACTATCGGGTGGAATTCACACAGTACCAACCCGTTCTCAGTGACTACCGAGTGGGGATCACAAAGAACCAACTCGGTTTTTTTTTTTCCTAATTATCGGGAGGAGACCACCTAGCACCTACCCGTTTCTCCTGACTTTTGGGTAACGATCACTAAGCATTAACCCGTCTCTAGTCACTGTCGGGTGATGATCACAAAGCATCAACCCACTTCTACTGAATGTTGGATGATGATCACAAAGCATCAACCTACTTATCTATTAACTAACCGGGTGGTGGTCACAAAGCATCCACTCGTTTCTACTACTCATCGGGTGACGATCACAAAGCATCAACCCGTCTCTAAGGGCTATTCGGGTGGTGATCACAAAGCATTAACCCGATTCCCATAACTATCGGGTGATGATCACAAAGCATCAACCAATCTCTTCTACTCTTCTAATTCACTCTATTCTAGCATTTGTCATTCTCTCTACTCTTAGAGTAGTTGCATGCATCCACCAAGCTCTCTACTCATAGGGTAATTGCATACACAAGTTTCCTACACTTTCTTAGGTCACTTTTCAATGCACAATTAGTGCCTATGGATGGTTCATCTCCACTAATGCACTTATGAAATGCCAACATGCAATGTTGCAAGAATTAAGGTTCACTACTCATACTCAAACCTCTATTAGGCATTTCATCAAACAACTCATGTGCACTATAAAACTCTACTATAGCAATGAGTCTAAATCTTTTTCTAACCATCCAAATTGGGGAGAAACCCCTTCACATAGCCACAAAACCTGTCAAAGAAAGCACTTCCAAAAAGGGATTCACAATACCCCTTCAATTCCATCTCAAACTACCTTTCCAACCCAACAACTCATTTCTCATATTTGCAAGGTCTAAACATTCACAAAGCATAGAAATCTCTATTTAAACCTCCATACATGGCATATCACATGTATATCACATGTTAGTAAACGGTCCCGAATACGCAGCGGAAACGAAAAATTATAATATAACAGGATCGTTTACATGAGCCAAGATCAAGGGTATGATTTTACAAATTTATATTAAATAAAATCTGCATAAATATTCAACATGAGTTAAGAGAAACAAACGCACGTTGAAGGCTCCTCCAAATTTGTCGACGAACGTTTTGCTACCGATCCAAGTGTAGGACCGAACCTGCGTAGTCCACACGAAGACAATCTTAAAAGAACCAAAGAGGGATTTGCTAGATCCTCTTTGGCTTCAAGATTAAGAAGAAGACAAAATCAATTGAATTGATTTTAGGCAATGGTGTTACTGCCGTGGGAGAGGCAAAAATTGGCTGCTGTGTGTTTTGGTTTTCAAAGAAAAAAAACCCTTATTAAAAATCACACACACTTTTTCTTTTATACTTAAAAACAATTTGCCCTAATCCCATACGGAATAGGCTTGGGCTCCAACCCAAACGCCCCATGTTGCCAAACACTCCCAATTTGATTTATTTTATTTTCCATCATTATCTCAATTAAAATCAATTAATATATATATTTAAATATATATTAACATTTAACAATAATGATAATATATTTAAATATGTGCGAACACATATTTAAACGTAATTTCACTTATTTAATTTTTCTAACAAATTAAATAAAGGCTACGACCTCAGCAAATTTAATTGCACTATGAAATTACCAAAATATCCTTTCGCCTTAAAAGACGAAAACGCCCTTCTTTCTTCTTGCATCTTAAATTGTCTTCTATGTGTGTGACCCTTAGGCTCCTCATCATATCGGCGAGAGACAGTATTGCGATTAACACCAATTAATCGTCTCACTAATACGAGACCAAGATTGGCCCCTAGCAAGGCATCATGGCCACCCGATAGATTCTGGATTCAAAGCAAAGTAGCTCTCACACGATATGGTTCTTGTGCAATTCGATCCTTTCATCATACGTTATCTCGGACGAGGACGAAGGCATAGAAAGCAGTGTCAACCTTCGGTTACTCTCGATATTATTTATTCGGGCTGGACCAATGACCCGTATTATAAACTGGATAGAGCAACAACTCAATCCCACCGTGGCCACGCTTTTAGTGTCATTGCCATATCTTGAATTGCGCCGTGAGATAACTTTCTCCCGCACTGGGAGTGATAAATCCTCGTCAATCCACCATAGTCTTGATACACTCCTTGATGCAGCCAATCACCACCGTATTGATGACTCTGAAAAGAACCGCATTAGGCTAGTGTCAAACTTACACCAATCGGTGCACAAGGCACTCCTATGATCTCAAGTCTAAGGATCACATGCACCACCATTCGTTAGAGGATTTGTTCCATAGACACTGGGGTTACCATCCATATGGAATCCTCTGGTGGGTCAGTCCAGTGAACTTGCTGTGGTGTAATCGCCTACAACAAACACCCATGTGTTGCACCAGTTGTCACCAAACAACCTTGACAAGTGAGATCGCCACCGCCTTTCGGACAGGTCGTTCAACACTATGATAGCCTTACCGTATTATCGTGCCCTTAGTTCGGAATAATCTCGGGGGCTACGGATGTTTCTAGAATGGCCACCATATGTGCTCATAGGGTTCTCACTATCAAGATTTGAAACACTTGATACCCTCGTCACGGCTCTACCATTCTAAGGACATATATCAATACATATTGCAATAATAATGGTTTACGCGATATAGAATAAAAAGCCTTTTATTGATTAATGAACATTATTACAAAGAGTCAATTCTACAATAATTGATTGGCTCTAGGGCATCTACTCTAACATCACATACATACATCATTTCTATCAAAACCCTAATCAAGAAAATTCTTAAATCTCAACTTGGGTTGGGGTTTACTTACCTTGTTATGGAGAGACTTCACCAACTCTTCCTTTCACTTGTTTTGCTTGACTTTTCCTCTACTCTTAACCAAAAGAACAAAAACCCTCAAACTTCAATATAAACTAAAACTCACAAATCACACAACTTAAATAGGAATCCTTACCTTAGGAAGCCTTAGGTTGCTTTTTCTACCCCAAATCACTTCAAAAATCCCTTGGAACTCCTTGATCAAAAGAAAAGAGAAGTTGAGAGGAAACAAGAGAAGAAAGTGGCGTTGAAGAAGAAGAATGAGGGGTTTGCTTACTCTTAATTCCTTTTAATGAAATTATACCCAAGCATTCCCATTTTGCCCTTACTCTCCTTTGGGAATTCCATCTATATCCTTTGATTCATTACAAACTCACCCCCATGTCAACATATTCTCTATGGAAAATCCTTACAATTAACTCCCCACTTTTCCAGCTAATTAGGGGTAGAATGGTCAAATTGCCCTTAGGGAAGAAAATATCTAAAACTTAACAAACAATTTAATCGGCCTGTCGCCGCGGCGAAGCAACCTCTGTCGCCGCGGCGAATCTGTCCAGCAGCTTCCCCGTGGCTTCAACACCTCTTCGCCGTGGCGAAGATTCTTCTTCGCCCGCCCGAAGCACAAAGTAGACCGAACTTCTTCTGTTTTCAACCAATTTCAGGGCAAGCATACAACACAACACTCAATATTACCAAATACCAACTCAAATAAGAGCAAAGGAAGAAACAACAACTACGTACCTCAAGTGGGGCGTTGCAACTCTACCATCCAATCCTGACGTCTCTTTATGTATTTCATTAAGCCCATCATTTCCTCCATCATCTGTTTCTGTGAACCTGTGGAGCTGGATGATGTGGCTAGGCTTGTTCTCTGCCTTTTTGCCCCTGCTCTTGGTTGCGCAGATTCAGAACGGTCAAGGTGTTTCTTGTAATATTCTGAGTCTAGAATTGGAGTAGCATGAATGCGGTGCTCGTCATCCTGAACCTTGACTCCAGCTTTAAGGCATAGGGCTGTGATGAGATGCGGGAAACCGTAACTTCCTCGCCCCAGCTTTTGCCGCTTGCTTCAGTGCCGATGTTAGTTAAAAATCATGTCTCCCACATCAATACTCTTCCCTGTGGCAATCGAGTAGAGCAGAACTGCTTTCTCGTGAGTCAAGATGTTGTAGTGCGATTCCGGCATTAGTTTCGCACAGACAAAGTATTGCCACATGAGCCTCCATCAGTCAATCAGTGCCCTCCCTAAGCAGTCTTTTTTCTTTTTTCTCGGGCTTTGACACCGCCCACTCGCACCCGGCTTTTGCAATAATCGGAAGGATTAAGTCGCTTATCAATCCGTGATCTCTTGGAACCGCACATACTCATCACGAGGATTTGGCAAGTGAAAGAAATCATTGATCTCTTTCCCCGTAAATGGCACTTCCTCCCCTCTTACAAAAACAGTATCTTCCTTACACTCCGAGAGATTGGCATAGAACTCCCTTACTAGTGGCTCAATAGCCAACTGCTCAGGAGCTCGCAAAAACATGTCCTAACGTCTCCGTCTACTCCAGTCAAAGGCCTAAGTAGCGGTTAAACAGCGCTCCGGAATAATCCCCTTATCCTTTCTTTGGATTGCCGCCTCATACCTTTTGCGGGTTTCATCATTCACAAACCGGTTGTCAACACTCTTCTTTTTACTCTTACTCTTGCCTTTGTATGGTTGCTTAACTTTCGGAGCCATTGTTCACAACTTAACTTCAATCCACAAAAAATTCACCCAAAAGAAAATCAGACCTAGTTGTTCAACACAATTAAGTCAATCCTGCAACAACAGCCAACACTTCCAAAAATTCGCAATTTACCCCCCAAACTTCAAATTTTCAATTCAACACAAACACTCCAAAAATTCAAAACCCACACTCCTAACAATCAGTTAATGCACAAACTACGCTTCTTCAATCAATATCACAACTCAAAATCACCCAATAATTTACAAATCAATCGTAATAAAATTCTCAGATCTATATTAGAAACTTGAAATTTTTCGATAAAAAGCTTTGGGTTATTGAGATCTTACCAAAATGAAGGAGTATTCGCCACCAATTGAATCGGAAACAATCCAGATTAAAAAGCCCCAAATTTTTTGTTCGAAAATTTTCGTGAAATTTTCGCGAAAATTGTTGTTAAAACAGGTTGTTTTGGTGTTTAGGAATGTTATGGAGTAAGAAAATTGGTTGGAACAACACTAGGGAAGCAAAAGATGAAAGTTTGAAAAATTTTCTCTCAAGTGAACATGCAAGGCGGCGTGAAGAATGAAAAAGAAAAAGTGAGTATTTATAGAAAAACTTCGTCGCCGCGGCGACGTTCTTCGTTCATGAACCCTAAAAAATTTCCCAGGTTTCGCCGCGGCGAAGAAAAATTCTTCGCTAGGGCGAAAACTTCCCGAGGATACAAGGCTTTCTTCGCCGCAGCGAAATGCCTTAGCCAAATTTCCACAAATTTAATTCACCTTCTTCGTCGCGGCAAAGACAATTTCTTCGCCGCGGCGAAAACGTCCAGGAGCTAACCCCATTTTCAGGTCTCTTCGCCGCGGCGAAGAATGATTCGCCCCGGCGAAGTCTGGAACATTTTCATACCTTTTCTTCGGCTAAAGACTTCACCTGAAACACCAAAAAAAAAAAAAAAAAAAAAAAAACATAAAAATTTATAAAAACTCATAATGAAATTAAACAAAATCGAACAACCAAAATGAAAAGCAAAAAGTTAAAAACACTTGGGTTGCCTCCCAAGAAGTGCTTGTTTATAGTCGAAAGCTCGACTCTCTCAATCCTTCAAGTTGGGATGTCTAGCCGGATTGGGATGGATTTGCAACTCATCACCCCATCAATGTATGGCTTCAATCTCTGTCCATTAACTGTGAACGTGCCTTTATCTTCATGTGTCACTTCCACTGCTCCGGATGCGTAAATCCTCTAAATAGTGAATGGTCTGGACCATCTCGACTTAAGTTTTCCGGGGAAAAGCCTAAGTCTAGAATTGAACAACAACACCTTCTGTCCAACTTCAAAAACCTTCTTGCGGATGTGCTTGTCATGCCACCTTTTTGTCTTCTCTTTATAAATCGGGCATTTTCATATGCTTCGAGACGAAACTCATCAAGTTCGTTCAAAGTTAGCATCCTCTCTTCTCCAGCGGCTTTCAAGTCCATGTTCAGCTTCTTAACGGCCCAGTACGCTTTATGTTCAAGTTCTACCGACAAGTGGCACGCCTTCCCAAAAACCATCCTAAATGGCGACATACCAATCGCAGTCTTAAAGGCGCTTTGATAAGCCCATAATGCATCATCCAGCCTTCCGTGACCAATCTTTCCTATATGCATTAACTGTCTTTTCCAAAATCCCCTTGAGTTCTCTATTTGACAGTTCCACTTGCCCGCTCGTTTGTGGATGGTATGGTGTTGCAACTCTATGTGTCACTCCATATTTACCCAACAGTGCATCCATTTGCCTATTGCAAAAATGAGATCCTCCATCACTAATGATTGCCCGTGGTACCCCAAACCTTGAGAATATTCTTTCTCACAAACTTAATCACTACCCTAGCATCATTAGTCGGCAATGCTACTGCCTCAACCCACTTTAACACGTAATCCACCGCTACTAAGATAAATGTGTTCCCAAAAGAACTTGGGAAAGGACCCATGAAATCAATCCCCCACACATCAAAAAGCTCAACTACCAAGATATTGTTCAACGACATCTCATCTCTTTTTGAAACACTACCCATCTGTTGACATTGGTCACACTCTTGAATCATCCGGAAGGAATCCTTAAAGAGGGTTGGCCAATAAAACCCTGATTGTAAAACCTTGGCTGCTGTTCTAGCTCCCCCAAAATGGCCACCTACTTCCTTCTCGTGACAATGCCGTAGAATGCTTTCCATCTCTTCCTCCGAGACACATCTCCGTATTATTTGATTAGCATAATGTCGATAAAGAAAAGGTTCTTCCCAAAAATAGTACTTCAAATCTGAGAAAAATTTTCTCTTTTGTTGATATGTCATACCACTTGGGAGCACCCTTGATGCCAAATAGTTTGCAAAATCCGCATACCATGGTGCTTCCTCCACTCTCATCAACTTCTCATCCGAAAATGTTTCTGTAATTGGCAATTCCTCTTCATTTCCCTTGATTGGTCTTTTGATCCTCGACAAGTGATCCGCCACTCTAACGCCCCGCTTGAGGTACATTCTTAAGATTTGCTGTATTACTTAAAAGTTCATTGATTCAGTTTCAATTGAGTTTGTATATTGTATTGGTTAAGTGTTTGCCTTGGTTTTGGTTGAGATTTGGTGAATTTTGGAAATCCAATCTTCGCCGGGGCGAAGAAGAAGCTTTGCCGCGGCGAGGAGAAGCTGCAACCACGGGTAGGTTCTACCCTGTTTCGCCGGGGCGACGGAAAGTTCTTCGCCGCGGCAAAGAGCCTAACAAAAATTTTCTTGAGTTTTCTAGAGAATTCTTCCTTTGGGGCATAATGACCATTCTACCCCTAATTAGTAGGAATAGTGGAGAGTAAAATGTAAGGAAATTAAGTAGAGAATGTGTCGTTAATAAGGGTGTATTTGCAAAGAATCAAAGGATATGGATGGAAATTCCAAGTAAGAGCAAGGGCAAAATGGGAAAGGATGCTTATAATATGAGATAAAAAGAGTTAAAGTGTAGAGAAACCCTTTATTCATTCATTTCCACCGCCTCTTCCATTGTCTAATTTCTCTCAATTTCTCCATCCAATCTTCTAAGATTTCTAAGGAGTTTAGAGAGCTTTTGGAGAATTTTTTAGTAGAGATTTCATCTAAAGCATCCTCAGAGAGGAGACAAGACAACAAAGGAAAGGAAGAGTGCTAGCGAAGTCACTTTTTCACAAGGTAAGTAAATCCAAACTAAATTGAGATTTAAGAATTTATTTGAGTAGAGATTGTGTATGTATATGTATGCATTATTCTTGTTGAGAAATTGAGATGTTATGAATAGTTATCTATGTTGATATGAATTTAATTGAGTTATGAGAAGTGTTGTGATTGCATGATGATGAGTTGAGTTTGATTGAAGTTGGAGGGAGTTTTGAGCAAACCCTATGGGAGTGTTTTGCCTTGACAGGAAATTAGAGTGTATGAGGGAATTTTCCTCCCATTTTGGATGATTAAAGAGAAGAGTAGAGTTATAGATAAGTAGAGCTTTGGTATGCACATGAGTTGTTTGAGAAAATGCCTAAGTGAAATCTGCCCTGTCACAGCCGTGACTTTCTAAGTGAATTTTGGGCATCTTACTGATTGAACTGGGCTGAGACCAAAACATAAAAGTTGTATCCCTGTTTTTAAGCTTTAAAACGAGACCAAAAATGTAGTGATCCGATGTGTATAACGCAAGTTATGCCCTTTTTAGTACGACCTATGCAGAATGACTGTTTTGATGCAGTATTGCATTTCACATTTCATAAGTGCATTAGTGAGCATGAGCTGTCCATACGCATTTTTCTTATGCACTTAAGAAGTAGCTTGAGACATAGTAGAGAATTTGAGTATAAGCTACTTTAAGAGTAAAGAGAGAGAAAGAGAGAATGAGCACTAGAGAACGAAGAGAAAAGAGAATAGAGTAGGTTATGCGATGGGGAACCCGTGAGTAATGGGTAGAGTTTCCCGCATGTACGCCGCATTGAGAGAGCGGCATGAGTATGAGAGAGAGAAAAGTGGTGTAGCCCGTGAGAGTGCATGCGGATGAGGGCTATACCCGAGTACCCGAGAGAGAGATTATACAGTCACATGGCCAAGGGTTCCGAATCCATGCATAACCGAGTCCGATCGGCTAGAATGAGTAGAAGTCACGTAGAGTGGGAGCGAGTCCCAGCTGTGCCTCCGGTAAGATGAGGCCGTGACTACTAAAGAGAGTTAGTAGAAAAGAGTTATGAGAAAGAGAAAGTAGAGAGTAATTGAGAACTGTAAGGAAAGAATTAGATAGAGATAGTTACGGGGATAGATGCGTAGAGGATTTACTTACTGAGCATTAGTTGTGCTCACCCCGTTGTTTTTCATGTTTTGCAGGATCTAGGTGAGGACACGGTCGGATGGGCATCGGCAAGCGAAGGGAAATGGCTACACTGTCCACCTTGTTTTGATGTTTTGTATATGATACAACTTTTTGTATAAAGAATGTATATATTTAATAAAAGAAAATTTTGGGCCCAACTTTTGATACTACTTTATATATATTTTATTATGTACATTTTTATGAGTATTTGAGTAGAAAACATCTATTACAGCCACCACATTTTCCGACCCTTTTTGTCCCGAATTTCCAACTCGAACTCCTAAAGTAGTAAAATCCATCTTATCAGCCGCGATTTTGCTTCTTGCTTTGCCAATAGGTGCTTGATTGCTGAATGGTCCGTGTATACGATCACCTTTGCACCTAACAAATAAGAACGGAACTTGTCAAAAGCAAAAACTACAGCCAACATTTCTTTTTCAGTAGTGGTGTAATTCAATTGTGCATCAACGAGTGTTTTGCTAGCATACTGAATTACATGTAACACTTTGTTTTTCCTCTATCCTAAAACTACCCCTAAAGCAAAATCACTAGCATCACACATTAATTCGAAAGGTAGTCCCCAATTGGGATCTGCAATAATAGGTGCAGATACAAATAATTTTTTCAGAGTTAGAAAAGCATGCATGCAATCATCATTAAAGTCAAAAACAACATCTTTATTCAACAAATTGCAAAGGGGTTTAGAAATGTTAGAAAAATCCTTGATGAAGTGTCTGTAAAACCCCGCATGCCCCAAGAAACTTCGGACTACCTTGACATTTGATGGTGGTGGTAGCTTCTCAATCACTTCTGTCTTTGCTCGATCAACTTCTATTCCATCCTTGGAGATCCTATGCCCGAGCACTATTCCTTCCTTGACCATGAAGTGACATTTCTCCCAGTTTAGCACCAAGTTTGTCTCCTTACATCGCTGCAAAACAAAAGAGAGATTAGTTAGACAGCTATCAAATGATGAACCAAAAACTGAGAAGTCATCCATGAAGACTTCTATAAACCGTTCCACCATGTCTCCAAAGATTGACATCATGCATCTTTGGAATGTTGCTGGTGCATTGCATAACCCAAATGGCATCCTTCGATAAGCAAAGGTGCCGTAGGGGCAAGTGAAGGTCGTTTTCTCTTGATCCTCAAGACCGATGGCAATCTGATTATATCCTGAATACCCATCCAGGAAACAGTAATAGGCATGTCCTACCAACCTCTCCAACATCTGATCAATGAAAGGTAATGGAAAATGATCCTTCCTTGTCGCCTCATTCAATTTACGGTAATCAATGCATACTCTCCAGCCCGTCACCGTCCTCGTTCGTATCAACTCGTTACTCTCATTCCTTACCACTGTAATACCTCCCTTCTTCGGAACCACTTATACCAGGCTCACCCATGGGCTATCGGAAATCGGGTAAATAATCCGCGCATCTAAGAGTTTCACCACCTCCTTTCTCACCACTTCCTTTATCGAAGGATTCAATCTCCGTTGTGGTTGCACCCTAGGCTTAAAATCATCCTCTATGAGTATCTTATGCATGCAAAATGATGGCGAGATGCCTCTAATGTCCGAGATGGTCCATCCAATTGCTAGTCTATGTTCCCTCAACACCCTAATCAATCGCTCTTCCTCTAATGTACTCAAATCTGAACTAATAATCACCAGGAAGGTTTTTGAGTCTCCAAGATAAGCATATTTGAGGTTGGAAGGTAAAGGTTTCAATTCAAACTTTGAAGGTTCTTCATTTTTCTCCTTTTCCTTTTCTTTGTCAAAATCAAACTCCTCAAATTCTACATCTTGACCCTCATCAATCCGTTGAAGTGCTTCTAACATCCTAGCACAATCATTCCTCTCAGACTCTTCTACCTCTACTGTTTTTGACTTGGCTATACATGCTTCTAGAGGTAACTGTGGGGTGTTTTCTTCAATAGCGTCCCACAACCAGGTTTATCCACCACATCGACACTAAAACATGAATCCGATTCAGCCGGAAACTTCATTGCCTCAAAAACATTGAAAGTTACTGTCTCATCTTGAACCCTCAACAGTAACTTCCCTTCTTGCACATCGATCAGTGCTCTCCCCGTGGCCAAGAATGGTCGGCCTAAAATGAGAGGAATTTCCTTATCCTCTTCCATGTCCAACACCACAAAATCTGCTGGAAAAATTATCTTCCCCACCTTTACCAATACATCCTCTACTATCCCCCTTGGGTGTTTTATTGACCTATCCGCTAATTGCAATAACATGGTCGTTGGCTTTACTTCACCAATTCCCAATCTCCTGAAAACAGAAAAGGGCATCAAATTAATGCTAGCTCCTAGATCACACAAAACACAATCAAATGTAATATCTCCTATAATACAAGGAATAGTAAAACTTCCTGGATCTTTAAGCTTCGGGAGTAACTTCTTCTGGAGGATGGCACTACACTCCTCTGTGAGCATCACCGTTTCCTCGTTTTCTAACTTCCTTTTGTTCGATAAGATTTCCTTCAGAACTTAGCATAACTAGATTCATGTTGCAATGCATCTCGCAAAAGGAATGTTAATGTGCAATTTTTTAAAAATTTCAATAAACTTTGAAAATTGCTTATCCTGATTCTTTTTCTTCAATCTCTGAGGAAAAGGCACGGGTAGGGTATGATATGCCAACTCTGGTGGTATCTCTGGAAATGGCAATTTATCCTTCTTCTTTTGCCTTTCATCCTTTTCGTTTTTCTCATCCTCCAAACCACTTGGTTTCTTTTCTTCAATTTCCTCATCAACTTCCTCTTGATTCTTCCTTTTCGCTTTCAGGGCTTTCCTTTCGCTTTGTTCAACCTCATCCAAAACGTCCCCACCCCTCCTTAACATAATGGCATTTGCTTGCTCACGTGGGTTAGTAAGCGATCGCTTGGTAAGGAACCCTGCGGTCTCTCATTTAGCTTCTCGGCCAATTGGCCCATCTGTACCTCCAGATTCCGAATGGACGCCCTTTGATTTCTGAAATTCATCCTCGTCTCATTCATGAATCCCGTGGTTTCCTGCATAAATTTCTCAAACATATCCTCCAACTTCGACACTCTTTGATCTCCCGATTGATTAGTCACCCCTGGTTGGTTATTTGGAACTGTCCTCTGGTTCCATTGAGTATTTTGATGGTTCTGATTTCCCCAAGCCAGATTTGGATGATTTCTCCATCCCGGGTTGTATGTGTTGGAGAACGGGTTGTTTGGTTGTCTTTGATTTCCTGCAAAGTAATTTACTTGCTCCGTTGATGAAGATGACGAAGCAAATGTGTTCCCAACTTGACACTCGCTACTTACATGGTTCCCTGCACAAAAATCACACGTTAGTTGAGGTGCTTGTACAGAGTTTACCTGCATAGTTTCCAACTATTTTTGAAGTGTTGTGAGTTGAAATTGAGATGGGTCAGAAAGGCATCAACTTCATGAAGACTCGAAGATTTCCTTGATGTTGCTCTCTCATTAGGTCTTTGATAATTGTTGCTTGCCAAAACCTCAAGCAACTCATAAGCCTCCTCTGGTGTCTTATTCTACAAGGCCCCTCCTGAAGCTGCATCCACCATGGTTTGCACATTACCCATCAACCCATTGTAGAACGTTTGGACTTAAAGCCAAACTGGCAACCCATGGTGTGGACACTTCCTCATTAACTCCTTGTATCTCTCCCAAGCCTCATACAATGACTCGGAATCCTCTTGTAGAAATGATGTGATATCATTTCTCAATTTTGCTGACTTAGCTGAAGGAAAGAACTTGGTAAGGAATTTCGTGCTAGCTCATTCCAAGTTGTTATTGTTCTGGTGGTAATGCCATTAACCACCCCTTGGCTTTATCTCCTAATGAGAATGGGAATAATCGCAGCCTAATAGCATCATCCGACACTCCATTTGACTTGAAGGTGTCACAAATTTCTAAGAAATTTGCAATATGCTGATTCGGGTCTTCCTTCAAATCTCCATTAAATCTAACCGACTGTTGGATCATCTAAATGATTGCCGGCTTGATTTCGAAGTTGTTTGCTTGCACTGTAGGTCTAGTAATACTCGACCCACTACCATTCACTGTGGGAATTGAAAATTCCCTCAGTGTCCTGTTTTCTGGTTCAGCCATTTCAACAACTATTTCTTCTACTTCTACAACTAAACCCTCCATTTCTCTTCTCTCTCTGTTATGTCGTCTAATGGTTCTCTCAAGCTCAAGATCAACAGGAACCACTAGTTGACGTCTCACTCTTCGCATAAACTGCACGAACAAAAGTGAAGGAAAGTGAGATCACAACCAGATTGAAAATAAAAAAAAAAAACAAAAAAACAAAAACAAAAACTCCAATCTAGCTAACTATAGAAAGACTCAATGTTAACTTAAAACAATCCCCGGCAACGGCACCAAAAACTTGATGCGTGTTTCCTACAACATGCAATATGTAGCAAGTATACTAATCGCACAAGTAATAAAATGATGAGTAAAGTATCGTTCCCACAAGGATTATTAGCTAAGCACTAAGTTTCCTAATGTTATCAAGTTGAAGCAAACGACTTCTTTGGATTGATGGGAGCTAATTGCAATTAAACTTAACAATAAATTTTAAACTAAAATTTAACTAAGAGTGCAATATTAAAACACGGATAATCAATTCAAGTAAAACAGGTGGGGTTTTGACTTCATTTGGATTTTATGGGTTAAACCTAAAAATTATACTATAATCACATTCATACGCAATGGTTGTAAATCAAACTCACTAAGTTGTTAAACATACCCTCTCGAGCTATGTTTTCCTATTCATCCTTATTAACCTTCCACACCCAACAATTTGAAGGTTAACAATTCCAAACTCATTAAGCAAAAGAATCCTACAATGATTTCATTAATTCTTGAATCTATCTCTAGCATCCAATATTATAATGGTGATTACCCAAGAAGCCTAACATGACTCATTTCTCAATCTCATCATGTTCATCACAATAACCATTAAAACTCATAGTAAACACACAACCAAAGCATACTCATATGAAAATAAAACAATCAAACACTTAACCCATTAAAAATCCAAACTACAATCAAAACCCTAACCCAAAAATGGTTAGTTCATAGCTAAATTAACAATACAAAAATGAAAATCACAAATAATCAAGTTCAACATAATGAGACTGAGACAAAAGATAAGAAATCTCCCCAAAAGATGAATCCTTTAGTTAGAATCGAATCTTCACCCTTGTTACAATCCAAAATCGCATCAAAAACTCATCTAAAGAATATGTAAAAGCTATTTAACCTAAAAACGAAGACCCTTGGACAAAAGGCTTAGTTTTCCTTTTATACCTTGCCCAAAAACACGCACAAAGTAAAAGCGTGCGTTTAACAAAACTGCAAATAATGACCATCGCCGCGGCGACGAAAGAAATAGATCTGGGAGCGTGCTCGCGATTTCACGGGGCGGGGGAAGGCTTATTTGACGGGAGTTATCAAATTACGAAGCGCTACTCGCTTACTTCTTCGATTCCTTATTCGATTCTCGATGCTCTCCCTTTGGCACAAGCCTCATCGTGCTTTATCACCTTGAACTCTCCTAACCTTCGAGATCCACTAACTTTTGAGTCAAAAACTTCCAATTTTGTCCTTATTTGCATAAATTGGCCATTTTAACCTGAAACACAAAATGTAAAGAATTAAACAACAATTCAGGTCAAAATGCACCACAAAGTACTTGAAATCCGAATAAAAAGACTAAAGAAAATTGTATAATCCACGGATTATCAACTGGCGCCCACAAATAAGGGACGCCCGTCCTTAACCAAAATATGAAAAAAAAAACTTTGGGGACGCCCATCCACAAATTATGGATGGTCGTCCCTTATGTTTGGACGGGCGTCCGTAAGAAATGGATGCCTGTCCATTATTTTGGTTTTTAAAAATCAAAAGAAAACTTTGGGGATGCTCGTCCACAAATTGTGGACGGGCGTCCCTTACGTTTGGACGGGCGTCCTTAAGAAATGGACGCCCGTCCATTATTTTGGTTTTTAAAAATCAAAAGAAAACTTTGGGGACGACTGTCCATAAATTGTGGACGGCCGTCCTTTAACTATGGACGGGCGTCTGTAAGTAATGGACACCCGTCCATTATTTTGCTATTTAAAAATAAAATAAAAACTATGGACAACGTCCATAATTGTGGACGGCTGTCCCTTAAGTGTGGACGGGTGTCCATACATGTATGGACGGCCGTCCACACTTAAGGGACGGTCGTCCCTTATGTAAAGGATGGCTGTCCAACCCTTATGGACGCCCGTCCACACTTATGAAATGTTTTTTAATAATTTTTTTTTTATTTGCGAATAACATTAGCTTCTCCAAAAACCAGTGCCAAAATTCGTCGAGCGAAAGAAAACCAGAGTCAAAATTCTTCGCCTCCTTCTACTTCATCGTTGTCGTCTGTTCTTCACGTCTGCGTTGCGTCTGCATTCCTCAGCCATTTCTTCCTGAACAACCATTTTTTCCTCATTTTCTAGCTATCGTGAGAAGAACGAAAGCAATAAACTTTTCATCAAACAATTTTTTACAGTGGAAAGGGAGATAAGAAGATCAAAATTTGTCCAAATTAGAAAGATTTGTTGAGGTTGTTAACCGATTTTTATTTAACTTATGCATTTACTTAGTTTTGTATTATATTTTGGATTGAATATATGTTACTGATAGAGAAAATTTGTTGGTGATTGTTATGAATTAGATTCATGAACGTGAACACTAGTATTCATTTTGCATTAAATTACAGAATATGGAAGAGTCCAGTTTGCCTCATTTCAATGATGTTGAGGTAAATTGTGCTCGAAACCTTAACTTTTTTGTTCACATGATTTTAAATTTATTGTATCGTATTGTTTCTTTTGATGTGTTGTATTCATACATTCTAATTTTTTCTATTATAAAACTATTAAATGATCAAGACAATGAACGTGATGAATTAGAAGATATGGGATGTGCAGAGGAAGAAGTAGAGCCTCATATTGGAATGGTGTTTGATTCAGTTGATAGTCTTGTGAAGTATTACAAACAGTATGGTAACAAAATGGGATTTGAAGCAATGATACGTATGCCAAAGAAAGGCGAAGATAGAGAGATGAGATATGTGACAGTGGCATGTTCTTGTTCTGAGAAGGAGAGATGTAAGTCTAGAAATACCTTGAAAAAACAACCTGTTGCCAAAACAGATTGTAAGAGTCGGATTAGTGCAGATTTGAATGGTGAATGCAAATGGAAAATTAAATCAGTTGTACTTGAACATAACCATGATCTTACAAGTCCGACAAAAAGAAGATATTCAAGGTTAATCGAACGATACAACCTTATGTGTAAAGGCAACTTGAAGTTAATGATGTGATTGGGATTAGACCATGTAAAAATTTTCAATCATGTTCAGTTAAGGTAGGAGGTGTAGAGAATTCGATGTTTCTACAAAAAGATTGTAGGAACTGCATTGAAAAAGAGAGAAAGCTAAGACTTAGAGTTGGAGATGCTTCGGCAGTACTTGAGTATTTTAGGAAAATGCAAAAGGAGAATTCAAATTTCTGGTACATGATTGATGTAGATGAAAAGAGTCGATTATAGAATGTGTTATGGGTTGATGCTAGATGTAGGGCTGCATATAAAGAATTCGGTGATGTTATCACCTTCGACACAATGTATCCGACAAACAAGTATGACATGCCATTTGCTACTTTTGTGGGGGTTGATCATCATGGACATTCAACGTTGTTAGGTTGTGGGTCAATTTCTCATGAGGACACTGAGACATTTGTATGGCTATTTCGTTCTTCTCTTGAATGCATGGATGTTGCTCCTAATGGAATAATCACTGGTCAAGATAAGGCCATGCAAAATGCAATTGAGATTGTTTTCCCTGGTACAAGACATAGGTGGTGTTTGTGGCATATAATGAAGAAACTACCTGAAAAGTTAAGAGGGTATAAGGAATATGAAACTATAAACTTTAAGTTACAAAATGTTGTGTATGATTCCTTTACGCGTGAAGAGTTCGAAGAGCAGTGGAACCAATTTATTGATGTGCACAACCTTCATGAGAATGCATGGTTATGTGGATTGTACAAAGAAAGAGTACGATGGGTGCCTGCATTTCGTAAAGATACTTTCTGGGCAGGTATGTCTACTACCCAACGTAGTGAAAGTATGCATGCATTTTTTGATGGGTATATAAATTCCAAAACCACTTTGAAACAATTTGTGGAACAATATGATAATGCATTGTGAGCTAAAGTGGAAAAAGAAAGGGAGGCTGATTTTAGATCTTTCAAATCTTGGATACCATGCATAACTAATTACCCCATTGAGAAACAATTTCAAAGTGCATACACAACTGCAAAGTTTAAAAAGTTTCAAGAAGAGATTGCGGGGAAGATTTATTGTGAGTTATATTTTCTGAAAAAAATGTGATTCATACGAGGAGTATCAAGTTTTGGAAGATGTTTGGTTTGGAGATAGTAGTCTCCGTGTTCCATATGTGGTATACTTTGAGGAAAGTTCATGTGATATTCGTTGTACTTGTCGTTTGTTTGAGTTCAGGGGGATTTTATGCAGACATGCCATTATGGTGTTGATTCATAAAAAGGTTTCACACATTCCAGAAAAGTACATTTTACGGCGTTGGAGGAAAAATATGAACAGATGTCATACGAAAATTAATGTCAGTTATAATAGGTAGAGCACCAACATTAAAGGACAACGTTTTGATAAGTTATCTAATTTAATGCTGATAGTAGCAGATATGGCATCAAACAATGAGGAAGATTATAATATGATGACGGAGTTTGTGATTGAGATGAGGAAAAAGTTGGAGCAAAAGGAAAGTGAGGGAGGGCTTGGTACAAAAGTGAACATCTCTTCCACAACCGGTTTGACTAGTCCAGATGGGGACAGTCCTTCGAAAGAGAGAAGTAGTCTAATTATTAGTCCACAAGTAGCTCGTAGCAAAGGTCGTCCTCCATGTAGAAGAAAGCAACCGAATGTTGAAGAAATTGTATGTAGGATTAAAAAGAAAAAATTACAAAAACAAAGGATTGGTATGAGTTATACATTATTTGAGTATTTTTTTTCAAACATTATTTACTTATTTGAAGTTTAGAATAATATCGACGTGATTATTAATGTGTTATGATACTTTTTAGGAAAAGGATCATCGGTACAGCGACAACAGAAACAGTTTCTTTCATGTACTTCCATGGTCGATGTGGAAACTCAGTGTTGTCGAACGATGTTGTTGTTAGAGTAGATGCCCTAGAGCCAATCAATTATTGTAGAATTGACTCTTTGTAATAATGTTCATTAATCAATAATAAAAGGCATTTTATTCTATATCGCGTAAATCATTATTATTGCAATATGTATTGATATATGTCCTTAGAATGGTAGAACCGTGACGAGGGTATCAAGTATTTCAAATCTTGATAGTGAGAACCCTATGAGCACATATGGTGGCCATTCTAGAAACGTCCGTAGCCCTAGTATTATTCTGAAGTAAGGGCACAGATAATACGATAAGGCTATCATAGTGTTGAACGACCTCTCGAAAGGCGGTGGCTGTCTCACTTGTCAAGGTTGTTTGGTGACAACAGTGCAACACATGGGTGTTTCTTTGTGGCGATTATACCGCAAACAAGTTCAGGGTGACCCACCGAGGATTTCATATGGATGGTAACCCCGGTGTCTATGGAACAAATCCTCTAACGAATGGTGGTGCATGTGATCCTTAGACTTAAGATCAGGAGGGCGCCTTGTGCACCCGATTGGTGCGGTTTGACACTAGCCCTAACGCATTCTTTTTCCGTTTGTCAATACGGTGGTGATTGGCTACATCGAGTGTATCAAGACTATGGTGGATTGACAGAGGATTCATCACTCCCGAGGTATGGGAGAAGTTATCTCACGGCGCAATTCGGTATATGGCGATGACACTAAAGCGTGGCCACGGTGGGGATTGAGTTGTTGCTCTATCCAGGATTATAATAAAGGTCATTGATCCGAGCCGAATACATAATATCGAGAGTAACCGGAGGTTGGCACTATTTCTATGCCTTCGTCTCGTCGAGGTAACGAATGATGAAAGGATCTATTGTACGGTAACCATATCGCTTGATGGGGGTAGCTACTTTCTTTCAATCCGAATCTATCGGGTGGCCATGATGCCTGCTAGGGGCCAATCTTGACTCGTATAAGTGAGACGATTAATTAGTGTTAATCACGATACTATACACTACCGGTATGATGAGGAGCCTATAGGTCACACACATAGAAGATAATTTAAGAGCCAAGAAGAAAGAAGGGTGTTTTCGTCTTTTTGGGCGAAAGGGTATTTAGGTAATTTCACGGTGTAATTAAATTTCTTTGAAATTCGTAGCCTTTATTTAATTTAATTTGTTAGAGAAATTAAATAAGTGAAATTCCGTTTAAATATTTGTTCGCATATATTTAAATAAATTATCATTATTGTTAAATGTTAATATATATATATATATATATATATATATATATATATATATTAATTGATTTTTAATTGAAATAATGATGAAATAAATAAAATATCTAATTTGGGAGTGTTTGGCAACATGGGGTGTTTGGGTTGGAGCCCAAGCCCATTCCATGTGGGAATAAGACAACTTAGTTTGCCTATAAAAGAAAATGTGTGTGTGAAATTAAACAAGTTTTTATTAGTTCATTTTTCAATTAAAAACAAACACACGGGCTGACCCTATTCCAGATTCTCCCCACGCCATTTTCACCCTTTTGATTGAAAAATCAAATACTCCTTTTCTTCTTGATTTCTTAAGGCCAAGGAGGATCTAGCAAATCCCTCCTTGGTTCTTGGTGGTTGTCTTCGTGTGGACTTCTTGGTTCGATCCTACACTTGGATCGGTAGCAAACATGTTCAGAGGCAATATTGGTGGAGCCTCCAACGTGGGTATGAATCTAAACTTTAGATTTATTATATTTTTCTGCGATTCTTGATATTATACATAAACTGTAAAATTTGTGCCTTGATTTTTGGGCTTTAAGGAGCGATCTACGGTTGTATAAAATTTTGTTTTCCGCTGCGCAACCGGGTCGTTTCCTAACATTGGTATCAGAGCCTAGGGTACTAGATTTTACGGTTTTTATGAATGGTTGATTACATGTGTTTGTTGATAACATGTTGCCTTGATGAATCTGCCATGAAAACCTAGATTTTGTTAAATCTGAAAAAATCTGTAAATCCACTTATGGATGAATGATTCAAATGATAAACTGGTTTAATAATGTGTCGATGATTGATATATTGGTTGGTTAATATCCTGGTTGAACGTATGTGCGTTTGATTTGATTTGGATTCGTGTTTATACACAAAAACTGCAAAAATCGGAGGCTGATGCGGGAATTGGGGATTTCCCGAGGTCTCGCCGTGGCGAAGTTCCTCAGTGAAGTCTCGCTGCGGCGAAGATAAAACCTTCGCCGCGGCGAAGTCTGTGGCAGCTAGACCTAATGTAAATCCTCGCCGCGGCGAAGTATGCAGCAGGGAAGTGCATACTGTAAATCCTCGCCACGGCGAAGGCCGTAGCTTTCCCAATTCTGTATTTTTCTGTAAAGGGACTAATCTGCAGTTTTTAATAACCTATAAAGCCAATGTACATTTGCACATTTAAGAGGGTAATTAATTAATTAACCCACCTAATTCAAAAATTGATTGTTTTTGAAATGTATGCTTTGTACTTGATTGTATGTTGCATGGTGCCCGGTACATGAGCCTTAGACCTAAGGGTGAATGTTTTAAAATTATTTTGCGTATGTATGGCTGTAATATTTTAAAATAGGGCCTGCGTGTCCTCCCTTCTCTCCTATTCTTGATGTACATTCTTTTCTCATCTCATTCCCCTCGAATATAAATCGAGGTTTCTAAATTTGTTGATGTAAAATTAGTTTAATATTAATTTTATTGTAAATATAGAATGATGTTTTTGTAATGTACTTGGAGTCAGAGCAAAGGACGAGGCAACCATACTTGAAGACTCAAGATGTTTATTACAGGATCCCTAGGTGACCCACCGATTCCTCTAGGCTCGAAGAAATCAATTTTAGTTAGGCCATGTACCGGCACGTTTAATATTTTGTTTAGAATGCATGCTAAGGTTGAATGTTGAATAACATGCCAAACAATGTCATTCTAACAAAGATAATAATCTGATGAGACATTAAATATCAAACCCTCAATTAAAGTATATTAAGTCACGAATGCCTTCCATCACCATGGTTTTTAATCAAATCAACTTTCGTCGAAACCTTGTTCACCAAAGCGAAGGTACACTTCTACCAAAGTGGGAGGTTAAAATTCATTGGAGTTTTCCTTAATGGTGATGGGAAGGTAGAGCTTAAAAATGACGGTTTTTGCTTGTTCGCCAAAGCGAAGGTTGATAAACGCGTCATAGGCATAGGTAGAGTACACATATTATGTGTACATGGTGACATGTAGTGTCCACTCTACCGTGCCCCGAGAATCATACTTGAGGACAATGGTTGGAGCCATTGAATTGTGTGATTGGGCTTGTTGGCTTTTTCGCATTTGAGGTTGATAGTGGGAGCTATCAGGCTGGTGTGGAATTAAGTTTGTTGGCCTACCTAATCAACTCATTTTTGGCTTGTTCGCCAAAGCGAAGGTTTGAAATGGGCGGGGATGGGATCTCGGTCACTAGGAAAGCCAACGGGCTTTCCCAGAGTTAATAGTGAGGGCTATTGGCTTGAGTAAAATAGTGAGCATCGTTTAATAAAAGACCATATTAAATAATAATGAACTTTATAATAACTTTATCTTTTCTACAATTGTAGATTCACAAAAAATGAGCATTATGAACCTGCAATCGATAATCAAAAAAGAAAACAGGTTGGATGGATCCAATTTCTCAGACTGGTACCGTAATCTTCGGATTTTACTTAAGTCGAGAAAAGAAATTGTATATCCTTGAAAAGCCATACATGGTGAGCACGATCTGATGCCACTCGGGAAGTTAAGGATACTTATCAAAAGTTCCTTGATGATGCTGATAGCGTTCAGTGCTTGATATTAGCATCGATGACACCTATGCTACAAAAGCAGCATGAGAATATGGATGCTTCTTCCATTATTCTACACCTCAAGGAGCTATTTGAAACAAATGCTCGACATGAGAGGTACAAGGTGTCGAAAGCATTGTTTGGGAATCGTCTGACTGAGGGTGCCCAAGTTGGTCCTCATGTGCTCAAGATGATTGAGCACATTGAGAGGCTTGAGACTTTGGGATGTGGCTTGAATGCGGGGAGTTACAAATGGATTTAATTCTGCAATCCCTTGCCACGACTCATATGCTCCATTCATAATGAATTTCAATATGAACACGATGGAAAAGAAAAACCCCACGCAACTTCTAAACATGCGAGGGATCGCAGAGGCGAGGACTTGAAAAAGTCAAGCCTGTTTTCTTGGTTCGTTGCCCGCAAAGCAAAGGGCAAAGGGTAACGGCAAGGGGTAAGGCCAAGGCCAAACCCAAGCCCAAGCCCAAAGGACAAGTTGCTTTTGGGCTTAAGAGTGGCATAGGAAAGGGCAAGGTAGTCTGCTTCTTTTGTGGCAAGCCTGGCCATTGGAGGAAACACTGCAAGGCTTTCCTCGCAAGCAAGAAGAAGTCGAGACTACGACTTGAGTACTTTCATGATTGAGATTAACTTCTCTCCCTCAACATCTTGGGTCATGGACACGGGATGTGGTACTCACATTTGTCCCGATGTGCGGGAACTAAGGCGAGTAGGTGCTCGCCAAGGGAGAGGTGGACCTACGAGTTGGAAATGGAGCTCGTGTATTTGTATTAGTGTAGGGACTTATTGTTTATCTTTGCCTACGAGCTTGTTATTAGAACTACATAGTTGTTATCACGTACCTTCTATTTCTAGAAATATTATTTCAGTATCCGTTTTGGATAATATGGGGTATCATTTTGAGATATCTAATGGATTGTTGTCCTTTAGTTTGAATGGTATTCTATTTGGAATTGCAAGGTTATATAATGGATTATATGCTCTTGATTTAAACAATAAAGATATTCTCAATATTGAAACCAAGAAAGCTAAACATAGCGATCAAAACCAAACATATCTCTGGCATTGTAGATTGTGTCATGTTAATAAGACTCGCATTGCAAAAACTTCAAAGGGATGGAGTTTTGGCCCCTTTTGACTTCCAATCATTTGAGGTATGCGAGTCATGCCTTTTAGGCAAGATGACCAAGTCTCCTTTCACAGGGGACAAAGTGAAAGGGCTACTGAACAAGTTAGGCATCATCCATAGTGATGTATGTGGTCTACTAACGTTGAAGCCGAGGTGGATATTCATACTTCATCACATTTACTGATGATTTCAGTAGATATGGTTATGTCTACCATATGAGACATAAATCTGAAGCCTTTGATAAATTCAAGGAATTCAGGAATGAAGTACAGAATATGTTGGGTAAAAGTATTAAAGCTCTTCGATCGGATCGAGGAGGTGAATACTTAAGCTCAGGGTTTTCAGAGTACCTGAAGGAATGTGGGATAGTATCACAACTCACCCTCTTTATACACCCCCAACACAATGGAGTGTCGAAAGGAGGAATAGGACCTTACTTGACATGGTAAGGTCCATGATAAGTTTCAGTGATTTACTTGCATCGTTACGGGGTTATGCCTCAGAAGACCGCGACTCAAGTTTTGAAGCCGTGTGCCATCAAAGTCAGATAAGACTCCATATGACCTATGGAGTGGGCGAAAGCCCAACTTGTCTTATCTAAGGGATTTGGGGTTGCAAAGCTTATGTTAAGAAATTGACTTCAACAAGTGGGCCCAAATCTTGTAAATGTATATTTGTGGGGTATCCAAAGGAGACCAAAGATACTATTTCTACCACCCGAAGAAGCGCAAAATTTTTGTTGCTTGATCCAGTGTCTTCCTAGAAAAAGAATATTTTCTAAGAAGTACTAGTGGGAGAAAAGTAGAACTCGATGAAGTTCTAGAACCACAAGATATACTAGACGAAGGGACGGGATGATGTGCCACAAGAAGTGGTTGAGCATCATGAGGAGGTTACTCCACAACTTGTGGATCAAAGTGAACCACCTCGGGTAGCACGGGAGGCTGCGTAGATCGGGAGAGTACGCCATGAGCCCGAGAGATACGGTTATCTCGTGACTCAACATGGTGACGTGCTAGTCTACCAAGGACGATGAACCCGAAGCTACGAAGGACTTATATCGGATCCGATTCGTTAAATGGCTTGAAGCCATGAAATGCGAGATGGACTCCATGTACCAGAACCAAGTGTGGTCTCTGGTGGAACCACCTGAAGGGGTAAAACCCATAGGGTGTAAATGGGTCTTCAAGAAGAAGACTAACATCGATGGCAACGTGCATACTTATAAAGCACTGGTTGCCAAAGGTTTCAAACAAATTCATGGCATTGACTATGAAGAAACCTTTTCACCGGTTGCCATGATTAAATCCATCCGGATTATGCTTGCAATTGCTGCATATCATGACTATGAGATTTGGCAAATGGATGTCAAAACTGCTTTCCTGAACGGAAACCTTGAGGTGGATGTGTATATGACACAACCTGATGGTTTCATTCTTAATAGTCAAGCTAATAAGGTATGCAAGTTGCAGAGATCCATTTATGGACTCAAGCAAGCTTCAAGGAGCTGGAACATTCGTTTTGATGAAGCCGTAAAAGAATTCGGTTTTATTAAGAACGAAGATGAGCCCCACTGTGTTTACAAGAAAGTGAGTGGGAGCAAGAGCATTCCTCCTAGTGTTGTATGTCGATGACATACTTCTGATCGGGAATGATATACCAAACTTGCAGTCGGTAAAGACTTGGTTATCCAAGTGCTTCTCCATGAAGGAATTAAGGGAAGCAACCTACATCCTTGGTATAAAGATCTACCGTGATAGATCACGTAGGTTGCTTGACCTAAGTCAGAGTGCGTATATTGACAAGGTACTAATAAGATTCAGTATGGAAGAATCCAAGAAGGGATTTCTTCCGATGTCACATGGTGTTTATCTCTCTAAGGAATTGTGTCCTAAAACACAAGATGAGAGAGATAGGATGAAGAGGATCCCATATGCATCAGTAATTGGATCCATCATGTATGCCATGCTATGTACTCGGATTGATGTCTCATGTGCTTTGAGCACTTGTAGTAGATATCAATCGGATCCAGTGAGCGTCATCGGATGGGTGTCCAAGAATATTCTTAAGTACCAAGAGGACTAAGGATATGTTCTTGGTTTATGGAGGGGAAGATGAGCTCAGTAAGAGGATACGGTGATGCTAGTTTCCAAACGGACAAAGATGATTATCGATCGCAATCGGGGGTTTGTATTTTTGTCTCAATGGCGGTGCGGTGGCCGGAAGAGCTCCAAGCAAAGCAGAGAGGGACTCTACAATGGAGGTGAGTATATTGCATTGTTAGATGCGGCCAAGGAGGCAGTCTGGATTAAGAAGTTCG
Organism: Pistacia integerrima; assembly: GCA_026225825.1. Classification (NCBI taxonomy): domain Eukaryota; kingdom Viridiplantae; phylum Streptophyta; class Magnoliopsida; order Sapindales; family Anacardiaceae; genus Pistacia; species Pistacia integerrima. The sequence goes on from CM047749.1 coordinate 26,468,056, forward strand.
TCATTGAACTTGGTGTGGTTCCCATGATTGTTGATCCTATAGACATCTATTGTGACAACAATGGAGCAAGTGCTCAAGCTAGGGAACCACGGTCTCATCAGAAGTCCAGACACATACTCAGACGATTCCATCTCATCAGAGAGATAGTTGAGAGGAAAGACGTGCAGTTATTGTAAAGTGCATACCGATGACAATCTCCCAGATCCACTGACAAAGCCTCTGTCACAGTAGAAGCATGAAAGACACTTGAGATCATTTGGTATTAAATACATGAATGATTGGCTATAGTGCAAGTGGGAGATTGTTAGAGTAGATGCCCTAGAGCCAATCAATTATTGTAGAATTGACTCTTTGTAATAATGTTCATTAATCAATAATAAAAGGCATTTTTATTCTATATCGCGTAAATCATTATTATTGCAATATATATTGATATATGTCCTTAGAATGGTAGAACCCGTGTGAGGGTATCAAGTGTTTCAAATCTTGATAGTGAAAACCCTATGAGCACATATGGTGGCCATTCTAGAAACGTCAAGTAGCCCTAGTATTATTACGAAGTAATGGCACGATAATACGGTAAGGCTATCATAGTGTTGAGCGACCTGTCGAAAGGCGAGGACTGATCTCACTTGTCAAGGTTGTTTGGTGACAACCTGGTGCAACACATGGGTGTTTCTTGTGGCGATTATACCATAGCAAGTTCAGGTGACCCACCCAGGAGGATTCCATATGGATGGTAACCCCGGTGTCTGGGAACAAATCCTCTAACGAATGGTGGTGCATGTGATCCTTAGACTTGAGATCACGGAGCGCCTTGTGCCGGATTGGTGCGCTTTGACACTAGCCTAACGGCAGCTTCTTTTCGGAGTTGTCAATACGGTGGTGATTGGGCATCGAGGAGTGTATCAAGGCTGTGGTGGGATTGACGAGGATTCATCACTCCCGGTACGGGAGAAGTTATCTCACGGCGCAATTCAGTATATGGCGATGACACTAAAACTGTGGCCACAGTGGGATTGAGTTGTTGCTCTATCCGGATTATAATAAAGGTCATTGATCCAGAAACTAAATACATAATATCGAGAGTAACCGGAGGTTGGCACTATTTCTATGCCTTCATCTCGTCGAGGTAACGAATGATGAAAGGATCGTATTGTCACGGTAACCATATCGTTGACGTGGTTACTTTCACGAATCCGAATCTATCGGGTGGCCATGATGCCTTGCTAGGGGCCAATCTTGGTATGTGTATAAGTGAGACGATTAATTGGTGTTAATCGCGATACTATACACTATCGGTATGATGAGGAGCCTATGGGTCACACACATAGAAGATAATTTAAGAGCCAAGAAGAAAGAAGGGCGTTTTCGTCTTTTTTTGGGCGAAAGGGTATTTTGATAATTTCACAGTGCAATTAAATTTGCTGAGGTCGTAGCCTTTATTTAATTTAATTTGTTAGAGAAATTAAATAAGTGAAATTCCGTTTAAATATTTGTTCGCATATATTTAAATAAATTATCATTATTGTTAAATGTTAATATATATATATATATATATATATATATATATATATATATATATATATATATATATATATTAAATATATATATTAATTGATTTTTAATTGAAATAATGATGAAATAAATAAAATATCTAATTTGGGAGTGTTTGGCAACATGGGGTGTTTGGGTTGGAGCCCAAGCCCATTTCATGTGGGAATAGGGCAACTTAGTTTGCCTATAAAAGAAAATGTGTGTGTGAAATTAAACAAGTTTTTATTAGTTCATTTTTCAATTAAAACAAACACACACAGCAGCCTATTTAGATTCTCCCACGCCATTTTCACCCTTTTGATTGAAAAATCAAATACTCATTTTCTTCTTGATTTCTTAAGGCCAAGGAGGATCTAGCAAATCCCTCCTTGGTTTTTGATGGTTGTCTTCGTGTGGACTTCTTGGTTCGATCCTGCACTTGGATCGGTAGCAAACACGTTCAGAGGCAGTATTGGTGGAGCCTCCAACGTGGGTATGAATCTAAACTTTAGATTTATTATATTTTTCTGCAGATTCTTGATATTATACATAAACTGTAAAATTTGTGCCTTGATTTTGGGCTTTAAGGAACGATCTACGGTTGTATAAAATTTTGTTTTCCGCTGCGCAACCGGTCGTTTCCTAACAGTTGTTACTACCCAGATATGTGTTATGTATCTTGTATAATTGTAATTACCTTAAGTTTTCTATAACATGTGCTAAATTATGGTTGTTAAACAATGACAGATATCCACTTGTCCGGTTCCAAATGTCGCAGGACAAAGTAATTTATTTACTGGACAGGAGTTTGTAAATGATGAACATGTCTCGTTGGGAGATGTTTGATATTGTTGCCAGGTTGAAGCATATAGAATTGTATTTGGTAGAAATTTTTCATGCTTTAGTTAATTTCTGCCGAATGCAGTTGAGTTGTATGCTTATTCAGTTGTTTTATTTTTAGTATTTTCATTGTTGGTTGTGTAGCGTAGTGAATTCATGATAATGACATTAAGGTAACTTATTATGAATGTTTTCAGTATATATTATCGTCACATTGCAGACTCCGGTTGTACATGGAATTTTGGATATGCATTTCATTTGAGATTTGAATTTTGATGTCTTTCAGTATGTCTACATATACATATACATACAAAAGAGTTGTTCACATATGTATAAACAAAAGACAAATCTATTTATAAACAAAAGACAATCTTTATTAAGAACATCCGCTGAAATCAATCTATTTATAAACAAAAGGCAAAAATAATGTTCATACATAAAGCTAAGTATTTGAAGTACACATAATCATAAGTACACAAGGAGGCTGCTGAAAAATTCTTCATCATGGTACAGGAGGTGGAGGTTGACTAGAGGAGGAGGAGGAGGCTGTTGAGAAGTTCTTCATCATGCTGAAAATCTCTATTATGCGTTCCCCAATGATGTCAACTGTTTCTTCTATTCTTGATGCAAACGTATTGAAATCACTTTGCAATTGATCATGTTGTTCTTGCATTTGCCTCTCAATACGTGAAAAATGCTCCTCTTGAAACTTTTCCATCCGCTCAAATCTACTTTCTATTTCCTCTAAAGTATGAGAAGGCATATCTTCTACATTCTCAGATGATCCAAGTTCAGTACTCGTTCTTCTTCTTTTGCGCATGTAGACTTGTCCTTCATTAACCCCTTCTGGAATACTGATGGGTGCCTAAACCGTTGCATCTCTCTCCATTTCATCCCTAATCACAAACCATTGTCTTGCCATATTCTGTTTAATCAAACCCATTTTATTCAATGTCACATCCCCTAACACATTATTTGTAGAAAACCAAATCTTATTTGTTGCATCATCAGGAGTGATCTCAATATTCAACTTCTCACATATTAACGTAACAAGCATCCCCCAATATATTTCTCCTTTTTCTGCTTGAATCTCTCCCAACTTCTTAATCAATAACTTCACTGAATTAACTTGCCTCCCTACTACTACTGCTTCCATGAACATTAAATCTTTAACCGTCACATTTCCATTTGTCTCTTTCCTACCATTAAATGTGAAAGTCAGGTATCTATGAAATACTCTCATAGCAGGATTCTTTAACTTTGTAGATTTACACCTATGTGGAAGGTAAGTCCCTATCCCGAAAACATCAATCCAAGCTTGTTTGGAATCCCAGGTTCTAGATACGTTTTCCAAACCTTCAAAATCAAATCCTATCCAGGTTGCTAAATCTTGTGGTGTCACTACAAAGTTCTGATTCTTTAATCTAGAAAACATTGAATACGCCGGAAACTGATCACTATCTGTCTTTGCAACTTCCAAACTACCAAAAAACTCATATATCAAATGCTTATATCCATCATATCTCATACTGACCAAACAGTCTCATTTCAAATTATTAATCCAACCATTGATTTCATCACCTAAACCTAAACTTGTTAGAAGTCCTAAATCCAAACTTCTTCCAAGGCAAATATCTCTTTTCGACACATCCTTGTATTGTTTTTTATGTCACAAGTCTCAAAATTGAATTGCAGATGACGATGTGCCTTCATGAGGAATAGTTGTATTTTTTGCCTTCACCATTTTCTGCTTTCTTCTAAAACCTGTATACATCAAAAAGTCTAATCTGCCAAACCTAAACCAACATACAAATATCAGCTTGTTCGGACATTTTTCATAAACATATAAAGTCTCATTCATTTTTTAGACAAATCAAAGACACACAAACACAAATAGTATAATGAACTGACCAAAAAAAGATAACCATTTTTCTGAGAAAGATGAAGTTGCAGCCTTGCTACGGCTGCTGGTTCTCGGCTTTTTGTGAGGTGTGAGAAGGTGACTAAACCCTACTATTTTATTGGATCCAAGATATTACATTATCTATACTAAAAATCAACATGTCTGGTGGCTTGTAAATTAATGTATAGTTGATGTGTATATATTAGCATAGACTCTAAATAGCAGCACAAAACAGCTAGATGCTTGGATTTTTCAGGTTCAGAATCTAGATGTAAGACAGAAAGAGTCTCAAGGATTTGAAATGATCCCATTCTTTGATGGATGACCATAGAAACCCCACAATCTAGTATTCAGATTATCTTACTGTGGCATGGAGATCATTGATGACTAGAAAAACTAGATATAACAATCTCCTAAGAAAGACAAAAGGAGAGGAGGCAGGCCACAAAACATACAAAGTCCTCCTCTAAACCCCAATAAAAAGGAAAAATAATAAGCATATCAACATGAACAAGAAACAAATTTAGATGTTAAAGTACACCATAACTCATGTATTCCATAAATCAATCTTCACACAAGATATAATAACTTAAAAAAATAAATCCATAAAAAGAACCAATGATTCCAACATCCTAAACATTAATGACTACTCCCCATTCTAACCGTCTTCATAGATAACACCAAACTAGAAGAGAGAATATATGGTGCAACTCAAATTGTGCTTCTTCCAAATTGTGCTTATTCTGGCTATAATGTACATACTCACACAATGCAGTTCAATAAAAAATGCCTCTAATTTCTTAAAAAATGTTTATTTAAATAATGGAAAACAATATCAAAATTATCTTAAGATGTTTTGGGCGATTATATTTAATGTTTTCAGGATGAGTTGTTATGGGCTTCAACATGGTTGTACTTCGCCACCAAGAGATCTAAGTTGTTGGAAATTAAATAGAATAACATATATCCTAACATAATCCCAAGATCATAGTCACCATTGCAATCACATTTGTATATAAATGAACTACAATGAATTTAGCAATCACATTTGTATATAAATGAACTACAATGAATTTACACAGCATAAATACCTTCTTTCCTTATCTCTGAAGCAACAAAGTTAATCTGGAAGAAAACCACGAAGAATGTTTCTGTTTTCCAAATTCTAGAGAGAGAGAGCGTATTTTCCTTCTGAATATTTTAGAGTGACAGTGAGTGTAACTTTTCTAAAAGGAAAAGGTTTTCCTTTTATATGGCAACGTTAGAGAAGAAACCGCATTTGCGTTTCATCTCACCACGCCGCTTGGGTAACCCATCATGGGTGTACCCCTTATCCAATATCTCCCACTCACACATGATGGGACTATCTCTCTCTATGCTTCTTTAAGGTTCATACTTTAGTAAATATGCCGTGTGACCATGCATACTTGAGAGCACGTTAGTTATATATCTCATAGGAATATATAACTTCTCGAATTGTGAAACTCAAAGGGTTGTATGTTGTATGCAATACCCTAGATTACTTATCACATTTTTCTAACAATCTCATTTACAAAAAAAATATCCGTTGTATTCATAATTATGTTCTATCTTTACATAAAAGTAAAACATAATTGGTCGACCAATGAATACACGTGATTATAATGTGATAATTCAAAATCGTAATCTTCCTTTTCTTTTCGATTCGCAACTTTTATTTAACTTGCTTTTCTAGAAATGTCCCAACAGATTGAATTTATCTTAATCCTTTGGTAACACTCTAAGATAGCAATCATTAAATGAAGTTTTCAAGAAACAGAATAGAGTAATAAGGGTATTATTTGAGATTTTATTCTTAAAAAAAACTCAAGGTCTCACACAATGTTAAAGTTGAGATTTTGACTTTCATTACCCCTTTGGTCAATGTTTTGCACATGTGGTATGAATCACACGCTACAGCATTTCCTCCTTTCCCATGGAGTGCATGTCTCTTTTCTTGTAAATCTTTGTCAGATTTTTAGTTCGACATGCCTAATGTCTAACTTGAGTTCACTTTACATACTTTTAATTCATCAGAACTCTAATCTGGCAATTAGACAGATAAAGTGATCATTTATCACTTGTGGTCATATTTCATTATGACATTATTTTAATTCTCGTTTTAGACGACGTCAAACATTTTAAGCTTGGCTCTCTATTATCACCTAGATAATAAGCTTAAAATCGCCTCATCTCCATTCCTACTTAAGTAATGGAGGCGATTGCCCTGTGAGAAGGCCAATCTTTTAGCTTTGTCCGACATGCTTTTCAAAATAGACATATATAATATTTACATAACTAATATGTATATATATGCTCCTTCATGTATGTTCCATAATAATCGAAATTGAGCATTGACAATATTGTTATTTAATATTGATAAGACAAATGTGAACAATTTTGGGAAATCTCAAAGTATGAGTACATTCAACACCTACGTAAGCCTAGAGATCTAACATGTCTATTGAAAGTATCTCTCGGTATAGGCTTTGTGAATGGATCCGCAACCATGTCATGCGTAGATATGTACTTCATGTTCACCTCCTTTTGTGCCACCAAGTCTCGCACAAAATTATATTCGATATCTATGTGTTTCGTTTTACCATGATATTTGGGATCCTTAGTGTATGCTATTGCCCGCTTGACTATCAGCGCTTATTCTTACCCGGGTTCAATAGCAACATTAATTATTCCCGCATGATTCATGAACCGTCTCAACCAAATGACCTTCTTGCACCGTAGGCTGAAAATGCTACAAACTCACCTCCATTGTAGATAAGGCTATGCATGATTGTTTTTTATCTTTGCTTCCAAGATATGGCCCCGCCATTTAGTAAGAAAACATATCCGGAAGTAGATTTCCTCTCATCTAAATCTCCTCCCCAATCAGCATCGGTGTAGCCTCTCAAGTGTAAATCATTTCTTTGATAACATAATGAGTAATCACCGTCCTCCCTTTTAGATATCTTAAGATTCTCTTCACTGCTTTCCAATGTGCTTGTCCTGGGTCGGACTGGTATCTACTTAACAACCCAACGGCATAACAGATGTCGGCTCTAGTGCACATCATGGCGTACATGAGACTTCCAACAGCACTTGTATAAGGAACATTCTTCATTTGTTCCTTTTCTTGTGGAGTCTTCAGACACATTTTACGACTTAAAGTCTCGCCTTTTGCGATAGGGTTGTCTATGGGTTTACAATTTGCATATGAAATCGTTCAAGAATTTTCTTAATGTATGATTCTTGTGAAAGAGATACTAATTTTCTTGAGCGATCTCTTGAAATCTTGACTCCAAGAATATATGCAGCTTCACCCATATCTTTCATCTCAAAATGAGATGATAACCATCCTTTGATTTCATTGACAAATCCCTTATCATTTCCAGCTATAAGTATATCATCAACATATAATGATAATATAACAAATTTGTTATTGGATCTCTTTGTATATACATAATGATCTTCATTTATCATTTTGAAATCATACGACATTATCGCATTATGAAATTGAATATACCACTGTCTGAGGACCTGCTTGAGGCCATAAATTGACTTTAAAAGTCTACACACTTTGTGTTCCCTGACCTTCTCTAATAAAACCTATTGGTTGATCCATATAGATTTCTTCTTGTAATTCTCCATTGAGAAAAGAGCCCTTTACATCCATTTGATGCAATTCAAGATCCATGCTAGCAACTATAGCTAAAATAAGTCGAATTGAGGTAAACCGTATACAGTGAAAAAGTTTCTTCATAATCTATTCCTTCTTGTTGTGTATACCCTTCACGACTAAGCGAGCTTTGTATCTTTCAATACCGCCATTAGCTTTACGCTTGATTTTGAGAACCCATTTGTTCCCAATGGCTTTGCGTCCCTTTCGGTAAATCAACCAATTCCCATACTTGGTTTGATTTCATAGACTCCAATTCTTCTTCCATTGCTTTCATCCATTTTTTCCTTAGAAGGGCAATTGAGAGCCTCATTTACATTCCTTGGCTCTTCGTCATCTTGTGGAGTAACTAGAAAAAATTTTCCCCTCAATCTCAAATCGCGACGGAACTTGTTTTCTGTTTGATCGCGTATTGGAGATTGATTGGTGTTACTCCCACTTAGACCAACTATCATAGTTGGATCACCAAGAGGGAATGATGGAGGATCTGGCCGATTCATCAACTTCCATATTGCTCCCCACCCGGGATGTAGTATAACCAACTAATTGTCAACCAATGCAAATTGCCTTGGTCTTGTGTTTCATATAGAAACAAGTCTTTACCTATTTCGCTTCTTAGGAAAATCAGAAAAACTTGGCTAAGAATGTGACATCTCGTGATTCAAACTCGGTGATGCTACCACTTTCTTGTTCTCCTATGAAGACATATCCCTTTGAATGTTCTGAATATCTTATAAAGATACATTTCTTCCCCTTGGACCTAATTTTCCATATTTATGGGAAGGATCATGAACATAGGCAAAGACATCCCCATGGCTTTAGGAGACTCAAATCGGGTTTCCGATTTGTCCATAACTCATATGGTGTAGTAGTAATAGATTTGGATGGTACTGATTGAGGATATATGTGGGCGTCAATAAGGCATCACCCCAAAAGGTGATTGGGCAAGTTTGCTTGTGCCATCATAGACCTCACCATCTCAAGTAGGGTTCTGCTTTTCTTGCTCCCGGGCAACACCATTTTGTTGCGGAGTTCGGGAATAGTTAATTGATGTTCTATTCCCATTTCATCACAAAATTTCTTGAACCGATCGATAAATATTCACGCCCCCTCGATCGGTTCATAGAACTTTTATCTTTTTATCTAATTGATTCTCAACTAAGTTTTTTAAACTTTTGAAAGCATTCTAAAGCTTCGATTTTTGAGAAATCAAGAAAACATAACCATATCGAGTGAAATCATCTATAAATGTGATGAAATAAACAGCCCCATGTCTAGCCCTCACATTCATTGGACCACATATGTCAGAATGAATTAGTTGCAATGGAACTTCAACTCTTATCGCTTTTCCAAATGGTTTTTCTTGTTTTTCGCTTTTTCCAAATAGGCAATGTTCACAAGTAGTCAAGTCTACTTTTGTTAAGGATCCTAACAAGCCTTCTCTTGCTAGTATATTCATTCGTTGTTGGCCAATATGGCCAAGCCTTGCATGCCATACATTCACATCATCATTATTAGAAGATGTAATAAAGAAAAAACAAACATTACTATTATTATAAGCAACATCAAGTACTATAAAACCATCGGAAAAATAACCACAACCATAGTATGTTGTGTCCAAAATAAATGGACACCCGTACTGGAAAAATTTAAATTAAAACCAAGTTTAACAAGTTCTAACACGAAATCAAATTTACACTTAATATCGGGTGCATATAACCACGCCATGTAGGTATAGGATTCGACCTCCACGCATGATCAATTTGCATGTGCCGATCCCTTTAACTTCCACTTTTGAATTGTTACCTACATATATCCATTTTGTTTCCCGTGGTATTCATCGAAATTCCACGAAAGCACTCCTGTCTTTCGCTATGTGGTCTGTTGCTGCTAAATCTATAGTCCACAAAGGAAGAGACTCAGTTAGAAAAACAGAACTGGAAACATTTATATAACTTACTTGTGCAAACAAGTAATTTACCTTTCTGGCTCGCATAATCGCGAGCAAAATGTCCCTTTTACCACAATTATAGCATTTCACCTTTGCCATATTCCTCTTCCTGACAGGATGTTTTTCATTTTCCGTGTTTGAAGAACTTTCTTCTTCCCTTGAGCCTTTTCGGGGGGATTGCCTTTTCTTTGGGATCCACCTTGGAATTTACGTTTAAATCCCTTCCCACCATGTGAACTGGAACCAGCCATATACACATCGGTATTTGCCTTATTCGCATTAAGGCGATCTTCTTCCAGTTCCAAATGGCGTATGGCATCTTCTAAATTTCTGATGCCCTCATTGTGGGTAAGGTGTATTTTCATATGTTCCCAATTTTGAGGCAATGATCTTATGATACCTTGAACCCGTTGTTCATCTGCTAGGACATGACCTCGCATCTCTTAACTCACTTATCATGTTTGACAAATGCCGTAAATGTACTACAAGTATGTTCAAGCTTTTTTCTTATATGTGTCAAACTTGATAGTGAGTGACCAGAGTTTGTAATGGACGTCGCCGCCTTCTTTGTAGCAAGTGCGACCACATGTCCTTTGCTAATTCATAATCCCGGATTTCTTCATGAGATCATTGTCCATGTCTCAACAAAGTAATGCGAAGCAAAGGGAATTCTTCTTCTTCCATATGTCATAAGCGGCACGGTCTCGTCTATGTTGAGCCGTGACTCCCTCTTCAGGCTCTTCCATGGTTGTAGTAAGAGCTTCAAGAACCTCTTGTTCTTCCAAAACATATTGGATTTTCATGCTCCATATCTCATAATTGTCGCCGTTAAATTTTTCTCCTTTGTTAAGTTCGGCGACAATGTTCTTAGATGCAGATGTCATTTCTAAACAAAATTACACATTGGATAATGCATGTTATTCAATGCTCTAACATACATGTTCATTTAATTAATTATACCAATAATAATTGTATATTAGATTTGGAATCAAAAGTTGACAATGTCAACAATCATCATCCAAAATTTCCAATTTCCAATTATCATAGATATAATTAATTGCAATTCTAAAAAATATTTTTAGACACAATTATATAAATATAAATTAACATCAATTCACATAAAATTTTAAATTTTAATAAACAAAATTAATTTCATTATGTAAATAGAATTCAACTTGTAATAAAATTAAAACAAACAAATTCCAAAACAACAACAAGAAAAAAAATTAAGTGTACAGCCACATTCCTAAAACTGGGAAGGATCTGATAATCCTTATCCTAAGGTCTTTATCTAACTTGTAATTAACCCTAGGTAGGGGAACTCCCGCTTGTGATGTCCTTTACGAGTGGAGACTCCTATAGATGCCCCACTGGCCCTTTTGCACCCCAATCTATGTACTCCTTGATATAGTTGTTGACCAAACGTCAATAATTTTTATTGTCATCTTTAAAGTTATGAACTTTCAGCTTGGTCCAAACCATATCAAGGAGACCAACGAGATTAGGGTAACCAAGAGTCTCTCTTAGAACTTGGAATTTAGATTCATCTTCCTTTAATCCCCCTATCTAGACAATTTCCTGAATCTTTTCATTCACATGAATGAAATGATTTACGAGTTGCACCAACTCATCCTCTGTGTTTCTTAAAATCAATGTGTGAGTTTGTAGAGTTCTAATCATATTCATAACCCTCTCCCTTTGAGCGGGTGTTCTAGCAACCATTGCACGTCTATAACGTAACATTTTTTCTCGTAATAAATACAAAAAACTATTTATTTATCAAATAAAGGTTGACTATATTTGATAAATAATACACGTGTTTATGGTTCAATAACAAAATTAGACTCATAACAATATACCAAGTATGCATTTTTATTCTTTACAAAGAAAAGAAAAAAATTTACAATACTTCACGCGCCCCCACGCGCCGGCGTAAGCCGGGCCACGCGCCGCCTGAGCGGCAACGCTCCCCAAGCGCGGGAGGAGCTTCACGCGCGTCCATGCGCTCACACACAACACAGGTCTTGCCAACCTGCTCCCACACTAAACCGGGTCTATCTTGACCCGAGTGACTTTTCGGGTCGGGTGTTGACCGGGTTTGACTGACCCGTTTGGTCATATGGGTCGGGTCCACGGGTCAACTTGACCCATTTATTTATATGGATTATGGGTTGGGCCGGATAGGAATATAATGGGTTTGTGAATATGGTTAACACCAAAACAAAACTAGCCCAATGGTTAGAGTATTGGGGTTTCCACCATGGAGACTTGGGTTCAAGTCTCACCACCCACGCCTATTTCAATTTTTTTCAAAAAAAACTAACAGGATAAAAACGACATGTCATTCATAAGGGTGGATCAAAAACGACGGTCGGTTTGTGTCGTCTTCAACCTCTGTCCAAGGAATACCGCAAGCGGGTACCCGAGGCGGGAAAATCAACCCAATCAAACCCGAAACTTTAAAAGGGCATATCTAAGTCATTTTAACTCCATTTTTTATGATTCAAAAACCATTTTCTTCATAATTTCATAAGGAATTTAATGGACTAAGAATCATTACCAAAAAAACAACTTTTTTCGTACAAAGTTTGAAAAAAAATCAGAACTGCATTTGACAAACCAATAACATGCTTCAACATTACAGTATGAATTTCAAACAATATGAACCATGGCTCTGATACCAATGTTGGAAATTAAATAGAATAACATATATCCTAACATAATCCCAAGATCATAGTCACCATTGCAATCACATTTGTATATAAATGAACTACAATGAATTTACACAGCATAAATACCTCCTTTCCTTATCTCTGAAGCAACAAAGTTAATCTGGAAGAAAACCACGAAGAATGTTTCTGTTTTCCAAATTCTAGAGAGAGAGAGCGTATTTTCCTTTTGAATATTTTAGAGTGACTGTGAGTGTAACTTTTCTAAAAGGAAAAGGTTTTCCTTTTATATGGCAGCGGTTAGAGAGAAACTGCATTTGGCAGTTGCATCTCACCCACGTCGCTTGGGGTAACCCATCATGGGTGTACCCCTTATCCAATATAAGTATATTCAGTACATTAGAGAAGATGCCATCAACGCTAGTGTAGCCGAGTTTAGCTCGGATCTTAAATATGCTGGAGCCCAAATCATGCTCTCTGAGATTTGTTATCTTAAACATTATAAGTTCATTAATGAAAATTTCTGAAACTCCATTATTTTCTTTCAGTGAAAATGCAGTTTTTCTTTCAAGGAGACAACACCTTGGAAAACTACATTTCTTAATCAATCGCATCACAGAGCACTGAATATGTAGACATATCTTCTTCAATCCTAGTAGCCAATTCTAGAATGACTCTTGTTATCTGCTCAATTTTTTCCTTATTATCAATGTTTATCGTATTGTATCTGCCACCTCACTTCTTCACTTGCCCTCATGCTTGAGTAATGTAGCCACACACACAGCACATACCATCTTCTAGTCCAACAAAAGCAACAATCTGCTGCCCTAAGAAACTTAATTTCATAATGCAGAAGAAATTTCTGCAGTCTGGGTATATATACCCACACCTCGTATACATATCATTAACTACAACACATTTTCAAGTGTAATGAATGGTTTAAATGATTCTATAAGGTAATTGAGAAACAAACTTCCCAAGAAAATTATGTCAGCATACAAACTATATCAACGAATCCAGAAATGGAGACAAATGAATATGTCTAAGCATAGTTTCAGAAATTGAAGAATTAAATCAAATTCACAAGTGATCCATTCTACCACATACAGTTTGTTTCTTCCTTCATTCATTGGTTTGTTTACGGAAGACAACCTATGGGATCTCCATCTAATGTTGCATGATTCCTAAAATATGCCTAAAATAAATTTTCCTTTCATTGTAATTCTTAAATTCACAACATTTAAAATAAACTAGAATCTTCTATCCAATGGTGTAACACTTCTATTTATCAATCACACAAACCGGTCCCCACCAAATTGATCGGATTTCTTTCTTTCATCACTCAACTTCATTCCAACAAAAAAAATTTATCCAACAAAAAAACAAAAATTGAAAAACAAAAGTGTCTAATTACCAATGGTAGATGAGGAAGACGAAGAACAAGCACAGAACATGAATCCAGAAGAACAAGAGCGCGAAGACGAAGAACACACAATAACGCAGATGGAAGACGAAGAAGATGGTAATGGCTGTGTGTTTTAATTTTAGAAACTTCCCCAAAATTTTTAACCTAATACGTGAATTTTTTTTTTTATTATATTTTAATTATAGTACAGGACGATCGTCCTTAAGTAATGGACACCCGTCCATTATGTATGGACGAGCGTCCATAAGGGTTGGACGGTCGTCCTTTACATTAGGGACAGCCGTCCCTTAAGTGTGGAGGGTCGTCCATACATAATGGATGGGCGTCCATTACGTATGGACGCCTATCCACACTTAAGGGATGGCTGTCCACAATTTATGGACGGTCGTCAATAGTTTTAATTTTAGAAAAATGTTATCCTTATAAAGACCCATACAAAGAAGGCTACAAAGTGACACTATCCAGAAGAAAAAAAACAAAGAAAAAACGGAAAAAGAGAAATAGAGAGAGAGAGAAATCATGAAAATCAAGGGTGGGGATGGACTTTGTATGACTCATTTGTATATGTCTTTGTAAAACTAGCATTGCTCTTAATTTTATTTTTAAAAAGCAAAATAATGGACAGGCGTCCATTACTTACGGACACCCGTCCATAGTTAAAGGACGATCGTCCCCAAAGTTTTCTTTTGATTTTTAAAAACCAAAATAATGGACGGGCGTCCATTTCTTAAGGACGGCCATCCCCAAAGTTTTCTTTTGATTTTTAAAAACCAAAATAATGGACGGGCATCCATTTCTTATGAACGCCCGTCCAAACATAAGGGACGACCATCCACAATTTGTGGACGGGCGTCCCCAAAGTTTTTTTTTTTTTTTTTCATATTTCAGTTAAGGACGGGCGTCCCTTATTTGTGTTTTTTAATTTTTTAAAAAGATTTGTTAATGGACGGGCGTCCATATTTGATGGACGGCCGTCCGTAGCAAATGGACCCCTGTCCATATAATATTTTATTCCATTTTATTGCATTGTACTTATGGGACGGGCGTCCTTTAAATAAGGACGTCTGTCTGTAGTAAATGGACCCCCGTCCATATGATATGGACGAGAGTCCATATAAGGGAACGGCTATCCATATTTGATGGACAGCCGTTCACTAGAAAAATATTTATTGTTTAATAGGCATCTAGATTGCTAGTGTGAGTCAGGGGGACACGTAGGCTGGTACACATTTTCGGTGCAAAAATCGCGATGTCCGTAGCTTTATTGATACACCAATATATATATAAGTGGAGGATAGTGATGAGATAGGAGCTAAAAATCACTTTCCTAAACTATAACCATTTTATTTTGGGCAAGCAACAAATTTAGCTAAAACATAAGGATTTCAAGATTGTCTTTCTTTTAGCTTTATGACATGACTTAGGCCCTATAACTAGTTATGTGAGCCTTTTGAGCTTTAAAAATGATGTTTAATCTACGATACCACCTTGGTATCAGCCATTTATCGACCTAATGTTATATACTCTAGGAACCGAAGTCCTCAAACCTAAGACCATGACTTGGGGCCTTGTTTGGAAACCCTAACCTAGACTTTTAGGGCTTTTTCATTTGCATTTTCATATTTTTTTTATTCTCTATTTTATCTCTTAAAATATGTAATATTTGTTCATTTATCACTTCTATCTCCCTAGAGTAGAAAACATGGAAAACATAAAATCTCATAAATAACTATAAAATTGAAAACACATAAAACCTAAAAAAGTTGTTTTCTATGTTTTCATTCTTTACTGTACCACAATGTTTATGTTTCATTAAAGTAGCGTATGAATTCTCCATTTTACTCTTGTTGGTTACTTATATCTCCCATATATAAATAAAAAAAAAAAAAAGGCAATAAGTGTTAGAGAAGAAGAAGTAATAACCTTTGTTTATTATTATGAGTGGATTGAGGATTCTTTAACGCTTATAATTGAGTTAGGACTATAAACGTTGCCGCTAAAAGCTGAAAAAGACACTACCACTTTGATACGTTAATTGCCGTCCACGCTTAACTTTAATATATTCAATTTCATCATTGAACCGCACTTTGTCAACATACATCTCCATGGAATCATCTTATCTTATCAATTATCTTAATTTAAAAAATACAACTTTAATGTATTATTTGTTATGGCAACAACTCACCTACCTCTATGATAATTCTTTCTTAACTAATTATAATTTAAAATAAATTAGATGCTTACTGCATGCTAAAAGATTTCATTGCTATCCTATACGTCCAACACTATTCTAACAAATAAGCGTTCAATTATATTAGAGATGGACATTGTGCAACAAATCTATTATTTGTTTGAAAAACCACTCTTTTATATAAAATGGACAAACATCTTAATCAGTTATGTGATTGACAGATTATACTTTGTTGTCATCAAGCACCGGGAAAGTATCTCAACACGTACGCTTCTCTTTACTGATTAAGACAAAATATATGTTAATGCTTAATTCACATTACAATACACGAATAATCCTAACTATAACATTACAACAGGGGAAATTTTATAAAAGACATGAAAGCTGACTTGAAACCAGCTCTAGATAATTAATATACATCTTTAAGTCATTCTCGGAGGAAAGGGGCTTCCATCGAATCGCTTTAGCTTTACTCATGCAAGTGGCACTGGTCCCATGTTGTTATTATATTGTTGTCGATTATAAGAGTCCAACGAAAAATAAGATTCAAGAAAGATAATCATGTTCATATTTTAACACAATATGGCCTCAAAAAAGATTCCAGAACAAAAGCAGTGGTGTTCATTAATAGACTGAGAAGCAGTATGTGATGTTAATGTAATGACTACTGATACAAGATGCTTCCAAATGACAATAGGGCAAATAATCCAAGGTAAAAAGTAGTAGAGGGCGATTACCGAAAGAGTTTTGGATCTTAAGAAATATCATGCCGCCAATATGCAAGTCACGAGTTTGAATAATGGTGCAATTCATTGATTATAGGGTCAGTGGGGTAGAAAAAAAATACATTATTTCTACAAATGATCGAATTCGATTGACCATTTAACAACTTGCGATTACTATGCCAGTAGTACAAGTTGTTTACAGCAAACAAACTGTGGGAGACACGGCTCTTTAAATTGGGCAAAAAAGATGACAAACTGAAGTTTTGTTTGACCATGATATTAAGCACATAAGAAATACTATATCACACACAAAAAAGAAAATTGTAACGATAAAAGGTACATAAGATTTACATAATTCACCCAATTTGGGCATAAATAAAGGTACATAAGATTTACATAATTCACCCAATTTGGGCATAAATAAAGGTACATAAGATTTACATAATTCACCTAATTTGGGTTATGCCCATGACGTCAGTACCATGAATATTTCACTATTAATTAAAGGAGTATAATAACAATTCATCCTCTCTTTCAATGGAAGCTAACCTCTCAGAGAGTTTTTCATACACCCCTTATAGGGTTTTTAGTAGGAAAGCTAATCGTTCATGATTTCTGTTGATGGGTAAAGTGAATAGTGAGGACAAAAAAGCAAAATCACCCAGGCCCGGAATGTGAATTTTAATACCGTTAACTAAAAATGAGAAGGCCAAAGGGTAGGGTTTGACCGAAGGAAAATATTAAAACCCAAGATATGTGTAATTAGCCGCAATTTATGCGTAAAAAGTTGTCCTCTTTCATTTAAGTAATGAAAGAGAATGGTGCACTGAAACTTAGGTTTGCTTTTAAGATGATATTTTATTAAAGAACTATAAATACCAATCCGGTAATCATTTTCTATATAACTTAGTTCACACGCATTTTAATTATATCTTGACATGTAATTAAAATAGTTGATAAGTCAAGTTCAAATTAGTTAAATATTTAAGTCCACAATAAAACCTAAGCGGGAAAATCTTTATTGTTGATATTTTATTTCTTTATCTCTTTATGCGAATGAACTAGGCCAATATTTAATGGAAAATACATATTTATTAATATGTTAAACCATAATAATAATTGGTTAAATGGAACATAATGCAGATATATAAGGTGAAGTTAAACTTTAAAATTTATAATATATAATTTGCACTCATTTTATCATTTCGAAACTTTTTTAAAAGTTTATGGTCATTTTTATATTTTAACGAAATCTTAAGGAATTTCAAAGAAATTTTTCTTTGGAAATTTATAATTATATCAAACAATGTATACCTCATTGAAATAAATAAGAGTAATAGAAAAAATATTGGTAACATTACTTGAACAGTTAATTTGATAGGGCTATAACTATATGCTAACTAGAATTACCATACTTATAGTTATGACATTAATTAGAATTACTATTATTATCGTTGCAACTGGCGCTGCTATAGGTCAAAAATTTACTATTTTGTCCAAACACCACGCGCAATTTTTCGACGCTCTTCACGTGCCCTAACTATAGTGCCATACACTCATGATTTACCTGCTCTCTTACAGCTGGTGCCATGCCAGATTATATCTCTTTCTTTGTTTTATGGGGTCCGCTTTCAAAGTGGGGCTCTTTTATTGGACGCTTTCATCAATCATCAAAATTTCTCTTGTCATCCACCAACCACGGACAAATTTAATTGGAGTTGGAGATTCTTCTAACTTTCGGCTTGGCTCCAATGCATTTGGCTCGACTTTGTTTTATCATAAGTATTTGACGAAATTTTAGTAAACCCCTATGCGTTTAGGAAATTATGAAACAACCGCTTAGTTCCCGAAATAGGACCCTAGCCCTAGTTCCATTAACTTTTGCCGTTAAAATTAACTAACAAATAGGTAAAGCAAGTGTGTTTCTATCTTTTCAGTTTTCTTCGGAGAACCCTAGCCAGTTTTTTCTTCTTCTGCCACCCTCATCCTTTTCCTTCTTCTTCTTTTGTTTTCAAAAGGCTTTCAAGCCATTCCCAACTGCTGCAAGGCTTCTAGTGGCCTCAAGCAGGGACGTCGAGGCCCCCAAGGCCTCTAGTGGATATCATGAGGCCATGAAGGCCTCCAACTACAGCACAAGGCAATACAAGGTGGCAGCATAGGCGACAGAAGGTGAATGAGTGATTAAGAGTAGGGGTGTTCAAACTGGTTAACCGCTTTTTTTAACCGAATCGGTTTTTCGGTTTTCCCTTTTTTTTTATAAAACTTTATTTTTTATTTTTTCCTAAATCAAATTGTAAATATAAACAATATATATCCAAATAAAAATAAAACATTCATACATATCTATTGACCACTACTAACAATACATTAAAAATATTATTATTTTTTTATTTAATATATAATTATTTTTTTATTTAATTTATATATATATATATATATATTGTAAAACTGGTTTCGGTTAACCTTTTTTATTTTTTTCCTAACCGAAAATTTGGTTTTTTGAATTTTTCGAACCGTAACCGGACCGTTTTTTCGGTTAACCGGTTTTTCGGTTTGGTTCAGTTTTTACATTTTTTTGAACACCCCTAATTAAGGGTGGCAACAATAGGTGGTCGATTAGCAAAGGCTAAATTCATATTTTCACCCCTTCACAAATTTTCATTAACATAACCAGCCTAAATGGTAGGGGCGTTCAAAAGAACTGGTTGGAACGGGAACCAGCGGATACCCTGTGTTTGGTTCCGGTTCCTACCCAGAACCAATTGTCAATGGGTAGGTTCCAGTTCCAAATTTTTGGAACCATTACTGTGTGGTTCCGGTTCCGGTTCCTATAGTTAGGAATTGGAACCGGAATCGGAACTGAAACCGGAACCAGGAACCAAGAACCGAGACTAATATAAAATAAAATTAAATATTAGGGGGGTTTAATAAAAACTTTTATAGAAAAAGTAATGTGAATACATTTATATTTATACTTCATAACATTTAAAGTAAGTTGGTTTGATTTTTGAGAATCTACCTTTACAAAGTAATGGAGTTTGTAATTTTGAATTTATATTTTGTAATTTTATTTTTGTTAACAAGTGCCAGGTGGGGGGGTATTTGTAAGTTTTTAAGGGTTTTTTGCCATTTTAAAAACTTTTGGGGGTCATGCAATTTTATAGGGTACCTAGGAAACCGGAAGGCAAGGAATTGTTCTGAGTTAGTTGCAGTTCTGAAGGTACCTAAGGCTGAACCGTCGATTCGCTTAGTTCCAAATTTCAAGGCATTGTCGGTTTCCAGTTCCTTCAAAAAGTGCAGGGTACCCGAAACCGAACACCCCTACTAAATGGGGGCTAGGGTCTAATTTCTAAAGCCAACAAGTGCTTTCTACCAATTCCTCAAACATGTGGGGTTTTATTAAAACGAATCCTAAGTATTTGAACACTTTGAGAGATGACTATCTAATTAACTCAAACAAAGGTATAAAATACTTATTTAATTTTTTAAAACATATGTTACTGAAAGAAATTAATATATATTTTTTTGCGGGAAAATTATCATGTTAATTAACAAATAAACAAACTTTCAAAATGGTTCCTTTGGATTAATTTATTGTGTCATGGATTCGACATTTTTTCATACATTTGAATAGTAACTTATCGAAACTTCGGTGAGTCAAACGTGTTTAAAGCATGGCAAATAAAGTAATAATAAAGGAAAAAGATGATAAATATCAAAGTAGGAAAAGTTGTTTAGATGGTTAAAAAGGACATAAGTAGTATAAAATACAAAAAGAAAATGAAAAGAAAATCTGACTGGAAACAACCGATTAGATTAACCGAAAGAAGTTATTAAAAAACTCACCCCCAAAAAAATAAAAAATAAAAAAAAGTCGTTAAAAATAAACTACTATTTAAAGATACGTGAAAATGCCTAGAATTTAGACATGAAAACTAAATAAAGGAAAAGAAAAAAATATATAAAATCATGATAGACATGTGATATTTATTTTTCAGTTATGTAACTATATGAAACAAAAATCGTATTAGACCTTGTTAGGTCCAATAACGAAATAAACTATCAACGGCCCAGTATCTTAGCTCGATTCTGATTGGGTCCACGCTTAAATTCATCTTGTAAATTGACCAATGGGATAGCCCATCTTGTAAGAAGATCAATTCCATACGATGACCCATTCTATGAGTTGGACCGCACCACAAGTCAACCCTCTCTACAAGCTGGGCTACTTTACGAGTTGGACCACTCTACAATCAGAGCCTCCTACGAACTAGGTTAACTTGCGCTTTAAGCCATTTCATGAGTTGGATCTTTCTACAAGTTAAGCTAAATTTGACTCCAACCCATTAGCCCATATTTGTTCCGCAATAGGACTCAAAGTTCTACTCACTTTCTAGTTTATCCAAGATTTCTAAACTTACATGAACTAGTTTTTATAATTCTACATGGATTAGCACTAGAAGTTTCCTGTTTACTCAAACTCCTCTTATGAGAACGCCTAGCTACAAGGATTCAAGCTTCCTTGACTCACTATATAAACAGAAATCAAGCCTCTCATTATGGATTCAAATACAACCCCTTTCTTTAGCTCCTAAATTTTTGCTCTCAAGAATCGCCGCATTTTCCCGCCGTAAAGCTTAGTTCCGACTAACTTTACTTCTCATAGTCGTCGAAAAGCTGTGCTCTGGCCACTTTACGCTCATAGTCTTGCCCTACCAAGCACTCCTAGCCGATAGTCTTGCCCTACCAAGCACTCCTAGTAAACCTTTTCCCCCTCTCAACCTTACTTATATTTTCCCTTCAATCGTGCTGACTTGAGCGTCGCAATGCCTACGACAGACACCACACCAGTATCCTCCGAGCCTTCACGTTCACTTTCTCTGTCCCTCCAAGTCTACATAATTGTTAGTGACCTCATCCTCACAAGATCAATCTCACTCGAATCAATTATAAATTTTACCGTCTACAATAACACCCATGTTGGATAGGTTAATTATATAATATATTTATGGAATATTCATTATAATATTTAAAAAATATGTTTTTCTATAGTCATGAAACCTATATTAATTAGAGAATCATGGCAAAAAGGAAATGAAAAATCACATGGCATTAGTGAGATAATATTGTTGTAAAATTGATATGCTAAGATACCAATTCGTTGTCAAATTATACACTGCAAAGTTAAGCCTGAGAGCAAGTCCTTTGGTGAGTGGTGACTGGGCAAACAACACAAAAATAAAAAATAAAAAATAAAATAAGCAAGACATCGATATACGTGATTCACCCCAAACTGGACTACGTCCAATTTGCCGCTACCATAGAGTTTCTTCATTATCAATTCATGGATTATAATAAGATGAAAATACAAGCATATTCGCTAACCTCTCTCTTACTCATCGAAGATCCCCCTCGGTTCGCACACTCAGACCCTATAGAGATTTACAATTATCCATTCTCGTGGAGACAATTTTTTTTTTCTTTTTTGGGTAAGTAAATTTTATAGAAAGGGAGAAAAAATGTACAAGAGGCCTAAAAAATGGTCAACCTACCTCATGACAAACCCTGGGTTAAGAGCAAAAGAATGACGCTTTCTAAGACTGCCCCTAATCTTCTCTTTTTTTCATTCCTCGTATCAAAGAAATGGAATTAAGCGGAGATCAAAGAATACAAAGAAATCCACATACCACAGGACATACCCTGTGTCGGAGTTGTCAACTACTTCAACATTATTGGGTTACGTAAACGTATTTGGGGGTCTCGTTGCCCAATTAACGGGCGGGGGTCGTGGGGGCAACGCCCCCGGGCCCATAGGTGATTTGGGCTTTTTCCATGTATAACCGCTGTAGGATTTCTTCAAGTTATTAATTCCTTATTGGGTTGGGCTTAGGAATAGGAATCCTTGTAAACTAGGTTTTGTCACTTAAACCTAGTATATAAACATATTTTTCTCTTGTTATGAGTGTGATAGCAAATCATAGAACAATTCATTCATTCATTGTAAACGAGAGAGAGGAGAAGAAATATTGCAATAATTTTGACTCGGCTGGACGTTGCCCATATTAGGCAAGCTAAGGTAAATCGCGCGTGTTATTTTCTCTATATTTATTATCTGTAATTTGCTTTATTGTTGTTTTGTTCTCGCTGCTGTCTCTATTTCGTTCACCCTGACTAATATCTCATGAGTTGAATGTCATGGAAGATGTAAATAAGTGAGGCAGAAGCAAAGAGCGTATGATACAAATATATATATAGGTTCAGAAGTTGGTAAGTGTTGGTTTCATCAGGTAATGCTTGAAGTGGTTGGACAACGTGGTGTTGGGTAAAAAACCCAATGGTAAACGAAGAATGTATGTGGATTATAGAGATTTGAATACAGTCTATCGAAAAGATAGTTTACAATTGCCAATGATTGATCAACTAATGGATTAAATTATTGGGCACTGTTTTTTTAGTTTCATGGATGCATTCTCAGGCTAAAATCAGATTAAGATGCATTCCAAAGTCCAAATAGTCCATTGATCATATGCAACACTTGAAACCAATGCATATGTCAAGGCGACACATCACTACAATACACATGCAAGGCAACACATGACTGTTAGGAAACGACCCGGTTGCGCAGCGGAAAACAAAAATTTTACAACCACGGATCGTTCCTTAGAACCCAAAATCAAGGCATAGATTTTACAGTTTATGCATAATTAGAATCTGCAGAAAAATATAAATCCAAAGGTTTAGATTCATACCCACATTTGGAGGCTCCACCAATGTTGTCTCTGAATGTGTTTGCTACCGATCCAAGTGTAGGATCGAACCGTAGAGTCCACACGAAGACAATCAACAAGAACCAAGGAGGGATTTGCTAGATCCTCCTTGGCCTTAAGAAATCAAGAAGAAAAATCAGTATTTGATTTTTCAATCAAAAGATGAAAGTGGCATGGGAATGAGTGTCAAAGGGGCTGCTGTGTGTGTTTGTTTTAAAGGCAAAATTAATTAATTAACAAATCACACAAATACTATTCCTTTTATAGGCAAACCAAGTTGCCCTATTCCCACATGGAATGGGCTTGGGCTCCAACCCAAACACCCCATGTTGCCAAACACTCCCAATTTGATATTTTAATTTAATTCATCATTATCTTAATTAAAATCAATTAATATTTAATTAACATTTAATCAATAATGATGATTTAATTAAATATGTGCGAACACACATTTAATCGTAATTTCACTTATTTAATTTCTTTAACAAATTAAATAAAAAGGCTACGACCTCAGCAAATTTAATTGCATTGTGAAATTACCAAAATACCCTTCGCCCAAAAAAGACGAAACGCCCTTCTTTCTTCTTGGCTCTTAAATTATCTTCTATGTGTGTGACCCATAGGCTCCTCATCATACCGGTAGTGTATAGTATCGGGATTAACACCAATTAATCGTCTCACTAATACACAGACCAAGATTGGCCCCTAGCAAGGCATCATGGCCACCCGATAGATTCGGATTCAGAAAGTAGCTACCTGTCAACGATATGGTTACCGTACAATACGATCCTTTCATCATACGTTATCTCTACGAGACGAAGGCATAGAAATAGTGTCAACCTTCGGTTACTCTCGATATTATATATTCAGTTTCTGGACCAATGACCCGTATTATAATCTGGATAGAGCAACAACTCAATCCCACGTGGGCCCACGCTTTAGTGTCATTACCATATACCGAATTGCGCCCGTGAGATAACTTCTCCCTGCAGGGAGTGATGAATCCTTTGTCAATCCACCATAGTCTTGATACACTCCTTGATATAGCCAATCACCACCGTACTAACAACTGAATAGAACTGCGTTAGGCTAGTATCAAACTGTACCAATCGGTGCACAAGGCGCTCCGGTGATCTCAAGTCTAAGGATCACATGCACCACCATTCGTTAGAGGATTTATTCCATAGACACTGGGGTTACCATCCATATGGAATCCTCTGGTGGGTGGGTCATCCCGTTGAACTTGCCCGCGGTATATCCGCCTACAACAAGCACCCATGTGTTGCACCGGGAGTTGTCACCAAACAACCTTGACAAGTGAGATCGCCACCGCTTTCTTTCGACAGGTCGCTCAACACTATGATAGCCTTACCATATTATCTCGTGCCCTTACTTGAGAATATCTGGGGCTACGGACGTTTCTAGAATGGCCACCATATGTGCTCATAGAGTTCTCACTATCAAGATTTGAAACACTTGATACCCTCGTCACGGTTCTACCATTCTAAGGACATATATCAATACATATTGCAATAATAATGATTTACGCGATATAGAATAAAATGTCTTTTATTATTGATTAATGAACATTATTACAAAGAGTCAATGCCACAATAATTGATTGGCTCTAGGGCATCTATTCTAACAATCTCCCACTTGCACTATAGCCAATCATTCATGTATTTAATACCAAATGATTTCAAGTGCCTTTCATGCTTCTGCTGCGACAGAGGCTTTGTAAGTGGATCTCGAGATTGTCGCGGGGATGCACTTTACTAATCTGCACGTCTTTCCTCTCAACTATCTCTCTGATGAGATGGAATCGTCTGAGTATGTGTCTGGACTTTTGATGAGACCGTGGTTCCCTAGCTTGAGCAATTGCTCCATTGTTGTCACAATAGATGTCTATAGGATCAACAATCGTAGGAACCACACCAAGTTCGGCTGACGAACTTAATCCAGATCGCCTCTGGCCGCATCTCGACAATGTAATATACTCAAATTTCCTCCATTGTAGAAGTCCGCTCTGGTTGCTTTGCTTGGAGCTCTTCCAGCTCATTGCACCGCCATTGAGACAAAATACAAACCCTGATTGCGATCGATAATCATCTTTGTCCGTTTGGAAACTAACATCACTGTATCCTCTTACAGTGAGCTCATCTTCCCCTCCATAAACCAAGAACATATCCTTAGTCCTCTTCAAGTACTTAAGAATATTCTTGACACCATCCGCTGGACGCTCACCGATCCGATTGATATCTACTACAAGTGCTCAAAGCACATGAGACATCAACAGTACATAGCATGGCATACATGATGGATCCAATTGCTGATGCATATGGGATCCTCTTCATCCTATCTCTCTCATCTTGTGTTTTAGGACACAATTCCTTAGAGAGATAAACACCATGTGACATCGGAAGAAATCCTTTCTTGGATTCTTCCATACCGAATCGCTTTCAAGACTTTGTCAATATATGCACTCTAACTTAGGCCAAGCAATTCACGCGATCTATCACGATAGATCTTTATACCAAGGATGTAGGTGCTCCCCTAAGTCCTTCATGGAGAAGCACTTGGATAACCAAGTCTTTACCGATCGCAAGTTCGGTATATCATTCCGATCGAAGTATGTCATCGACATACAACACTAGGGAATGCTATCAGGCCCCACTCACTTTCTTGTAAACACAGGGGCTCATCTTCATTTTTGATAAACCGAATTCTTTTACGGCCTCATCAAACGAATGTTCCAAGGCTCCCTAAGCTTGCTTGAGTCCATAAATGGATCTCTAACTTGCATACCTTATTAGTTTGACTATCAAGAACGAAACCATCAGGTTGTGTCATATACACATCCTCCTCAAGGTTTCCGTCAGAAAGCGCTTTGACATCCATTTGCCAAATCTCATAATCATGATATGCAAAGCAATTGCAAGCATAACCTGGATGGATTTAATCATGGCAACCGACGAAAAGGTTTCTTCATAGTCAATGCCATGAATTTGTTTGAAACCTTTGGCAACCACTGTGCTTTATAGGTATGCATGTTGCCATCCATGTCGGGCTTCTTCTTGAAGACCCATTTACACCCTATAGGTTTTACCCCTTCGTGGTTCCACCTAGAGACCACACTTGGTTCCGGTACATGGAGTCCATCTCGATTTCATGGCTTCAAGCCATTTAACGAATCTGATCCGATATAGCCTTCGTAGGTTCGGGTTCATCGTCTTGATAGACTAGTACGTCACCATGTTGAGTCACTAGATAACCGTATCTCTCGGGCTCATGGCGTACTCTCCCAGATCTACATAGCTCCCGTGCTACCCGAGGCGGTTCACTTTGATCCACAATTTGTGGAGTAACCTCCTCATGATGCTCAACCACTCTTGTGGCACATCATCCCGCCCTTCGTCTAGTATATCTTGTGGTTCTAGAACTTCATCGAAGTTCTACTTTTCTCCCCACTAGTACTTCTTAGAAAATGTTCATTTTCTAGGAAGACACCGCATCGAGCAACAAAGATTTTTGCGCTCTTCCGGGTGGTAGAAATGGTATCCTTTGGTCTCCTTTGGATACTCCACAAATATACATTTACAAGATTTTGGGCCCAGCCTTGTTCAAGTCAATTTCTTAACATAAGCTTCAACCCAACCCCAAATCCTTAGATAAGACAAGTTGGGCTTTCGCCCAATCCATAGCTCATATGGAGTCTTATCTACGGACTTTGACGGCATACTCGTTTAAAAACGTGAGTCGCAGCCTCTGGTGGGCATAACCCCGTAACGATGCGGGTAAATCACTAAAACTCATCATGGACCTAACCATGTCAAGTAAGGTCCTATTCCTCATTTCGACACTCCATTGTGTTGGGGTGTATAAGGAGAGGGTGAGTTGTGATACTATCCCACATTCCTTCAGGTACTGTAAAACCCCGAGCTTAAGTATTCACCTCCTCATCCGACCGAAGAGCTTTAATACTTTTGCCCAACATATTCGTACTTCATTCCCGAATTCCTTGAATTTATCAAAGGCTTCGATTTATGTCTCATAAGGTAGACATAACCATATCTACCTAAATCATCAAGAAATGTGATGAAGTATGAATATCCAACTCCCGCTTCAATCGTTAGTGGACCACATACATCACTATGGATGATGCCTAACTGATTCGGAGCCCTTTCACTTTGTCCCTGTGAAAGGTGACTTGGTCATCTTGCCTAAAAGGCATGACTCGCATACCTCAATGACCTAAAGTCAAAAGGGGCCAAAACTCCATCCCTTTGAAGTTTTGCAATGCGAGTCTTATTAACATGACACAATCTACAATGCCGGAGATATGTTTGGTTTTGATCGCTATGTTTAGCTTTCTTGGTTTCAATATTGAGAATATCTTTATTGTTTAAATCAAGAACATATAAACCATTATATAACCTTGCAATTCCAAATAGAATACCATTCAAACTAAAGGACAACAATCCATTAGATATCTCAAAATGATACCCCCATATTATCCAAAACGGATACCCGAAATAATATTTCTAGAAATAGAAGGTACGTGATAAGCTTATGTAGTTCCAACAATAAACCCGTAGGCAAAGATAAACAATAAGTCCCTTGCACTAATGCAGCCACATGTGCTCCATTTCCAACTCGTAGGTCCACCTCCCTCCCTTGCGAGCACTCTACTCGCCTTAGTCCCCCGCACATCAAGACAAATGTGAGTACCACATCCTGTGTCCATGACCCAAGATGTTGAGGGAGAGAAGTTAATCTCAATCATGAAAGTACCCAAGTCGTAGCCTCCGACTTCTTCGCTTGCGAGGAAAGCCTTGCAAAGAGAGTTTCCTCCAATGGCGTTGCCACAAAAGAAGTGCATACCTTGCCCTTTCCTATGCCACCTCGCGGGCCCAAGAGCAACCTGTCCTTTCGGGCTTGGGCTTGGGTTTGGCCTTGGCCTTATCCCTTGCCGGGTTGCATCCCCTTTGCTTTCTTTAATCGGGCAAAGATTTCCAAGAAACAGCTTGGACTTTTTCAAGTCCTGCTCAGCACCCTCGGCATGTTCAAGTTCGGATGTGGGGGTTTTCTCCATCGTGTTCATATTGAAATTCATTATGAACGGAGCATATGAGTCGAGGCAAGGATTGCGAATTAAATCCATTTGTAATTCCCGCATCCAAGCCACATCCCAAAGTCTCAAGCCTCTCAATGTGCTCGATCATCTTGAGCACATGAGGACCAACTGGGCACCCTCGGCGACGACTCCCAAACAGGCTTTCGACACCTTGTACCTCTATGTCGAGCATTTGTTTCATAAAGCTCCTTGAGGTGTAGAATTATGGAAGAAGCATCCATATTCTCATCTTTGCTTTTTGGCAGATAGGTGTCATCGATGCTAACATTAAGCATTGTACGCTATCGGCATCATCAAGGAACTTTTGATAAGTATCCTTAACTTCCTCGAGTGGCATCGGGATCGGGCTCGAAACCATGTATGGCTTTTCAAGGATATACAATTTCTTTTTCGACTTAAGTATAATCCGAAGATTACGATACCGTCCCCAGAAATTGGATCCATCCAACCTGTTTTCTTTTTCGATTATCGGCCGCAGTTCATAATACTCATTTTCGGTGAATCTACAATTGCAGAAAAGATAAAGTTATTATAAAGTTCATTATTATTTAATATGGTCTTTTATTAAACGATACTCCCACTATTTTACTCAAGCCAATAGCCCTCACTATTAACTCGGGAAAGCCCGTTGGCTTTCCTAGTGGACCGAGATCCCATCCTGCCCATTTCAAACCTTCGCTTTGGCGAACAAGCCAAAATGGGTTGATTAGGTAGGCCAACAAACTTAATCCACACCAATTGATAGCTCCCACTATCAACCTCAAATGTGAAAAAGCCAACAAGCCAATCACACAATTCAATGGCTCCAACCATTGTCCTCAAGTGTGATTCTCGGGGCACGAGAGTGGACACTACATGTCTCCATGTACACATAATATGTGTACTGCTCTACTATGCCTATGACACGTTTATCAACCTTCGCTTTGGCGAACAAGCAAAACCGTCATTTTAAGTCAACCCATCACCATTAAGGAAAACTCCAATGAATTTTAACCTCCCACTGGTAGAAGTGTACCCTTCGCTTTGGCGAACAAGGTTTCGATGAACAGTGCTTTGATTAAAACCATGGTGATGGAAGGCACAGGTGACTTAATATACTTAGTTGAGGGGTTTGTTATTTAATGTCTCATCAGATTATTATCTTTGTTAGAATGACATTGTTTGGCATGTTATTCAACATTCAACCTTAGCATGCATTCTAAACAAAATATTAAACGTGTCGGGTACATGGCCTAACTAAAAACCGGATCTCCTCGAGCCTAGAGGGATCGGTGGGTCACCTAGGGATCCCTGGAATAAATATCTTGAGTCTTCAAGTATGGTTGCCTCGTCCTTCGCTTCATCTCCGGGTACATTACAAAAAGCATCATTCTAAATTTACAATAAAAATTAATATTAAACTAATTTTACATCAACAAATTTAGAAACCCTCGATTTACATTCGAGGGAATGAGATGAGAAAAGAATGTACATTAAGAAGAAGAGAAGGAGGAGGACACGCAGTATATTTAAAAAATATTACTGACCATACATACCAAAAATTATTTAAAACATTCACCCTTAGGTCTAAGGCTCATGTACGCGCACCATGCAATATACAAACAAGTACAAAGCATACATTTCAAAAATAATCAATTTTTGAATTGGGTGGGTTAATTAATTAATTACCTCTTAAATGTGCGAGAATGTACATTGGCTTTATAGGTTATTAAAGGCTTGCAGATTAGTCCAGCCTTTCGGAAAAAGGGGGAAAAATGCGAGAATGGGAAAACTACGGCCTTTCGCCGCGGCGAAGGTTTTTATCTTCACGCGGCGAAGGTTTTATCTTCGCGCGGCGGGGAGGAACACAGTATGCACTTCCTGCTGCATACTTCGCCGCAGCGAAGGTTTTATCTCCGCGGCGCGGATTTCAGTTAGGTCTAGGCCGGCCACGGAGAACTTCCGCCGCGGCGAAGGGTTTATCTTCCGCGCAAAGGCTGTCAGAGCTCTTCGCCGCGGGGCGAGGGCTAAAGCTTCACCGGCGGCGAAGACCCAACAAATTTAAATCCCCAATTAAATGCGAGTTCGCGTGCGATTTTTGTTTTTGTATAAACACGAATCCAAATCAAATCAAACGTACATACGTTCAACCCAGGGGATATTAACCAACCAATATAACATTCATCAACACATTATTAAACCAAAGCTTTATCATTTGAATCACTCATTAAATCATGGATTTCTGATTTTTTCAGATTTTTCAAAAAGCGGGTTTTTCATGGCGATTCATCAAGCGGCATGTTATCCAACAAATACATGTATCAACCATTCAATAACTGTAAATCTAGGGTACCCTAGGCTCGATACCCATGTTAGGAAAAGCGGAACCGGTTGCGCGGAGGAAAACAAAAATTTTACAACCACGGATCGTTCCTTAGAACCCAAAAATCAAGGCATAGATTTTTACGGTTTATGCATAATTAGAATCGCAGAAAAATATAAATCCAAAGGTTTAGATTCATACCCACGTTTGGAGACTCCACCAATGTTGTCTCGAATGTGTTTGCTACCGATCCAAGTGTAGGATCGAACCGTAGAGGTCCACACGAAGACAATCAACAAGAACCAAGGGAGGGATTTGCTAGATCCTCCCTTGGCCTTAAGAAAAATCAAGAAGAAAAATCAGTATTTGATTTTTCAATCAAAAAAAGATGAAAGTGGCGTGGGAATGAGTGTCAAAGGAGCCGTGTGTGTTTGTTTTAAAGGCAAAATTAATTAATTAACAAATCACACAAACACTATTCCTTTATAGGCAAACCAAGTTGTCCCTTATTCCCACATGGAATGGGCTTGGGCCTCAAACCCAAACACCCCATGTTGCCCAAACACTCCCAATTTGATATTTTTAATTTAATTCATCATTATCTTAATTAAGATCAATTAATATTTAATTAACATTTAATCAATTAATGATGATTTAATTAATATGTGCGAACACACATTTTAACGTAATTTCACTTATTTAATTTCTTTAACAAATTAAATAAAAAAAGGCTAAACCGACCTCGCAAATTTAATTGCATTGTGAAATTACAAAAATACCCTCTTGCCCCCTAAAAAAGGACGAAACGCCCTTCTTTCTTCTTGGCTCTTAAATTATCTTCTATGTGTGTGACCCATAGGGCTCCTCAATCATACCGTAGTGTATAGTATCGGGATTAACACCATTATCGTCTCACTAATACACGACCAAAGATTGGCCCCTTCCCCCTAGCAAGGCATCATGGCCACCCGATAGATTCCGGACAGCAAGTAGCTACACACGATATGGTTACCGCATAACAACGATCCTTTCATCATACGTTATCTACGAGGACGAAGGCATAGAAATAGTGTCAACCCTTCGGTTACTCTTTCCGATATTATATATTCGGAAATCCGGACCAATGACCCGTATTATAATCGGATAGAAGCAACAACTCAATCCCCACTTTGGTGGGCCCGCGGTTTTAAGGTGTCATTACCATATCTGAATTGGGCGGCGGGTGAATAACTTCTCCGTGCCGGGAGGGTGATGAATCTTTGTCCCAAATCCACCATAGTCTTGATACCAAACTCCTTGATATAGCCAATCACCACCCCTCTGTGACTCTTTACGAATAGAAGCTGCGTTAGGCTAGTATCAAAGCTGTACAATCGGTGCCACCCCAGGCGCTCCGGTGATCTTCAAGTCTAAGGATCACATGCACCAACCATTCGTTAGGGAGGATTTATTCCATAGACAACGGGGTTACCATCCATATGGAATCCTACGGTGGGTCGTCATCCCGGTTGAACTCTGCGGTATATCCGCTACAAACAAGCACCCATGTGTTGCACCCAAAGGTTGTCACCAAACAACCTTGACAAGGGTGAGATCGATCCACGCTCCGGGCGAGGTCGTTCCAACACTATGATAGCCTTACCATATTATCTCGTGCCCTTCTTTACTTCAGGGGAATATACTTGGGGCTACTGGACGGCGTTTCTAGAATGGCCACCATATGTGCTCATAGGGTTCTCACTATCAAGATTTGAAACACTTGATACCCCCTCGTCACATTCTACCATTCTAAGGGACATATATCAATACATATTGCAATAATAATGATTTACGCGATATAGAATAAAATGCCTTTTATTATTGATTAATGAACATTATTACAAAGAGTCAATGCCACAATAATTGATTGGCTCTAGGGCATCTATTCTAACAATGACATCCAAGGAACTAACCTATAGATAGATAAAAATCTTGCAAAGGAATTTGGGGAACGCATTCTTTACTCATACACTTCATTATTCAAAACATCCATCCTTTAAGTCTTTACTATGAAGTTCTAATACAAAAAAGGGTGAAAATTGGGATTGGAGAGTCCAAAGCCAAAGACGAAAGTTTGTGGTTAAAAGAACTAGCTCAAGGCATTAGGTGATTTTAGGTGACTAGGGGTGTCTTGTTAACTTTTAAACTTTTTTGTAATTGGGGTGTTTTAGCTAAATTCTCAAATGTAGGGGGACTGGGTAATGGTTATTTGGTAGACATTTGAGGGTGTCCGAAATGGTATTTAATTAAGGGAAAAATAGGTATAAAAATCAGATTACCTGGTAATCTTTTAATAAAAGCCCTGGGGAAGGGTATCAGATTACTCCCTACATTACCAACAGTAAACACTATTTGTAATCAAAGATACCTATTGTTAGGGCCAAAAATCGTCCTTGGCCCAAATAGAAAAATAGGCCTCGGTAAGAAGAAGCCCAAGCCAAGCCCAATCCGATGACCCATCCAACCGGATTAGGCCTATTTGATACAAGATACAGCGCCCTAAACCACTCGGGCACGAGCCTCTAATCCCTACCCATTCCCTCTAGTCCATGGGACGGGAGTCCCAAAGAGCCCACACCCTCTAATATTTTCCTATTCCTAAACAATCTCCTATTTGAGGTCACCTTCCTGTTTGGAACACTTTCCTACTCGAGGTTACTTTCCTAATCAGGATCACCTTTCTATCCGGACACTGGCAAGACAACTTACTACGGCCCTAATTCTTCTAGGGTTTGTATCAAAGTCACACTAGGACTCCTACTCCCACAGATTGGGAGGGCCGGACGATCGATTATATAAAGCGAGGCCCAGCCATTCTCCCACAAGGGACACATTACATTACATCTTCACACTTGAAGCTCCTACTTGAGAGCTTCACATCACTGCCGTAGTCACAGTCTCCAACTAGACTTCCGGTAACCTCTCTACTCCCTAGCATTCACTATACTAACCTCTTTCAGCTTCTTTGACTGGAGGCATCGGAGTGCCTTTACGCAAGCGTAGATGTAAAAATCTACTTGTACGGGGGGGGGGGGGGAGGGAAGGGGGTCGATCCCAGTGAGGTTGAGACCACTAGCGATCTGCTGCACCTGCACACCTAGAGAAACAAACACGTGAAGCGAACGAGAAACACCGAGGTGGTGTTTACCGTAGGCACTCGACTTTCAGTCAACAAGATTTGGCCGAAAGAGGCTAGTATAGTGAGGGCTAGGGAGTAGAGAGGTTACCAAAAGTCTAGTTGGAGACTATGACTACGGCAATGATGTGAAGCTCTCAAGTAGGAGCTTTAGGTGTGAAGGTGTAATGTAATGTGTCCCACCCTTTGTGAGAGGGTGCTTTCTGTTTATATAGCGCATGCTGTCTCCCCGGAATCTGGTAGGAAGTAGGAGCCCTAGTGTGACTTTGATGCAAACCCTAAGAAGGAATTAGGGTCCGTGTGCCCGTCTTACCGGTCATCGGATAAAGGTGATCGATAGAAAGTAACTTCGAGTAGGAAAGTGTTCGAATAAGGAGGTGACCTCGAATAGGAGATTGTTCAAAGAATAGGAAAATATTTTGAGGTTGTGGGCTCTAGACTCGCCCATGGACCCCTAAGAAAAGAATTTGATAGGGATTAGAGGCTCACGCCAGTGGTTTCCGGCCCTGTATCTTGTATCAAATAGCCTAATTCGGGATTGGTCGCATCGGGATTAGGCTTGGCTTCTCCTTCACTATCAGGCTTGTTTTTCTATTTGGGCCAAAGGATTGATTTTGGCCCTAAGCAGCCCCCTTGCCCCCACTCGAGTTAAGAGTTTCTGAAGTCAGAGAGTAGGAAGTGTTCGAGGGCACTCGGTCTTCCTTCCTGGACGACCGATTGTTGGTGTAACTGATCCGATCGTTGCAGGTGATCCTTGGTCGGGGTCGTTCGGTATCCATTACTGAACCGAAGTATAATATCATTTGAGTGGTGTGCCCGATCGGTGTGAAGGGCCGGAAGGGGACGGACAACGAGGCCCTTCAGGGGCTCACGAGCTGTTCAGCACGCCCGTCACGGGAGGGATATGAGGTGTTTGTTGCCGCAATGTCCACTTGGCAGGCTAGGTCGAATGAATAAGGGCATTAAACTGAATGTGTTCACTCGGTCGGGGTGCTCAGGTGATCGAATGGAAATGTGCAAGTCTTCAACATTGGTTGTTCGTTCGTTCGCTCTAGAAGGATGAATGGGCGAGGCCTCCATCTTTTTTACCTACAGAGAGCTCGGGTCGGGCCATTCCAAGATGGTCGACCAATCGGGAGGCTCGCACCAGCTTGTGAGTCATGGGGCCTATTGGGTCCATTACGCGATCCACGTCTTTGCTCGGTCGGAAAAGGCAGGGATGATGGAAGAAGTGGCTTCCCCGTTGCGAGGTTTCAAGGTTGCTCGGATCCCTACCACGTGTACGATGGTGATCCGTTTCTAGTTTTCGAGGCGAGAAAATGAAAAGATGTGCCTTTGACTCAGTCAATGCGCGAGGGCCGCCATGTGTCTCGGTCTGTCAGACTTTCCATTTAAAAACGAATGGGTGGAGTGTTCGTCTCCCATTCACATTTTTCATCGTTTTTCCTACAAAAATCTTGCTTTTCTTTTTCTTTCACCTTCGTTCTGGTTTTTCTTTAGTGATAGCAGTTCTTCTCGACAGGCTTCAGTTTTTCTTCACGGTAAACATCTTTTCTGCTAGTATCATTCGTTTCGTTTGTTTTTCTTTGTGGTAGTTTTGCTGAGTTTTTGGAGAATAGGGTGGAATTTGTGTAATTTCAATTGTTTTTTTAGGCGTTTAGAAGTGTTAGTGTTTTGGTTTTCTAGAATAGGCTTGGATTTTTGGTTTCCGGTGAGTTTTTGGTGTTTTTCTCTGGTTTTCTGGAAAAAGGGAAGACGAAGTCAAGTTAGGTACAATTTGGTTATGTCGGGTCTGCTCGGGGATTCCCAATAGTGATAACTTGGGGAGTTATGGGGGAGATAGGTCGTTTTGGGTCAAATCCCCGGACCGGAGTGGTGAGGGCGTATGGAGTAGAGTGAAGAAGTAGGTCGGTCGTCCCTGCCCATAGGTGATTTTT
The DNA here is from genome assembly GCA_026225825.1 of Pistacia integerrima. Lineage (NCBI taxonomy): Eukaryota > Viridiplantae > Streptophyta > Magnoliopsida > Sapindales > Anacardiaceae > Pistacia > Pistacia integerrima. Next base: position 26,504,303 of record CM047749.1, read on the forward strand.
GAGTTGGTGAACGGTGAGCAAGGGGCGAATAGGCTTAGTGTTGAATTTGAAGGTGAGCGGTCACTTGGGGCTTGGAGGTGGTCACTTGGGGCCGAAGAAAAGGAATTGAATCTAGGGCCCAAGGGTCGGTCGGTAGGAGTTCGACCGGGGTTTAGGGAGGGTGAACTTGTTTCGGGTAGGGTCGGCCGGTGCCCGGGAGGGCGATTGATTAACTATGTTTGTGGGCTTGGTTCGGTTCAGGTGAGCAAGGGTGGGAGGTGGTCGCTTGACACTTAAAGAATTTTTTTGGGAGGGTCGGGAGCAAGGCTTAAGTCGGTCGATCGGGTTGGGCGATCAAGCCAACATGTCAGATTTTGAATCAGCTAGTTCGAGCTAGATTGTGGCGGACCCAGGGAATGAGTATGAGCGTGCCCCACCATTGTGATGATGCCCGAAGGGGGCGTTCCGATTGGGGTATCGACTAGAGTTAGTGTAGCTGCCCCAGGGACGAGTGAGGTTGGTCCAAGTGGCTCGCGCAGGCATGGGAGAAGTGGGGAAGACTCCGAAGGGGGCCGGTAGTCCATCCTCGTCCAGTGGTAGCTCTAAGGAAGAAAGCCCAGAGGCAAAGCGGGGAGGGGCCGGCGGGATTTTGACCAGAGATTATCCGCTCGTGCTAAAGGATAGTGATGTGTGGCGCATCCGGACCTTACACCACATTCTGAATTTGGTTGATGTCCGGACATCGCGGTCATACGAAAGCGGAATTCGATTGGGAGGGCACGGGAGTTTGGATTAGTGTTTCACGAAAAGCTGGTTTCATGATGGGTTGAGGCTACCAAGTCCCTGCGCCTCGTCAGGGAGGTGTTGAACCACCCTTCATGATTGCCCCATCTCAGCTTATGCCGAATGCTTGGAGATTGCTGATGGCTTTGGAGGACCTCTGTGTTCGAAACAAAGTGGGGGTTCGGGCAGCACAAGCTGTTGTACTTGTACTTCCTGAAGGAGAATGAAAAGGAGAAGGGTCAATATCTGTTAAACTTGAGGCATGATCAGTCTCACCTGGTGACCGACCTGCAGTCTAGTGATAAGAACTAGAAGAACCGATACTTTTTCCTGAGGGGTCAGGCTATTTTTGGAGATAGAGGTCAGGGCGAGATCCTGATCGGTTAGCGAGCTACTAGTGAGAACTTGGTTGTTTCTTTTGTACTTTTGATTACTAAATCTTGATTGTGTTTTTTGTTTGCAGAGCTTGAGTTCACTCGGGTTGGGCAGAGCGGAGACGGGTTGGACGTTGCGACCTAGAAAGTGTTGGCCATCCCGTCAGAGCAGAGGGATTGGCGAGTAGTGCTAGCAGAGTCCAACCTGAGGACCAGCATTCTTTGGGCCGGAGTAGAGGCGGTCAGGGAGAGGTACTTCCTTCCCTGCCTTTGAAAGCAGACTTAGGATGTGTTTTTAGTCGATCTGCCCATCATATCATTTTTTTGTGAGTCGGGAGTGGGACTTGGCCTTGGTGAGTTTGCACTTGCGGAGAATCGCGATGAAAAGTTGACCGTCTCGAGTGCGAGCGAATCCATCGCCCGGCGTCGAGAAAATAGGAGGAGGGAGTCCTTGGCCAGGGAGGACAAGAGAGCAGAGGATGTTTTAGCGATGTCGCCGAGTCGGCGGCTTTGCCCAGGTGGGCCGGTTATCCCAAAGGATCGCGATCATGGATGAGGAGGCCAGAACGATTACATTCACCGGATGAGCTCTGCGTCAACTTACTGCGATCGACTACAATGAGTAGCGGCCCGACTCTTTGTTTCCAAGGCGGGCGAGGCGTCGTCGGGACAGATAGTGCGTTACCCTACTTGGTTGATTGGGGGTAAGCAACGGCCGGATCGATATGGCGTAGTATTCAATGATTTTGTTCTTGAATTTGGTTCTAATGGCAATGTTTTGTTGTGCAGGTACTCACTAGCAGTCTTCATCTGAGAAAGTCTATCATGGTACAAGAGAAACGGATACAGGATGTATCCAAGACCAACACCAGCTTACGCCAGAGAGATGCAGCAGCCCGGAAGGCCGAGCAAAGAAAGTGTGTGTTTGAGGGATAGCGAGCGTGAGTTGGACAAAAAGATCGCGGAGGAGATCGGAGTCTCTTGGAAGGGAAGAGCCGTATTTCTATCGCTGATGACGTTATAATCAAGGCCCGTGATGAACTCATGCTTGAGTTCAAGGAAGGAAGACTCTCCGATTCGAAAACGAAGACATCGCCTATCTTGGAGTTGTTGGAAGAGGGAGATAATCATCGGCCGGGGAAAACCCGAGAAGGATGCGACCTTGCTAGTCAGCAGGGCCATCGGAGGATCTTTGAGGATGTGAAGCAGCCAGGGCTGCTAGGGCCGGAGGTCTTGGCGGTGCGAACATGATTGGGCCCAAGTCGAGAGATGGAGGAGGACTCGTGCGATGATACCTTAAGCTTAGGTTTTTCCTTGTATTTTGGGGCATGCGATGCCTTTTTTCTTGGCGTGTGCCCTTTGTTTTTTGTATTTTGAACTGAGCCGTTTGAGTCTATCTGTAGTATACTCGGTTGTTCTAACTTCTGATGCTTTTTTCATGGATGAGTGAGTTGTTCATTGTTTCTTTACTTGTAGATGCACATAAGTTGTGTTTGTTACTTTTAGTGTGGCCCAATGGCTAAGGCATGTAGGCCTTATGTTGGGCTAGGTTGGTGCTTTGCTTATTACCAGGTTGTAAGAACCATTCACTCGGATACGGCCGAGAGTCGAAGTCTCTTGGATTGGATGAAGTCAATGGTCAGAGGTGTGAAGGTTCTTGGGTCGGGAGAACGGAGGTCCGGACTCAAGGTGTGAATCGTAGATCAGGCTGAGCCAATTTGACGGCGTTACTTCGTGGATCAGGTGGGGCCGATCGAAGATGATTCCATGGGAGCGGGGGCCGGGGGCCATTCTGAAGGTGTTTTCATGGGAAAGCGGGAGCGTTGATTGAAGGTGGTATTGCAAATCGGGCAGGGCCGATTCAAAGGTGTGAAATCATGGATCGGACAAGCGGTTCGCATTGTCGAAATGGTGGGATCGCGGGCGATTTAAGGTATAATCGTGAATCGGCGGGAGGGTCGATTCGAAAGTGTGATTTCGTGGATCGGGTATGGCCGATCTGAAGGTGTTACTAATAATTGATCGCGAGGTTCGATTTGGAGATGGAATTTATGAATAATACTTCATTAATAGTTGGCCATAAAGCATGTCTAAGGATGAGGGTGGATAGGCCCGCTCATACTTTTAAAATTTAACAAAGGAGGCGGAAAAAGGAAAAAGATAAGTTCACCTAGAAGTAGTAGCGTTGGGGAAGGGGTGAGCGACATTCCAATATTACTAACGTCTTTGCCTCGAGAGTGGCAGTTTGTAAGCACCCGGCCCAACCCTACTTCTTTGATTATCTTGTAGGGGGCCTTCCCAGTGGGGCGAGTTTGCGAGTTGATCTCCTTTGGTGTTTTGGAAGACCTTATACGGAGGACCCGAGCGCTTTATCTTGAAAGTCTGGATCCTCATATTGCGGTTGTAATGTCGTAGCACTTGTTCTTTGATAGGCGCATTACGAGATGCTCGCTTGTTTACGTAGCTTGTCAATGGTGTCCAGGTTCTAGCAAAAGTTCTGGTCGTTTGATTCCTCGTCTACCCATTGGAGCTCGGTAGGACCAGTGATACCGGTTGGGATGGAGGCGCATCAGAATCGTATGCAAGGAGAGGGTCGCGCTTGGGCCGAGAAGCGTGGTCGGTATGACCAGAGGACTCCAAGTAGCTCATCTGCCCATGCACCCTTAGCTTTCTATAACCGTTTCTTTAGTGTCTGAATGATGGTCTTATTTGAAGACTTGGCCTGGCCGTTAGACTAGGGGTTATGGGGGGTTGAGAAGCTCAATTTTATTCCCCACATGTCACAAAAATCCCCACAGCCCTTTAAGCTGTTGGAACTAAGGATCCAATATGCGATGAGTCTCCTTCGGTATCCCAAACCTGCAGATGACATTCTTCTATATGAAGGCTTTTATCTCTCGGTCTCTGACTTGTGTGAAGGCTTCGGCTTCAATCCACTTGGTAAAGTAGTCTGTCACGCTAACATGAGGACTCGCTTTGTCGGGTGCGGAATCGTTAGGTTTTCCCAAAACCCGATGTCCATTCCCCACCCCGATGTCATTCCCCACTTCATAAGGCCTGGGTGTGAGGATGGAATGGGAGGGTCGCTGCTGGGAGGTGTGAGACATGAGCAAACCTCTAACAACTGTCGTACTTCTTCACATAAGCGGTCGAATCGGTGCATATGGTTAAGGCAGGAATATCAGCAAGGTGATCACTAACCAGTGCAGGCTGCGCCTCAGATGGTTTCCACATTCGCCTTCATGTAGCTCGGCAAAGAACCACGTTGCTCCTGCCGGGCTTGTGCACTTGAGATAGGGGCCGAGAATGATTTTCTAAGGAGTTGGCCCTCATGTATGGTGAATTTGGCGGCTCTTGCTTTTAGTCGTCGTGCCTCGTTCTTGTCAGCTAGGAGTTCGTCGTGTTCTAAGTATCTCACTATCGGAGTCGGCACATGACTAATTCACACCATGGCTTCCTCAAAGGGTGGAACTTGTTTGGTTGTTGTCCACTCTGAAGGTTAAGCAAGGACTTGCATGAATAATAGAGGATGGATGATTGGGAAGAGCATTTGTGAAAGGCCCGAGCGGATGCAGAGGTATCGGCGTGGGAGTTCTCCGCTCTAGGGATTGGACGATGGAGAACTTATCGAATTAGGCTGCTTGGAACTCTTTGACCATGCTCAAGTAGGATGTCATCTTGAGTCGCGTGCTTGATACGTGCCTTGCGTTGATTGACCCACGTGAATTAGACTTCCAACCTCTAGAAATTTCTTTGCTCAATTTCTTTGGCTAAGAAGTCCAACTATAAGGGCCTCATATTCGGTTTTCGTTGTTTTGTGCACCTTGAACCCACACTTGATTGCCCGGGCGGGACGATGTCTCCTTCTCGGTGTAACAGACTTACTCTAAGTCTCTTCCATTTACGTTACTTTCGGAAGGCGGCCAACTTTAAGAGAGTCCACTGAAGGGTGATCGCCTTTCATGCCATAACAATTCACTTTCTACTTGGGTGGTGGTATTCGTGCGATAAGAATCGGCTAAGGCTCGGGACTTGGAACGCGGTGCAGGTCGGTATGATATGTCGAACTCGAGCTCTCAATTCTTGCTGTAGGAGTTGGCTTTGATAACTCTTGGTTTTGTGTAGTATCTTCTTGAGTGGGAAGGAGGTGAGTACAACTATTGGAAGTGCAAGAAAGTAAATGCAAACCCGAAAGCCTACGGATGCATGGATGACCCGGGCGAGGCTAATTTTTTCTAGATAGCGTACCATGTTTCCGCGTCAGGAGTGACTTGCTACATAATAGACAGACAAGCGCCCGTTTCTTCTTCTCGAACTAGTCTCTTTGAGATGGTTGTCTCACGAGACCGCTAGGTAGAGTAGCTTCTCCCAGTCACGAGGTTTGGAGAGGAGCGGAGGGGAGTCGGTACCTCTTCGGTGTTGCAAGGCTTCCTTTCCCAAAACGGGGAGGGGCGATCCACCTCGGAACTTCTTGGACTTCTTGAGAGTATGGAAGAAGAGATGGCAAGCTGGTGGACAGGATTTGAGCCGCTTCAGGCTGCTTTACCCGTCTGTGAGCCGGCGCGTCTTTGAGGCAAGTTGGAGGAACGGTATACTAAGGATTGCTCGATTTGGTCCCCGGGGTTGGCTTCTATCCTCGTGAGTCACCATGTAGCCCAGAACTTACCTGACGAGACCTCGAATGAGCACTTGGCCGGATTTAGCTTCATGTTGTACTTCTTGAGGACGGCGAATGCCCGGCTGAGGTGGTCGAGGTTCTGTCGGCCATCAGTGACTTGATGAGCATGTCGTTGATGTATACCTCCATGGTGTCTCCGAGGTACTCGGTGAACATCTTGTTGACCAGTCGCTGGTAGGTGGCCTGATGCGTGTTTCCTACAACGTGCAAATGTAGCAAGTATACTAGTCACACAAGTAATAGAGTGATATAGTATCGTCACCAAAAAGGATTGTTGCTAAGCACTAAGTTTTCTACCATTTTTAAGTTGAAGCAATCGAATTCTTTTGGATTAAAGGGAGCAATTTAAACTATAACTAAAACAAAATTTTACTAAAATAAAAGTAAACTATGAAAGCAAAAATTTAAAATATGGATAAATCAATTCAAATAAGCGGGTAGGGTTTTGACTTCATTCGGACTCTATGGGTTATTTCTAGAAGAATTAAACTAAATTCATATTCCACATTGCATTGATTGTAAATCGAACTCTCTAAAGTGTCAAACATACCTTCTCGGAGGACTATGTTTTCCTACTCTTCCCTATTAACCTTCACACCCGACAAATTGAAGGTTAATAAATCTAAGGCTCATTAAGCACAAGAATCTAGATTGATTTCATTGGGTCTTGAATCCATCTCTAGCATCCAATACTACAATGGTGATTACCAAGAAGCCTAACATGATTCATTTCTCATCTCATCATGTTCATCACATATAACAAGTAAATTCGGAAGTAATCACCACAATCAAAAGCAAAAATCATATGAAAAGAAGAACAATCTATTACTAACCCATGAAATTCGGAATTACAATCAAAACCTAACCTAAATAGTTAGTTCATGGCTGAATCAACAATACAATCAAAAGAAACGAAATACCAAAATTCAACATAATGCAAACAAAGAAAAGAAAAGACAAGAAATCTCCCAAAATGGAACGATCCAAATTTCCCGGTTTAATCTCGAATCTTCACCCTTTTAGATCTAAGTTCGCCCAAAATCAATCTCCGAAAATGTAAATAGCTCAAACTACTTGACGAACCGGCAAAGACTAAGTTTTTCTTTTATACCTCGCAAATCCTAAGAAAACACTAAAGTAAAAGCGTCGTTTTACAAAAGCTGATTGCCAGGAACCTTCGGCGGCGGCGAAGAAGGAATCTGCCGCAACGACAAAAAAGAGCTGAATCGATGCGTGACTAAAGGGCTCATTTAAGGCGCAGCAAGAACACTCACCGCGGGCGAGCTCTGAAGAACTGAAATTACAGGTTGCCCTCGGCTGCTTTCTTTGCTTGAATCTTCAATCTTCCGGTGCTCTCCTTTAGGAACAGCTTCATCGTGCTTGACTGCGCAGAACTCTCTCAAACTCGAGATCGGCTTGCTACGAGTCCGAAACTCCAAATCTGTCTTTATTCGCTCAAAATGTCCATAAACCTAAAACACGAAATGTAGGGAATTAAAGTAGCAATTCCCAAGGGCATAAATGAACTAAAGAAAGTATCTAAAATCGCCTAAAGCTTAAATAAACTAGTATAATTCTCGGATTATCAAATACTCCCAAACTAGGGACATGCTGTCCGCGGAGCATCAGTACAAAACAAGATAAAAAAGAAAAACACAAATGTTCAAAAACACAAAACATAATGACAAAAATTGAATAAGAGAAACAGAAGAACTCGACTCACAAAACAACTCAATAGAATAAATTTACCAATCTCAAAAGTTGTTACAAAATTATTAATAGAAAAATGTTTAACACTCAGAAGTTATAAGTTGCATCGACTTTCTTTCTCAATTGTCTCCGAGTAGTAATCCTACTTCATCCACCTTCCGGAAACTTCCGGAATTATTTTATGCGGGAAGGGAATGCAAAGTTTATCAAATGGTGGTGAGACTCATAAAGCTAAATATCGAACTACTTTTTTTTCCCAAAAAAAACCCTTATGAGGACTAAAGACAAAGATAAGAATCAAAAAGGTCTTTATAAACATGGCGTTGGCTCCCGGGAAGTGGGTTCCAAGAAGGATAGGAATAACAAAGTAAGAGAACTCGGTTTTCCTCATACAAACACTCAAATCAATCGAACTCCCACTTCTTCTCAACCACCCATCAACGTGTCCACTAATTTACAACCCTCAACTTGTATCTTTCTTATTTCGACCATCATATGCGGCGGGGGAAGTCGTCTGCTAAGGTGTACGTGGTGTTGTTATACCGGGAGATCGCCAAATCAATTGCTAGCTGTTTTTAAAGCGATTCTTGGTTTCAGCCAGATACCCTTAAACTTGGCAAGACGGGGTGAGCAGATCTTTCTGTGGCACGGGTTCATTTTTTTTTTTTTTTTTTTTGAAAAGAAAGACAAATCAATTGAAGTGAAGTGAACTACCTCGTTGTTTTTATTCAAATTCTCACAACCCCAAACTATTCTTTTAGTTTATTCGACAACTCTTCCCATTCTTTGTGTTTGCATTAGGATCGAATTCTCTTAAGTGCGAGGCAGTGTTTAGTATAAGGATCGGACAATTTTTGGTTTGCCAAGAAAAATAAAGCAATATATTCATACGGCTCAATTGGGTGACTAGGGACAATTTCATTCATGGAGTCGGCTAGAAAGGCTCAAGCGTTCCAAAAAAAGAATGCCTAAATCATCCCCCTCTCCCCCACCATGTCCTAATCCTTAGAATTTCGCCTCAAGCAACTTCCTCTACTAGGTTCTAGAGTCCACCAACATTATCAAACTTTTACCTAAGTACATAAAATGAATCTAAGCATGCCTAAAAGTGAAAATGGTGGTTGAACCACTCAACAAACCTCAATCAAAATTCAGTCAATAAACCTAAACCTTGAAGCAATGCTTAACCTTTCCTTTTCAACAATAAAATTCCGCAACAATCCAATTCGTATCCATTGATTTATACATTCATCATTGGCAAAAACAATCAAACCAAAGTAAAATAAACAAAATAAAAATTTCTAATTTTCCTACCCCCAAACAAAAGATGACATTGTCCCCAATGTCCCATTATGCATAAATTAGGAATAGAAAAACAAAATAACAAAGGTACGAGATAGTTCCCGATTAATCCATGAAGGTTTCGGCTCCATAGTGCCACACTGATCCTCCGTGGACTTTTTCATCACCCAACATCTGACAAAACAATTGAAACGTGGGTGTCCACTATGTTAGCAAAAAAATTCACCAACTAAATTGAAAATATTACAACCCTAATCTCGCCCTTGCAATAACTCGCAAATTAAAAGAAAAATGAAACAACCAAAACAACTACCACAACCCAAAACAAAAATATAAAACGAAGTTTAATGTTTGAAAATGAAAAACAAAAATCAACTAAAAACAAATAAAAATAAAGAAAAACAAAACAGGTGTTCCTGGCCTTTCATTCTTCTCCTCCCCTCATCTTCCTTCCCTTCCCGGGATCTTGAGCCCAATTTTCTACCTCCAATCCTCCCAAATTGCCACCCATTTGAATTCTCACAGAGTTGGTCAACGCTTGAGCTTGGTTGAAGGTACTAACTTTCTTACCATATCATACATCATCTTCCCGGGTCCTAATCAGGCTAACCAATCCCGATGTTTTGCCACGTTTCATCCTACCATCATCTACTTTGTATCATCTCCTTCTGTAGGTCCATGAAGGGCCAAGGATGGTGACAAGGCCTTGTGGTTGTCTCGCCGCTTGTTCCCCGCTCTTGGTTGCTTCGGCTTCGGACGCTTCAAGATGCTTTTGAAAATAATCAATCCGAGGGATGGGGGCAAGGCATGAATACGTTGCTCATCATCATACACCTGGCTCCAACTATAATGCCACAAGGCAGTAATGAGAAGTGGGGAAAGAATAACTTGATCGTTCCTCGGTTTGGAGAAAAATGATAAATGTTGTTCAAGATAATTCATCCCACCCATTTATACTCTTTCATATGGCAATAGAATAAAGCACTAATGCCTTCTTGTAAAGTTACCGTTGCTATATGCTTTCGCATCAACTTTCCGCACCTAACCAAAATACCTCGCCACATGAGCCATCCTGTCAAATGAAGTTCCCTTAATTGGTCTTCTTTTGTTTCTTCGAAACCAAAACCCCGCCCAAGTTGCATCCGATTTTGCAATAACTAAGAATGATACTATCCTGAAATTGTGATGTCCTAAACCTTGCGTACTCATCCTGATCAATGCTAGGTAGGGTATAAAACTCATTGATCATGTCTTCGTAACGGCACAATCAACCCCTCTCACAAATGCAAGACCTCTCTCACAATCCCAGGGAGGTTGGCATAAAACTCTCTTACCTTAGGGCTCTAGCCACCTGGTAAGTAGGAAAGCACTCATTAAACAGTTTCCATTGTCTCCCTCGACTGGCCAAAAGCCGACTCCGCGGTCAATCTGAAGGCCAAGAACAAAGCCCTTATCTTTTCTTTGGATCCCACCCCTTGATATTCATTTCCGGGCCTTTCTTCACTCACGAATCGGTTTGTCAACTTTCTTTTCTTTTTCCCTTGCCCTGGATGGAACCTTTAACTTTGAGCGGCATGTTTCCAAAAACTATACTTTAACTCAACAATGCAACCCCACAAATTCAAACCTAGATGGCCTATGACAAATAATCCAATCGCAAAAATTTACAATACTTCCAAAAATTCGCACTTAGACCCCCAAACTACGATTTCTCCAAATTCAACAAAAACACTCCAAAACTCAAAACCCCACACTCCTCAATATCACAACATGCACAATCAAAACCCTTCAACCAACAATTAACTTTTTCGGATCTACAAATCAAAACTTCAAATTGTGCTAAAAAGGTTTAGGGAACTTGGAGATCTTACCAATACGAACGATTATTCGCCACCAATTTACCCAGGGAAATCAACCCCGGGGATTGGAAAGCCCCAAATTTCTTTTGAACCTAAAAATTTCGTGAAATTTTCGCAAAATTGTTGTTGAAATGAAGTTGTTTTGGTGTTTAAGAGGATTAAGGAGTGAGAACTTTGGTTTGGGAAAACACTTAGAAGGCAAAGGATTGAAATTGGAAAAATTTTTCTCTCAAATGGATTTGAAAAGGGTTCACGTGGAAGAATGAAAAACGAAAATGGGTATATATAGGGAAAACGTCTTTTCGCCGCGGGTGAAGAACAAAAGCTACGCCGTGCGAAGGTTCTTCGCTTTGAAAACCTAAATTGAAACCCTGGTTTAGCCCTTACGCGAAAAGAAGAATACTTAACCGGGGTGAAAACTTACCGTGGGCCTTTAATCGTCCCGACGGAAGAAAAATCCTTCACCGCGGCGAACTTGCCTTAAGAAAGGGAAATTTCGTTCCAACCAACCGCCGCGGCCGAAGACAAATTACGCCTGGGCGAAAACTTACAATAGGTTGCAACATATTTTTCCAGGTTGCTTCACCCGACAAGTTGCAGGGACTTTTCAAAAACTCATTTTCACACAACATGCTTCGCGCCGCTGAAAGAATACTTCTTTTCGCCGGTTGAAGTCTAAAGCATTTTCTTTCCTTGCATTAAGTTTTTCCCCCGAAAACTCTGAAAACAACCCAAAACATAGAAATTAAAAATCCCATTCAAACTCATAAGAAAATCAAACACATTCAAACACAATGAAATGAAAAATAGAAAAAAATTAAAACACTTGGGTTGCCTCCCAGAAAGCGCTTGTTTATAGTTTCGGTAAGCTTCGACCTCTCTCAATCTTTCAAGTCCGAATGTCAACCCGTATTGGGATGGATTTGCAACTCATCAACCCATCAATGTATGGCTTCAATCTCTGTCCCATTGTTGTAAAAGTGCCCTTTTCTTCATGTGTAACTTCCACCGTCCGGATGAGTGAATTCTTGTATTCGTGAATGGTCGAACCATCTAGGACTTTAAGTTTTCCGGAATAGCCTAAGTCTAGAATTGAACAACAACACTCTTTTGCCCCAAACTTCAAAAATTCTTCTTCGATATGCTTGTCATGCCACCTTTTTGTCTTCTCCTTGTAAATTCAAGCATTTTCATATGCTTTGAGACTCAACTCGAAATGGCTCTTCAAGTCAACATCTTTTCCTCCCAGCCAGCCTCTTAAATCCACATTTAGCCGCCTTGGAAACCGCCCAGCATGCTTTATGCCCTTTCGAGTTCCACCGGTTAAGTGACATGCTTTTCCATTAAACCATCCTAAATGATTATACCAACCTTGGATTCTTAAATGCGGCTTCGGTAGGCCCATAATGCATCATCTAATTTCCGTGACCAATCCTTCCTAGATGCATTAATTCCGTCCTTTTTTTCTAAAATGCCTTTAAGCTCTCCTATTAGACAGGTTCCACTTGCCCACTCGTTTGTTGATGGTAGGTGTTGTAACTCTATGTGTCACCCTTTTCCATACTACCCACCCAAGTTTGGCATCCAATTGCCTATTGCAAAAATGGGATCCTCTATCGCTAATAATTGCCCGTGGTACCCCAAACCTTGAGAAAATATTCTTTCTCTACAAACTTAATTCCTTCCACTACCCTCCTAGCATCTATTAGGTCGGCCAAGAATGCAACGCTTAAAGCTATCCAACTTCGACCACGTAATCCACCGCCACCAAAATATATGTGTTTCCCAAAAGAATTTAAGGGAGGAACCCATTTGGAAATCAATCCCCACACATTCAAAAAGCTCAACCACTAGGATGTTTGTTTCCAACGGCATCTCATCTCCTTTGAAATATTACCACACCGCTTGGACAACCGGTCGCACTCCGAATCATCCTAAAAGAATCCCTTAAAGAGGGTTAGCCAATAAAAAACCCCGAATTGTAGAACCTTGGTTGCGTCCCTAGTTCCTCCAAAATGGCCACATACTTCCCTCTCGTGACAATGCCATAGAATGCTTTTCATCTCCTCCTCCGAGGGACGTATTCTCCGTATCATTTGATCAAGATAGTGTTTGTATAGGAAATGACTTTTCTTTTCCCAAAAGTAGTACTTCAAATACGAGAAGAATTTTCTCTTTTGTTGGAAAAGTCATACCCACCCTTGGGAGCAAACCCTCGATGACGAGATAATTCGCAAAATCTATATACCATGGTGCTTCATCCACTTTCATCAACTTCTCATCAGGGAAATGTTTTCGTAATGGACTTTCCTCTTCATTTCCCTCGGAATTGGTCTCACTTCCCCGACCAAGTTGATCTACAACCACATTTTCTCGACCCTTCTTCTTATCTCAAATTTCCAACCCTCCCAAACTCGTGAAAGGCAATAGGGATCCATCTTATCAACCACCAAGGTTTCGTTCTTTACTTTAAAGCCAATAAAGGGGTGCGAGTGCCAATGGTCCGTAAAAGACGATTACCCTTTGCACCTAACAAATACGAACGAAATTTGTCAAAAGCAAAAACCACACAAACAACAATTCTTTTTTTCAAGGTGGTGGTGTAATTCAACTGTGCATCGGGTTTGGAGTGTTTTGCTAGCATACTAAATTATATGCAACAACTTTTGTTTTTTCCTCTTGTCCCTAACACTACTCCTCGAGCAAAATCCACTAGCATTACACATTAATTCCAAATGGCAGTCCCCAATGGGAAGGCTGCAATAATAAAGGTGTAGATACTAATAATTTTTAAGAGTTAGAAAGGCATGCATGCATTCATCATTAAAATCAAACACATCATCTTTATTCAACAAATTGCAAGGGTTTAGAAATCTTAGAAAAAATCCTTGATGAATCCCGTCTCAGGAAACCTCCCCGTATGCCCTAAGAAACTTCAGGGATCGCTTTGACATTTGATGGGTTGGGTGGTAGCTTCTCTATCCACTTTTTGTCTTTGCTCGATCAACTTCTATTCCGTCCTTTTGAAATCTTATGACCAAGTAACTTATTCTCCTAGACCATGAAATGACAACCTTTCTTCCAATTGAGCACCAAGTTTGTCTCCGGTACATCGCCCTGCAAAACAAGAAGAAGATTAGTTAGACAACTATCAAAAGGACGAACCTTTTTAAAAACCTTTTCCGAGAAGTCATCCATGAAGACTTCTATAAATTGTTCCACCATGTCTCCAAAGATCGATATCATGCATCTCTGAAATATTGGCTGGTGCATTGCATAACCCAAAAAGGCATCCTTCGATAAGCAAGGTGCCCATAGGCAAGTAAAAGATCCCGCTTCTCTTGATCCTCAAGAAAGCGATTGGCAACCTGGTTGTATCCCGAATACCCATCCAGGAAACAAGAATGAATAGGCATGTCCTACCAACCTCTCCAACATCTCGATCCAATGAAAGGTAATTGGAAAATGATCCTTCCTTGTCGCCTCATTCAATTTTCGATAATCAATGCCACACTCTCCGCAGTCACCATCCTAGTTGGTATCAATTCATTACTTCCTCATTCCTTACTACCGTGATACCTCCCTTCTTCAAAACCACTTGTACGTGCTCACCCCATGGACTGCGAAAAATATGATAGATAACTCCCCGCCCATCTAAGAGGTTTCACCACCTCCTTTCCCAAACCCCACCTTCCTTCATCGAAGGATTCAATCTTTATGTTGGTTGGCCAACCCTTTGGCTTAATATTATCCTACATGAGTATCTTATGCATGCAAAATGATGACGGAGATGCCTCTTTATGTCCAAAATAGTCCATCCAATTGCTAGTTCTATGTTCCCTCAACACCCTAATCAATCGCCTTTCCTTCCTCCAATTTACTCAAACCTGAACTAATGATCCACCGGGAAGGTTTCTCGGTCCCCAAGATATACATATTTGAGGTGGGAAGGTAAAGGTTTCAACCTCCAAGCTTTGGAGGTTCCTTCGCTTTTTCCTTTTCCTTCGCTTTTTCAAAATCAAACTCCTCCAAATTTCCTACATCTTGACTCCTCATCAATCATTTGAAGTTGCTTCTAACAACCTAGCACATTCATCACTCCGCCGGAAACTCATCTACCTCTACTATTTTTGATTTGGCTATACACGTTTCTAGAGGTAATTGTGGGGTGTTTTCTTCAATAAATTCTACAACCAATTTATCCACCATAGCGACACAAAAGCATGAATCCGATTCGGATGGATACTTCATCGCCTCAAAGACATTGAAAGTCACTGTTTCATCTTGAACTCTCAATAGTAATTTTTCCTTCCTTGAACATCATAAGTGTTCTCCCTCCCCGTGGGCAGAATGGTCATCCCAAAATAAGAGGAATTTCCTTATCCTCTTCCATGTCCAACACAACAAAATCTGACGGAAAAATTATCTTATCCACCTTCACCAACACATCTTCCACTATCCCCCTCGGGTGTTTTATGGACCTATCTGCTAGTTGCAACGACATGATCGTTGGCTTCACTTCACCAATTCCCAATCTCTTGAAAACAGAAAAGGGCATTAAATTAATACTAGCACCTAAATCACATAAAACACGATCAACGTAATATCTCCTATAATGCAAGGAATAGTAAAACTCCCCTCCCCGGGATTCTTTGAAGCCTTGGGGGTAACTTCTTCTCGAGAATGGCACCGCACTCCTCCGTAAAGCATCACCTCGTTTCCTCATCTTCTAACTTCCTTTGTTTGATAGGATTTCCTTAAGGAACTTCGCCCGTAGCAATGCATCTCGCAAAAGGGAATGTTAATATGCAATTTTTAAATATTTCAATAAAGGGGAAAATTGCTTCTATCCCTGATTCTTTTTTCTTGAGGTCTGCGGAAAAGGAAAAGCAACCGGATTATAATGTGATGTGCCAACTGGCAATATCTCGGGAATGGCAATTTATCCTTCTTCTTTTGCCTTTCTTCATTCTTCTTGTTCTCTTCCTCCAAACCGCTTGGTTTCTCATCAACTACAATCTCTTCATCAACTTCCTTTTCAGATTCTTCCTTTCTAGCTTGTTCAACTTCTTCCAAAACTGTCCCCACTCCTCAAAATTATGGGCATTTGCTTGCTCATGTGGGTTAGTCACCGTGTTGCTTGGTAATGAACCCGCGGGTCTCTCATTTAGCTTCTCGGCCAATTGGCCCTCGTACCTCAAGATTCCGAATGGATGCCCTGATTTCGAAATTCGGTCCCCTCGTCTCATTCATAAACCCGTGGTCTCCTACATGAATTTCCCAAACATGTCCTCCAACTTTGTCACTCTTGGATCTCCCAGTTGATTATTCACCCCTGGTTGGTTATTTGGCAATGTCCTTTGGTTCCATTGATTATTTTTGCTTGGTTTTGATTGCCCAGCCGATTTGGATGATTTCTCCACCCCGGATTGTATGTGTTGAGTACGGGTTGTTTAGGGTTGCCTCCTCGATTTCCCTGCCCAAGTAGTTCACTTGCTCCCGATGATGAAGATGCGAAGCAAATGTGTTCCCCACTTGACACTCAAATTTGCTCACATTGTTTCCTGCACAAAAATCACAAGTTAGTTGAGGTGCTTGAATGAAGTTTACCCTCCCGCATACTTCCCAAGGCCCATTTCTCGAAGTGTTGTGGAGTTAGGGTGAGATGGTCGTAAAGGCATCAACTTCATGAAGACCCAAGTAGATTTTCTTGATATCACTCCCCTCCCCCATTTGGTCTTTGATAGTTGTTGCTTGCCAAAACCTCAAGCAACTCATAAGCCTCCTCTGGTGTCTTATTCTACAAAGCTCCTCCCGATGTTGTATCCACCATGGTTTGCACGTTACCCATCAGTCCATTGTAGAATGTTTGGACTTGAAGCCAAACTAGCAACCCATGGTGTGGACATTTCCTCATCAATTCCTTGTACCTCTCCCAAGCCTCATACAATGACTCGGATTCATCTTGTAGAAATGATGTGGATATCATTTCTTAGTTTTCTGATTTTTCTTGGAGGAAAGAACTTGGTCGAACTTGTGCTAGGATCATTCCATGTTGTGATAGTTTCCAATGGTAGTGCCATTAACCACCCCTTTGCTTTATCCTCCAATGAGAATGGGAATAACCTCAACCTAATGGCGTCATTTGACACTCCGTTCAACTTGAAAGTGTCATAAATTTCCAAGAAGTTCACAATATGCTGATTCGGATATTCCTTCAAATCACCATTAAACAGTATCATAACTGGATCATCGGATGATTGCCGCCTTTATCTCCAAATATGTTGGCTTGGATCACTGTCCCTCGTAATGCTTGAACCCAAATCAAGCTATTAACGTGGGACGAGAATTCCCTTAGTGTCTCGCCCCTCGGTTCTACCATTTCAATAGCCTATTTCTTCCGCTTTCAACCACTATATCCTCTCTTTCTCTTCTCTCTCGTTAAGTCGCTCGGCGGTTCTCTCAATCTCAAGATCAATGGGAACCACTGGCTGACGTCTTGCTCTTCGCATAAACTGCACAAAATGAACAAAAGAAAGTGAGATCACAAACCAACTGAAAATTGAAAACAAAAATTAAAACTCCAATCTAGCTAACTATAGAAAAACTCAATGTTAACTTAAAACTCAATCCCTGGCAACGGCGCCAAAAACTTGATGCGTGTTTCCTACAACATGCAAATGTAGCAAGTATACTAGTCGCACAAGTAATAGAGTGATGAGTGAGTATCGTTCCCACGAGGATTATTGCTAAGCACTAAGTTTTCTACCGTTTTCAAGTTGAAGCAATCGAATTCTTTTGGATTAAAGGGAGCAATTTAAACTATAACTAAAACAAAATTTTACTAAAATAAAAGTAAACTATGAAAGCAAAATTTAAAATATGGATAAAATCAATTCAAACAAACGAGTAGGGTTTTGACTTCATTCGGACTCCACGGGTTATTTCTAGAGAATTAAACTAAATTCATATTCACATGCATTGATTGTAAATCAAACTCTCTAAAGTGTCAAACATACCCTCTCAGGCTATGTTTTCCTACTCTTCCTTATTAACCTTCCACACCCAACAAATTGAAGGTTAATAAATCTAAGCTCATTAAGCACAAGAATCCAAGATTGATTTCATTGGTTCTTGAATCTATCTCTAGCATCCAATACTACAGTGGTGATTACCCAAGAAGCCTAACATGATTCATTTCTCAATCTCATCATGTTCATCACATATAAACAGTAAATTCAGAGTAATCACACAATCAAAGCAAAATCACATGAAAAGAAGAACAATCTATTACTTAACCCATGAAATTCTGAATTACAATCAAAACCCTAACCCAAAATAGGTTAGTTGTAATAACTGCTTCATACTAGGTTACTCATAGAAATACATAAAGTAAAATGCATTTATATTAGCAAAAGTAAATGGGCCCGAAATTTTCTTTTAATACATATAATCATTCTTTATACAAAGTAAGGTATCATTTGTAAAAGTTATCAAAAACAGTGGATAGTGTAGCTATTGCTCCTCGCTTGCCGACGCCCATCCGACCGCGTCCTCACCTAGATCCTGCAAACACAAAGATAAACAACGGGGTGAGCACAAAATAATGCTCATAAGGCAAATCCTCTACTCGTCCTATCCCCGTAACTCTTTCTCTTAATTCTTCCTTACACTCTTCTCATCTCATTTATTTTTCTTTTTTCTGCTTTCTTCACACGCTCTCTTTTCTATTAACTTTCTATTCTATGTCACGGCCTCATCTTATCGAAGGCACGGCTGAGTGGAGATCACAAAGCACCCACCCACTCTTCGTGACTTCTACTCATTATGTTCCTCTCTTCTTTCTCATATTTTCTCATTCTTTCTCACTTGAATGTCACGGCCTCATCTTACCGGAGGCACGGTCGGGTGGAGTTCACAAAGCACCAACCCATTCTTCATAACTTCCGGGTGGAGTTCACAAAGCACCAACCCATTCTTAGATTTTTCTCATTCTCTTTACTTTTAGAGTAGCTCATTCACAAAGTTCTCTACTCTTTCTCAAATTACTTCTTAATGCACAATTAATGCATAAGGATGGTTCATGCTTAAAGTTTCTTACTTAATGCACTTACGAAATGCACAAATGCAATATTGCATCAAGATAGTCATTCTGCACAGGTAACATTCAAGAAGACATAACTTGAGTTATACACATTGGATTGATACATTTTTGGTCTCGTTTTAAAGCTTAGAGACAGGGCTACAACTTTTATGTTTTGGTCTAAACCTAGTTCAATCTGTAAGATGCCCAAAAATCACTTAGAAAGTCACAGCTGTGACAGGGCAATTTTCACTTAGGCATTTCATCAAACATTAGTTGTGCATAAACAAACCCTAATTCAATTATCATTCTATTTATTTCTCAAACCATCCAAAATGAGAGAAAAACTCTCTTTTAGCATCACATACCTACATGGCAAACACACTCCCAAAAATTTCTCCAATTCTTCCAATTTCAACCCATCATCAAATCATCACATATACTTCTCATATTCAAATATATCCAACAATAAGCATAATTCATCATACATCTCATCTCAATTTCTCAATAATCATAACATATGCATATTTAAAAGAAATCTCTACTCACTTGAATTCTTAAATTTTAGCTTGAGTTGGATTTTGAGTGGAATTTACTTACCTTGTGCTTAAGTAGTCTCTCCTAAACTCTCTACTCTTTCTTTGGATTCCAATCTTCTTAACCCCTAAGCATAAACTTCATAAGAACTCAACCTTTACACAAATAAATCATAGATAAAGAGCATGAATACTTACCTTTTAATGCCTAGAATCAAAACCCTATGAAAAACCACTTAAAAGCCCTCAAAATCCTTGGAGGATTGAATGATAATTTGAGAGAAAATGGGGGAGGTGTGTGGTGGTGGAAAGAAGAAAATAAGGGTTTCAAACCCTTAACACTTTAGTTTATAACCACACTTTCCCATTATGCCCTTATTCTTTCTTAGAAATTCCATCTATGTCCCTTAGTCAATGACCATAATGCCCTCATTTTTTATGCATTCTCTATGAAATTCTATCTCTTTTCACTCTCCACAATTTCAACTAATTTTGAGTGAAAAGACCATTTTACCCCTAATGAAAGTGATGGGAATGCAAAATGTCATATTTACCCCCCTTAATGTCTAGTCTTTTATACTTATTTGCTGCCTAAATATACTCATTATTATTCTATTTTGATTTAGGATGCAAATGGAGGCGTTAATTGCAAAACGGAACTAATTAAGTGAATTCGGACAGTTTCGACATTCTTTCGTAATCTGGGCATAACTCTCTCATCCGAGCTCCGATTGAGATGATTCAAAATGATGTGCAACAATAAGAAAGAGATATACAACTTTCATGTTTTGAGTTTGGAGAGATACTCACTGCATCAAGGTTGTAGTCAAGCTTGAAGTTGACACATCTGCACTGGACGCCCCGAACATTCTCGGGCTTGTCATGCAAATCAATTGGGCAATTTATTATTGGAGACATGTGGCACGTTAACAGCTCAGAATCACCATTTTCCTATTTTGTATTAAGACTTTATTTTATTTCCAATTAATTAGATTAGGATAAATGTTATTTTAGGATAGGAGAATATTTCTTTTAGGAGATTGAGTGGGATTCGAATTCTAAGACTGGATTTGCAAAGGGGATCAGATTAGGGTTTTGGAGGGGGACCACGTCTCTTTCTTCTCGGCTCTAGAATTTTTCTTGCTCTTGAGTTTTTGTGATGGCCATGAGTGGCTAGAACTTTTGTAACTTGGTCGAAGGAAACGAAGGCCTCGGAATCATTAAACTGTGAGATCTAATATATTTTTATTAGTGTTCAATTTTCATGTTTGAGTATTGGATTTTTTCTATCCCTAATTTTATGATTGTTTCGTTTAATTATTAGGGAGGCCTACTAGTTTATTAATTGTTGCAATCTACTGCTAAGTTAGATATCAAATCCGTAATTGTTTGATCCCTCTAACTTGTGAAGCAATTAGGGTTAATAATTAACGCGTCAGAATTAGTAATCTTAACAAGAACATTCAACTAAATTAAATACAAACCGCTTGTGTTTGTGTTGTTTAGCTTCATCGATTTCTCTAATTCTTAAGGCTGCCACTAGATTAAATCTTGAGCGCTTGTCTAGGGTTGTTTAGTGGTAAGATTAATTAAGATCGCTTGTTTCTTGATTGATTACAATTAAGGAGAGATAGGAAAATAGTTCCAACGGTGAATATTCAGGTATGGATTGGATTTAATTTTGCATCAATGATCGTTGTAAGATTCCGATGGCGGACGTTGTCTGAGACCAAGTTTTGTTATATTAATTGATTTCGATTTAAATTGTTTTTGTTTTGATTTTTGCTAAGACTGTTTTTTGTTTCACTCAAACCCCCCCAGCCTTGTTCACATCATCGAAAATTCGGCTAGACACTTTTCGTGGGATCGGACCCTTGCTTACCCTATTTACAGGTTAGTAGTTAGGTTAGAAAGGTTATTAATCTTGGTTGCCTACGACAGCACACCAGAAAGTTTAAGGGATTTTCTTCACATTTCTCTCAAAATAACTTTAACAAAAATTCAACTAAGGGCCAACCAACCAATATTAGTAATATATCAACCCAAATAAAAGCAAAACAATAAACATTCAAGCAATACACCATAACTTAGCTACGTACCTCAAGTGGGGCATTACATTAGTTCATGGCTGAATCAACAATACAATCAAAAGAAACGAAAATACCAAAATTCAACATAATGCAAACAAGAGAAAAGACAAGAAATCTCCCCAAATGACGAATCCACTGGTTTAATCTCGAATCTTCACCATTTTTAGATCTAAGTTCGCCCAAAAATCAATCTCCGAAAATGTAAATAGCTCCAAAGCCTACTTAAAGACGAACCCTGACAAAAAGACTAAGTTTTTCTTTTATACCTCGCCCAAAATCCTAAGAAAACACTAAAAAGAGGGGTAAAAGCATCGTTTTACAAAAATTGAAAAATGCAGACTTCGCCGCGGCGAAGAAGGAATCTTTTTCGCAGCGACAAAAGAAGGCTGAATCTGGTGCGTGACTGGCTCATTTTGTCGCGGCAAAGCTTCCTGAAGAATTCTGAAATTACATAATTTCCCTCTGCTTGCTTCTTTGCTTGAATCTTCGATCTTCGGTGCTCTCCCTTGGGAACAAGCTTCATCGTGCTTGACTCTACTTCAAAACTCTCCCAACTTCTGAGATCCGCTTGCTTTTGAGTCCAGAAACTCCAAATCTGTCTTTATTCGCTCAAAATGTCCATTTTAACCTGAAACATGAAATGTAAGGAATTAAGTAGCAATTCAGGCATAAATGAACTAAGAAGTATCTAAAATCCGGCCTAAAAGCTTAAATAAACTAGTATAATCCTCGAATTATCATGGCCTCGGCGTTCTTCAGGTCGAATGGCATCACCTTATAGCAATAGGTTCCCCTTTCCGTGATGAAGGCTGTTTTCTCTTGGTCGTCCGGGTGCATCAAGATCTGGTTGTACCCTGAGAAAGCGTCTATGAAACTAAGGAGCTCGTGACCTGCGGTCACATCGACCATCATGTCGATATGTGGGAACGGGAAGGAATCCTTGGGGCAGGCTTTGTTTAAGTCCATGAAGTCGATACACACTCTCCATTTCCCGTTCTTTTTCTTTACGACCATGACATTCGCCAGCCATTCGGGGTAGTGGACCTCTTTGATCATACCATTGCTCAGGAGCTTCTCGACCTCTTCGTTGACAATTCGGTTATGCTCTGGTGCGAATTTCCTTCTCTTCTATTTCACTGGTGGGTGATCTGAGTCTACCTTGAGCTGGTGGATCATTACTTCCGGACTGACTCTAGTCATGTCGGCATGGGACCAGGTGAAATAGTCTTGGTTCTGTTTGAGGAATTCTATCAGCTTCTCTCTTGTCTCGAGCTTGAGGCGGGACCCTATGTGTGTCTTTCTTTTGGGGTCGTTCGGATGTATCTGTACTTCATCCAACTCTTCCATAGATGGTTGATCCGGCTTGGTAAGTGGGGTTGGATGAGACCGTAATTACTATGAAGAGTTACCCTTGCCTTTGAAGGTATTCTTGTATCAATCTCTGGAAGTTTTGGGGTCGCCCTTGAAGACCGTAATTATTACTACTCCATTTAGCATATTCTTGATTTGGTTTACTATTACACATGCACGCCATTACTTCTCTTATTCAATTTATTGTTAATAACTACACACCATGCGTGATACCATATGAAGTTGTTTTAAGTCATCTATTATGATCACCTTCAATCAATTTACATTGACTCGGCCACAAGGCCTGATTTTTTGAAAATTTCAACTGCAAAGTTGGTCACGCTGACTCGGCCACATAGCCCTCAAAGGTTTTCAACTACAAAGTCGATCACACCGACTGGGCCACATAGCCCTCAAAGGTTTTCAACTACAAAGTCAGTCATGCTAACTGGGCCATATAGCCCTCAAATGTTTTCAACTACGGCTACATAGCCCTCAAAGGTTTTCAACTACAAAGTCGGTCACGCCGACTAGGCCACATAGCCCTAAAATATTTCCAACTACAAAGTCGGTTACGTCAACTTGGGCACACTGCCCTCGAACTTTCAACTACAAAGTCGGTTACGCCAACTTGGGCACGCTGCCTTCAAACTTTCAACTACAAAGTCGGTTACGCCAACTTGGGCATGCTGCCCTCGAACTTTCAACTACAAAGTCGGTCACGCCGATTTGATCAACATCTTGAATTTCAAGTACAAAGCCGATCACGCCAACTTGATCAACATCTTTGCCCAACTTTCAACGTCAACAAATCTGAATCACTACAGACCCCATCTCCGACCAACGCCTTGAATTTCAACTACAAAGTCGGTCATGCAGACTCAAACACAAGGCCGAATCTCCATACATCTCCCAACTTAGGTTGGTCGAGCAAATTCCTCTCAACTCAGGTTGGTCGAGTGAACTTTCATATTCCATACAACGATCCATCTGACCTGACGAGCTACCAGCATTGATCCGTTTAGTTCGCACTCATTCCATTAAAACTACTCTCTAAGCTAAATACCCTTTAACTTAGAGAGTGAGGGGCTAACTGTATGGGCAAAAAATCGTCTTGGGCTTGACGAGGCCCAATAACGAAATAAACATGTCACTGCCCAATGCCTTAACCCAATTCTGGTTGGGCCTACACTTAAAGTCACCTTGTGAACTGCCCACTCTATGAGTTGGGCTATGATACAAGTTAAGCTGAACTGGGTTCCAGCCCATTAGCCTACAATAGTCCATAAATAGGAAATCAGAATCATATTCTATTTCCTCTTTTGCTGAGATTCTGAATCTTACTCAAACTACTAAACTTAATCTGATAAAGACAAGAAATCCTATCTCTTTCCTGATAGTGATTATCTCCCAAAGTAAGACTCAGTGTCTTACTAAGATTTCAACCCCCTAGGTTCACTATATAAACAGAGGTCTACCCTCTCATAAAATAATCAATCTCAACTACTCAAAACCATCTATTTGCTCCTGAAGTTCTTACTCCCAAGAACCTGATGCCTCCGCCGTAGTCCTAGCCTACGACAAGACTCCTGGTAACCCTTATTCTCCTTAATTCTTATCAAATAATCTCTTTCAGTCTTGCTAACTTGAGCATCGGAGTGCCTACGGCAAACACCACCCCGATGTTTTCCGTAAGCTTCACGCTTGTCCTTTCATGTGTGCAGTGTTAGTGAACGACCCACTTACGCAACTGAAAACAAAAACATAAATGACATGGATCATTCCTAAGAACCAAGATCTGGGTATAATATCACAGTTTATACAATATATAAATTAAATCTGTAGAAAATCAGATTCAAGGTTCAATAATCTTACGCACGTTTAGAGGCTCATCCAACTTCGTCCTTGAACATTTTGCTACTGACCCAATATAGGATCGAACCGACGCAGTCCACATGAAGATAATTGCAAGGAACTAAGGAGGGATTTGCTAGATCCTCCTTAGCCTTAAGAAACAGAGAAGAAAATAAGTATTTGATTTTGGCTAAACCAAATCTAGCGTGAGAGAGGAAATGGGGCTGTAGGGTTTTTCACTTTTCAATGAATAGTGAATGAATGAAAACTATTAACTTTTTTCAATTAACACCTTTTCTTTTATAGTGTTATTTTACTTGCCCTATTCCCATATGGAATGGGCTTGGGCTCCAACCCAAACACCCCATGTTTCCAAACACCCCCTAATTGGATATTTATTTTAATTCATCATTATCTTCAATTAAAATCAATTAATATATATATTAACATTTAACAATAATGATAATTTATTTAAATATATGTGAACACATATTTAAACGTAATTTCACTTATTTAATTTTTCTAATAAATTAATAAATTAAATAAAAGCTACAGCCTCAATAAATTTAATTGCACTGTAAAATTACCAAAATACCCTTTCGCCTAAAAAGACAAAAACGTCTTTCTTTCTTCTTGGCTCTTAAATTATTTTCTATGTGTATGACCCATAGGCTCCTCATCATACCGGCAATATATAGTATCGCGATTAACGCCAATTAATTGTCTCACTAATACACAGACCAAGATTGGCCCCTAGCAAGGCATCATGGCCACCTGATAGATTCGGATTCAAAGAAAGTAGCTACCCACTCAAACGATATGGTTACCGTACAATTCGATCCTTTCATCATACGTTATCTCGACGAGACGAAGGCATAAAAATAGTGTCAACCTTCGGTTACTCTCGATATTATGTATTCAATTTCTAGACCAATGACCTATATTATAATCCGGATAAAACAACAACTCAATCCCACTATGGCCACAGTTTTAGTGTCATTGCCATGTACTGAATTGCGCCGTGAGATAACTTCTCCCGTACCCGAAAGTGATGAATCCTCTGTTAATCCATCATAGTCTTGATACACTCCTTGATGCAGCCAATCACCACCGTATTGGATAGCTTTCAACAGCCAAGTGCAATTAAGGCTAGGTGTCAAACCGCACCAATCCGGTGGCACAAGGCGCCCTCCCGGGGTGATCTCAAGTCTAAGGATCACATGCACCACCATTCGTTAGAGGATTTGTTCCATAGACACCGGGGTTACCATCCATATGGAATCCTCACGTGGGTCGTCCCGGGAAAGAAACTTGCCTGCGGTATATCCGACTACGCTAAGCACCCATGTGTTGCACCCGATTGTCACCAAACAACCTTGACAAGTGAGATCAAACCACTACCTTCCGCAGGTCGTCAAGCAAGATGATAGCATTACCGTATTATCTGTGCCCTTACTTCAAAATAATACAAGGGCTACAGACGTTTCTAGAATGGCCACCATATGTGCTCATAGGGTTCTCACTATCAAGATTTGAAACACTTGATACCCTCGTCACAGTTCTACCATTTTAAGGACATATATCAATACATATTGCAATAATAATGATTTAGATATAGAATAAAATGCCTTTTATTATTGATTAATGAACATTATTACAAAGAGTCAATTCTACAATAATTGATTGGCTCTAGGGCATCTATTCTAACATGCAGGTCTAGTAGATTGTCAGTGGCCTCAACCTCACAGAATCAGACCTTATTTTCATGACAGTAGATTTTTTGCATCTACTATTATTTATACGTACCAATTGATTTGAATCTAACCAAACATATTTAATATAACATTCCTAATAATCTTCAAGGTGATCTATCTTCCTATTAATATATTATTTCCAGTAAAACAATATTCCCTAAACTAAATGCCCTCTGACATCTTTCTTTTCTCACAAGGTCTAGGTCAAGCAAAGCTACACTCGAAGCCACCGACAATTGTGTCATGCATACTAAGGGTGAGCAGTCCCGAATACCTTGCATTTTTTGAAAGAACTAGAACCATAATCGGAATTGAAACCGACCGGTTTCGATTCCTAGAAACTTGGAACCGCAACCTGAAACATAGGTTCCTGTTCTAGTTTGATACCCAAGTTAATTTTAATTGCCCCCTGCTTTTAAAAAAATGACAAATACACCCTCAAAAAATTACAAATACACCCCCAACAATTTATAATAATTCAGTCCCAATCCTACTTGGATACCCGAACCTCAATTCTCGTTCCCGATTCCAGCATTGTAGGAATCGGAACCAAACTCGAGAATTTTCAATTCCAATTTTTCAGAACCAAGGTCTAGTTCCTATTCCTACTCGAAACCTAATTCTACCCTTTACCCATGCTCACCCCTAATGCATACCATAGTGTGTAATCTAAGATTTCCAATTTGATGCGAAATCATTCATCAACGATTGTCATAAAAGTTTGGCTCAAGAATAAATATATTTTCTATATGTAGTATATGAAATCAATTATAAATGTTTATTCTTAATACGGGCAAATAATAATTAAAGTTTTTGTGTTAAGGCCTAAACTTGTCACTGGCTTAGCTGGCTAGGATGAAGCCGAGATACTAGCCACCGTATCTGTCACGTGAGTTACTGAATCGTTGATAAAACAGCCAAATTCTCGAGTAACGAGAAACTAACCTTGCTCCACAGTAATTAGTAAACGCATAGGAGCATCACGGGCGTAAAGTCTGAGCTTTCAAACACAAACAAAAGAACAGAACACCCTCTACGTATAATTTATAATACAGTTAAGTCTATATATATATCACGGACTCGATTCAGTGCATCTCAATCCCATTTCTTACTTTCCAATTGTCCATCACGGGCTGCAACAAAACAACATGTGCTCATTATAAAATTATAACAGCCTTACTTAGAATTACATAACAAAATCTTTTTTTT
The DNA here is from genome assembly GCA_026225825.1 of Pistacia integerrima. Lineage (NCBI taxonomy): Eukaryota > Viridiplantae > Streptophyta > Magnoliopsida > Sapindales > Anacardiaceae > Pistacia > Pistacia integerrima. The sequence continues at coordinate 26,531,864 of CM047749.1, forward strand.
TTCTTCCTCTGTTTCACAATGAACAGAGCACGTAAGTTCTCTGTTTTGGTTTATATAACCCTTTTTTGTTTATGTTGGAGGAGAGTTTCAGCGCAGTCGTCGCCGGTTTTCGCTTGCGATGTTGCGAGCAATCCTTCTTTGGGGAGCTTGGGGTTCTGTAATTCTTCGTTGGGGTTAGATTTGAGAGTTTCAGACTTGGTGAAGAGATTGACATTGCAAGAGAAAATTGGGTTTTTGGTTAATAGTGCTGGGAGTGTTAGTAGAATTGGGATACCGAAATATGAATGGTGGTCTGAGGCTTTACATGGAGTGTCTTACGTTGGTCCAGGGACTCATTTTTCTAGTCTCATTCCTGGAGCTACGAGTTTTCCTCAGGTTATTCTTACTGCAGCTTCCTTCAACACATCTCTTTTTGAAGCCATTGGAAGGGTAAATATTTCTTCTTTTTTATGCATATATTTTTATATAATTCTTTAATCCATTCATCATCATCAACTTTTTCTTCTTCTGTAGCTGTTTAACTTTGTTGTATTAAGAAAACGAGTTTTGATTAAACGTCTGAATTGATTGAAAGTAACCATATTCATAAAAATGCACTGAGGGTATACTATGATATGGACAGGAAAAGAGAAAGAGAAAAGAAACAAAAACAATTAGTTCTGATTTTCTCTTCTTAGGTGTGGGAATTTTTTAATTATATCTTTTTCTATAATATTATGCACTGTTTAATCCAAACGCCAATGAATAGAAAGCACTTAGTTATCAGACCATATGTATATGCCTTGTATAAATTTATGTGAATAATGAAAGGATGCTTTTGCTTTTTGATTTATTGGACTACTAAAATTATAAAGGACAGTGCTAAAGATAGTAAGTAGAGTAAACCAAATTGTCTATGTTATCTAGAAGAAAGTAGTTGATATTTTCTGACAAATTTTTACCTAGGGAAATACTTTACGGAAACAGAGTAGTTAGTAGTCTTTGAAAGACTTTTTAGTGAAGGATTAACGAGATGGTGATAGAGAGAGAGTGCCATCACATCATTAAAAAAGTGTTTATGCAATTGCTTGAAAGAATAATCTTTGAAATTAAGATGATGTTTTTATTTATATTATATTTAGGTGGTCTCAACTGAAGCAAGAGCAATGTACAATGTGGGATTAGCTGGATTAACATTTTGGTCACCAAATATTAACATATTTCGAGACCCCAGATGGGGAAGAGGCCAAGAAACTCCAGGAGAAGATCCTTTACTCGCAAGTAAATATGCAACAGGTTACGTTAAAGGTCTACAAAAGAGTGATGATAGTGACCCAAATCGGCTTAAGGTTGCCGCATGCTGCAAACATTATACAGCCTATGATTTAGATAATTGGAAAGGGATTGATCGCTACCACTTTAATGCTGTGGTAATTAATTTAATTGATTTAAATATTTCCTTTTTGAAGTATTATTGTGTTTAATTTGGTTGTTATGAGTTAGGTAACAAAGCAGGATATGGATGATACGTTTCAACCACCATTTAAGAGTTGTGTTATTGATGGGAATGTGGCGAGTGTTATGTGTTCTTATAATCAAGTTAATGGTAAGCCAACATGTGCTGACCCAGATCTGCTGGCAGGTGTCATCCGAGGACAATGGAATTTAAATGGGTATTTATTAATTAATTTTCCATCCCTTATTACAATTTAATTCTTCACACTAATCTTTCTCAAATTTTTCACTAAACCTACAAAAATATTGGGTTGGTGTTGGTGCATGCAGATACATAGTTTCTGACTGTGATTCAGTTGATGTATTCTACAATTCCCAGCATTACACCAAGACCCCCGAAGAAGCTGCTGCTAAAGCTATTTTAGCAGGTTACTTCATTTCCTTTTATTTTTTCTGTTGAGAATCCGAGGCACTTGCTTCACAAGCCCAACTTCGCCCCTCTAAACCCTGTAATCTTTGAGAAGCGGGAAGAGAATAAACCACAGACCTAACTGTCCAACTGGGTCATCTTCATTTCAACATTTGTGCCCACAGCATCATCAATTTACTTAACTAAAGACAATTGTTAATTAGTATTTGAATTCAGTTGAAGTAAATATTAATCTTGGTTGAACAGGGTTGGATCTCAACTGCGGATCTTTCCTAGGACAACACACAGAAGCGGCTGTCAGAGCGGGACTTGTTAATGAATCGGCCATTGACAAAGCCTTGTACAACAATTTCGCTACTTTGATGCGACTTGGGTTCTTCGATGGCGACCCAAGAAAGCAACTTTATGGGAAGCTTGGTCCCAAAGATGTGTGTACACCAGAAAACCAGGCGCTGGCTCGGGAAGCTGCAAGGCAAGGAATAGTACTGCTCAAGAACACTGCAGAATCACTTCCTCTATCTGCCACAGCCATCAAAAACCTGGCAGTAATTGGACCCAATGCCAATGTCACAAAGACCATGATTGGAAACTACGAAGGTATATATCTATAACTCAATGGGAAGAAGCAAAACCAGACTTTTTAATTTGTTTCTTTGTATATGATCACAGGCACTCCCTGCAAATACACAACGCCTCTGCAGGGTCTCGCTGCTCTGGTTTCGACAACTTATCAGCCGGGTTGTTCCAATGTGCAATGCAGCACTGCACAGGTAGATGAAGCTACGAAAATCGCTGCCTCGGCAGATGCAACCGTGCTTGTAATGGGCGCCGATCAATCGATTGAGGCGGAGAGTCGCGACCGGACTGACCTTCTTCTTCCAGGACAGCAGCAACTATTGATAACACAAGTTGCAAAGGCAGCCAAGGGAGCTGTGATTCTCATAATAATGTCCGGAGGGGGATTTGATATTTCTTTTGCCAAAAATGATGATAAAATTACAAGCATTCTATGGGTTGGTTACCCTGGAGAAGCTGGAGGAGCTGCCATAGCTGATGTTTGTTTTGGACTATATAATCCAAGTAAGTCTTTTAATAATCAATCTCTCCGTAACTATCAAGAAATTGTAGATTTATCTCTTACCCGTTGGTATTCTTGATTCGTTTTCAAAGATCCAATAATAAAGTCATGGGTTCGAAACAATGGAGATAAGTACAATTTGAGGTACTGGACAAGAGATAAATCCACAATTTTTTGACAATGCATCGCAGTTGCAATTTGAATTGACAATGTGTTTTATAAATGACAAATGGCCATGTTACAGATGGACGATTACCGATGACTTGGTATCCACAATCTTATGTGGAAAAGGTTCCAATGAGTAACATGAACATGAGAGCAGATGCTTCAAATGGGTATCCAGGGAGGACTTACAGATTTTACACAGGGGAAAAAGTTTATTCATTTGGAGATGGATTAAGTTATTCAAACTTCAATCACCAATTGGTTAAAGCACCAAAGCAATTATATGTGGCATTAGAGGAAAGTCACATTTGTTACTCATCCAAATGCAAATCAGTTGATGCTGTTGAACAAAGTTGTCAAAACTTGAATATTAAAATACATCTCAGAGTTAAAAACAATGCAAGTATAAGCGGAAGCCATACAGTATTTGTGTTCTCTACTTCTCCAAATATTCACAACTCAGCGCAGAAGCACTTATTGGCTTTTGAGAAAGTGGTTTTAAAAGGGCAAGAAGAAGCAGTAGTGAAGTTCAAGATTGATGGGTGCAAGGATTTGAGTGTTGTTGATGAGAATGGAAACAGAAAGATTGCATTGGGAGACCATGTGCTTCATGTAGGAAGCTTGAAGCACTTATTGAATGTGAGGATTTGAATCAACTCCTTTATGATTATTATTCTTCTTTCTCACAATGGGAAATTGAGCTTCAAATTATAGTTGAAAGCAAGTTATGCCAAATCAAAAAATTTGAACTTTCCAAGTGGATTAATGCTGGCCTTCTTATTTTCAAGTAATTTACTTTTTCTTTCATAGAAAAATAATGCGTAATGTTATTGACGAAATATGGAATGCACAAATTTCTTGATTCATGCTGGTTGTGATCAAGGAGCAATTCTCTCATTCAATCAATCCATAATTTGTGTGATTGATTGAATAATTACATTTAATTGTTTTCATTGTTTTCCATTTTTACAATTACAAAAAGTGTATAATTAGCACTGTACAGTTTTATACAATAATGAAATATACAAAAATCCTTTCCTCTTTTCTCTTCTCTCAGCATACTTTGGCAGTATCAACATCCTGAACTGCTACTCTTTGCATCTTCCTGAGCTGCTACTCTTTGCATCTTCATATCAATTCCTTACATGGTATCAGAGCCATAATCTTCACGCTTCCGCACAAAGAAGCCTCTCTTTTCTGTCCCTGAAATCAAACATAAAACTCGTTTTAGTGTTTTATTTTTCTGCAAATGGCAGATAATCCAAACCAAACTCAATCAAATATAGCAAACCAAACAAATGCAAATCCAACTCCAACTGGCCCAGATCCAAACCAAACCAGTCCACTCCCAACCAGTTCAAGCCCAATCGGCCCAAACACACGAATCGCCCGACTAACTGCTACCCATATGGAATGCCAAGTTATGACCTGGATCCTTTTACCCGCACCAACCCCGACCGAACTCCTCTTGGAATACCGGGTCACAACCCGGACACTGTTTCTCAAACAGGTACGAATCCAAATCCCTACCCATACCCATTTCGCTTCATCCCAGCCACCTACAAGCCAAGTTCATCCGCCCGAACCAGCGACGTTTTGTTTTCGTCAGTTTCCGACGGACCAAAATTGGTCCTCATCAAACAAACCCTTATGGGTTCAGACAATTATGCATCCTGGGCTCGCGATTTCCGGCGAGCTCTTATCGCAAAAGACAAATAGCTCTTCGGTTAGAGTAGATGCCCTAGAGCCAATCAATTATTGTAGAATTGACTCTTTGTAATAATGTTCATTAATCAATAATAAAAGGCATTTTATTCTATATCACGTAAATCATTATTATTGCAATATGTACTGATATATGTCCTTAGAATGGTAGAACCGTGACGAGGGTATCAAGTGTTTCAAATCTTGATAGTGAGAACCCTATGAGCACATATGGTGGTCATTCTAGAAACGCCCTGTAGCCCTAGTATTATTCTCAAGTAAGGGCACGTATAATACGGTAAGGCTATCATAGTGTTGAACGACTGCCGAAAGGCGAAGGATCGATCTCACTTGTCAAGGTTGTTTGGTGACAACCTCGGTGCAACACATGGGTGTTTGTTGAGGCGATTATACCGAGCAAGTTCACTAGCCCGACCCACCGAGGAGGTTCCATATGGATGGTAACCCCAGTGTCTATGGAACAAATCCTCTAACGAATGGTGGTGCATGTGATCCTTAGACTTGAGATCACCGGAGCCTTGTGCACCGATGGTGCGCTTTGACACTAGCCTAACGCAGCTTTTTTCGTGAGTCACAATACGGTGGTGATTGGGTCAGACGAGGAGTGTATCAAGACTATGGTGGATTGACGAGGATTCATCACTCCCGGTACGGGAGAAGTTATCTCACGACGCAATTCGGTATATGGCGATGACACTAAAACGTGGCCACAAAAGGGGTGGGATTGAGTTGTTGCTCTATCCGATTATAATAAAGGTCATTGATCCGTAAACCGAATACATAATATCGAGAGTAACCGGAGGTTGGCACTATTTCTATGCCTTCGCCTCGTCCGAGATAACGAATGATGAAAGGATCGTATTATGCGGTAACCATATCGTGTGACGTAGCTACTTTCTTTGAAGGTCCAGAATCTATTCGGGTGGCCATGATGCCTGCTAGGGGGCCAATCTTGGAGTACGTGGTATTAGTGAGACAATTAATTGGTGTTAATTGCGATACTATACAAAGGCCGGGTATGATGAGGAGCCTATGGGTCACACACATAGAAGATAATTTAAGAGTCAGAAGAAAGAAGGGCGTTTTCTGCCTTTTTTTGGGCGAAAGGGTATTTTGGTAATTTCACAATGCAATTAAATTTGCTGAGGTCGTAGCCTTTATTTAATTTAATTTGTTAGAAAATTAAATAAGTGAAATTCCGTTTAAATATGTGTTCGCATATATTTAAATAAATTATCATTATTGTTAAATGTTAATATATATATATATATATATTAATTGATTTTAATTGAGATAATGATGAATTAATTAAAATATCTAATTGGGAATGTTTGGCAAATTTGGGGGTGTTTGGGTTGGAGCCCAAGCCCATTCCATATGGGAATAGGGTAACTAATTTTACTATAAAAGAAAATGTTTCTTTGTAAAAATAAAAATTTAACTTTTCATTCATCACTATTTCATTAAAAAGGAAGAAATACATCAGCCCCAAAAACACTCTCCCACGCCACTTTCACTGTTTGATTGAAAATCAAACTTTTTTTCCTTTTGTTCTTCTTGATTTCTTAAGGCCAAGGAGGATCTAGCAAATCCCTCCTTGATTCTTGTTGATTGTCTTCGTGTGGACCTCTACGGTTCGATCCTACACTTGGATCGGTAGCAAACATGTTCAGAGACAATATTGGTGGAGCCTCCAAACGTGGGTATGAATCTAAACTTTGGATTTATTTTTTCGCATTCTTATAAAACATAAACTGTAATTTTCTATGCCCCGATTTTGGGTTCTAAGGAACGATCCATGGTTGTAATTTTTGTTTTCTCGCGCAACCAAGTCGCTTTCCCTAACAAAGGGTATCGAGCCTAGGGTACTAGATTTTACGGTTTTTATGAATGGTTGATTACATGTGTTTGTTGGATAACATGTTGCCTTGATGAATCGCCATGAAAACCTAGATTTTGTTAAATTTGAAAAATCAGAATCCACTTATGGATGAATAATTCAAATGATAAACCGTTTAATAATGTGTCGATGATTGATATATTGGTTGGTTAATATCCTCGGTTGAACGTATGTGCGTTTGATTTGATTTGGATTCGTGTTTATACACAAAAACTGCAAAAACGCGAACTGTACGAATTGGGGATTTCCAGAGCTTCGCCGCGGCGAAGTGCTTCTGTGACGTCTCGCCGTGGCGAAGATAAAACCTTCGCCGCGGCGAAGTCGTGGGCGGCTAGACCTAATGTAAATCCTCACCACAGCCCGAAGATAAAACCTTCACCGCGCGAAGTATGCGGGCGGGGAAGTGCATATGTAATCCTCCGCGCGAAGGCCGTAGCTTTCCCAATTCGTATTTTTTCCGTAAAGGGACTAATCAGCTTTTAATAACCTATAAAGCCAATGTACATTCTGCACATTTAAGAGGGTAATTAATTAATTAACCCACCCAATTCAAAAATTGATTGTTTTTGAAATGTATGCATTGTACTTGATTGTATGTTGCATGGTGCCCGGTACATGGGCCTTAGACCTAAGGGTGAATGTTTTAAAATTATTTTGGGTATGTGTGGCTGTAATATTTTAAAATAGGGCATGCGTGTCCTGCCTTCTCTCCTATTCTTGATGTACATTCTTTTCTCATCTTATTCCCCTCGAATGTAAATCGAGGTTTCTAAATTTGTTGATGTAAAATTAGTTTAATATTAATTTTATTGTAAATATAGAATGATGTTTTTGTAATATACTTGGAGTCGGAGCAAAGGACGAGGCAACCATACTTGAAGACTCAAGATGTTTATTACAGGATCCCTAGGTGACCCACCGATTCCTCTAGGCTCGAGGAAATCAGTTTTAGTTAGGCCATGTACCGGCACGTTTAATATTTTGTTTAGAATGCATGCTAAGGTTGAATGTTGAATAACATGCCAAACAATGTCATTCTAACAAAGATAATAATCTGATGAGACATTAAATATCAAACCCTCAATTAAAGTATATTAAGTCACGAATGCCTTCCATCACCATGGCTTTAATCAAACTACTATTCGTCGAAACCTTGTTCGCCAAAGCGAAGGTTACACTTCTACCAGTGGGAGGTTAAAATTCATTGGAGTTTTCCTTAATGGTGATGGGTTGACTTAAAATGACGGTTTTGCTTGTTCGCCAAAGCGAAGGTTGATAAACGCGTCCATAGGCAAAGTAGAGCAAGACATATTATGTGTACGTGGTGACATGTAGTGTCCACTTCTCGATACCGAGAATCACACTTGAGGACAATGGTTGGAGACATTGGATTGTGTGATTGGCTTGTTGGCTTTTTTCACATTTGAGGTTGATAGTGGGGAGCTATCAATCGGTGTGGATTAAGTTTGTTGGCCTACCTAATCAACTCATTTTGGCTTGTTCGCCAAAGCGAATGTTTGAAATGGGCAGATGGGATCTCGGTTCCACTAGGAAAGCCAACGGGCTTTCCCGAAAGTTAATAGTGAGGGCTATTGGCTTGAGTAAAATAAAGTGGGAGCATCGCTTTAATAAAAGACCATATTAAATAATAATGAACTTTATAATAACTTTATCTTTTCGCAATTGTAGATTCACCAAAAATGAGCATTATGAACTCAGACCGATAATCGAAAAGAAAACAAAGTTGGATGGATCCAATTTCTCGTAGTACCGTAATCTTCGGATTATACTTAAGTCGAAAAGAAATTGTATATCCTTGAAAAGCCATACATGGTCGAGCCTGATCCCGATGCCACTCGAAGTTAAGGATACTTATCAAAAGTTCCTTGATGATGCCGATAGCGTTCGCTTGATGTTAGCATCGATGACACCTATGTTGCAAAAGCGACATGAGAATATGGATGCTTCTTCCATTATTCTACACCTCAAGGAGCTATTTGAAACAAATGCTCGACATGAGAGGTACAAGGTGGTTGGTCCTCATGTGCTCAAGATGATCGACCACATTAAGAGGCTTGAGACTTTGGGATGTGGCTTGGATGCAGAATTACAAATGGATTTAATTCTGCAATCCTTGCTCGACTCATATGCTCCGTCATCATGAATTTCAATATGAACACGATGGAGAAAACCCCTCGCGAACTTCAACATGCCGAGGATCGCAGAGCAGACTTGAAAAAGTCCAAGCCTGTTTTACTGGTTGCTACCAGTAAAGCAAAGGGTAACGACAAGGGTAAGGCCAAGGCTAAACCCAAGCCCAAGCCCAAATGACAGGTTGCTCTTGGGCCTGAGAGTGGCATAGGAAAGGGCAAGGTAGTCTGCTTCTTTTGTGGCAAGCCTGGCCACTGGAGGAAACACTGCAAGGCTTTCCTCGCAAGCAAGAGGAAGTCAGAGACTACGACTTTAGGTACTTTCATGATTGAGATTAACTTCTCTCCTTCAACATCTTGGGTCATGGACACAGGATGTGGTACTCACATTTGTACTGATGTGTAGGAACTAAGGCAGAGTAGAGTGCTCGCCAAGGGAGAGGTGGACCTACGAGTTGGAAATGGAGGCTCATGTGGCTGCATTAGCTGTAGGGACTTATTGTTTATCTTTGCCTACGGGCTTGTTATTAGAACTACATAATCAAGTATCACGTACCTTCTATTTCTAGAAATATTATTTCAAAGATCCGTTTTGGATAATATGGGGTATCATTTTGAGATATCTAATGGATTGTTGTCCTTTAGTTTGAATGGTATTCTATTTGGAATTGCAAGGTTATATAATGGATTATATGTTCTTGATTTAAACAATAAAGATATTCTCAATATTGAAACCCGTAAAGCTAAACATAGCGATCAAAACCAAACATATCTCGGCATTGTAAATTGTGTCATGTTAATAAGACTCGCATTGCAAAAACTTCAAAGGGATGGAGTTTTGGCCCCTTTGACTTCCATCATTTGAGGTATGCGAGTCATGCCTTTAGGCAAGATGACCAAGTCTCCTTTCACAAGACAAAGTGAAAGGGCTACTAAACTGTTAGGCATCATCCATAGTGATGTATGTGGTCCACTAACAGTTGAAGCCAAAGGTGGATATTCATACTTCATCACATTTATGATGATTTCAGTAGATATGGTTATGTCTACCATATGAGACATAAATCTGAAGCCTTTGATAAATTCAAGGAATTCAGGGAATGAAGTATGTAATATGTTGGGCAAAAAGTATTAAAGCTCTTCGGTCGATTGAGGAGGTGAATACTTAAGCTCGGGGGTTTTGAGTACATGGAAGGAATGTGGGATAGTATCACAACTCACCCTTCCTTATACACCCCAACACAATGGAGTGTCAGAAAGGAGGAATAGGACCTTACTTGACATGGTAAGGTCTATGATGAGTTTTAGTGATTTACCTGCATCGTTCTGGGGTTATGCCCTAGAGATTGCGACTCACGTTTTGAACCGTGTGCCGCCAAAGTCGTAGATAAGACTCCATATGAGCTATGAGTGGGCGAAAGCCCAACTTGTCTTATCTAAGGATTTGGGGTTGCGTTATGTTAAGAAATTGACTTCAACAAGTCAGGGCCCTTTAAAATCCTCGTAAATGTATATTTGTGGGGTATCCAAAGGAGACCAAAGGATACTATTTCTACCACCCGTAAGAGCGTAAAATTTTTGTTGCTCGATCTGGTGTCTTCCTAGAAAAGGAATATTTTCTAAGAAGTACTAGTGGGAGAAAAGTAGAACTCGATGAAGTTCTAGAACCACAAGATATACTAGACGAAGGACGGGATGATGTGCCACAAGAAATGGTTGAGCATCATGAGGAGGTTACTCCACAACTTGTGGATCAAAGTGAACCATCTCGTAGCACAGAGCTACGTAGATCCGGGAGAGTACGCCATGAGCCCGAGAGATACGCTTATCTCATGACTCAACATGGTGACGTACTTAGTCTACCAAGACGATGAACCCGTAACCTACGAAGACGCTTATATCGGATCCAGATTCGTTAAATGGCTTGAAGCCATGAAATCGAGATGGACTCCATGTACGTAACCAAGTGTGGTCTTCCGGTGGAACCACCTGAAGGGGTAAAACCCATAGGGTGTAAATGGGTCTTCAAGAAGAAGATCGACATAGATGGCAACGTGCATACTTATAAAGCACGATCGGTTGCCAAAGGTTTCAAACAAATTCATGGCATTGACTATGAAGAAACCTTTTCACGGTTGCCATGATTAAATCCATCCGGATTATGCTTGCAATTGCCGCATATCATGACTATGAGATTTGGCAAATGGATGTCAAAATCGTTTTCCTCCCAACGAAAACCTTGAGGAGGATGTGTATATGACACAACCTGATGGTTTCGTTCTTGATAGTCAAGCTAATAAGGTATGCAAGTTGCAGAGATCCATTTATGGACTCAAGCAAGCTTCAAGGAGCTAGAACATTCGTTTTGATGAAGCCGTAAAAGAATTCGGTTTTATTAAGAACGAAGATGAGCCCTGTGTTTACAAGAAAGTGAGTGGGAGCCAGAGCATTCCTAGTGTTGTATGTCGATGACATACTTGATCAGGAATGATATACCGAACTTGGCAATGGGTAAAGACTTGGTTATCCAAGTGCTTCTCCATGAAGGACTTAGGGGAAGCAGCCTACATCCTTGGTATAAAGATCTATCGTGATAGATCACGTAGGTTGCTTGGCCTAAGTCAGAGTGCGTATATTGACAAGGTACTAAAAAGATTCAGTATGGAAGAATCCAAGAAGGGATTTCTTCCGATGTCACATGATGTTTATCTCTCTAAGAAATTGTGTCCTAAAACACAAGATGAGAGAGATAGGATGAAGAGGATCCCACATGCATTAGCAATTGGATCCATCATGTATGCCATGTTATGTACTCGGATTGATGTCTCGTGTGCTTTGAGCACTTGTAGTAGATATCAATCGGATCCAGTGAGCATCGGATGACTGCCAAGAATATTCTTAAGTACCAAGAGGACTAAGGATAAGTTCTTGGTTTATGGAGGGGAAGATGAGCTCACTGTAAGAGGATACAGTGATGCTAGTTTCCAAACGGACAAGGATGATTATCGATCGCAATCAGGGTTTGTATTTTGTCTCAATGGCGGTGCAGTGAGCTGGAAGAGCTCCAAGCAAAGCATTATAGCAGACTCTACAATGGAGGCTAAGTATATTTCATTGTCGATGCGCCAAGGAGGCGATCACCGGATTAAGAAGTTCGTCATTGAACTTGGTGTGGTTCCCACGATTGTTGATCCTATAGACATCTATTGTGACAACAATGGAGCAATTGCTCAAGCTAGGGAACCACGGTCTCATCAGAAGTCCAGACACATACTCAGACGATTCTATCTCATCGAGAGATAGTGAGAGGAAAGACGTAGATTAATAAAGTGCATACCGACGACAATCGCAGATCCACCGACAAAGCCTGCTGCAGAAGCATGAAAGGCACTTGAGATCATTTGGTATTAAATACATGAATGATTGGCTATAGTGCAAGTGGGAGATTGTTAGAGTAGATGCCCTAGAGCCAATCAATTATTGTAGAATTGACTCTTTGTAATAATGTTCATTAATCAATAATAAAAGGCATTTTATTCTATATCGCGTAAATCATTATTATTGCAATATGTATTGATATATGTCCTTAGAATGGTAGAACGTGACGAGGGTATCAAGTGTTTCAAATCTTGATAGTGAGAACCCTATGAGCACATATGGTGGCCATTCTAGAAACGTCATAGCCCTCAGTATTACTCAAGTAAGGGAGGGCACGATAATACGGATCAAGGTTATCATAGTGTTGAACGACCCTATCGAAAGGCGCGGATCGCTTCTCACTTGTCAAGGGTGTTTGGTGACAACCTCGGTGCAACATATGGGTGTTTGTTTGTGAGGCGATTATACCGCAAAGAAGTTCACTAGATCGACCCTCCACCTGAGGATTCCATATGGATGGTAACCCCGTTGTCTATGGAACAAATCCTCTAACGAATGGTGGTGCATGTGATCCTTAGACTTGAGATCACCGGAGCGCCTTGTGCACCGATTGGTGCGCTTTGACACTAGCCTAACGCAGCTTCTTTTCGTAGAGTCACAATACTGGTGATTGGTCAGACGAGGAGTGTATCAAGACTATGGTGGATTGACAGAGGATTCATCACTCCTGGGTACGGGAGAAGTTATCTCACGACGCAATTCAGTATATGGCGATGACACTAAAACTGTGGCCACAGTGGGATTGAGTTGTTGCTCTATCCGGATTATAATAAAGGTCATTGATCCAGAAACCGAATACATAATATCGAGAGTAACCGGAGGTTGGCACTATTTCTATGCCTTCGTCTCGTTGAGATAACGAATGATGAAAGGATCGTATTGTACGGTAACCATATCGTTGACAGGTAGCTACTTTGCTGAATCCGAATCTATCGGGTGGCCATGATGCCTTGCTAGGGGCCAATCTTGGTCTGTGTATTAGTGAGACAATTAATTGGTGTTAATTGCGATACTATACAGTGTCGGTATGATGAGGAGCCTATGGGTCACACACATAGAAGATAATTTAGTCAGAAGAAAGAAGGGTGTTTTCTCTTTTTTTTAAAGGGTGGATTTTGGTAATTTCACAATGCAATTAAATTTGCCGAGGTCGTAGTTTTATTTAATTTAATTTGTTAGAAAATTAAATAAGTGAAATTCCGTTTAAATATGTGTTCGCATATATTTAAATAAATTATCATTATTGTTAAATGTTAATATATATATATTAATTGATTTTAATTGAGATAATGATGAATTAATTAAAATATCTAATTGGGAATGTTTGGCAAATTTGGGGGTGTTTGGGTTGGAGCCCAAGCCCATTCCATATGGGAATAGGGTAACTAATTTTACTATAAAAGAAAATGTTTCTTTGTAAAAATAAAAATATAACTTTTCATTCATCACTATTTCATTAAAAAGGAAGAAATACAGCAGCCCCAAAAACACTCTCCCACGCCACTTTCACTGTTTGATTGAAAATCAAACTTTTTCCTTTTGTTCTTCTTGATTTCTTAAGGCCAAGGAGGATCTAGCAAATCCCTCCTTGGTTCTTGTTGATTGTCTTCGTGGACTCTACGGTTCGATCCTACACTTGGATCGTAGCAAACACGTTCAGAGACAATATTGGTGGAGCCTCCAAACGTGGGTATGAATCTAAACTTTGGATTTATTTTTCTGCAGATTCTTATAAAACATAAACTGTAATTTTCTATGCCCTGATTTTGGGTTCTACGGAACGATCCATGGTTGTAATTTTTGTTTTCCGCTGCGCAATCGGGTCGTTTCCTAACATCTTCCTCGACAAAAATTTCCAACCACCACCATAGCCACACCTCCAACACCACTGGAACCGCTACAACACACTGGTCCGCTCATGGATCAGTAATTGCATCTTTACAGATGTATCGACCAGACTCCCACCAATAGAGATGGCCGCCGATATATGGGCATACATCAAAGAGATGTATGGGAAACTCGATCTCGCCAAAACTTACACTCTTCGGCAACGATTGATCAAACTCAAACAAGGAAACGCTTCGGTGACCACTTATTTCAATTGGCTCTCCGCCGTTTGGAACGAGTTGGACGCTGTCGAGGAAGCTCTTGAAGGGCCGCCGAAACTCTCCACCAGTACCAACGGATCCGCGATCGCGACCGCCTGTCGCATTTTTTGCTCAGGTTGAACGAAAGCTTTTATGCTTTTCGCACCCAGGGTTCAGCCACGTCCTCCACCACCTTCTCTTCGCCGGAGCTTTCAACTGGCTGTGTAGGATGAGAGCCAACGCCAGTTACACTCTGATCGGCCATCAACTGACTCTCTGGTTTTTGCAGGACTCAAGGAAAACAAAGATGTGCGTTCGTGGCTAGGGCAACCTGCAAAAGAAAAGGGCATGAATTTATATGCAGAGATGAAAGGCCCAAATTTCATCTCACAATCTGACGGCCAGAAGCTAATTGCGTTTTTAAACGTATCCAATGGCTCAAATCGAGCCACATCACAATCAGAGTCCAACAGGTCAACCAACTGGTCAAATGGGCCCAAGTCTTGGTAAAACAGATTCAGAAACGGGTCCAATGGATCCGACAATTCACGATCTAATCGGGGGCGATTATATTGTGAATATTGCAAAAGAACAAATCATGATCGAGACCATTGCTAGAAATTACATGGCCGTCCTAAAGACAAAAATAACAATTCTTCTTCTTTTCAGGTTGATTCAGGGCTTTCTAGCAATCCGCAAGCACCCGTTCTCACTTCAGATCAATATAATCAATTGCTCCAGCTTCTGAATAATGCTCCCACCGCACCTACAGCATCTTATGTAGGTACTTCTTACTGCTTCAATTTAATTACTACTGACATGTGGATTATTGATTCAGGGGCTAGTGATCACATCATTTGTAATCCAAAATTTTTCAACTCTATTTGCACTACCTCATCCACCTCTGTTCGCATGCCGAACGGAAACATAACCCCGGCCACTCACATAGGAATTGTCCAATTATCCGAAAATTTATTCCTTAAAAATGTCCTATGTGTCCCTACTTTTCATTTTAACCTCATATCAGTATCCAAACTATGTGAAGACAATACTTGCACTGTAAAATTTTGTCCTAACACATATGAATTTCAGGACCCTTCGGCTGGGAAACTGATGGGCTTGGGTAAGGTTCATAGAGGTCTATACTACTAGGCATTTGCGAAGTCTTCTAGAATTTTTCATCCTTGTATTACAACCAATAAAATTACCAATTGTAATGCAACAATTAATAAAAACTCTTTTATTCTCCATCAAAGATTAGGTCACAGAGCTACTTCCCCAACCTCATTGTCCCATCTGTCCATTAGCTAAACAAGCCCGAATTACTTTTCCCCATAGCACTTCCACTACGACACAACCTTTTGCCCTAATCCATCTTGATATTTGGGGACCTTATCACACTCCAAATCATGATGGATCCCGATTTTTCCTCACCATTGTTGATGACTTTTCCCGGGGTACATGGACTTTTCTCATGCAATCCAAAGCCCAAACACTTACCCACATCACACACTTTCTAGCCATGGTCAACACACAATTTTATACTTCTGTCCAAAGGATTAGAACAGACAATGCTAGAGAATTCTTTAATCATAATTGTTCTTCCCTTTTTTCATCACTCGGGATACTGCATGAAAGCTCTTACACATATACTCCACAAAAAAATGGGGTTGTCGAACGAAAACACCGTCATCTCCTAGAAGTAGCCCGTGCTCTTAAACACCAAGCCCACCTACTTATCTCCTTTTGAGGCGAATGTGTGATCACTGCTACCTACCTGATCAACCACATGCCTAGTAGAGTCATTCATGGAAAGACCCCTTATGAGGTATTATTCAAGAAGCCACCATCTCTTGATCATCTTCGAGTTTTTGGCTGTCTTTGTTATGCTACCACTCTTGGATCACATGATAAGTCTAGTACTCGGGCTACCTGTTTTGTTTTTATGGGATATCCTATGTTTCAGAAAGGATACAGGCTATATGATCCAGTTACAGACAAGTTTTTGATCTCTCAAGATGTTGTATTTCATGAAGACATTTTTCCATTTGCCACAGAAGACACTATTCCATCACCCCAAGTGTTTCCTGACAATGATACTCTTCTAGATCCTCTGTTCACTATGGTTCCTAATCCACCAATTCCTCAGCCCAGCACTTTTACTATTGACTCTGACACACCCAACACTGATAACACTACAACAGATCCACCAGATCAACTCCTTATTCCTCCACCTAGATCTCCCCGCTCTGTTCAGGCTCCTAATATTCCTACCCGCCGCAATACTCGTCAGACCAAACCACCAATCTGGGCAACAGATCATGAGTGTCCCACCATTTCAGATCCTTCAACTCCACTGTATCCCACCTCAAATTATGTGACTTATGATCGTCTCTCTCCTATATATAGAGCTTTGCATCAGTAACATCTCCGCAGAAAGAGAACCCACTACTTACTCAGAGGCTGTTCAACACTCTCACTAGCGTCAAGCCATGGCTGCTAAGCTTACTGCTCTCTCTTAGAATCATACTTGGGATCTCGTGCCTCGCCCCTCTCATAGAAAACCTATTAGCTGTAAATGGGTCTACAAAATCAAGCATCGTGCTGATGGTTCCATAGAATGGTACAAAGCTCGATTAGTGGCCAAGGGATACACTCAGCGGGAAGGTTTTGATTATCAGGACACTTTTTCCCCCGTAGCCAAACATGTCACCTTTCGTACTTTTCTTACCGTAGCTTTTGTTTGTGACTGACCTCTCCATCAAATGGACATTCATAATGCCTTTCTTCATGGGGATCTTCATGAAGAAATATACATGGATCTTCCGTCGGGATTACGTAGACAGGGGGAGAACACAGTATGTCGTCTGCAGAAATCCCTCTATGGGCTAAAACAAGCATCCTGACAATGGAATGAGAAATTCAGTAAAGCTCTCACTGGCATAGGATTTGCTCAGCCCAAACATGACTATGCATTATTTACCTGGAACAAAGGTAAAACTTTTATTGCTCTCATCATATATATCGACGACATTCTTATTATAGGAAATGATGAAATAAGCATCAAATCCTTAAAGGAGAATCTTAACAGACAATTCCGAATAAAGGATTTAAGAGAGCCAAAGTATTTCCTAGGCATTGAAACTGCAAGATCCCCAACAGGAATATCCCTTAGCCAACGAAAATATATCTTGGAACTTATCTCTGATTCAGGACTATCAGGATGCAAGCCAAGTATCATTCCGCAGAGAATGTACAAACAAACCCCGACTACTCAAGAATATGAAAGTGGGATATCATCTTCCGAAAATGATCCACCACTAGAAGATCCTACAAAGTATCAAAGACTTGTTGGGCGATTGATCTATCTCACCATGACTCATCCAGACATTAGTTATGCAGTCCACATTCTTAGCCAGTTCATGCATAGGCCTAAACAATCTCACATGGATGCAGCAATAAAAGTTCTAAAGTACTTGAAAGGATGTCCTGGATTAGGACTCCTCTTTCCCCTAGACAAAGAATTTGTCACAGCTCATTGTGACTCAGACTGGGCCACATGTCCAATGATAAGAAAATCACTTACAAGTTTCTGTATCAAGCTAGGGGGAGCTCTTATTTCTTGGAAGACCAAGAAACAATCAACAGTATCTCTATCTTCAGTAGAAGCCGAATATAGAGCCATGACCAAAACAACATGCGAGATCATCTGGATTTTGGGGTTATTGGAAGATCTAAAGGTACAAGTAAGAAAGCCTGTCCTTTTATACTACGATAACAAAGCTGCAAATGACATCGCAAAGCAAATCCAGTATTCCATGAAAGAACAAAACATATAGAGATTGATTGCCACTTTGTCAGAAACAAGATACAAGAAAGCGGTAATCAAGACTTTGCATATTCGTACTTCAGAACAACCAACTGACATTTTCATAAAGCCATTGTGCAGCAGACAGCATTCATATTTACTTAGCAAGCTTGGAGTTTCCGACATTTACAAACCACAAGCTGGAGGGGGAGTGACGAAATATGGAATGCACAAATTCCTTGATTCATGCTGGTTGTGATCAAGGAGCAATTATCTCATTCAATCAATCCATAATTTGTGTGATTGATTGAATAATTACATTTAATTGTATTCATTGTTTTCCACTTTTACAATTACAAAAAGTGTATAAATTAGCACTGTACAGTTTTATACAATAATGAAATATACAGAAATCTTTTCCTCTTTTCTCTTCTCTCAGCATACTTTGGCAGTATCAACATCCTAAACTGCTACTCTTTGCATCTTCATATAAATTCCTTATAGTTATACCCACCAAATCTTATTATAATTTTAAATTTTTTACTCCAAGTTATATGGAACAATATAAAGCGATTTAGGCACAAGAAGAGCTTATTAATCCTTACGCATGTTCATGTGAGGCAAGCTTATGAGAAATGAGAGAATATGTAGCCTTCTATAGGAAAATCTCTAAACCCAAGTTCAATTTTTTATTCCATTGGTCTTGGATTCCAAACCCAAACCCAATATTAAATAAGTTGTAGTTCGTCCAAAGCTAGCCTAATGACCAAGATGGACTTAGCCGTCTATAAAGTAAGATTCTTATGCTATACAAATACAAATCCACCTTTTCTTACGCCTCTCTTTGCCGTTTTAATTCATTATTTTTGGAGTTGTTTCATGTTCTAATGTTTCTAAAGTTTCTAGACCATGTTTTTGAAAGCAATTTTCCAACCAAAAATACTCAAGAAACAATTTTCAGAACTATACTATTTTTCTTTCAATTGCTAGAAGCAATTGGCTGATGACTCGCAAACCTGTTTTTATTTTCTTAAAAATTTTAAATTACTAATATTAGTATACTTTAACAATTAAATAATGCTGATTTTAGTAATCTTACATCTACCACATTTACTCTTCTAGAAACAAAAGCAATTTATAAATTAATTTTTTTTTAAAATACCTTGTAACTTTTTTATCTAGAATTAATTATTTATAAAGTTGATTATGAAAAAAACTATAACATTCCCAAAATGAGGGTATCCCTTTTTTTTTTTTTTTTTTTTTTTTTTGGTAACTTAAGTCTAAACATCACCTAATTTGTATCCTTCAAATATTTTTTTTTTTTTATTTTAATAGAAAGATATCTGAATGGTTTGTCATTTGATTGGTTTCTAAACATCTTTCATTTAATTTTTTTTTTTTTTTCTTGTCTTCAAAGTCTATTTTTATTATCAGTTGAATTCTTTGGTCAAATATTTTTCTCACATCGTATATCATTAATGCGTGAGTCTAAGATTTAATTTGTAAAATTGGGTCTTTCGAATTAAATGAAGCCCAAAGACAAATGTTATCAGAGGACTAGCCTCAGTCAATGTTGTTTACAAAAATTATTAGTTAGGGTGAGTTTTGACATTCAAATTTGCTTTAATTCACATTAGCGTTTTAATATTTGGCTTTTATAAGATCATTCATATTATATGTTGGCTAATTAAAAGATTTTTGTATTCACAGTAGCGTTTTAATGTTTGAATTTTATAAGATCATTCATCTTATATGTGGGCTCATCAACAAATTTTGAACAAAATTAATATGATAATGTTTAAAGAGGTTAAAGCCCATTTGTGTATTAGTAGAAACTTAATAAGACAACCATGAACTGTGGTCAAGTTGGTAATTAGATTCTCAGTAGACAAACTTTATTTACAATGTTAGCAGTTCGAATCTCACAAGAAGTAGTTTGTGGCTAAGGACATTTACTCAAGCCTCGATCGCGAATTAATCTCATACCTTCGGATGCGGGGACATCTCGATTCTTTTACCAAAAAAAAGGGAGAACGACACTTTCCCACCCTTCAAATTTCAAAATGATATTTTCTCATCTTTCGTTAGGTTTTATTATGTTTTTCGTTAATATTTTATTGAAAATACAAAAATAACCTTAAATATTTGACTTTATAAATTTTATATTATTTTTTTATTAGCAAAAAAGTCAAATATTAAAAAGTCAAAAAAGAAAAAATAGTTAACCCCACCTAAAAAATTAGGAGTAATGTTGTAGAATTGTTTGAAGTTAAATGACCTTAATAATTATTTATAATGTTATCAATATCTCATCACTATTATTTAATAATCTACTAAATTGATAATGTTTTTCATAATATAATGTTTTTCATTTTCATTAATTAACATAGAAACTCAATATTTCTAATTAATTAAATAAACAAAAAAAAAAAAAGATATATTTACACTTGAACTAATAAATAATCGAGTAAAGATTTTAACTTAACTAAATTTTAATTTATAATAAACTAATTAAGAAATAAATTATTTAAGGGTATTTTCATCTTTTCAATCAAATATTAATAGAAAACATTAACAGAACTTGATGAAGGGTGGGAAAGTGTCGTTTCGCCAAAACCTTGTGTAGGAAAATGTTGTTCTCCCAAAAAAAAAAAAAAAAAAAAAAGAAAAAAAGAAGAAGAATTTATAATTCTTAAAAGAAAATCACAATTTTTATATAAAGCCTAATTGAAAAACTTATTTCATCTATATATATTAAAAAGGAATTTCATTCTTATTTATTATTCCTCACATAGAAATAATTATTAATATCACTATATAACTAGTCTTACTTCATCCCCTTAGAAAATAATTTCATCTCTCTTCTCCTACATATACATTGTATTTTTTTTTTCTTTTTAACTGTATTATCATATAATTAGAATTTCTTTTCAAAGTAAGAAAAAAAGTTTAGGGTAAAACTTATTTTATCGTCTAAATTAGGTGTACGATTTTATTTTCTATTAATGAAAACCTCTTGATTGTCCATGCTTGTCCCCAAAAAGAAAAAGAAAATTAAATATTGTAAAGTATTATTTCGATAAAAAAAATTTAACCGTCTTCAGAATAAATTTCTAGTTTTGCTCACATTGCTAGCAAATAAGTTTGCAATTCAACTTATAAGAATTGTATCCTTCTAAGTATAGGCATTTAAGATTATTTATGTCAATTTATGGTAATGGACAATAATATTTGGGTTATTAGCAAAAGATGTCTTTGTTTTTCCTAATTGAATCTAACAATAAATTATCATTAATTGAGGTTTTGTAAATTATGTCTGTTTTTAGTTAAATTTTAGATTAAATGGATCTTTAATTCAAAAAGAATTGAAATTGGGAGATAAAAGCAAAGGTGTTGGAGGATGGGTAGCAAACGCAACTATTATTGGCCAACATATTTATTACATTCTTAATGAATCATCACCCACATCGAATTTCTCAAACTACTACTTTTGGAGCTTATTTTCTCCTCTGGTTTCAGTAAACAAAATTGTCCCCCTCACCCATATTAGAAATATCAATTTACCCCCTGTTTTTAGTGTTGTAGAAGGAGTTAGTCAATTAAAGAAATCCTAACCTAACAATAAGGGGTAAATTGTCACATAAGTAAACCTCATGGGGAAAATTCATTAAACTCTTATTTAAAGCATTATGATTTTGATTTTGATTTTATAGTCAAATCAATATATACAGTAGAACCTCTTTATAGTGATACTCTATATAGGAATAATCTCTATATAGTTATAAAAAAATTTGGTCTCAACTTGAGCTAGTTATAAATAAGAATAAATTTCATATTGTAATAAGTTATGATTTTTCTAGGTCCCGTCTTAAGAAACTTGCCTCTACATAGTAATAATTATATATATATTGCAAAAATATATATTATGTTACATTAAATATTTAAGATGAAATAAAATATTTATCTAAAAATGTTTGACAATGATTTATATTATAGAGTTATTACCACATCCTTTATCTTGCGAGTTTATAATAAGTCGCCAACATAGACACCTTCTTATTAAAACCAAAATATTTCTAGCTTCTCAATTATGTTTAGAGCTTCTTGATATGAAACTTTTTGTATTTCCATATTATCATCCTCAGAATTATCTCTTTCCCCTTCTTGTCTAATTCTAGTAATGTTTTTTTCTTCAGTTAAAACATACATGACTTGTTACTCATTTGGATGATTGAGGAACACATTAATATCCATTTGATTAGTATAGTGAAGTTGTCGAATCTGACTATTCAATTCTGTAATAACTCTTTGATATCTATTTTTGTATTATCATAATGCTACTAAAACAATGAATTGAAATCTTAATACTACTAAAACATGAACAGAAATCCTAATACTCTTAAAACATAAATTAAAAAATTAAAAAAAAATTGAATAAAAAAAATTAATTATTGTAACTACACCTCTATTAAATTATAACCTCCTCATAGTAATAAATTTAGTTGGTCCCAATATTATGACTATAGAGAGGTTCTACTCTGTGTGTGTGTGTGTGTGTGTGTGTATGGGTGTTCAAAAGAACTGATTGGAATGAGAACCGCCGACGGCAGGGTTTGGTTCAGTTCCTACCCGAAGCCTAAGCCGTCAAGCAGGGTAGGTTCCGATTCCAAATTCTTGGAACTGTTACTGTGCGGTTTCGATTCCTATAGTTAGGAACCGGGAACTGAGACTAATATAAAATAAAATTAAAGAGTAGGGGGGTTAATAAAAACTTTTGTAGAAAAAGTAATGTGAATACATTTATATTTATATTTCATAACATTTAAAGTAAGTTGGTTTGACTTTTGAGAATCTATCTTTACAAAGTAATGGAGTTTGTAATTTTGAATTTATAATTTGTAATTTTATTTTTGTTAACAAGTGCCAGGTGGGGGTATTTGTAAGTTTTTAAGGGTTTTTTTTTTGCCATTTTAAAAACTTTTGGGGGTCATGTAATTTTATAGGGTACCCAGAACCAGAACCAGAACCATTGTTACAGGTTCCAGTTCCAAATTTCAAGGAACCATTGGTTTCGGTTCCTTCAAAAATGCAGGGTACCCGTAACCGAACACCCATATATATATATAATCCTAAGGCATAGGCTATATGATGACCATTTTAAAGAGGTAGAACTCCTTCATTTTAACATGTAGGCAAATTGTCTGATACTTGATTGCATTTGATTGGTGATGATTTGGATTCTAGACATTTGGTTGATATTATTGGTGATAATGTGACATAGATTAATGAGTTAGATTTGATGGTATATGTGGTTTCATTTAATTGGTGTTTGATATTGTTTGTTATTAATGAGAGATATTAATAGCCTTATTGATTATTGTTTGTTTCACATTGACAATAAATATTATCATTTACATACAGATAAATTTATATGAATCTAAAGGGGCGTTTGGTTCAGTGAATGTTGGATTACTATAAAGTTAGATTACCTTAAAGATTACTGAGAATCTTTAGGAAAATGTGTTTAATTAATTGATGGGTATGTTATATTAATATGTTTGGTTGGAATGAATAAATTTGTGGGTATGTTGTTTAAATTAC
Organism: Pistacia integerrima; assembly: GCA_026225825.1. Taxonomy (NCBI): domain Eukaryota; kingdom Viridiplantae; phylum Streptophyta; class Magnoliopsida; order Sapindales; family Anacardiaceae; genus Pistacia; species Pistacia integerrima. The sequence goes on from CM047749.1 coordinate 26,555,683, forward strand.
TGAATTGTCCTCTAATTAAATATTGATTATTATTTGGTTTATTATAACCCCCTGCACTTAAAAACTTAGCCAAAATAACCCCATAATAAAAGTTTGAAAAATCAACAAAGCACCCCCACCAACTGTTAGTGTATATTAGTGTATGCCCTAGAAACCATTTGTGTTGTCGGTTTCATAGCATTTTGTCTTGTATTTATATATATCATAAATAATAGAAGAAAGAGTTCTTCAATTCATATCTGTAAATTGCTTCCTTTATTCAGCCATGCATTTAAAATAAAGTATGTATATGAATTGTCCAGATGATTCATTTAATCGGTAAATGAATTATCGAAAAGGGTTCTCACTAAAGCAATATAATTTGGGCAACTATATTGCACAAGAGGCATATCGGATGCTTCCAAAGATATCATGAGTTGATATAAGTACGATGACGGATGATAGTCATGTCACTGGGGCATTGGTATGGATTAATGGTTGGTGAATTGTTTTTCGAACATGACCGAATAACGACAAATCACTTGGAAAAGCATGTAGTCAATGATTTATCGTTTGGTTATATCAGTGCACGATGTAGTCCTTTGACCTGAGACATTGTAGTCGGATCCGATATGGATGCTTATGGTTCATACGGTGTATAAGTACAAGACTAATCATGTTTCATACAATAAAGCCTATTTGGTCATGTGTTGTTTATATGCGGAAACGAACGATGGTCAAGAAGGGATCCATTGACTCAGAAATATAGGATCGAGAGTACCACTGACTCCATCCGGATTCGAGTTCCTAGGCGAACATCGATAAATGTCGAAAAACAAAATCTCTACCGCCAGTCTATTATTAGTCATACAAAAGCAAGTTTGTGATGACGAGTTCCGGACATATTGATCGACGATTCGGTAGAAGATCGAGTTTAGGATTTTGACATTCCATGAATCCGTGCTCGATCAGGATATCTCAATGGAGGGACTTTACCTGCATGGTACGTATGATCTAAAATGGGTTCGATGAAGTATTTCTTCATCGTGGTTTAGGGACTATGGCACATTGCTAGATGTTTACCATAGTCGTTAGGCCTCCGGACAGGTTTCTGGATTCATCCAGAACCAGCTCACGGCTAATCCACGGTGGACCTACATGGTCACACCAATAGCCTTGAGAAGTTAGAGAATGATGAGAGAGAGAAATGATTATCCGAAGAGGGCTAGCACCTTCCGAGGGTAATGACGGAATTTCTATAGTAATAGTTACATAGAAAATTTTTTGTGACATTTTAAGGGTTAAAATGGTCAAGCAATAATTAATTATATTTAATTATTATATCTTAAAGTGTTAAGATTAACGAGATGAACAAAAATAACCTTTTAATAGTTAAAGGGTAAAAAGGGTAAAATTATGGGTTGTTAATGTAAACTAGTTTAGTTTACATGGGCCCTTGAATAATATTGATTATTCAAAGGGTAGCATATTAAATTCGTGGGGTCCCTTTATAAAATACGATTTTATTGGGCTTGGAAGTGAAAAATAAATAATTACAAAATTGCCCAAGTATATATAAATGCAAAAGATTGCATTTTAGTTCATTCTTCACTTGTTCACTCAAAAACAAACTAAAACTCTCTCTCAAACCCACGGCCACTCCCTAATCTCTCAAGGTGGTGTTAAAGTGTGGAGGTTTCATTCTTTTGAGGCTAATCTTCATCAATCCAAAGCAAAGGAGTAGTTATAATCTCTTTTCAAGCTTTGCATGAAAAACGTTTTTTTTTTTTAATCCATCCTTTTCATGCTTTCTTCTCCATTTCCACCACTCTTCATGCATGCATGCTGGTCTTTCAAATGGTATCAGAGCTAAAAGCTCCTTGCATGTCGAATTTATAAGCAAAAATGACATTTTCCAAGTGTTCTTGTGTTTATCATGTATGAAAGTGACATGCATGTTCTTGTTTTGGCCTTGTAATAAGATAATGAAATGCTTATTGTTTCTTTTTCTTGGAATGAGATTCGGCCATGACATAAAATATATAAAGATGTTTTGATTTTTTTTGTTAATTTGAAGCATGCAAGAATCATTATATGTTTAATATATATATATATATATATACTATTTATGGTGACAAAAGTGTTCATGCATGCCTTGATTAGTGCATAGAATATTTCTTGCTAGATTCGGCCATGCATGTTTTTTGTTCATTTGATTCTTGTTTTATTCAAATGAGTTTGTAATGTGTTTTGGAAGTTGTTCCATAAGGGGTCTAAATGTATGCTTGGATGATGGTTATTGCATGAGATAGAAATGTTCATGCATGTTCATTTCCATGACTTTGATTAAATGATTTATGCTTTGACATGCTAAATGTGTTATCCTTTAATTTGATTAAAGTTTATATTTTTGCATGAAGTATATGCAAATGTTGCAAATGTTTAGTGGTGGAATTTGATGTTAGCATAAAGTTATGGATTATTAATTCATATGATGAATTATGATATTATATATGATGGTGGTAATTTTAATGTAGGATATTTAATTTGATTAAATTATCTTATAATGCATCATTGCATGACATAAATTATTATATTTTTGAAATGTAATAATTTAGTTGTTTGAATGGTTTCAAAAAATGATGATGCAAAATGACATGATTGTCTTTGAGAAGATAAATGTGTCATAAAAAATATTACTTTAGTTAAAAGTAACTTGTGTCATAGAATGATTACTCTTGTAGTAATAAAACTCATTTATCTATGCCATGCATGACTTTTGTGAAAAGTATTGAAATGATGTTAGTAATTAAATAATATATCTTTGGGTGGAATATGACAAAAGTGTTTGTGTAATGATTCCTAAGAAATGTGAAATTGTTGCATGGCCCAAAATTATAATTAAATTACCACATGAATATATATATATATATATATATATATATATATATATATATATATATATATATATATTCATGCCTTTAAATAATTGTTTATTATATTTGGTATGAATGTTTAATATTTATTTATGTGATGAATGAATATTAGATTAGAGGGTTGATCATGGGCGCCATTTAGTTTTCAAAAATATTCAAAAATGTTTGTAATATTCTTTTATTAAATGGCATGTAATAATTAAATTTTATTTATTTATTTATTTTAATCGGGCCTGCGTACCTAAGATCCAATATGTAATGGAATCGGCTAGACGGGAACCGAAGAGCATCCGGATGACGATCCAATCGAAGATATAGTATTAGGGTAAATAGTTTGCCTTTAGGATGTATTTTCGAAAAGCCCCATGGTCAACCCACATGCTTTAATTTATGCATATATGTGATATGTATGAATGGTTAATTAAACATGGCATGCTAAAAATGAATTAACTAAAGGTTAAACCTAAATCTCCCCAATTTAAAATTATTAAATCCAAGTCTCCCATTGTGGGATAACTAAATTCGTTGATATAAATTTTAATATCCCAAGATTTCTATTATGTGAGGGATATAATCTTTATATCATAGAATTAAGTTGATCTTGTTCTTGGATGGATATTTTCACCTTGACCAAGATTTCTATTATGTGAGGACATGATGAAAATGTCATCCTAAGAAAGCACAATGGTTCGGATTTAACTAGCCTAGGGTACCAAGAATTCTATTATGTGAGGTATCCAAAGCTAGGACAAGGAATATGAATCAAACCTTATATAGTGATATAAAAGGAAAAGAGTTTCCTACTTATTAGACTTAATTAACCAAGAATTCAATTATGTGAGGTTAATTGAATTTGATAAGAAATTGATTCCCCACTAAGAAATTTAATCCAACGAAAATTTCCGGATCCTATTTAAGGGAGTGTAGGACTCGAATAAAATAGTGGGAGCTAATTTGATTATGCATTAAAAAGGTTTAAAAGATTACAAGACACTAATAAAATTACTTTTCTTTGCAGTTTCATCTTTGTGATAAATAATTGAAAAATGGCCAACAATGTTCTCCTAAGGATAATGGACAATAATATGTTAACCGAACCCAACCTAAAAGATTGGCTAAGAAATCTTAGAATTGTTCTAGATTTTGAAAGAATTGCTTATGTCCTGGAAGCACCTCTTCCACTTGATGTTGGACTAGATGCTCCACAAGCTGAGCTTGATGCTCTTGAAAAGTGGAGAGAGGATAGCAGGAGGGCTAAAAATTACATGCTAGCCTCCATGAATAGAGAACTTCAAACTAAGCATGAAGAGGTTTCAAATGCTTATGATATCCTCATAGCTCTACAAGAGTTGTATAGCGAGAATCCAAGAGTGGTTGAGTATGAATTGTGTGTATCCCTCTTTAGCATGAAGTTGAGGGAAGGGGTACCTCCAACTGATCATACTCTTAAAATGATCAATGGATTAGATCGACTGGATGGATATGGGGTGGTCATGCCAGACCGCCTCAAAATGAATTTGATTCTACAATCTCAATAGGATTGAGAGAAACCTTTCTGAACTGCTAAATGAGCTTAAAGAATTTCACGCATGCAATGTGAAAGGGAAAGGACATGAGGATGTCTTTGCCGCCTCCACTAGCAGGGCCAATAAAAAGCCCAAAGTGCTACCAAAGAGAGGTCCAAAAGTTGGACCCAAGAATAAGAGCTTCAAGAAGCCAGCGGCAAAGGCAGAGAAGGCCAATGCAAAGGGAAAATGTTTCCACTGTGGAGAAGATGGACACTCGAAAAGGAATTGTCCTCAATACCCGAATGCCTAAAGAAAGGCAAAGGAAAAGGTGTACGAACCAATGTCTTATGATTGAATATGAATTAAGTGTTAATTTAGATAGTCATTCCTGGATATTAGATTCAAGCAGAACATCTCATGTTTGTATGTCTTTGCAGTACTTGAATAGTTCGAGGTGACAAAAGGCGAGATCATTTTGAGGATGGCAAATGGGGCACGAGTTGCACTGAGGCCATGGGGACTTGCCCACTAAGACTACCTTTAGGATATGTTTTGAATTTGTTTAAAGTATTGTACTTTGAAAAGGCCACTAGAAACATCATTTCTATTTCTGCTTTGTGTAAAGCAGGTTATTATGTACTATTTAATGGAAATGAATGTTCAATACATTTTGGAAATGTTTTAGTTGGTAAAGCTGTGAATACAAATAGTTTGTATGTCTTAGAATTGAATGGCTATGCTTCAATCAATACCATTTCTAATAAAAGAACTCGATCTGAATCAAATCCTAAAATTCTATGGCATCATAGATTGGGTCATATAGGAGAGAGAAGATTAGTACACTTGGAGAAAGTGGGATCTTGAACTCATTGGGTTCGAACCCCTATCCAACCCGTGAATCATGTCTCCAAGGAAAGATGACCAAGTCTCCCTTTAAGAGTAAAGGAGAGCGAGCTAAAGAACTTTTAGAACTCATACATATAGATGTGTGTAGACCATTTAGTACTTTAGCCAGTGGAGGATTTGAATACTTCATTACCTTTACAGATGATATGTCATGATATGGGTATTTGTATTTAATGAAATACAAATCTGAATCCTTTGAAAAATTTAGAGAATTCAAGAATGAAGTAGAAAATCAAACTGGAAAGAGTATTAAAATACTACGATCAGATCGTGGGGGTAAATACTACGATCAGATCGTGGGGGTGAATACTTGAGTACAGAGTTTCAAGAGTTCTTAAAAGAAAATGGGACCATCTCACAGTTGACTCCTTCTTATACACCCTAGCTTAATGGAGTGTCTAAAAGAAGAAATAGTACCTTATTGGATATGGTACGATCGATGGTGAGTTTTACAGACTTACCAATGTCTCGTGGGGGAGGGGTACGCTCTGTCAAGCTTTGCATATCCTTAATAGGTTCCCAGTCCTAAAAGCCCGTCCCTAAAACACCGTATGAGATATGGTATGGAAAACGTCCAAGTCTGAATTATATAAAGATTTGGGGCTGCCCAGCTTATGTTAAATTGGTTAAATCTGATATGTTGGATGTTAAATCTGAGAAGGGTCGGTTCATTGGATATCCTAAAGATAGTTTAGGATATTACTTTTACTTCCCAAGTGATCAAAGAGTTTGGATCAGTAGAAATGCGCGCTTCCTCGAGAACGAGTTCTTGGAGGAAGGCGGGTGGTTGAAGAAATATTGAACTCAAGGAAGAGTTCAAGAGCCAAGAACCGAGATTGTCAAGATGGAACGCCCTCCACTCAGAACCTCAAGACGATACTATGGTTCCAGTACGGAAGTCTTTTAGAATATCAAAACCTCCAGAGAGATATGGGTTCCTACATGAGCAAGATTTTGAATCTTACTTAGTGGGAGTAGATGATCATGGTGATGATCCTAGAAGCTACGAAGAGTAATATTGGATAGAGATTCAGGAAAATGGCTAGAAGCGATGGATTCTGAGATAGAATCAATGCATGCCAATCAAGTATGGTCGCTTGTGGATCCACCGGAGGGAATAGTTCCTATAGGTTGTAAATTGGTCTACAAGAGAAAAGTTGGCAAGGATGGGGAGGTAGAGACCTTCAAAGCTCGACTGGTGGCGAAAGGTTATACTCAGAAACAAGGATTGGATTATGAGGAAACCTTCTCGCCTGTAGCTATGATTAAATCCATCCGTATAATGCTAGCCATCGCAGCATACCATGATTATGAAATTTGGCATATGGATGTCAAAAACAGCCTTTCCTCAATGGGTTTATTGAGGAAAACATCTATATGAAACAACCGATAGGTTTTGTATCCTCTGCCGAAAGACATAAGGTGTGCAAATTGCATCGATCCATTTATGGATTGAAGCAAGCTTCAAGAAGTGGAACATTCGATTTGATGACATAATTAAAATCGTTTGGTTTTGTTAAGAATCCGGATAGCCCACTGTATACAAATGGGTTAAAGATCATGCCATCACGTTTCTCATATTATATGTAGATGACATACTTTTAATGGGAAATGATATAGGCATGATGATAGAGGTTAAATTTTGGTTGTCCAAAACCTTCTCGATGAAAGACTTAGGAGAAGTGACCTATGTCCTTGGCATTCATGTCTATAGAGATAGAACGAAAAGGGTAATTGGATTATCCCAGAAATTGTACATAGAGAAAATGCTAAAAAGATTTAGCATGGAGAACTCTAAGAGAGGTCTCTTGCCCTTCACTCACGGTCTTTATCTTTCTAAGGAAATAGGTCCAAGGACCGATGAAGAGTGACAGCAGATGCGTAATGTGCCTTATGCGTCTGCCGTAGGCAACTTAATGTACGTAATGCTATGTACAAGACCTGATATAGCTTATACGTAAGCGTTACGAGCAGTATATCACCAAACCCTGTGGGAGAAACATTAGTTGGTTGTAAAATCGATCCTTAAGTACTTGAGAAGAACTAAGGATCTAGTTCTGAGTTATAGATGTTTAGAGTTAAACATTCAAGGATACTCGGATTCTGATTTCCAATCAGATATTGATGATAGAAAGTCTACGTCAAGGTACATTTTTATATGTAATGGAGGTGTTGTTAGTTGGAAAAGTTCCAAACAGACAACCACGGGGTGACTCCATATAGAAGTGAATACATTGCTACTTCTTAAGTAGCAAGTTCGTTTGGATGCGAAAGTTCGTAATTGAACTTGGTGTGGTTTCGAACATGGCTTACCCGATAACCGTGTTCTGTGATAATACTGGAGTTATTGCACAGGCAAAGGAACCAAGGGCACACCAAAAATTCAAACACATTCAGCGTAAGTATCACATTTTGAGAGAATTCGTTGGAGGGTGGAGAGATTTTGATTCTAAAGACTCCTTCAGGAGAAAATGTAGCTGATCCACTAACTAAGGCGATGACACTGAAGCAATTGGACCATCATCTTGAGAAGATGGGTATGAGATACAACATCGAATGGCTTTAGTTCAAGTGGGAGTTTGTTAGTGTATATTAGTGTATGCCCTAGAAACCATTAATGTTATCGGTTTCTGAGCATTTTGTCTTGTATCTATATATATCATAAATAATAGAAGAAAGAGTTCTTCAATTCATATATGTAAATTGCTTCTTTTATTCAGTCATACATTTAAAATAAAGTATGTATATGAATTGTCCAGATGATTCATTTAATCGGTAAATGAATTATCGAAAAGGGTTCCCTACGGAAGCAATATAATTTGGGCAACTATATTGCACAGTAGGCATATCGGATGCTTCCAAAAGATATCATGAGTTATATAAGTACGGATGACAATGATATTCATGTCACTGGGGCATTGGTATGGATTAACGGTTGGTGAACTGCCCCGAAGCGGGACCGAATAACAACAAATCACTTGGAAAAGCATGTAGTCAATGATTTATCGTTTGGTTATATCAGTGCACGATGTAGTCCTTTGACCTGAGACATTGTAGTCGGATCTGATATGGATGCTTATGGTTCATACGGTGTATAAGTACGAGACTAATCATGTTTCATACAATAAAGCCTATTTGGTCATGCATTGTTCATATGCGGAAACGAACGATGGTCAAGAGGGGATCCATTGACTCAGAAATATAGGATCGAGAGTACCACTGACTCCATCTGGATTCGAGTTCCTAGACGAACATCGATAAATGTCGAAAAACAGAATCTCTAGCCAGAGTCTATTATTAGTCATACAAAAGCAAGTTTGTGATGACGAGTTCCATATTGATCGACGATTCGGTAGAAGATCGAGTTTAGGATTTTGACATTCCATGAATCCGTGCTCGATCAGGATATCTCAATGGAAGGACTTTACCTGCATGGTACGTATGATCTAAAATGGGTTCGATGAAGTATTTCTTCATCGTGGTTTAGGGACTATGGCACATTGCTAGATGTTTACCATAGTCGTTGGGCCTCCTGGACAGTTTGGATTCATCGAGCCAGGCTCACGGCTAATCCACGGTGGACCTACATGGTCACAACAATAGCCTTGAGAAGTTAGAGAAGGATGAGAGAGAGAAATGATTATCCGAAGAGGGCTAGCACCTTCCGAGGGTAATGACGGAATTTCTATAGTAATAGTTACATAGAAAAAAATTTGTGACATTTTAAGGGTTAAAATGGTCAAGCAATAATTAATTATATTTAATTATTATATCTTAAAGTGTTAAGATTAATGAGATGAATAAAAATAACCTTTTAATAGTTAAAGGGTAAAAAGGGTAAATTTATAGGTTGTTAATGTAAACTAGTTTAGTTTACATGGGCCCTTGAATAATATTGATTATTCAAAGGGTAGCATATTAAATTCATGGGGTCCCTTTATAAAATAAGATTTTATTGGGCTTGGAAGTGAAAAATAAATAATTGCAAAATTGCCCAAGTATATATAAATGCAAAAGGTTGCATTTTAGTTCATTCTTCACTTGTTCACTCAAAAACAAACTAAAACTCTCCCTCAAACCCACGGCCACTCTCTAATCTCTCAAGGTGGTGTTAAAGTGTGGAGGTTTCATCCGTTTGAGGCTAATCTTCATCAATCCAAAGCAAAGGAGTAGGTATAATCTATTTTTAAGCTTTGCATGAAAAACGTTTTTTTTTTTAATCCATCCTTTTCATGCTTTCTTCTCCATTTCCACCACTCTTCATGCATGCATGCTGGTCTTTCACCAACCCAGCCATTGCCAGCCGTCGGCAACCACCGCAGGCCACCGGCAACCTAATGGCACACGAAAGACAGGAAATGGCCTCCATGCGCTGTATGGCTATTTCTCCGCCGTGCGGCCATATTAGGTAGTCAATGGCCAGATCTCGCACGATTTGGCCATTTTCGGCTAGATATTTGGCTGGAAATGGCCATATCAACGCACGGCGGCCATTTTTAGCCTTTTGTGTGTCGTTTCAGCTACGGCGGTGGTTGGCCACGGCAGTGGTTACCGGCGGCAGACGGTGGCAGGTGGTGGGGGTGGTTGCTTGGGTGGGCTGCAATTTATTTTGAATTCAAGGGTAATTTTGTCCAAAAAATTAATTAATTGGGGTAAAAATAGTAAAAACTATATTCATGTAAATAAATTTAAAAATAAAGGGCATTATTGTCCTAAAATTTTATTAATAAGGGATAGAATTGTAACAAAACAAATTTCCTAAGTAACTACCCTGGTAATCTTAGAATACCTAAGAAAATAGAGGTAATCAGATTACCTCCAATATTACCAATAATAACTACTATTGGTATTTGAAGATTATCGGAATCTTATATTACTTTACAACCAAACGTGGTAATCAAGTAATATAAGATGACATAACTCTAGTAATCCCACGTTACCCCCCACCAAACGCCCCCTAATGTATTGTATGTCATTTGCAATAAATATTTCGTCATTCCAAAACTTTGGCATTCCAGAGGTCTAAACAAAATGATACAAAGATTCCAAAGGTGTTTAAACCATTCACATTCACGTAAATTAAAACGTTTCTAGTCGCCAAAACTTCATTTCTTCTTCGTTCGCAAGCATTGGAGGAGATTTCAAAAAGATTTAGACATGGACATGGGGGATTTTATTAAAAGACCATTTTAACTAAAAATTTAATTAAAAAGCTATAGAGTTTGTAAATTTTAACTAAATGGCCTTTTTTTTTTTTTTTTATTAAGCTTAATTAAACATGATTAGCGGGTTAATTAGGATTAATGAATAATTGGGTAATCTTTAAAAACTTATAATAAGTCTCCAAAGAGGCGAAAATCTTGCAAACAAACCCAAACACCTTCTTCTTCTTCCTCCCGCCACATTAACGCATTCCTCTGCCATTAACATCTTCTCCAACACAGATCCTCCTCCTCCTCCTTGTCCTCATCCTCGTCCCTCGTCCTCCTCCTGCTGCTGTTGAAAAAGCGATCCAGGTATGTGTATCTCCCCTTTCGATTTACAAAGATTTAATGATGGATTGGGTTTGGGTTATGATTTTGATTTAGTTGTTTAGGTTGTTGGGTTGTGTTTGATGTAATGGAAGTTGAAAAGAGTGGAATTTGTGGAAAATTTTCTTGCATTGTGGGTAGCTGGGGGTGGTAGCACCGATTGTAGGTGGAGATGACTGAAAACGTGTTCTGGATATGGTGTATTGCTTAAGCGATCTGGTACGTCTGGTAATGCAGCAGATAGATCGCTTAAGAGATCAGGTATGTGGCATAACATCTCTTAAGCGATCTGCTAAATGTCTGGTGTATAGCAACAGATCGCTTAAGCGATCAATAAATGGCATAATATCGCTTAAGCCATCATGCCTATTTAACTGGATCGCTTAAGCGATCATACTTATTTACATTGGATCGCTTAAGCGATCCATTATATCGTTTAAACGATCCAGTAAACGATATACCACATCGCTTAAGCGATACAACATATCTATCAAGCGAATGTGCAAATGCTTTTTAAAATATTTCAACCCTTAATACATCAGTTAAGAATATTTTTTTTCTTGCATTATAGGTTGTTGGCTATTATTAGACATGGGACAAGTTGTTTTGGGTGTTGAATATTTTGGTGAGTGGGTGGAGGAAGAAAGTAGGTGGAAGTGGATTGGGAAGAGCAAAGAAGTTATACCAATTGTTGTGAGCACAGAGGTTAGTTTTGATGAATTGATTGATGAAATAATTAGAAGAGGTGATTTGAGTTGCTCACGTAGTGATATAGTTGTGAAGTATGTTTTAAGCAGAGTTCCTGAACATTATAAGGTACCTCCTGCTATATTAAAGTCAGATGAAAGTGTGAAGTTATATATGATTGATGTGGCCAATAATGGTTCGAGGCCGATTTTAAAGGTTTCTTTTGTAGGAAAACCGTTGGAAGTTGGTTCAAAGGAAGGGGATAACGAGGAAGTTGGTAAAGATTTGCCTAGTTTTAATTTGAACTACGAGGGCATTGATTTGTTAGTTGAAAAATCAAGAGTAGATGGTGAATTAGGTGGTGAGAAGGACACTGTAGAAGAGGTTGGTCATGGGCAGCAGAATGAAAATGTTGAGGAGGAGGACCGCGTACATGTTCCCGCAGATGTAGAGATTCCTTTAAATAAAAATTATGCAGAAGGTGTCGTTTGTGAGGAAGAGAACACTATAGTCGTTTATGCAGGTTCAGAGGGGCAATTGCAGGTAGTAGTGATTCAACTCATGTTTTTACGGATGGATCGGAGTTGCGTATAGGGTATTTATTTGACAACAAAGAGGAAGTACTAAGGAAGCTAAAACTTGTTGCGGTGAGAGGTAGTTTTGAGTTCATCACTGAAAAGTCAAATTCATTGGTTGTGACGGTTGCATGTCGTGACCAAAAGTGCAAGTGGCGGGTTTATTGTAGAAGGTTGGCAGAGTCCAAAAAATTTATTCTTAGCATATATACCCATCAGCACACATGTGGTTTGAGACATATTTCAGGTGAGCATCGACAAGCCTCTGCTGATGTTATTGGACAATTTTTCAAAAGTCAGTTCGTTGAAGGGAAAGGTCTATCTCCTAAAGAGATTCAGAGACTTATGCGCACAGAGTTGGGATGTGTTGTTAGTTACTGCAAATGCTGGAAAGGGAGACAACGTGCACAAGATTTTGTGAGGGGCACGGCGGAGCACGGGTACGCAGTATTAGAAGCGTATCGTTATATGCTTGAGTTGACAAACCAAGGTAGCAAGACGGCTTTGAAGTGGGACAGGAATATGATGTTTAAATATTTTTTTGTTATTCACGGTTCTGCTATAAGGGGTTTTGTAAACATGAGAAAGGTGTTGGCTGTTGATGGTTGTTTTTTGACGGGAAAGTATGGAGGTACATTGTTGGTGGCCATTGCGCAGGACAGCGAGAATCACACATATCCTCTTGCATGGTGTGTGGTTGACTCTGAGAATGACAAGTCGTGGACTTGGTTTTTTCAACAATTATGTACGATAGTGCCTGATAATGACGAGTTGTGCATAATAGCTGATAGGCACAACTCTATAAAGAAGGGGATTACCACTATTTAGCCTCAAGCACATCACGGATTCTGTATGAGGCACCTTGGTGAGAACATAAAACAAAAGTTTAAGTGTCTTTGGCCTCCCTTCGACATACTACATGGCGCAAAAGCTTATCGGGTTGATGAGTTCGAGGAGCACTTCCAGGCAAATCCGAATCAAGGATGATAGAGTTGCTAAGTATCTTGAGCATGATGTTGGTTTCGAGCGATGAAGTAGAGCTTACTTTCCTGGAAGACGGTTTGATGTCATGACCACGAACATAGCCGAGTCCATAAATTCGAAGTTGCTAATAGAAAGAGAGTTTCCAATTGTTGCACTTTTTGATGCAATCCAGAGGACATTGTCACAGAGGTTCCATAAGCATCATACGGAGTCAGATAATTTTACTACAACCCTTGTTCCGTCAGCTGAAAATTATTGCGAGAACGTATGGAACTGTCAAATGCACTGTTTGCCTATACTCTTAATTCTCAAGAGTTCACTATGCGCGGCTATGGTCCGGATGCCCTAGTTAACCTTGTTAGTAAAACTTGCAGCTGTAAAGTGCTTGACATTCAACATTTACCTTGTCCTCCTGCACTAGCAGCATTGAAACACGAACGGAAGCCGGATTTTGGTTCAAGAATTTACATGGAACTTTGCTCCCTTCTGTATATGGCAAATCACTACATGCTAGCTTATTCAGAAACGATATATCCAGAGCCTCCAGAAGAGCAGTGGGAGTGCCGCCAGAGTTGGCTAACATTATCATCCATCCGCCATTCAAGAAGACAGCAAAGGGGAGAAAAAGAGTTAAGCGTATTCCATCAGCCTCTGAGGTTCCCCTAAAGATGAATAAGTGCTCAATTTGCAAGCAACCTGGCCATAAGAGAAGCAGTTGCAAGAAGTAATTGTTAGGAAACGACCTGGTTGCGCAGCGAAAAACAAAAATTTTTACAACCATGGATCGTTCCTTAAAACCCAAAATCAAGGCACAAAAATTACAGTTTACGTTTTACATCAAGAATCTGCAGAAAAAAAATAAATCTAATGTTTAGATTCATACCCACGTTGGAGGCTCCACCAATATTGTCTCTGAACGTGTTTGCTACCGATCCAAGTATAGGATCGAACTGTAGAAGTCCACACGAAGACAATCGCAAGGAACCAAGGAGGGATTTGCTAGATCCTCCTTGGTCTTAAGAAATCAAGAAGAAGAAAAGAGAAATATTTGATTTTTCAATCAAACAGTGAAAGGGGCGTGGGAGAGTGTGTATGTGTTGTGTGTTTTTCTTTTCTTTCAAAAGGGCAAAATTTAATTATTTTCAAATCACACAAACACCTTTCCTTTTATAGGCAAACTTAGTTGCCCTATTCCCACATGGAATGGGCTTGGGGTCCAACCCAAACACCCCATGTTGCCAAACACTCCCAACTAGATATTTTAATTTAATTTATCATTATCTCAATTAAAATCAATTAATATTTAATTAACATTTAACAATAATGATGATTTAATTAAATATATGCGAACACACATTTAAACGTAATTTCACTTATTTAATTTTTTCTAACAAATTAAATAAAGGCTACGACCCCAGCAAATTTAATTGCACTGTGAAATTACCAAAATACCCTTTCGCCCAAAAAGACGAAAACACCCTTCTTTCTTCTTGGCTCTTAAATTATCTTCTATGTGTGTGACCCATAGGCTCCTCATCATACCGGCAGTGTATAGTATCGCGATTAAAACCAATTAATCGTCTCACTAATAATACAGACCAAGATTGGCCCCCTAACAAGGCATCATGGCCACCCGATAGGTCGGATTCAACAAAGTAACAACCTGTCAACGATATGGTTACCGTACAATTCGATCTTTTCATCATACTGTATCTCAACGAGATGAAGGCATAGAAATAGTGTCAACCTCCGATTACTCTCGATATTATGTATTCAGTTTCTGGACCAATGACCTGTATTATAAACCGGATAGAGCAACAACTCAATCCCACCTTTGGGTAGGCCACGCTTTTAATGTCATTGCCATATACTGAATTGCGTCGTGAGATAACTTCTCCCGTACCCGGGAGTGATGAATCCTTTGTCAATCCACCATAGTCTTGATACACTCCTTGATGTAGCCAATCACCACCGTATCGACAGCTCTGAATAGAACTGCGTTAGGCTAGTGTCAAACTGCACCAATCGGTGCACAAGGCGCTCTAGTGATCTCAAGTCCAAGGATCACATGTACCACCATTCGCTAGAGGATTTGTTCCATAGACACTGGGGTTACCATCCATATGGAATCCTCTGGTGGGTCAGTCCAGTGAACTTACTGCTGTATATCTGGCTATAACAAGCACCTATGTGTTGCACCAAGTTGTCACCAAACAACCTTGACAAGTGAGATCACACGCTCTCGGCGAGGTCGCTTCAACATTATGATAGCCTTACCGTATTATCTATGCCCTTACTTCAGAATAATAATGGGGCAACAGACGTTTCTAGAATGACCACCATATGTGCTCTTATGGTTCTCACTATCAAGATTTGAAACACTTGATACCCTCGTCATAGTTCTACCATTCTAAGGACATATATCAAAACATATTACAATAATAATGATTTACACGATATAGTATAAAATGCCTTTTATTGATTAATGAACATTATTACAAAGAGCCAATTCTACAATAATTGATTGGCTCTAGGGCATCTACTCTAACAGTAATCACATGCAGATCCTAAAAATTAGGTTCGAAGAAGGATGAAATTTAGGGATTGCCAAGGCCAATCGTTGATGAGTTATTGTTTTCAATTATTGATGTTTTCAATTTTATTGTTACCTTGAATAAATAATTCTTTATATTTAGTATTATTGTTACATGACCTAAATATGTGTTGGTTGGTGATTTTAGTTTGGAATTAGGTTGTCAAATTGAGGAGAAAGTATGGAATTAATATGTGTTGGTAATTTTAGTTTGTCAAAAATAAGGAGAAAAGATGGAAAAGTATGTATTGCCTAAGATAGCACGGATCGCTAGGCGCAAGTCGTGGCACCTTAGCAGAGAATATTGATTACGCCCGTCACATGATCGCTTAATCGACCAAGTGAAAAAAGAGAAGAATCGCTTAAGCGATATCACGGATCGCTTAAGCGATCTTCCACCTGGGCAGATATTGATTCTGCCCATCACATGATCACTTAAGCGATATATGATCGCTTAATCGACCAAGTGAAAAAGAGAAGAATCGCTAAGCGATATCGCGAACGCTTGCGATCATATACTTGGGCTGATTGATTACGCCCGTCATATGATGGCTAAGCGTCTGACTCATGCAATCGACCAAGTGAAAAAGAGAAGAATCGCTTAAGCGATATCACGGATCGCTTAAGCGATCATGCACCCTTGCGTTGATTACGCCTTAGAGGTGGATTAACAACGAGGCAGCTCACGAGGCATCGACTCGGCTCGAGTCCGGCCTTGTTAACTGGCTTCGGTTACGTCGATAGCTATCGGCTCGACTCAGCTCGTGAGACAAACTGAGCCGAGTTCGAGCCATGTATGGCTCGGCTCGTTAGGCTCGTGAGCCGAGCCTAGCTCAAAATAGCGGGGGTTTTTTGAGAATTTTTGAACTATTGTGACTTAGTGAAAATAATGTTATACAAATTTTAAAAAATAACAAAATAACCCCCGTTATTAAAATCCCCAAATCATCAAAATCCAACACCAATAGAACCCTTGCCATAAAAGTTTGAATCAAACTCCTCCCAAAGTAACGATTTTGTTCTCCATCATCATCCAAATAAGTTTCATCAGATTTTCGTTAGCTTCGTGGGATCTTCGTCGTCTGATCGTCGTCGGAACTTCGTCATCTTCGTCGCGGGATCTTCGTCCGATCTGAATCTTCTTTGTCGGATCTGAATCATCTTCGTCAGATCTGAATCTTCTTCCACGGATCGTCATCATCTTCGTGGGATTTTCATCAAATTTAATCTTTTTCTTAAGATTCTCCTTTACCAGGTTTAGGGTTTGTTCATTGGCTTTTTTGATCTAGTTGTCACTCTTCTTTTAGGTTCATGGCCCATTTTAACTTTACCTTTATTAATGAAAAGTCGGGAATCCTAAGGCGATCTTATTCTAAATACAATCCATTGTTGTTTCACGGGGGTTTATAAGAATAATGGCTATTTGATGGTTTCTTGCAATGGAGGACTCAATCAAATGCGGCAAAGAAAGAATGAGTTGATATTGAATTTGATTGAAATTTCTGTCCTTTTCTACAGGAGCTCTCTTGTTTTATGCTACCATGTAACCATTTGTTTAATGCCCGTACTATAGATTTGCGACATGGTCGCTATTGCCAGATACTTAAATGTCACTTTTATTGTCCCAGAGCTCGATAAAACTTCATTCTGGAATGATCCAACGTTTGTTGATTACTTTCTACTTTCTCAATTTGACATATTCAAAACAAGAATTCTTAATTTCTATGATTGATTCTCCTTGAACAGTGAGTTCCAAGACATTAATCGGTGAGTAAGGGGTTTCTTCGTCGGATCTTCATCATCTGCAATGGTTGTTTGTTTGGGGTTATTTGTTTGGGGTTTGGGGTTTCATCGGACTTTAATCGGGAGGCCTGGATTGCTGAACCAAGATTTTTTTAAAAAAAAAATTGAATTTAAAAAAAAAAAAGAATTATTTAGAGTTGGCTCGCGAGCCGGCTCGAAATGTGTCAAACCTATTATCGAGCCGAGCTGAGTCATATAATTTATGGCTCGGCTCGGCTCGGCTCGGTCTCGGCTCATTTATTTTTCTCCTTCACGAGCCGAGCTCGTTAAGCCAAAAACTCGGCTCGACTCGGCTCGATAACACCCCTAATTCTGCCCATCACATGATCGCTTAAGCGATTCTTTCAGTCGCTTAATCGACCAAGTGAAAATTTAACCGTCTTCTTCTTTATTTGTATCTCAACTCTAAAGCCATTTTCTTGCTCGAACTCTGAACATATAGGGTGTACGACTCATTTAGTAGAACTTGACCGTTATTATATTTTAATTAAATATATAGTTCTTGTACGTCTATATCAAACATATATGGTGTAGAATGTTTACGTCTATATTAAACATATTTCCATAAACTTCGAAAAGAAATATGGTAGGAAATTACCCCTAATCACTTAAGCGATCCCATCTATTTAGCAAGCGATCGCTTAAAAAAAGGTTACAGTAGTTATGCTGGAAACCTTATTGTCATAACAGGAGCCGTTGTTAATAGTCAAAAGTTTTGAAAAAATTCGGCACTCTCTGGGACTACGGACTACAGCATATGGTTATGGGTGGTTCAAATTTTTATTATTATACTATTTTAGTGTTAAGTGAGACATTAAATCACTTAAGCGATTAAACGAATTTCCTTTTGTAAAGGCGATCAAGGATCGCTAGATCTTTGGGTTGAACAGAACTAGATAACCATGCAAGCTTAGTGAACATATTTTCTTCTTCTTTCTTCATAACATAAAAGGTGTGTTTGGTTGAATATTCTAATCCTATTCCCAAAATATTTGTTTGTTTAATTATTTAGGAAATATTAGTATATTTATTTAATTATTAAGACCCCTTAAGTTTATTAATTTCATTAAATACCCCCAGAAAAAAGTTTAAAAATTAATAGAAACACCCCCACCTACCCATTCTTGCCAGATTCCGGCAACCACCATCGGTGGTAGCCGGAATCTATCACCACGGCCTACAAACGACCGGAACAGGCCGGTCATTCATCGATGTGGCCTTTTTCGGGTCATGGATGGTCAAAGAAATGGCCATCATTGACTGACAACGATGGCCAGATCTGGACTTTTGTGGCCATTAACGGCCACACTTGGCCGTAGATCTGGCTTTTTATGGCCAGATCCGCGATCGATGTGGCCGAAAAAGGCCATATCGACAGCCTACGGGCTAGATCCAATAGGTCTGTGTCGTAATGCCCTTTTTCGGCCAGATTCAGGTAGTGGTGGGTAGGTAGGGGTGTTTTTGTTAAATTTTAAAATTTTTCCTGCCGGTTTTTATGAAATTAATAAACTTAAGGGTCTAAAAGTAATATAAAAAATAAACTAATATTTACTAAATAATTAAACAAATAGACGAGAATGATTATTGTACAATACAAAGGAAATTAAGCATGATCGCTTAAGCAATGCGAGATATCACTTAAGCAAATCATGACTTATGTATATAGGATCGCTTAACTGATATATAAAATTGAACTGTGTAACAATATGCTCTGCACTCTGTAGACCAAGAGACCGCCAGAAATTTTCAAAAACTTTTAGACTATTAACAATGGCTTCTGTTATCACAATAAGGTTTTAAACACAGATGTTGTAACCTTCTTAAGTGATGAAAGCTAAATAGATTGGATCGCTTAAGTGATTAAGGGTAATTTACTACCATATTTCTTTTCCCAGTTTATGGACATATGTTTAATATAGACGTAAACATTCTGCATCGTATATATTTAATATAGACGTAAAAGAACTATATGTTTAATTAAAATATAATAACGGTCAAGTTCCACTGAACAAATCGTACACCCTATATATTTAATATAGACGTAAACATTCTACACCATATATGTTTGATATAGACGTACAAGAACTATATGTTTAATAAAAATATAATAACGGTCATAGTCCACAGAACGAATCGTAAATGGGTTAAGCGATCCTGTGTATTCGGATTTTATTTATTGTATTTCAGAAGATCGGTTAAGTGATTAACGCTGTCTTAAACATATAACGTTAAGCGACTAAGTTCTTTTTGTTTTGCATAAACAAAGAAAGAGCGAGAAGTACCTCATGAAGTTTGAAGGGTTTAAGAGAACTAGGTAACCATGCAAGGTTAACATCTTTATGTTCTGCGAAAAGAAGAAGAATATATGTTCACTAAGCTTGCATGGTTACCTTCAACCCTTCAAACTTCATGAGGTACTTTTTACTCTTTCTTTGTTTATACAAAACAAAAAGAACTATATGTTTAATATAAAAATAATAACGGTCATAGTCCACTGAACGAATCGTACACGTTATATGTTTAAGATAGCGTTAATCGCTTAACCGATCTTCTGAAATACAATAAATAAAATCCAAATACATAGGATCGCATAAGTGATTTTCTATATCGCCTAAGCGATCCTCTGTATTTAGACTTAGTCGCTTAAGAGATCCAGTGTTATTTATGATATCGCTTAAGCAATCCTAACCTTTTACACTTGGTCGCTTAAGCGATTTACGATCGCTTAAGCGATCATGAGCAAAGAATACACAAGTGCCCACACGGACAATCGCTTAAGAGATCGCTTAAGCGATAACCGCGGACATGATCGCTTAAGCGATCATTACAGAGGCAGAATCATCTGCCCAGACCTATAATCGCTTAAGCGATCCGTTTGTATCGCTTAAGCGATTCTTTGCTTTTACTCTTGGTCACTTAAGCGATTTCAGATCGCTTAAGCGAATTTTACTAAGGCAGAATCAACATCTGCCCAGATCTATGATCGCTTAAACGATCTTTACCTATCGCTTAAGCGATTCCTGGATTTTACTCTTGGTCGCTTAAGCGATTTCAGATCGCTTAAGCGATCTTTACCAAGGCAGAATCAACATCTACCCAGATCGATGATCACTTAAGCGATCCTTACCTATCGCTTAAGCGATTCTTGGCTTTTACTCTTGGTCACTTAAGCGATTTTTACCGAGGCAGAATCAACATGCATCTCTGCCTAGATGTATGATCGCTCAACCGATCTTATGAATCGCTTAAGCGATTCTTCGTAAAATAACTCTTGGTCGCTTAAGTGATCATTTGTGGAAAACTCCTGGTCGTTTAAGAGATATATGTGGTTACTCATATACGTAATTGTTTGGTACCATGGCTATCTTTAAGTGATCAGGTATGCAGCAGATAGATTGCTTAAGCGATCTGGTAAAAGTCTGGTGTATAGGAGCAGATCGCTTAAGCGATCAGTAAATGGCATAAGATCGCTTAAGCGTAAGCGATCCAGTATAAATAACCATGATCGCTTAAGCGATATAGCAGACCATATAAGCGACTGTGCAAATTCTTTTTAAAATATTTGAACCCTCAGTATAGCATTTAAGAATAATTTTTTTCTTGCATTACAAGTAGTTGGCTATTATTACACATGGGACAAGTTGTTTTGGGTGCTGAATATTTTGGTGAGTGGGTGGAGGAAGAAAGTAGCTGGAAGTGGATTGGGAAGAGCAAAGAAGTTATACCAATTGGTGTAAGCACATAGGTTAGTTTTGATGAGTTGATTGATGAAATAATTTGAAGAGGTAATTTGAGTTGCTCGCGTAGTGATATAGTTGTGAAGTATGTTTTAAGTAGAGTTCCTGAACATTATAAGGTACCTTCTGCTATATTAAAGTCGGATGAAAGTGTGAAGTTATATATGATTGATGTGGCCGATAATGGTTCGAGGCCGATTTTAAGGGTTTCTTTTGTAGAAAAACCATTGGAAGTTGGTTCAAAGGAAGGGGATAACGAGGAAGTAGGCAGAGATTTGCCTGGTTTTAATTTGAACTACGAGGCCATTGATTTGTTAGTCGACAAATCAAGAGTAGACGGCGAATTGGGTGGTGAGGAGGACACTGTAGAAGAGGTTGGTGATGGGGGGCAAAATGAAAATGTTGAGGAGGAGGACCCCGTAGATGTTCCTACAGATGTAGAGATTCCTTTAAATACAGATTATGCAGGAGGTGTAGATTGTGAGGAAGAGAACAACCGTGGTCGCTTATGCGGAGTTCGGAGGGGGCAATTAGAGGTAGTAGTGAATCAGCTCATGTTTTTACGGATGGATCGGAGTTGCGCATAGGGTATTTATTTGACAACAAAGAGGAAGTGGTGAGGAAGCTAAAACTTGTTGCCGTGAGAGGTAATTTTGAGTTCATCACCAAAAAGTCAAATTCATTGGCTGTGACGGTTGCATGTCGTGATCGAAAGTGCAAGTGGCGGGTTTATTATAGAAGGTTGGCAGAGTCAAAAAAATTTATTCTTAGCACATATACCCGTGAGCACACTTATGGTTTGGGACATATTTTAGGTGAGCATCGACAAACGTCCGCTGATGTTATTAGACAATTTGTCAAAATTTGGTTCGTTGAAGTGAAAGGTCCATCTCCTAAAGACATTCAGAGACTTGTGCGCAGAGAGTTGGGATGTGCTGTTAGTTACTGGAAATGCTGAAAAGGGAGACAAAATGCACAATATTTTGTGAGGGGCACGCCGGAGCATGGGTACCCAGTATTAGAAACATACCGTTATATGCTTGAGTTGACAAACCAAGTTAGCAAGACAGCTTTAAAATGGGACAGGAATATGATGTTTAAATATTTTTTTGTTTCTTACAGTTCTGCTATAAGGGGTTTTGTAAACATGAGAAAGGTGTTGGTTGTTGATGGTTGCTTTCTGACGGGAAAGTATGGAGGTACATTGTTGGTGGCCACTGCACAGGATATGTGTGCACAGAGCAGCGAGAATCACACATATCCTGTTGCATGGTGTGTGGTTGACTCTAAGAATGACAAATCGTGGACTTGGTTTTTTCAGCAATTACGTTCGATAGTGCACAGCGGTGATGAGTTCAGGTATAATATCCGATAGGCACAACTCTATAAAGAAGAGGATTGCCACTATTTACCGTCAAGCACATCACGGATTCTGTATGAGGCACCTTGGTGAGAACATAAAACAAAAATTTAAGTGTGCTGGCTTCCTTCAGACATACTACATGGCAGCAAAAGCTTATCGGGTTGATGAGTTCAAGGAGCACTTCTAGCAAATTTGAATCAAGGATGATAGAGTTGCTAAGTATCTTGAGCATGATGTTGGTTTCGAGCGATGGAGTAGAGCTTACTTTCTTGGAAGAAGGTTTGATGTCATGACCAAGAATATAGCGGAGTCCATAAATTCGAAGTTGTTAATAGAAAGAGAGTTTCCAATAGTTGTACTTTTTGATGCAATCCAGAGGACATTGTCACGGTGGTTCCATGGAGCGTGTGACGGATGAGTATAATTTTACTACAACCCTTGTTCCGTCAACTGAAAAAATTATTGCGAGAACGTATGGAATCGCCAAATGCACTGTTTGCCTATCCTCTTAATGCTCAAGAGTTCACATGCTGCTATGGTCCTGGATGCCCTAGTTAACCTTGTTAGTAAAACTTGCAATCGTAAAGTGCCTGACATTCAACGTTTACCGTGTCCTTATGCACTAGCAGCACTGAAACACCAACGGAAGTCGGATTTTGGTTCAAGAATTTACATGGAACTTTGCTCCCCTCTCTATATGGCAAATCACTACATGCTAGCTTATTCAGAAACAATATATCCAAAGGCCTCCTAAGAGCAAGGGTAGTCTTTGCCAAAGTTGGCTGACATTATCATCCATCCGCCATTCAAGAAGACAGTAGAGGGGAGAAAAGAGTTAAGCTTATTCCATCGGCCTCTGAGGTTCCCCAGAAGATGAATAAGTGCTCAATTTGCAAGCAACCTGGCCACAAGAGAAGCAAATTGCAAGTAATCACATGCGATCCGTAAAATTAGGTTCGAAGAATGATGAAATTCAGGGAGTTGCAAAGGTCAACCATTGATGAGTTATTGTTTTCAATTATTGATGTTTTTAAATTTTATTATTACCTTTAATAAATCATTCTTTATATTTCTTGTTACATGGCCTAAATATTTGTTAGTGATTTTAGTTTGGAATTAGGTTGTCAAATTGAGGAGAAAGTATGGAATTAATACGTGTTGGTAATTTTAGTTTGTCAAAATTCAGGAGAAAAGCTGGAAAAGTATATATTGCCCATGATCGCTTAAGCGACTAAGTATATCGCTTAAGTGACAAAGGGTTTTTCAAATAGGATCGCTTAAGCAATCCATCCACGATCGCTTAATCGACCAAGACAAAAAGACAAGAATTCTCGGATCGCTTAAGCGATCATGCACCCTGGGCAGAATTAATTCTGCCAATCACATGATCGCTTAATCGACCAAGTGAAAAAGAAACGAATCTCTTAAGCGATATCTATGATCGTTTAAGTGACCCTGCGTAAACGAAGTTCCTTTTAGTATGATCGCTTAATCGACCAATGTAAAATTTTAAAATTTTACAAATACACCCCCACCTACCCAACTTCCCATATTCTGGCCACCACTGCTGGAATCCTACCGGGAAAGGGCGTTACGACGCATAGTAGTCGGATCAGGCTGATAGGGCATCGATATGGCCTTTCCGACTAGATCGACCACGGATGTGGCCGGAAAATGCTAGATCACAGCCAAATTTGGCCGTCGATGGACGAAAAAGTTTACATCTGGCCGTTGTTTTCGGTCTACGATGCCCAAGATTTAACCATCGTTGACTGTCAATGTCGGCCATTTCTTTGAAAGTCGATAACTGGCAGATATGGCCTTTTCCGGCCAGATCCATAGTGGATCTGGCCAAAAAATATCACATCTGTGAATTACCAACCATTTTCGATCCTTTGTAGTCGTCGGTGGTAGCCAGAATCTGGGAAGTTAGGTGGGTGGGGGTGTTTTTGTTACTTTTTAAACTTTTTTAGGGTTGCTTCAGCCACTGAGTATTCCCGAGTGGAAATGGGAGAGCATTTCGATGGATTTTATCACAAGCCTCCCCAGAGTACAAAAGGGGTATAATGCTATATGGGTGATTATGGACAGGTTAACCAAGTCAACCCATTTCCATCCAGTAAAGGAGAGCACCACTACAGATCAGTTGGCTCAGGTTTATATTAAGGAGATAGTCAGGTTGCATGGTGTGCCCAAGACAATAGTGTCAGATAGAGATTCCAGGTTTGTTTAAGCTTTCTGGATGAGTTTACAGAGGAATTTGGGTACCTGTTTAGCATTCAATACTACCTATCATCCCCAGACAGATGGCCAGACAGAAAGAACGAATCAGGTGCTTGAGGATATGTTGAGAGCTTGCTGTACGGATTACAAAGTATCCTGGCATGAGATGTTACCCTTAGTGGAGTTTGCCTACAACAACAGTTATCAATCTATAATTAAGATGGCACCTTACGAGGCGTTGTATGGTAGACAGTGTAGGTCTCCACTACATTGGGATGAGATTGGCGAAAAGGATGAATTGAGTACCGCTCTTGGGCCAAAGGTGACTCAGAAAATGATAGAGAATGTAAAGTTAATCAGAAACAGAATGAAACAAGCCCAAGAACGGCACAATGACCATTCTACCCCTAATTAGCAGGAAAAGTGGGGAGTGAAATGTAAGAAAATTTTAGGGAGAATAGGTTAAAGTGGGGGTGTGATTGTAATGATTGAAAGGACAAGGACGGAATTTTGAAGAAAGAGCAAGGGCAATATGGGAATGAATGAATATATTTTGAGCTAAAAAGGGGATAAACTTCATAAACTCTTCATTCATTCTTCTCCACCGCCATACTCTTTCACCATTTCCTCTCAATTCTTCCTTTAAGCTTTCAAGGATTTTTGAGGGTTTTTAGTTGGATCTTGGTAGAGAATTGATTTAAGGCATCCTAAGGTAAGAATCCTTGCTCTAAATGTGAAATTTACCTATAAAGGTGTTGAGGTCTTAATTTGTTGATGTTTAAAGGTGTAGAGAAAAGACATCTATCAAAGGAAAAGAGAAGTGTTAGTGGAATCACACCATCACAAGGTAAGTAAATCCCAATCCAAGTTGATATTTAAAAAATCCTTTGAGTAGGGATTTATTTATGCATGATATATGTTATGTTATTGAACTTGTGTTGAGATGAGTAGTTATTTTGTGGTTGTTAAATACACTTCAATTGAGAAGTGTGATGTGTGATGAGAATGGAGTTTGTGATGAAATTGGAGGAGATTGAGAAATCTTTTTGGAAGTGTTAAGTTATGGCAGGGATTATAGCTTGGTGAGGGAATTTTCTTCCATTTTGGATGGTCCAAGGGAGGAATGGACTTATAAATAAAGTGGAGTGTAGGTATGCACACTAATTGTTTGATGAAATGCCTAAGAGAAGTATGAGTATGAGTTGTGAACCTTAATTTTTGCAACATTGCATATTGGCATTTCCTAAGTGCATTGATGAACATGAACCATCCTTATGCATTAATTGTGCATTTGAGGAGTAGTTTGAGAAAGAGTAGAGAACTGTGTGAATGAACTACTCTAAGAGAGGCTAGATTGAGAAAATGAGAAAATATGAAAAATGGGTTGGTGCTTTGTGATCTCCACCCGATAGTGATGAGAAATGAGATGGTGCTTTGTGATCTCCACCCAATAGTTATGAAAAGCGGGTTGGTGCTTTGTGATCTCCACCCGAAAGTCACAAAGAGTGGGTTAGTGCTGAACTCCACCTAGCCGTGCCTCCGGTAAGATGAGGTCGTGACATATATAGTAGAAATTAAGTGGGAGAACTGTGTGAAAGAGAAAATAAATGAGATAAGAAAAATGTAAGGAAAGAATTAAAAGAAAGGAGTAACGGGGACAATCGTAGAGGATTTACTTACTGAGCATTATTTTGTGCTCACCCCGTTGTTTTCTTTGTGATTGTAGGATCTAGGTGAGAACGTGGTTGGACGGGCGTCGACAAGCGTGGAGCAATAGCTACACTGTCCGCTGTTTTAATATCATTTTGTAAATGATAGTTTTATTTTGTATAAAGAATGTTTACATTTAATAAAAGAAAATTTTTGGGTTCAGTTACTTTTGCTACTAGTCATGTCTTTTACTTACTATTATTCTATGAGTACCCTAGCACAAAGCAGATATTACACACGTCATCTTCTCTAAATTAAAAAAAAAATGAAAAACAGTTTCAAGGCCATTTTCTTAAATCGAACCATGGGATGGTTGGGCAGCTAAATTTTCTCCTAAATTTCGTCCCAGCTTCAAATCTTTTGTGTTTATGGTTTTCACAACTAAGTTTGCTAAGAAATGTTGATTTGGGATTGTTTATACTGTTGTTTCTTTGGATCTTGCAAACATTTGGTTGGAATTTTTTTATTAGTTTTTTGGGTGATTTTGTTGTTCATCCGTTTTGTAACAAAGATTTTGGATTCATTTGGATCTAATTAAAGCATGATTTTTGTTTTTGTTGTTTAAGCATAGTGTTATTGTAAATTAGTGGAGTATGATTTACTTGGGGAATTTGTTTTGGGGCAGTCTCGCTTCTTCTTTAGTAGCTGATATCTGGAGTCAACTATTGCCATGCAATGGTAAGCCATAATTTCTATTGTGTATAAACTTTTTATTTTTATTCTTTAGCATTTATGCATATAAATAATTAGATTAATTATTGACTCTATATCGAAGACCAATTTCAAATGATTAATTATAATTTAGAAAGGCTTTTTATTTCATATGTAGTTGTGAATTCAGGGCAGGTTATTGATTTTATTTGGTTATCAGGTATCACTTTAATGATGTTATACTAGAAGGTGGAATCCCGTTTAACAGGCCATATGGGATGATGACATTTGAATACCCGGGGACGGATCAGAGGTTCAACCAGGTGTTCAATCAGGCTATGTCCAACCACACTACCTTGATTATGAAGAAAGTTCTTGATGTTTACAAAGGATTTGAAGGGTTGAAAGTGTTGGTTGATGTTGGCGGTGGAATTGGTGTTACTCTTGATGTCATTACTTCTAAGTATCCTCACATTAAAGGCATTAATTTTGATTTGCCTCATGTTTTAGCTGACGCACCTACGTATTCAGGTACCAAATTGCTTATTTTATTTGCTCACTACTGATTTTAGCTATCGTCTACATCTTTGAATAAAACAGGATCTTTTGTAATGCATCGATTGGGAGATGGTATGCAATATGGCATTAGTCTGATTACAATCCAGTTGTCAATGCTAATGCAAGAATTATCTTGATGTTTGCGTTATGTAAATTGATGCACCAAAAACCATATGTAAATGGGCAGAGAATAAATGTTATGACGGAACTGAAAGGTTTGTGTTGTGGTGCAGGTGTAAAGCATGTGGGTGGAGACATAAATGGTACATATCATGCATCTGCTGATGAAGAGAAAGTGATGACAAGGAAGCAGCAAGCTGAAAACAAAACACATGACAATGGCAATGGCAAGACTAATGGAAAAGCTGGAGAATCTGATGTTATAGATGTGGAGTTTGAAGAATTCTGTAAAGCTGTTGAGGCTAATCTATCTATTGAACAAATGTTTGAGGTTCTTGAAGCCAATGACCAAGACTCCTCTGCCCAGATCCCGTTGTTGTCAATAAATGGTGAGTTCAATTAGAACATCCACTAACTTACATATTTTTCATCTATATATAAACCATGTATGTGGGTTGAGTATCTCAAATAATGTATATTTAATGGAAGCTGGAGAAAGAATTGTTTTTTGCATGTTGAAAAGTTAGTATTATGATTTAATTATGTTTCTTTTGTTTTTTTTTTTGGTTCATTGTAGTGGGAACAAATGGATATTGAATATGCTTTCTGGCAAATGCTTAGAGGAAGGCAGAAGCAAGATTATTATGCTAAAGCGAGGAAGGCAGAAGCTGCACCAATTTAAGTCGACCCAGAAAAAAGTATCAAAGGGAGTTTCAGCAGCATCCAGTGGATCAGCGTCAGAGGCAGAAGCATTTGAATGAGATCCAATTGACCCAGTGGAAATGCGGATACAGCTACATCTAAACTAATGTAAGTTGTTGATTCAGCTCAGTAGTTGAACCCCAGCACCAATTGAACCTGTGCTAGCCAGCATCCCTTTTGTTTCAGGGAGGCGTTCCAGTTTATGTTACGATAAATGGCTATGTTTTGATAGAGTGCATTGCCTGTTGTTCTTAGCATCCCTTTCTCACGAAAGATGTGCAATAGTGTTTTAGAAAGGTTTTACCCTTTGTTTCTCCATAAACACCATTCACAGACCCGTATACCATGCAGAGGCAAAGAGATTCTATATAAAATATAAAATATCTATATATTTATAGATAGTGGAGCGGATCATAATCATTTGCTATGGATCTTGAATATATTTTCACATGTTTCAACATAGTAAAGGGTCTTTATTATGGATATACTATTGCAGGTTTAATGTTTCATAATATTTTCTTCCATGCATAATGACATTTGCTACCATGAACTCAAATTGTATGATCTGATTACTGTGTAGATGTTCTTAATGACACCTATATATCTATCACAATCAAAGTCTTCTAGCTGCCTTTTGTCTTTGATTGGCTGTTATAGTCTTCCTGTTTTCCTTTAAAATTTCATGCTTAAAATTGGAGACACTCAAATTGATACGCCAAGAAGATCCCAAAGAGTGCCCATGAAGAACCCAAAGTATTTTGACTAAGAGCTGTCTGCTTGCTTAAGAAAAGGATAAGTAGTTATTATTTAATTTTGAATAATTTTCAGCTGTTTTGTTAGTGTCCTATTTCTTAGAGATGTGATCTAAGAATTAGGAATAGTTGTTAATTTCCATTTGTATTTAAACTCTTTTATAGTCATTAATAAGATAGCTAATTCCAATTAAAATTCTTGTGGTATATTCTCACCCTAAGTAGAATACTATCTTCACTAAACAATTTTCTTATAGCTTTGATTGGGACCTATCACAAATGTTGTACATTTGAAAAGACAATTAAAGCCACCTATTGGAAACGAAAACATCCTGTAGAATTAGGCAAGACTCAGTTTGCAGACAGAAGAAAAAAAGAGAAAAGAAAAAAAATGACAGCTTCAAAATATGTTTCAATTTTATTTTTCACCAGCTTCAGGCTTACCCATTTCAGAGAAGATGAGTCTCTGCCAACTGAACAAGGTTTGATAATTAATGGTGCTGCTTATTTGTTTGGTTTTCTAAGCACACCATGTTTGATAAATTGCCGCTTTGGAGTGGGGTTTTTTATCACTCATTTGCTAAGTGCACACTTCAAAAAATTTGAAATATTTTCTTTTTTATCGACTTCTTCAACTAATTTATTTTTTTCTTTAAATTTACCATTGATTTATGGTGTTAAGTTTGGAAAATATATGAAGTAGAAATCCATGACTATGCTTTGAAAGTACTGGAGCTTGAGGGTCGATTTTTGGGTGCACTTAGTCTCACCCTTATGATTTTAGGCAGCTAATGAGTTTCTTATGCATATAGAGCCTGAGGATGAGCCACAAGTTCCGAAATTCAGCTAGCCATGTGGGTATGGATGGATATGTAAATCCATGTTAAAAATTTAAAATTACGAGCTAATTTTTGCATTGTGGGGATGAAATTAATTTCTTTCTTTTTGTTTTTCTTAAGGAATTTGGACAATGTGATGCAAAGAGATGTACCGAACGCAAACTTTCGAGGTTTGACATGTTGAAAGAAAGTATCGGCTATGTTTATATTTTCTTTTTTCTCAATTATGGTTTGGTTATTAATATTCATTGATGTAGTTGTTGGTGACTTTTACTTGGCGGTGTATAAGTCCATTTCTCAATTGACTTTATTATTTATGTTAGTGTTGATGTTATTTGAATGATTTATTATGAAATGGGTTTGATTGGTATTCAGTGAATTACAATGATAGCTTCTTATCTATCATGTATTAACTGAGTAAAGTCTAATTGACTTGATTTTGGCATTTATCCTTTAAGAATGAAACATGAACATTTTCAAATGTCATTAATTTGGACTATTCAATATTTAATGCAGGAGCTACGGGTGAGTAGCCGGTTTGGAGGCATTGCATTAAGGTACTGCAACATTTATTTTATGTTTACCTTATTTAGTGTCTGGTATAATTGTTCCTTTTGAACCGCGACCTCTGAATCTAAGTGGAACCCACATCCCAAGAAGTCCGAGATGAAGAAAATGGACTTGCTGGTGGTGATGGGCATGGGCAAGGTGATGGTTTTGTTAATACCGGAAGTGGGAGGAAACATTTGAAGACCAATTTGTCGATCTTGAAGAAAGCCAAGAGAGATGGCACGATGAAGAGGGCTTTGATTGTTTCTAGGATTTTTGGGTTGTTTTCGGCTTGGTTTCTTTCTTGGTTTTGGCTGCCGATAGAGATCGTGGTTGGGCCATTGATTCTTTCTACCGTTACAAAGAATTCAGGTTTCTTTGTTGCTTCTTACAAAGAGTTAAATATTACTGAATTTATTTGCAGAAACCCATTGGGATTATCGCTCTCCTGGATGAAGCTTGGTATAGTTTGACTTCATAAGTATAAATTCGTGCGTGATGCTTTATAAAATTGTTCCTATGCAGTTTGTCCTCATCCTGGTTTTCTTATCTATGCAGCATGTTTCCAAAATTAACACATGAAACATTTTCAACCAAGCTCTTCAGAACTTTCGAGCCCACCCAAGGTTGGAGAAGACTAAATTTTGGTAACAAAATTTACCATTTTCCATTATGCTGGAATTGCATGTAATTTGTTCACAGTATTCTTCCATATGGATTCATTTTCTTATGTCTGCTCTCTCTCTCTCTCTCTCTCTCTTTTTAAATACAGATTTTTCAATTTAATTCCTCTTCATGGTTGTAGTTAGATTTCTGGTGCACTTTTTTTGTTGACAAAATGGGGATCTGATTAGTTTTTTTATTAATTAATATGATTGTTTGATGAAATATGATTCTTTATCTTTTGTGATCATGGGTTGAATTTTTTTGCTGCGATCAACTTTTTGCAATGTGTTTTTTGTATTTTTAAGGTTGGGAACTTTGATTACAGGTAAGCATTTCTTCCATGTGGGTGTTTTGGTGTTTAGTATCTACATTTGTTGATGCAATGCATAAATGAGGTTTTAAATTACATTTGTTTTGAATATTTTACAATCGTAGTCGAAAGAATCGGCAATAATACCAAAAAACGAAGCAAATGAGAAGATGAAAATGATAAAAGGAAAAAGGAAAAAACCCTAACTAATTAGTAACCCAATTTTCAATCAAACCGGTCGGATCATTGGTTCCAAATTAATTGACCGGTTCACAAAAAAATACAATTTAATATTAACCCTAAATAAATAATAACCCAATTTAAAAGCAAAACTTCTAGTCCGTTCGATTCAACATTAATTATCTAGTTCACAAAACATTTCTATCTAATATTACTTATTTGGATTAAATTGGTATACGTTGACATGTAATATTTATATGAAATTATTATTCTTAATTTCTTTAATATTTATTACTTTAATTATTAATTCAACATTAAATTAAATACTATGACAAATATTTCTAATATATTATTTTAATCAAGATACCATTTATATGGTATAATATCTAAATTATATTAATATATTCTGTAATTTGTAACTAATATAATTAAAAGATTTGGTGGATATTTTTTACTTATACAATATAAATACTACTATAGTATATACTATCTAGTTAAAATATTTCATTATTCAAATAAACGTGGTGCCAAAACTAATTTCATAAGTAACCCAGCCAACGCAGTCTTTTATGTAGTTGGGAATTAGAATAGTATTTACAAGGACTTCAAGAGTGCATGATGACATCTTTCATCTAGTGGGGTCTCTTCAAACTAAGCTCAACCATTCGTTTAAATATTTCTTTATCTGTTTTCCTCTTTATCAAAAATATATTAAATAATTTATTAAAATCTATATTATAATATTCTTTTTACCAAAATTATCATAAGAGTGCATATTGACCAAGTATTAGATGTTACAAAATCCAATATTTTATGCTAAAATATATTAATCAATTTTAAAGTGATGAGTGTATAATATATTATTGAAATTTGACATATAATATTGGAATTTATGCCACCAAGATTGTAGCCTGATCCGGAATCCACAGTCGTTCTTTTGATTGTATCTATAGTTGAAAAACCAAAAAAAGAGTTTGCCTCTTTAAGATTCCTTAGAACGGAGAGGGTATTTGTGTAAGCTTATAAGCTGGTCAAATTAGTTTATAAAGTCTAAAATTAAACTGACCTATTTATTTATAATTTTTTTGAGTTTATAAGTTGAGCTTATAAATAAAAAAAAAAAAAATAAGTTGGAAGTGAGATACTTTTTTTTTTTCGCTTATAAGCTAGTTTGACCAAGTATATTACCATATTATCCTTGTTTAATTTTAAAATTTTATAGTATACCCTTATTTAATGTAGTACCATTTTTAGACATTTTATAATAAAATGTACTTATAAGTCACATTTTACCAAACACTTCAACTACTTATCAGCCATTTATATACTTTAATTAAACACGTAATTGTTTAAAATTTCAAATGCTTATAAGCACTTGTTACTTATAAACTAATTTTCATAAGCTCAGATAAACACCCTCTAAATATAGTTTTATTAATAATTATATATTTATGTAAGAGGAAGCGGTTTCTGAATTATATGTATATATTAACGGTGACACGCTTCGCGTCACATTATTAATGGCATCATGATTCTGATTGGTTACTACCAAGTGGTAGAATATTCAAAACAAAGTCCTAGTTAGTAAATACGCGTTTTATACGTGAATTATATGATCAGTCGTATAATTCGCATATAAAACGTGTATTTACGTATTTTGATAATGGCTGCCGAATTATTCGCGAATTATTGGAATATCCGTATTATTCGCGAATAATTCGCGGATTATTACCAAAAAAGAAAAAAAAACCTGATCCAAACCAGTAACAGATCTATGACTGCTAAAACACAAATCAATGACCCAAATCAAACTTCCCGTATCAAAACACAGACCCCCACATTCAGTAACTGATCCAAACCAGTAAAAAAAAAAAGAAAAAAAGAAACTCTCTTTACTGAGAAAGACAAAAAAAACAAATCCAACCCACGAGTGTTTGAGTCACAACGGAGCTATAGAAAAACGCAAGAAAGAAAAAAGAAAAGAGTGAATGGATGGATGGGAGAAGGAAGAAGGAAGGTGGAGGATGGATGGGTTGGAATTGGAGAGATTAAAATAAAGAAATGATGATAACGCGTTGGTGATCTGAGAAATGAGAATATAAAGCCGCGGAAGATTCAACAAACTGAGTCTCTGTCAAAGAAACAGTGTCGTTTGGTGTCGTTTAGAATTTAGTAGAAGAAAGACTATAAAAACAAATTTAGATTGCTGTTGATTCTCTTTCACTTTTTACTGTTTTACTTAAAAAATAAAAGTATAAAACTATTAGTCTATTACCGCATGTCCGCATTGATTTCACTGTTTCATTTAAAAATAAAAATTTACCATTTTCAATATTATTGATTGATGTCAATTAACAATATTTATTTATTAACAAAATAAATATACGCTTTTTTTAAATTAAAATCCTGGGTTATTGTTCTTAATAATATAAAATAGAATTTGAGTATATTATTCAAGAGTCCTGACTAAGAATCTATACGACTACTAATAAAGGATAATCAGTGAAGATTTATCTAACCGTTAATTTCATGGTTTCGAAAAATTCGTTGAGATACGCGTGAACTAGTTCTCCAAACTAGTTTACGCGTATCTCAACGAATTTTGGTTTTGTTATGACTTATGTGTTTGGTTTGACACTATAGTTGAATTTTGACTAAATATTGTGTTTGAGTCTGGAGACTATAATTTGAATATCAGTTATATATTGAGTATTTGTGTTATTGGTTAATTGAATACTTTGCATTTGAAATGCTATATTGATTTTAACTAGGTAGTCCATAAAAGTGTTAAAACTAAGATTGATATTGCTGTATTTTTCAAAACGTATTATTGACAATGCACTGTATTAAACCCGTATATATCCGTACCGTATTTTTCCCGTATCCGAATTTTATGGCCGAATTTTTATAAATGTATTTTTTACTGTTTGCCGTATTATACCCGTAAAATTTTTGTACCTTTTTTTACCGTATTCGTATTTACTAACTAGGAACAAAGGTGACGTTGATTATTTTGAGTTAAATTAAAAAAGTTTGGTTTACCAATTCTTTAAGAGTAATCCACTTTTTCCCACCAAGGTTTGGCTTAAAGACAAGTTTTCACCTTAAAAGTTTCATAATGACAGGTTTCCACCCATCCATCCAATTTTTCCGTTATTTTTAACTACTAAATGATATAATAGTAAATTTAGTTTATTTTAATCTTTATCTCCTTGTAAAATATTAAAATATTTCAAAAATTATATAAATAAATAATAATTTTGAAAGTTAAAAAAAAAAAAACGAAGCAGTTGGTCGACAGGTTGTTGGCCAACTGCTGCTAGCGGTTCTCAGAACCGTCTACGCCATCGCCGACACTTTTGGGTAGATCTCAGGTCGATCTATCCAATAGTGTAAAGAGGGGAGCCATTGTTGATGGCATTTGGCCGAAAAAAGTGGTAAACGTTTCCCGCTTTTTCGGTCAAACATTGTTGACGATGACTTCAACACAGTTAAATATCTACCACATCACCTACCTTTCCCTTAGTCTGAATCATGGCCACGGTCTCGCGAATCTTCCTCAACGCCGGTGGTTGCTGAGATACTGCAAAAACGAATTCCAATCTCACTTTTTTTGTGTTTCGTATCGATTGAAGGCGGTTAAGATTAGTGGCGAAAAAGGAGAGAGGAGTAGATGTGAAGATAAAACTGAATGGTGGTGGTGCAGGTACTACTTTTGACCAAAAAAAGTTGAAAGAAATGAGAGGTAGTTGGGGAGAGGGAGAGGCGGGAGAGATGGAGAGATGCAATGGAGAATGAGTGATATATATGAAGGAGGAGAGGCAATTGGAGATGAAGAAGAAAGGTATTGAAATTGAATGGAAAGGAACAAAGGAGACAAGAGATGCAAAAAAATCCGCGTCCATAAATAGTGTGAGAAGGAGGAGAAAGAAGAAAGTAGAAAGGACATGTGAAAAAAAAAAATTAGGGGTTTTTATTTTTCAACTTTATAGAGGGGTTAAATAACATAATTGTCCTTTAATTGTTTTCTAAAATTACCTTTCTGTCCTTATACCGTTAAAAATAACGGAAAAAATGGATGGATGGGTGGGAAAATGTCATTTTGAAACTTTTTGGGTGGGAACTGTTCTTAGGCCAAACCTTGGGTGGGAACATGTCGTTTACTCCATTGATAAGGCTGTCATTCTCTTCCTCAACTAACATCTTTCATTAATCAATTTCAAAATAATAATAAGGGTGCGTTTGGCTCCCTATTTCTACCCATATTCCTAATTCTATTCTCCAAATATTGATTGGCACATTATTCCAAAAATATTACTATATTTTTTTAATTACTTTTAGACCCCTTAGGTTTATTAATTTCATTAAATACCCTTAGAAAAAAGTTTAAAAATTAACAAAAACACCCCTATCAACCCATACTTGCCTGATTCCGGCAACCACCGTCGGTGGTACCCGTAATCTGTAAAACGGCCTACACTACAACGGAACTTGCCGTAGTTCAGATACCGCCGAGAAAAGGCTAAATCTTGGCCATCGTTGACCGAAAACGACAGCCAAAGATGGACTTCTTTGGCCTTTTTCGGCCGTCGATGGCCACATCTAGCCGTAGATCTAGCATTTTCTGGCCAGATCCGTGGTGAATCTGGCCGGAAAAGGCCATATCGACGCGTTATGACACAGATCCGACCTGCTTTATGTCAGAACGCAATTCAAGTTCCAGCCACGGTGGTGGCAGCTAAATCTCATGAGTTTAGGGGTGTTTTTGTCATTTTATATGTTGGGGTGTTTAATTAAATTAGTAAACCTAGGGGTTTTTTACAAATTTTTAAATTTTACCTTGTAATACTCTCCTATTCAACTACCCAATATTATTCCCAAAATCCTATCTAAAATAATAAACCAAACGCACCCTAAGTTAATTGTTTCAAAGCTTACATTATTATTCATGATTTCCTATTAACCTTTTCAACAATATGTGCCTCTACGAAATTTATTTATAATTTATTCTTGTGATACTATTGAACTCTTCTATACTGGAATCTAGTTAAATAGTGTGGTCAGTGATGCTAATTGTTGTTACGAAAATACGTAATAACCCAAAATATCCAATTGACCCGAGAGGAATTGGGTAAGATGTGAGTATGATTAATAATAATCAGCAAGAAATAAATTAAGCTATAATGAAAAAGAAACAAAGAAGAATTTTAAAGTGGTTCAGCGAGTTAAGATCAAACTTACGTCCACTCTTATGTTATTTCAAGTGTTTGCCTTACAATGATGGTCTTTCCTCTCCAGATTTTCTAACCTCCTTCCAATGATTTTTTAGGGATATTTATTCTATGAAAATGTAATGGTTACAAGAGAAAAAACTGTTAGGAAACAGTTCATATACGCAGCGGAAAACAAAATCATAATAACAAGGATCGTTCCCATTGAGCCAAGATCAAAGGTACAATTTTACAGTTTATGTTAAAATAGAAATCTGCATAAATTAATCATGAGTTTAGAAAAACATACGCACGTTTGGAGGCTCCTCCAAATTTGTCAATGAACGTTTTTGCTCCCAACCCAAGTATAGGATCGAACCCACGTAGTCCACACGAAGACAATCATAAAGAACTAAGGAGGGATTTGCTAGATCCTCCTTAGCTTTAAGATTAAAGAAGAAAAATCAAATGAATTGATTTTGGGCAAAATGAAATACTACCATGGGAGAGAGTTTGGGGCTGTGTGTTTTGGTTTTCAAAGAAAAAGTGAACAGTGAATGAATTAACACCCATTTTACAAATAACTCTTTTCTTTTATATTGAAAACTTAGTTGCCCTATTCCCATATGGAATAGGCTTGGGCTCCAACCTAAACACCCCATGTTACCAAACACTCCCAATTAGATATTTTATATTTATTTCATCATTATCTCAATTAAAATCAATTAATATATATTTAATCTATATATTAACATTTAACAATAATGATGATTTAATTAAATATATGTGAACACATATTTAAACGTAATTTAACTTATTTAATTTTTCTAATAAATTAAATAAAGGCTACGACCTCAGCAAATTTAATTGCACTGTGAAATTACCAAAATACCATTTCGCCTAAAAAAGGCAAAAACGCTATTATTTCTTCTTGGCTCTTAAATTATCTTCTATGTGTGTGACTCATAGGCTCCTTACCATACCGGTAGTGTATATTATCGTGATTAACACCAATTAATCGTCTCACTAATACACAGACCAAGATTGGCCCCCTCGGGCAAGGCAAAGATAGCCACCCGATAGATTCGGATTCAGCAAAGTAGCTACCTGTTAGGGCCAAAGATCGTCCTTGGCCCAAATAGGAAAATAAGACCACTAGTGAAGAAAAGACCAGGCCCAGTCCTAAAGAGGCCCAATCCAGATTAGTCTCATTTGATACGAGATACGCTGACCCAAACCATCTGGGCACGGGCCTCCCAGTTCTAGTTCACTTCATGGGCTTATAGGCGAGTTCCGAGCCCACGGCCCACTGATCACATTTCGGTTCCTGATCAGTCTCCTACTCGAAGTCATTTTCCTGTTTAGAACACTTTCCTATTCAAAGTTACTTTCCTGATCAGAATCACCTTCCTATCTGGACACTGGTAAGACAGCATACCACGGCCCTAATTCTTCTAGGGTTTGCATCAGAGTCACATTAGGACTCCTACTCCCACCAAGATTGGGAGACCAGACAGTCACTATATAAACAAAGGCCAGCCCTCTCACAAGGAGACTACATTACACCTTCACATCCGAAGCTCCTACTTGAGAGTTTTACATCACTGCCGTAGTCACAGTCCCCGACTAGACTTCCGGTAACCTCTTTACTCCCTAGCCTTCACTATACTAGCCTCTTTTCGCCTTTGCGACTTGAGCCGAGTGCCACGGCAAAACACGACCCCAGTGTTTCTCGTTTGCTTCACGCGTTTGTTTTTCTATGTGTGCATGTGCAGCGGATTGCTAGTGGCCTCAACCTCACGGGATCAGACCCCCATTCCGTATAGGTAGATTTTTACGTCTATAGTTTGGCGTTCACCGTAGGGCCTCTAGCAATCATTCTGCCCGACGATCCCTGCTACTTAGAGGAACTCTCCATGGCCGACAACTCCGACAACGCTAACCCCAGCCTCGAGGCCGAACTGGAAGCTCTAACCGCTCTCATGCAACATAATTTGGACAAGGTAGCCGCATTGGAAGCCGAGAACAATGCAATCCGGACAGAAAACACATCCATCAGGTCAGAAAACCAGTCTTCAAGGAGAAGGTTAGTCAATTCTACGATCTAGAGTTCCTGCCTGGCTAGGCACCCCCCAATCTATTCCGCACCCCTGTTTCGTCCATGCAACCTCTCCTTACACCAAAGCACCAACCCTCGGTCTCTGGCAAAAGGCCGCTGCTAAACCCGTCTGCGGTCTACGATTCTGTCCTGATCTATGGAGATAAAGATATGCCTGTGGAACATCATTCAGCCGATTCATCCCAACATCAAGATCAAGACGACCCGGTGGGAGAAAGCCCTCATCCACAAGACCAACCCAATCTAACCATCCCACCTTACATCTAGTCGACCATCCCAACACATACTCCACTCGGCTTGGCTCATCCTCATGGGATGAACGGCCAAACTAAACAAACAGCACCTAAGCCCATCCATCCTGACCAACCGAATGACTATCAGATGACTCCCTTGACCATCCATGTAGGGTGAAACACTAGAACAGTTACCATGGGAGTCATCCAACCGGAAGGAATGACCGAAGATCTATGCTACCAGGGAACGCACGAAGGAACAACTCGTCAGACTACCCCAAGAAGGATGACCCAACGGAATGTACCAAAGTCAAATGCAAAGGCTAACTTGGTCACGCGGGATGACCTAGTGGCGTCCCCTTCTCATATGGAACAAGTACTAGCCAAGAGATTGGCCGATGTGGAAGCAGTGATGCGATGCATTCCAGGAATACCGGTCCCAACCAAGAAGAGCAGGCCCCATTGTTACGCGGATTCACCCTTCGTGGATGAGATCGCCCTAGCCGACATGCCTCAGAAGTTCACTATCCCCAACATGAAAATGTACGATGGCACAACCAATCCAGACGATCACATAGCCTTATACAAGCAGTGGATGTTCACCGTCTCAATACCCCGACCGCTTAGGGAAGCTTGCATGTGCAAAAGTTTCGGTTCGAGCTTATCCGGCCTAACGCTCCAATGGTACACGAACCTCCCGAACGGATCCATCGATTCATTCGCTCAACTCATCGACACATTTGTGGAACAGTTTGCTAGCAGCAAGAAACTCGAGAAGCTGTCAGTCGACTTATACAGAGTATACCAGAGAAGGGGCGAGCCACTGAGAGAGTATGTCAGCAGGTTTAACAAAGAGAAGATCTCCATCCCTACATGCAACCCTGAGACAGCCGTAGATGTCTTCAGGAAGGGTCTCCTCCCGGACGGAGAGCTATACAAAGAACTTATAAAGCTAGGATGCACAACAATGGAAGACGCCCTAGCCCGGGCAGTGATCCAAATAAGATGGGAGGAGGATGAGATAAACCGAATGATTCACTCTAGATACGATTCAAGGCAGAATGACAAGAAACCAGATCACATGCCAGCGGAGCACCGCTACCAACCCCTAGCACGTAATTCGAGCAGAGTTAGGAAACCGTATGATAGCCAACCAACAAGAACCGAAAGCAAACAGTTCGGATCAAACTGGTACAAAATACCGGAGTACAGCCTTAATGTCGAGCCAACCCGGTCATCGCGATTATGAAAGGAATGGGATCCACTGTTAAGTGGCCTGGCAAGCTCAATCCCGAGGCAAGGAGAGACAAGACCAAATGGTGTGAGTTCCATGATGATCATGGGCACAACACCGCAGACTGCATCGCTTTACGACTAAAGGTCATTGCACTTCTAAAGAGGGGACACCTCTGGGATCTGCTAACTGATAAGGGGAAGAACACCATTAGCCATAGGAGTTCAAAAGAACCATCACCACCTCCGCGAGAACCTACATTGAAGGTTTCTGTTCACTCATCTCCGGAGGATCAGAGATCAATGGGGTAAGTTACTCATCAGCCAAGCGATATGCCAGAGCCAACCACTACCAAGAACTCCAGCCCATCCATCCGGCCTCACGGTCACACACTCATTAGGTAATTCAATTTGAAGATGATGAGCTGGTTACCCTAGCCGCTCCTCATCACGATGCCCTAGTCATCTCCATACAAGTCGCCAACATCCTAGTGAAAAGAGTATTCCTAGATGGAGGCTCTTCAGCAAACATCTTATTCCTCGAAATAGTGAAGGCCATGGGACTCGAAGAGGCAAACATCAACAGGCGGCCGACGCTACTAGTTGGCTTCTCTGAGCAGAAGTACACCATCGGGGAGATCATCCTCCCTATCTACGCCGGAGGAGTGAACAAACAGACCATTTTTCTGATAATCGACTTCCCCTCGCCATACAACATCATTTTGGGCCGACCTTGGATCCATGACATGTGAGTAGTCCCATCTACCTTCCACCAAACGATCAGATTTCCTACCAAGTGGGGGGTACGAGAGATCAAGGGCGACCCCAAAACTTCTAGGGATTGCTACAAGAACACCTTCAAAGGCAAGGGTAACTCTTCGTAGTAATTACAGTCTCATCCAACCCCACCAATCGATCCGGATCAACCATTTATGGAAGAGTTGGATGAAGTACAGATACATCTGGACGACCCTGACAGAAAGACACACATAGGGTCCGCCTCAAGCCCGAGACTAGAGAGGAAGGCCGATAGGGAATTCCTTAAATGTAACCAAGACCTGTTCTTTCGTCTCGGTCCCACGCCGACATGAACCGGGAGTCGGGTCCGAAACAATGATCCACCAGCTCAAGGTAGACCCAGATCACCCACCAGTAACATAAAAGAGAAGGAAATTCGCACCAGAGCGTAACCGAATTATCAACGAAGAGGTCGAGAAGCTCCTGAGCAATGGTATGATCAAAGAGGTCCACTGGCCCGAATGGCTAGCGAATGTCATGGTTGTAAAGAAAAAGAACGGGAAATGGAGAGTGTGCATCGACTTCACAGACTTGAACAAAGCCTGTCCCAAAGATTCCTTCCCGCTCCCACATATTGACATAATGGTCGATGCGACCGTAGGTCACGAGCTTCTTAGTTTCATGGATGTTTTCTCAGGGTACAACCAGATTTTGATGCACCCGAACGACCTTTTGTTAAGACAAAATTTCCTTCATCACTTAAAAAGTGGGAACCTATTGCTATAAGGTGATGCCATTCAGCCTGAAAAATGCAGGGGCCACCTACCAGCGGTTGGTCAACAAGATGTTCCCCGAGTACCTAGGAGACACCATGGAGGTATACATCGACGACATGCTCGTCAAGTCACTGATGGCCGAACAGCACCTCAACCACCTCAGCCAGGCATTTGCCGTCCTCAAGAAGTACAACATGAAGCTAAATCCAGCCAAATGCTCATTTGGGGTCTCGTCAGGAAAGTTCTTGGGGTACATAGTGACTCAGCGAGGGATAGAAGCCAACCCCGACCAAATCAGAGCAATCCTTGGTATACCGTCTCCAACCTACGTGAAAGACATCCAGAGCCTCGCAGGACGTGTAACCACCTTGAGCCGCTTCATCTTCAGGTCAGCAGACAAGTGCTATCTCTTCTTCCATGCCCTCAAGAAGTCTAAGAAGTTCGAGTGGACCGCCTCCTCCGAAGAAGCATTGTAACAGCTGAAAAGGTACCTTACCTCCCCTCCACTCCTATCCAAACCTCCATGGACAGGATAAGCTCTACCTCCTTACCTAGCGGCCTCGAGACAAACTATCTCAAGCAGATCAGTTCGGGGAAGAAGAAACGAAGCAATTGCCGATCTACTATGTAAGTAAGTCACTCCTTGACGCGGAAACGCGATACAGTCAGCTAGAAAAGTTAGCCCTCGCCCTCATCCATGCATCTAGGAAGCTTAGGCCGTACTTTCAGTGCCACTCAATAGTTGTACTCACCTTCTTCCCACTCAAGAAGATACTGCATAAACTGGAACTATCAGGCCGACTCCTGTAGTGGACAGAGAGCTCAATGAGTTTGACATATCATACCAGCCTCGCACCGCCATCAAATCCCAGGCCTTGGCCGACTTCATTGCTGATTTCACCCCAAATACCACCACCCAAGTAGAAAGTGAGTTATTGTGCATGAATGGCGGATCACCATCCAAG
This sequence comes from Pistacia integerrima, assembly GCA_026225825.1. Classification (NCBI taxonomy): domain Eukaryota; kingdom Viridiplantae; phylum Streptophyta; class Magnoliopsida; order Sapindales; family Anacardiaceae; genus Pistacia; species Pistacia integerrima. Next base: position 26,598,819 of record CM047749.1, read on the forward strand.
TGGACCCTCTTAGTGGACGGTTCGAGTAACGTAAATGGAAACGGACTTGGAGTGGTACTGGTCGCGCCAGAAGGAGACATCATCCTGCGGGCAATACAATGTGGGTTCAAGTGCACAAACAACGGGGCTTAATATGAGGCCCTCATAGCTGGACTTTCCTTAGCCAAAGAAATTGGAGTAAAGAAACTAGAAGTGAAGTCTGACTCCCAGCTCGTGGTCAATCAACTACAAGGCACGTATCAAGCACGTGACTCGAAGATGACATCCTACTTGAGCATGGTTAAGGAGCTGCGGGCACAATTCGATGAGTTTTCCATCGTCCAAGTTCCCAGAGTGGAGAACTCCCACACTGATGCTCTTGCCAATCTTGGCTCAGCCCTCAAATGCTCTTCCCCCTCGTCCATCCCTCTACTATTCTTGCAGTGGCCAGCCAACTAGGATGGACAACCAAACAAGTCGCCTGAGGAAGCCATGGGAGTTGAACTAGCCGACTGCTAGATGACTCCGATAGTGAAATATTTAGAGCATGACGAACTCCTTGCTGACAAGAACGAGGCACGACGGCTAAAAGCAAGAGCCGCCAGATTCACCATACATGAGGGCTAACTCCTTAGAAAATCATTCTCGGGCCCCTACCTCAAGTGCACAAGCCCAGGGAGGCCCAACGTGTCCTTGCTGAGTTACATGAAGACGAATGTGGAAACCATGCTGGGGGACGCAGCCTTGCACACCGAGTGATCACTGCTGGATATTACTAACCGACCATGCGCGCTGATTCGGCCGCTTATGTGAAGAAGTGCGACAATTGTTAGAGGTTCGCTCATGTCTCACACCTCCCACCAGAGCGACTACATTCCATCCTCACACCCTGGCCCTTTATGAAATGGGGAATGGACATCGTGGGAAAACTACCTACTGCACTGGACAATGAGTCCTTCATGTTAGTTGTGACAGACTTACTTTAATGTGGATTGAAGCCTAAGCCTTCGCACAAGTCGAGACCGAGAGGTAAAGCCTTCATCCTCCGGAAGAATGTCATCTCGCAGTTCGGGATACCAAAGGAGAGATCGTCCACCGACAATGGATCCCTAGCTCATCACCTCAAGCCTGAGGATTTCGTGATATGTGGAGGACAAAGTTGAGCTTCTCAACCCCTCGCAACCCCCAGTCTAACGGCCAGGCCAAGTCGTCAAACAAGACCATCATTTAGACACTAAAGAAGCGATTACAGAAAGCCAAGAGTGTATGGGCAGATGAGCTATCCGGAGTCCTCTAGTCATACCGAACCACAGCCCACTCGGCAACGGGTGAGACCCCATTCTCCCTCACTTACGCTCCGGGGCAGCATCCCACCCCAAATGGGGAGTATCGCCCTCCCGCTACTGTGGCTCTAATGGGCGAACGAGGAATCAAACGAGCAGAACCTTTGCCAGAATTTGGACACCATCGACGAGCTACGCGAACGGGCGGGCATCCGGGGTAACGCAGTCTATCAGCAAAAGGCCGCTCGACATTACAACCGCAACGTGAGGATCCAAACTTTCAAGATAGGCGACTGGGTCCTTGATGCGTGTTTACTACAACATGCAAATCTAGCAAGTGCACTAGTCGTTCAAGTAATAGAGTGATGGGTAGGATATACGTCCCCACGAGGATGGTAGCTAAGCACTAAGTTCCTAACGTTAACAAGTTGGAAACAAGCAAGAAAATCTTGGATTTGTGGGAGCAATTTGCTATTAAACGAAAACAAAATAAAAATTTAACAAAGTTAATTCCTTTAAAAAAGGAAAGCAAATGAAATACAAGAAATTCAATTTAAGTAAAACGGGTAGGGTTTTGACTTTGTTTGGATTATTTATGGGTTAAGCCTAAGAGTTACACTATTTTCACATTCATGTGCAATGGTTGTAAATCGGATTCACTACTATGATAACATACCCTCTCGGCTATGTTTTCCTATTCATCATTATTAACATTCCGCATACCAACAATTTGAAGGTTAATAATTCTAAGTCATGAAGCACAAGAATCCTTAAATTGATTTCATTAATTCTTGAATCTATCTCTAGCATCCAATACTATAATGGTTATTACCCATGAAGCTTAACATGAATTATTTCTCAATCTCATCATGTTCATCACATACATCAATTAATCGAGTAACACACAACCACAAAGCCTTGTTCACATGGAAATAGCACAATCACATATTCAACCCATTTCAAATCCAAACTACAATCAAAACCCTAACCCATAGAAGATTAGTTCATAGCTAAATTAACCGTAATAAAAACGGAAAATAAAAGTAAACAAAATAAACATAATGAAAACGAGTTGAAAGAATAGAAATCTTCCCAAAAGATGAATCTTCCAAATAAAATCAACCTTCTCTTTTACAATCCGAAAAACTCAAGCTTTTTCTTTTTCTAAGAAAAATGTAAAAGACGCTAAACCCTAATGTACTGGGACTCCCGGTAAAAAGTTTTTGTTTTTCTTTATACCTAGTCCCTAAAAACTCCAAACTAAAAACACGCACATACGAACTGTAAGCGTTACAAAACGAAAAATTTGACTTTCGCCGAAGGGCGAAGAAGAATTCTTCGCGCCCCGGTGAAGAACTTGGAAATCCCCATTGCTCGTTCCTACTCACCGCGGCGGAAGGGACAATTTCTTCACGGGGCGAAAGTTCCTTCAAGGGTTCTCAAATTACAGCACTGCCACTCGGGTGTGCCCTTCTTCGCTTCGATTCTTCGATTTTCGGCTCCTTCCTTCCTTGGAAACAAGCTTCATCGAGCGTTGTCCTACTGGGCCACTCTCCTACTTCTTCCAAATCACTACGAGTCAAAATTATCCAGTTTTGTCTTTGTTCAAATAAAAAGTTCATTTTTAACCCTCCCGAAACACGAAAAAGTAAGGGAATTAAGCACCAATTCGGGAGTCAAAATGCATCCTTGGAAAGTATCCAAACTTGACAAAAAAGATCAAATAAAAACGTATAATTTTACTTGGACCATCAACTACCCCCTCCCCCAAACTAAAGAGATGCTCGCTCCCGAGCATACAAGATAAAAATAACGAAAAACAAAGACAATAACAAAACAAAAATATGAAAAACATGCACACAAACGAAAAACCCAAATAAAAACGATTTCAAATGCTACAATGAATTGCCTAGAAATTGCACATGTCTCACAAATTGTTGAAAGTTTATTATCCGGAAATGTTCGACATTCCAAGAAGTTATAGGCTTACATCGATCAAGCTTTTCCTCAATTGGTCCACCAAGTAGGTAATCCCCGCTTCAATCCACCTTCCAACTTCCCCGGATTATTTTATGCAAAAATTGTAAAGTTTATCAAATGGTAGCACTCCATAAGCCTAAATATCGAAATATTCTCCACTAATGAGGACTAAACACGATGAGAATCAAGGTCTTTAAAGGCTTGTAATGTTAAAGGGCTCGGGTCATGGGCTCCAATAAAGGGATAGGAAACAAAGTAAGAGAACTCGCCTTGTCCTAAAGCAAAACTCAAATCACACCGGGGAAACCCACACTTCTCAACACCAATTGACATGTCTACTCATTCACAGCTTTATACGCGTATTCTTACTTTTGGAGACCATAAATACAGGGGAGGGGACTTGTTTAAGGTGTACGTGGCATTGTTAAACCCGAGGTCGCCAAATACCGCTAGGCGCTTTTAAAAGGCGTCCTTGTTTCAACCCCATGATACCCTTAAACTAAGGCGCATTGTGTTCGACAAAGTTTCCAAGGATTTTTTTTTTTTTTTTTTTTTTTTTTTTTTTTTGAAAATAAACACAACACTAGATTGAATTGAGGTGACTACCTCCTTTGTTTTTAATTCTTTATCCCAACTCCCACATCATTCTTTCTCGGTCTCTTCTTCATTTTTCTTCTTCTTAACCCCCAAACTAATCTTTTACTCAAATGTACACTGCTTGCTTCTCGGCCTTTTGCACTAAGACCGAATTCCCTCCTAAAGGTATGGTAAAGTGTTTAGGGTAAAGGAATTTACAAATCTGTTATTTTCTAAGAAAAACAAAGCAAAGTTCCAATGGCTCAAATGGGTGACCCCTAGTGACAATTTTCAATCATGGGTTGGCTAGAAAGGCTCAAACGCCTTCCAAAAATTGCCTAAATCATCTCCCTCAACCATGTCTAATCCCTAGAATTTCGCCTCAAGCATTTCTCAACTAGGTTCTAGAATCCACCAACATTATCAAGAATTTGCCTAATCGCATAAAAATGAATCTAAGCATGTCAAACAAATGAAAATCGTGGTTGAACCACTCAACAAACCTCAATCAAAATTCAAACTAATAAACGTAAACTTGAAGCAATGCTTAACATTTTCTCAACAATAAAAATTCAACAATTTTATTCTCATCATTGACTTATACAACTCATCATCGGCAAAACAAAACAACCGAAAGAAAAAATGCAACATAAAAATACATTTTTATTTATTTATTTATTTATTTTTTTTCAATTTTAAGGCGTATGCTTGCTTGTTAAACCCGAGGTCGCCTAAACACCCGCTAGGCGGCTTTTGGCAGCATCAACCCGGTTTCCAACCAATATACCCTTAAAATAGATTTTTACAAGGCCTTTAAGGTGTACGCGGCGTTGTTAAACCCGGGAGGTCGCCAAATATTGCTAGGCGCTTTTAAAAAGGGCAAGCATCGGTTTCCACCAATATACCCTTAAACTCAAATCTATTCTCTACCCCCAACTTAATATGACATTGTCCCCAATGTTCCATTATGTACAAGTCAGGGAATAGAGCACAAAATAACAAAAGAAAAACTAAAGAACAAAATAAAGGTACGAGTGCTCCTTTTTATAAGTCATGAATTGTTGCTCCACAATGTGCACCCTGTGGCCTCGGATTCCCTTCACCATCCAAGTTCTCACAAAACAATAAACTCCCGGTGGTGTCTCATGTTAGAACGAATTTCGCAACTAATATTGAAAGTATTACAACCTAATCTCCGCCCTTTAACAACTACTAACTAAAAACATTAACTAACAAATAACCCGAATAAACAAAATCCAAAACCAAAATAAAAATAAAAATAAAAACAAAAATGAGTTTAGTTTAAATCGACAAGAAAAATTAAACGAAGCAATTAAACCAAACACAAACAGGTGTTCGGGTTCAGCTTGCTCTTCCTCGATTCCTCTTCTTCCTCTGATTCGCCAATCATCGAGTTCCAAGCCAACCCAATGATACGCTTAAGTGTCAACCTTCGCCTTCAAGCCGCCTCGTCGGCAATTCATGAATGCTCGGTCCGCTCCATCATCCAATCCCCGCCTTCTCTTCATGTATTTCATCATGCTCATCATTTCTTGCATCATCTCTTTTTTGTGAACCTCGTGAAGCCGATGATGTGGCCATGCTCGCTTTCTCCCGCCTCTTACCCCGCCCTCTTGGTCACCCCTGCTCGCAAGGTGTTTCTTGGGAAATAGTCATCATCTGAGTCTGAGTTTTCCCCGGGATTAATACGCGGTCATCATCTTGAACCTGACCCCTCGCTGACATGGTCCATGATGAGATGCGGGAAACAAGACTTGATCGCCCCTTTTGGGATGCTATCCCCTAATATCGGTATAAATGATGTCTCCCACATCCATACTCTTTCCCGTGGCTATAGAGTAGAGCAACCCGCCTTCTCATGAGTCACCGTGCCAGTAAGGCGTCTAAGGCATTAGTTTAGCACATACAAAGTACGCCCACAACCCAGCCATTGGTGTCAATCTGCTTCCTTTGAGTGTCTTTTTCCTTTTTCTTAGACAACTTCCCATGTCAAAGTCCCTCCCGTGGTTTTGCTATGACCGCAAGATAATATCATGGTTATAGCCTCGATCTTTTGAACGCCACATACTCATCACCGTAATGAGAAAGGTGGGCAAGTTATAGAATTTGTTGATTTCTATTGCGAGAATGGCACATCCTCCCTCCCCGCACAAACACAATCCCATCTTGACTCTCGGGGGAAGTTGGCATAGAATTCTCTTACCAACGGTTCTACCCCCGCACATGAGGAGCACTCATGAACATGTTCCAATTTCACCCCTACCCCTACCCTCCACATGATTGGGTGGTGTCATTAATCCACGCGTGGGGATGAAACCCCTTATCCTTTTCTTTGATCACGCCCTCATAACGCTTTACTTGGGCGGCCTCGCCCACAAAACGCTTGTCAATGTTCTTCCCTTTGCCCGTATGCTTAATTTTCTGAGCCATTGATTCACCGTAAATTCAATCCAATCGTTAAACACAAGGAATTTCCCTTATAAAAACATAACCATGTCCAACCCTGCAAAAAACAATCCACACTTCCCCAAAAATTTGCAATTTAAACCCCAAACTACGATTTTTATATTTTAAGGTGTACGCGGCGGTTGTTATACTGTAGGTGGCATAAGCACGCCAGTGCTTTTGGCTAGCTGGGTTCTTGCTCACCTTAATATACCCTTAAAATAAAATTCTCATCACAAATTCAAAGCAATCCACACTTCTATCAATTCTGGTACTCACCCCAAACTACGATTTTTATATAGGTTGTACGGCGGCGGTTGTATACAGAGGTGCATTTCACTGGCCAGTAGCTTTTAGCCGGGTTCCTTTCCGGTTTCAAACAATATACCCTTAAAATAAATTCTCATCACAAATTCAAAGCAATCCACACTTCTATCCCAATTTGCAATTTCACCCCAAACTATAACATTTTTCAATTCAACACAAACACTCCAAAAATCAACAACTACACTTCTAACAATCAATTGGCATATAAACTTTTCTTCTACATGAATCACATCACAACTCAACAAACCCAAAATATCTCAAGTTAAAGTTCACATATTTTCGCATCTACAAATATAGACTAAAAATTTTCCAAAATAAAGCTTTGGGTTTTCGATATCTTACCAATATGAAGTCGTTTGCACTACCAATTGACCCAGAAACGATCCAAACAAGAAAACCCCAAATTTTTGATCCTTTTGAAAATTTTTCATGAAATTTTTTGTGAAAAATTGTTTTTGAAATGGGTTGATTTGGTGTTTAGGAATGATGTGGAGTGTTTATTTTTGGTTGGAAAAGCAAAATAGAAGTGAAAGATTGAAAGATTGAAAATTTTCTCTCAACTCAAGATGCAAGGCGGCGTGAAAAATGAAGGAAGAAAAGTTGGTATTTATAGAAAAGGCTCTTCGCCGCGGCGAAGTTCATCACGCATAAACCCTAAAAATTTCCCAAAGTTTCGCGGCGCAAGAAACTTTCTTTCCGCCCCGGCCGAAATTTTTCATTCATGACCCCCTAAAACATTCCCTGTGTTTCGCCTAGGTGAAGAAAAATTCTTCACCGGGGCGAAACATTCCCTGAGAGCAGCAAGGCTTACTTGCTCCGCGAAGAAATATTCTTCGCCGCGGCGAAATGCCTTAGCCAAATTTCACAAATTTATTCCTTTTCTTTCGCCGCGCGAAGATAATTACTTCCCGGCCCGGCGAAATCGTCCAGGAGCTAACCTCGGTTTCTTTCATGTCTCTTCGCCGCGCCGAAGAAAATTCCCCCATCCCTGCCCCTTAGGGGTCTGAAAATTTCCATACCTTTCCTTTGGCTTTAGACTTCACCCCCAAACACTGAAAAAAATAATAAACATCAAATTTTATACATACTCATGATGAAATAAGAAGAATTCAAACAACAAAAAATTTAAACTCAAAAAGTTAAAACGCTTGGGTTGCCTCCCAAGAAGCGCTTGTTTATAGCTCCAAGCTTGACTCTTTCCATCCTTTAGGTTTGGGATATCCAGCCGGATTGGGATGAACTTGCAACTCATCACCCCTCAACGTATGGCTTCAACCTCCGTCCCATTAACCAGAAAGTGCCCTTTTCCTCATGTGTGACTTCCATCGCTCCGATGCATGTATCCTCGTTATAGTGAACGGTTCCGACCATCTAGACTTAAGTTTTCCAGGGAAAAGCCTAAGTCTAGAGTTGAACAACAACACTTTCTCGGCCCAACTTCAAAAAGCCTTTACCCGGATGTGCTTGTCGCCACCTTTTTGTTTTCTTTATAATTCCGGGCATTTTCATATGCTTCCTGCATTTAAACTCATCCAGCCTGCTCAAAGTCACCATTCTCTCCTCTCCCGCGGCTTTTAAATCCATGTTCAACTGCTTTGACGGCCCAATACGCCTTATGTTCAAGTTCCACCGGCAAGTGGCATGCTTTTCCCATACACCAATCTGAACGGAGACATACCACTGGGGGTTTTGAATGCAAAGGCGATAAGCCCATAAAGCATCGTCTGCCTCCGTGACCAATCCTTCCTCGAGGCATTGATCAAGGGGCTTCTAAAAATCCCTTTCGCCTCTATTTGGACACTTCTACTTGCCCGGCTCGGTTGTGGATGATAAAAGGGTGTTGCCACCCCTCTATGTCACTCCATACTTACTCAAAAGAATGCATCCATTTGCCTATTGCAAAATGCCTCCTCCACCACTAATAATTGCTCGTGGTACTCCCAAACCTTGAGAAAATATTCTTCCTCACAAAATTAATCACCACTCTAGCATCATTAGTTGGTAATGCAATTGCCTCAACCCATTTCACACATAGTCCACAAATACCAATATAAACGTGTTCCCATAGGAACTTGGGAAAGGACCCATGAAATCAATCCCCCAAACGTCAAAAATTTCAACCACCGTGATGTTGTTCAACGGCATCTCATCTCTTTTTAGAAATACTCCCCATCCGTTGACATTGGTCACACTCGGATCATCCGGGAAGGAATCCTTAAAGAGGGTTGGCCAATAAAACAATTTCCCTGATTGCAGACCTTCACCCGCCACCGTTCTAGCTCCCCGAAATGGCCACCTACTTCCTTCTCATGACAATGCCTTAGAATGCTCTCCATTTCTTCCTCCTGGGACACATCTCAAATATCATTTGGTCAAGACTTGTCTCAGACAGAATGGCTCTTCCCAAAAAATAGTATTTTAAATCGTAGAAAAATTTTCTCTCGTTGAAATGTCATACCACTTGGGAGCACCCTTGATGATAGATAATTTGGCAAAGTCCGCATACCATGGTGCTTCATCCACTTCTCATCTTTCTTTCATCCCGGAAATGTTTCGAATTGGGATTTCCACCTCATCCCCCTTGATTGGTCTCTCAATTTTTTGACAAATGATCACTACTACATTTTTCTCCGAATTTCCTTTTTGTCTCGAATCTCCAACTCCCAAACTCTTGAAGTAGTAGAATCCATCTTATCAACCGAGGTTTTGCTTCTTGCTTCGCCAAAAGGTGTCCGAAAGTGTGGAATGGTCTCGTAAACGATCACCTTCGCACCTAAAAAAGATAAGAACGAAACTTGTCAAAAAGCAAACACCACAAACCAATAGTTCTTTTTTCAAGGTGGTGTAATTCATGTGCATCAACAAGTGTCTTGCTAGCATACCGAATTACATGCAACACTTTATTTTTTTCTCTGCCCCTAGTACTACCCCTAAAGCAAAATCACTAGCATCACACATTAGTTCAAATGGTAGTCCCCAATCAAAGGGGATCGGCTATAATAGGTGCATAAACTAGCAATTTCTTTTAAAGTTAGGAACGCATGCATGCAATCATCATCAAAAACAAAAACAACATCTTTATTTAAAAGATTGCACAGGGTTTAGAGATCTTAGAAAATCCTTTATGAAGCGCTATAAAACCCCCGCATGCCCCCAAAAAACTTCGGATCGCTTTGACATTTGATGGCGGTGGTAGCTTCTCAATTACTTCTCCTTCGCCGATCAACTTCAATCCCATCCTTGGAAATTCTATGCCCGAGCAAAATTCCCTTGGACCATGAAGTGACATTTCTCCCAATTCAAAGACCAAATTCCGCTTCCCCTGCATCGCCGCAAACAAGAGACAAATTTGTTAGACAATTGTCAAATGATGACCAGAAAAACCGAGAAGTCATCCATGAAGACTTCTATGAATCTTTTCCACCATGTCTCCAAAGATTGACATTATGCATCTTTGGAACGTTGCTGGTGCATTGCATAACCCAAATGGCATTCTTCGGGTAGGCAAAAGGTGCCGTGGGCAAGTGAAGGTCGCTTTCTCGATCCTCCTGAGCGATGGGCAATTTGATTATATCCTGAATAGCCATCCAGAAACAAGAATATGCATGTCCGCCAACCTCTCCAACATTTGATCGATGAAGGGTAAAGGAAAATGATCCTTCCTTGTCGCCCTGCTCGCTTTACGAATCAATGCATACTCTCCAACCCTGCTACGTTCCTTGTTGGAATCAGCTCATTACTTTCATTCTTCACAACCGGTAATCCCTCCCTTTCTTTGGAACAACTTGTACCGGGCTCACCCATGGACTATCGGAAACTGGATAGATGATCCCCCGCATCCAAAAGTTTCACCACCTCCTTTCTCACCACTTCCTTCATTGAAGGATTCAATCCTCCATATGGTTGTACCCCTGTTTAAAGTCGTCTTCCATGAGAATCTTATGCATGCAAAATGAGGGTGAGATACCTCTAATGTCCGTGATGGTCCAACCAATCGCCAATCTATGTTCCTCAACACTCTAATCAACTTCTCTTCCTCTAAGGCACTCAAATCTGCACTAATAATCACCGGAAAAGTATTTGAATCTCCAAGATAGACATATTTGAGGTGAGGCGGTAAAGGTTTCAGTTCAAGCTTTGGAGCTTCTTTAGTATTTTCCTTTGCCTTCTCTTTGTCAAAGTCAAACCTCAAATTCTGCATCTTGACTCTCCTCAATTGGTTGGAGTGCTTCTAACATTCTAGCACAATCGCTCCTTGCCGAAGTCTTCAACCTCTATCAAGCTGATTTTGCTATACATGCTTCTGAGGCAATTCGTGGATATTTTTCTTCTATGGACTCCATAACAAGATCATCCACCACATCCACACTAAAACATGAATCCGCTTCCAATGGAAACTTCATCGCATCAAACACATTAAAAGTTACTTGCCATCCTCGAACTCTTAACAAAGCCAACTTTCCTTCCGCACGTCAATCAATGCTCTCCCGTGGCCAAGAATGGTTGGCCCAAGATGAGAGGAATCTCCTTATCCTCTTCCATGTCCAGCACTACAAAGTCCGCTGGAAATATTATTTTCCCCACCTTCACTAAAACATCTTCAACTATCCCCCTCGGGTGCTTTATCGACCGATCCGCTAGTTGTAACGACATTGTCGTGGCTTCACTTCACCAATCCCTAATCTCCTGAAAACAGAAAAAGGCATCAAATTTATACTAGCTCCTAAATCACAAAGCACACGATCAAAGGTAATATCCCCTATAACACAAGGAATAGTAAAACTCCTTGGATCTTTAAGCTTCGGGGGTAGTTTCTTCTCGAGGATTGCACTGCACTCTTCCGTTAGCATCACCGTTTCCTTCATCTTCTAACTTCCTCTTGTTCGAAAGTATCTCCTTCAGAACTTCGCATAACTCGGGCATTTGCGTATTGCATCCGCAAAAGGAATGTTAATATGCAATTTTTTAAAGATTTCAATGAATTTCAAAAATTGCTTATCCCGATTCTTCTTCTTCAATCTCGAGGAAAAGGTACGGGTGGAGTGTGATGAGCTAATTCGTGGTATCTCGGGAATGGCAAATTTCTCCTTTTTCTTTTGCTTTTTCATCCTCTTTCTTGTTCTCTTCCCCTAAGGCACCTGAATTCTCTTCACCAATTAATTTCTTCATCAATTCTCTCTTCCAACTCTTCCTTTCCGGTTGCTCCCCTCTTTCGTAGGCGCCTACTTCTTTCCAAAACTGTCCCACTTCTCAAAATGATTGCATTTGCTTGTTCACGTGGGTTGGTCAACCGTGTTGCTTGGTAGAGAACCCCCGTGGTCTATCATTCACTTCTCGGCCAATTGGCCCATCTCGCACCTCAAGATTCCGAATGGACGCCCTTGGTTTCTAAAGTTTGTCCTCGCCTCATTCATGAACCCTTGTGGACTTCTGCATGAATTTACCGAACAAATCCTCCAACTTCGACACTCTTGGATCACCCGTTGATTGGTCACCCCTGTGGGTTAATTGGAACTTGCCTCGGTTCCATTGGTTACCCCGTTGGTTTTGATTTCCTGCCGTCGATTCGGGTGATGTCTCCACCCCTCGGGTTGTATGTGTTGGAGAACGGATTGTTCGATGTCTTTGATTTCCCTGCCAAGTAATTTACTTGCTCCGTTGATGAAGACGACGGTGCAAATGTGTTTCCGACTTGGCACTCGGGCCGCTCACATGGTTTCCTCGCACAAAAAATCACATGTTAGTTGAGGTGCTTGTATAGAATTTACCCGCATAGTTCCCAACGGTTTTGGGAGGGCGGTTGGAGTTCCCTGAGATGGTCAGGAAAGCATCTACTTCATGAAGACCCGACGATTTCCTTTGTTATTCTCTCATTCGGTCTTTGATAGTTGTTGCTTGCCAAACCTCAAGCAACTCATAAGCCTCTTCAGGTGTCTTATTCCCGCAAAAGCCCCTCCCTAAGCCGCATCCACCATGGTTTGCACGTTACTCCCATCAAACCATTATAAAATGTTTGGACTTGAAGCCAAACCGCAAAACCATGATGTGGGCATTTCCCTCATCAATTCCTTGTATCTCTCCCAAGCCTCGCACAACGACTGCATCATCTTGTAGAAATGATGTGATATCATTTTCTCAACTTCGCGACTTACTGAGGAAAGAATTTGGTCAAGAATTTTTGTGCCGATCATTCCATGTTGTTATCGTGTCCTGGTAATGCCATTAACCACCCTTTTGCTTTATCTCCCAAAGAGAATGGGAATAAACGCAGCCTTAATAGCATCATCCGACACTCCATTCGACTTGAAGGTGTCGCAAATTTCAGAAATTTGCAATGTGCCGATTCGGATCCTCCTTCAAATCACCGTTGAATCTTACCGATCACCGGATCATCGGATGATTGCCGGCTTGATCTCGAAGTTGTTAGCTTGTACCGTAGGTCTCGTAATACTTGACCCACTTCCGTTCACCGGGAACGAAAATTCCCCGTTGTCCTATTTTCCTCGGTTCACCATTTCAACTACAATTTCTTCCGCTTCGCAAGAGGGTGTATCTCTTTCTCTTCTCTCTTTGTTTAGTCTTCGTACAGTCCTCTCAAGCTCAAGGTCAACAAGAACCACTGGTTGACGTCTTGCTCTTCGCATAAACTAAATGAACACAATTGAAAGAAAAGTAAAATCACACTCAAACAAAAATTAAAACAAAAATTAAAACTTCAATCTAGTTAAACTCAAGGAAAACCCTAATGTTAACTTAAAACAGTTCCCGGCAACGGCGCCAAAAACTTGATGCGTGTTTACTACAACATGCAAAACTAGCAAGTGCACTAGTCGTTCAAGTAATAGAGTGATGGGTAGGATATCGTTCCCACGAGGACTGGTAGCTAAGCACTAAGTTCCTAACGTTAACAAGTTGAAGCAACCGAAAATCTTGGATTTGTGGGAGCAATTTGCTATTAAACGAAAACAAAATAAAATTTAACAAAGAAGTAATTCTTAAAAGGAAAGCAAATGAAATACAAGAAATTCAATTTAAGTAAAACGGGTAGGGTTTTGACTTCGTTTGGATTATTTATGGGTTAAGCCTAAGAGTTACACTATTTTCACATTCATGTGCAATGGTTGTAAATCGGATTCACTACTATGATAACATACCCTCTCGGGCTATGTTTTCCTATTCATCATTATTAACATTCCGCACCCAACAAATTGAAGGTTAATAATTCTAAATCATGAAGCACAAGAATCCTAAATTGATTTCATTAATTCTTGAATCTATCTCTAGCATCCAATACTATAATGGTTATTACCCATGAAGCTTAACATGAATTATTTCTCAATCTCATCATGTTCATCACATACATCAATTAATTTCAGAGTAACACACAACCACAGCTTGTTCACATGGAAATAGCACAATCACATATTCAACCCATTTCAAATCCAAACTACAATCAAAACCCTAACCCATAGAAGATTAGTTCATAGCTAAATTAATGTAATAAAAACGGAAAATAAAAAGTAAACAAAATAAACATAATGAAACTGAGTTGAAAGAATAGAAATCTTCCCAAAAGATGAATCTTCCAAAATCCCCCTCAACCTTCTCTTTACAATCCGAAAAACTCAAGCTTTTTCTCTAAGAAAAATGTAAAAGACGGCTAAACCTAACACCTGGGCCCTCCCCCGGTAAAAAGTTTTTGTTTTTCTTTTATACCTAGTCCTAAAAACCTGGGCCAAAAACACGCACACACAAAACCGGTGCGTTTACAAAACTGGAAAAAAATTTGACTTTCGCCGCGCAAGAACGAAATCCCCAATTGCCTTCGCCTACTTCGCCGCGGCGAAGACAATTTCTTCGCCGGGGCGAAGTTCCTTCAAGGGTGTTCTTGAAATTTAAGAATCGCCACCTGGGTGTGCTTCTTCGTTCAATTCTTCGATTTTCGGCTCTCTTCCTTGGAAACAAGCTTCATCGAGCGTTGTCCTACTCCGGACTCTCCTATCTTCTGAAATCCGCTCAATTCGAAAGTCAAAATTATCCAGCTTTGTCTTTGTTCGCTCAAAAAGTTCCATTTTAACTCGAAACACTAAAAAGTAAGGAATTAAGCACCAATTCAGTCAAAATGCACTGGAAAGTACCCTCCAAATCCGACAAAAAGATCAAATAAAAACTGTATAATTTACGGATTATCAGTCATCCGCAAAGTCTTTCAAAACACCAAGGAGATCAACTCGGGCAAACTCGGCCCCACCTGGGCCTCTACAAGATAACCAAAGAAGCAGGGAAGGGTGCTTACAAACTCCGACCCCAGGGGAGGGCAAAGACATCAAGAATAAGCCTTGGAATGTCGTTCACCTCAAACGCTACTACTTCTAGGTGAACTTATCTTTTTTCTGTTTTCCTTTTTTATTTTAAAAGGGATGAATGGGCCTATCCACCTCCTCTTAGACAGTCGGCCTCATGGCCAAATATTAATGAAGTATTATTCAGAAATCTTTCATCTCCAAATCGACTATGGTCGATCAATTATTGTTAAACACCTTCAAATCAGCCATGCCTGATCCACGAAATTGCACCTTCGAATCGACTCCGATCGATCAATTATTTTTAACACCTTTAGATCGGCCATGCCCAGTCCACGAAATTGCATCTCCAAATCGACTCCAGTCGATCAATTATTGTTTACACCTTTCCCAACTCCCCCACCTGCCTCCGATCCACAATTTCGTACCTTCGAATCGACCAAGCTCGGGTCACAAAAACACCTTCGAATCGACCCCATTCGGTTTGACTCAACACCTTCGAATCGACCCATTCGGTTCACGAGAACACCTTTGGATCAACCTTGCTCGATCCATGGAATCGCATCTTTGGATCGGCCTTGCCCGATCCACAAGGAGACACCGTCAAATCGGCTCAGCCTGACCTACAACTTCGCACCTTCGAGTCAGACCCGACTGACCCAAGAACTCGCACCTCCAGGTTGACTTCACCCAATCCTAGAGATTTCGTCCCGTCGGCT
Organism: Pistacia integerrima; assembly: GCA_026225825.1. Classification (NCBI taxonomy): domain Eukaryota; kingdom Viridiplantae; phylum Streptophyta; class Magnoliopsida; order Sapindales; family Anacardiaceae; genus Pistacia; species Pistacia integerrima. The sequence continues at coordinate 26,614,452 of CM047749.1, forward strand.
TGGCGGTGGACCGAATGAATGGTTCTTACACCGACAATACGCAAAGCACCAAACTAGCCCAACATAAGGCTTACATGCCTTAAGCCGGGCCACACTAAAACAACAAACACAACTTGGTGCATCTACAAGTGAAGAAACAATGAACAACTCATTCATCCATGATGAAAGCATCAAAAGTTAGAACAATTGAATACAATAACAGATAGGCCTCAAATGGGCTCAGGCCTTTAAAAATACAAAGAACGGCACACGCCTTAAAAATAAAAGGGCATCGTAGGCCCCAAAAAATACAAGGGAAAAAACTAAGACTAACTCGTCTCCGGACGTAGTCGCCTCCTCCATCTCTCGACTACATAATGTCCGCACCACCTCGACCTCCCGCCCTAGCGGCCCGATCGCTCGCATCCCCAACATTCGATAGCCCCGGATTCGACTAGCAAGGTCGCATCTGTCGCGCCCGCAACCCGGATGACCGACTTCCCTCTTCCAAGGAACTCCCCGCATGAGGCCGGATGTCTTCCCCGTCCGGAATCCCTAGTGAGAAGTCTTCCCTTCCTTGAACTCAAGCATGAGTTCACCGCGGGCCTTGATGATAGCGTTGTCGATAATAGAAATACATTGCTCCCTCAGAGACTCAATCTCTGCGGTCTTCTCGGCCAACTCACGTCTCAACTGCTCCAACTCATGCTCGCTATCCCTCAGACGCTACTGAAACTCTTGCTCGGCCTTTCGGGCCGCCGCCTCCTTCTGGCGCAGGCTGAGTATCCGTTTCTCCTGCGCCACGATAGACTTTCTCAAATAAAGACTGCTAGTGAGTACTTGCACAACAAAACATTGCCACCATAATGAGATTCAAAAACAAAATCATCAAATACTACTGTCATACCTGAATGGCACAGGCTACCCCCCAATCAGCCGCAGCGACTACACCCATCTGGTTAAGATGCGCCTCATCTGCTGGGAACAAAAATGAGTCGGCCACCATCATGGTAGGTCGATCGCAGGTAAAGTCGACGCATTAGCCGGGTAATCGTGGATGGTAATCGCCCCAACCTCTTTCATCCATAACAAGTCCGGGACGACCCGACTTCTAGCGAGGTCGCCGACTGACGGCGCGAAACTCGCGTTCCACTAGCACATCCCCTCTCTTTTCTTGTCCTTCCCGCTAAAGACTCTTTTCTCCTCTTCTTGCGGCGTCGGGCGATAGATTCTCTCGCGCTCAGGACGGTCAACTTCTTCATCAGTGACTCTGCAAGTGCAAACTTTCCAACAGTTAGTGGGTTTAGCCTCCCGAACTCACCCAAAAAATGATATGGTTGCATATCAACTCAAGGAACACATCCCCAAGTTTGCTTCAGCGGGGAAGGGGAAGGGCGACTCTCGTATCGCCTCTACTGGCCCCAAAGAATGCCGGTCCTCAAAGGGTTGGACTCGCTAGCACTACTCGCCAATCCCTCTACTCTAATGGGATGGCTAACACTTTTCTTTCCGGGTCGCCTACGCCCAAGCCGCTTCGCTTCCGCCTGACCCTCGGGATTGAACTCAAGCTCGCAAACAAAAAACACAATCAAGATTTAGTAATCAAAAGTACGAAAAGAAACAACTAAGTTCTCACCAGTAGCTCGCCAGTTGATCGGGATCTTGCCCTGACCTCTCTCCGCAAAAACAGCCTAACCCCTCAGGTAGAAGTATCGGTCCTTCTAGTTTTTATCAATCGGGAACGTGGGTTAAGTCACCAAGTCCAAGTGAGACCGATCATGCCTCAAGTTCACCGATAACATCCTTCTCTTTTATCATTCTCCTTCAAGAAGTACGAATACAAGACTGCATGTCGAACCTCACGGTTCCGAAATACGAGGTCTTCCAAAGCCATTAGTAGTCTCCAAGCATTAGGCGAACGATAAGGGTCGAGATTTGGAGCAATCATGAAGTGGTTCAGTACCTCCCATACGAGGCGAGGGATGGGTAGCCTCAACCCATCGTGAAACCACTTCTCGTAAACACTGATCCAGCCCTTTGCCTCCCAATCAACCCGCTCGTACGACCACGACATCCGGATATCAACTAAACTCGGAATGTGATACAAGGTCCAAATATGCCACACATCACTATCTTTCAACACGGGCGGATAATCTCTAGTCAAAATCCCGCCGCCCTATTGGCTCGGGCTTCCTAGAGCCACTACCGTAAGAGGATGGACTACCAACTCTTTCGGAGTCTTCCCCACTTTCCCCATGCCTACCCGAACCACTCGGGCCAGGAGTACTCATACCTTGTAATAGCCACTACTACTCAAAACTTTGTAACGAAATACATATAAAATAACATAAGGAAATTGGGCCCACATTTTTCTTTTATTAAACATATATACATACTTTACAAACATATACATTTTTACACAAAATGTATAACATAAACAAAAGTCATCAAAAACATCAAGGACAAGTAACCACTCCTCCTCGCACGCCGACATCCGTCCGACGTTGTCCTCACCTAGGTCCCTCAAAAAGAAAACATAGGAAAACAACGGGGTGAGTACTAAAATAATGCTCAAGAAGTAAATCCTCTACTCATGCTATCCCCGTAACTCTCTCTAATTCTTTCCTTACAACTCCCCGTCAATATCTCTTTGGGCACGCCTTTCTTTCCTTTTCTTTCTTCTTTCTCTTAGAAACTCTTTTCTCATAACTCTTTCATAAATCACGACCCCATCTCACCGGGGTACGGCCGACTCACTCCCACTCTACGTGACCTCTATTCACTCTAGCCGATCGGACTCGGTTATGCATGGATTCGAACCCTTGGCCAAGTGAGTATAATCTCTCTCTCGGGTACTTGGGTATAGCCCTCATTCGCATGCACTCTCACGGGCTACACCACTTCTCTATCGATACTCATGCCACTCTCATGCGGCGTACATGCGGGAATACTCTACCCATTACTCACGGGTTCCCCCATCGCACAACCTACTCTATTCTCTTAACTCTTAAAGAACTTATACTCACATTCTATACTAAATCTCAAGCTACTCAAGTGTATAAACAAAGGTGTAGAGCTATCTCATGCTCCCCTAATGCACTAATGAAATGCCAACTACAAGATTTCCTCAAAACAGTCATTCTGCACCAGTCACACTAAAAACGGCCATAACTTATGCTATACACCTCGGATTACTACAGTTCTGGTCTCGTTTCAAAGCTTAGAAACAGGGCTACAACTTCTCTGTTTTGGTCTCAGCCCAGTTCGAACCGTAAGATACTCAAAATTTACTCAGAAAGTTACGGCAGTGACAGGGCAGATTTCACTTAGGCATTTCCTCAAACATCTCATGTGCATATAAACACCCTACGAAAATTACTACTAAACTTCATTTTTCTAGCCATCCAAATTGGGGAAAAACTCCTCAATTACTCATAATCCCTGTCAAGAAAAGCACTCCCAAAAAAGGATTACACAACATCTCTCAAACTTCATCTCAAACTCCATTCTCAATACACATATCAACAACACTTCTCATATTTAAGTCATTCCCAAATAATAAGACTAAGCACACATCTCATCTCAATTTTCAGTAGGTATACCATGTACATACATAATTAAAATAAGTCTCCCTACTCAAAGCTTAGTCATAACTCAACTTGGTTGGATTTACTTACCTTGTGCAAAGATGGGTTCCTTAGCACTTTTCCTTCCCTTTGTGCACTTGTCTCTTCTCTACAATTCAAAACAACCACAAGGGCAGCAACAACACAATAAGACCTCACTATAAATACAAGAAAACTCACATCTAAAGCATGAATTCTTACCTTAGAAAGCTTTAGATGAAATCTTTACTCAAAACCCCTCTTAAAAACCTTAGAAATCTTGGAAAATTGGGTGGAGAAATTGAGAGAATATGGGCAATGGAAGAGGCGGAATGAAGATGAATAAGGGCTTTCTACACTTTACTCTTTTTAGTTCATATTATAAGCTTCATTTCCCATTTTGCCCTTGTCCTTTCTTTTTGAAAATTCCATCTATATCCTTTGATTCTTTACAACTACACCCCCCACACAAACCCAATCTCTACTAAAATTCCTTTCATTTTACCCCCTCCCTACTTTTCCTACTAACGAGGGGTAGAATGGTCATTGTGTCCCAAAAGAAGAATTCTAGAAAACTCAAGAATCTTTGTTTTAGGCTCTTTCCGCCGCGAAGGGCATTTTTCGTCGCCGCGAAATAGGGCGTAACCTACCCGTAATGCCACTTCTCCTCCCGCCGCGGCGAGTTTCTTCCCGCCGAAGTTTGAATTTCCAACTTCACCAAAACTCAACCCATTTCAAGGCAACAATTCAACCAACTCAACATACAAACTCAATTTAAGTTAAAACAATAAACTTTTAGCTAATACGACAAATCTTAAATACATACCTCAAGTGGGATATTACATACCTAGGGCAGCTACACTAACTCTAGTCGGCACCGCAATCGGGACGCCCTCTTCGGGCATCATCACTATGGTGGGGGCGCGCTTATACTCATCCCCAACATCCACCACAATTTCACTCGAACTAGCTAATTCAGAATCTGACATGGTGACCCAATCGCCCAGCCTGACCGATCGACTCGGTCCTCGCTTCGGAACTCCCAAAAAGGAACTAAATGTCAAAGGACCACTCGTCCTGAGCTACCGACCGAATGAATATACTACACCTAGTTGTCGCTCGCCCTTCAGCACCGGTTGACCTCCTAACAACTTGTTAACCCCTGCACCTCGATCGACCCTATATACCGACCGACCGACCGGCCCGACCCAAAACTTCGAAACTCTAAGAAAGCCGAGTGCCAAGTGGTCGATCACTCTTTCCACCTAACCGAGTAAGGCCACAAACACTCAGTTATCGCTCGTCCCCTAACATTGATCGACCCACTAGGCAACGAGTTCACCCCACCTAAGCCCTGGTCGACCCTTCTTGCCGACCAACCCAGACCTTGAGTCGAGCCTTTCCTCGCTCACCCAAAGTGGTCGACTCACCTTTAGATCCAACATGGCCTACTCGCCCTTGCCCTCCGAATCCCAACTCAAAATCGCCCACTCAGTCTAGGTAACCGACCACCTATTCAAACCATTCCCGCACGCCCTCCCCACTCGGCGCATGCACCGACCAAGCCAAACGAAACTTAATTCGGCTTCGTCTTCCCAATTCTGTCCGAAACGCCTGGAACGCCACCAAAAAACCAGCCAACTTGCTGGAAACACACCAGAAATCCAAAAATCCAAAAATCCGAGCCTACTCTAGAAAACCAAAATGCCAACACTCCTAAACTATTCAAAACTAGTCAAAACTACTCAAGTCTTCAGAAAACTTCACCCTATCATCCAAAACCCAGCAAACAACGAAAACCAACCAAAAAATTAGTCCAAAGGAAAGAGGATTTACCGTAAAACACTAGACTGCAGACAGAAAGTCGTCATCGTCGTTAAAGAGAAACCGGAGCGAAATCGAAGAAACGAAAAGAAAAGAAATTTTTTTGAAGAGAAAATGGGAGAAAAGTGCGAACTGGAAGATGAACAGTCCACCCATTCATTTTTAAAGGGGAAAACTGACAGGCGAGGACATGTGGCGGCCCATGATTAGCCATAGGTCAAAACGCCTTTTCATTTTCCCGCCTCGAAAACAAAGATCTGATCCCCGCCGAACACGTGGCAAGCATCCGTGATGCCTAAGAAACTGCAACGACGTACGAAAGCTTGAATCGACCGCCCAAACCTGTCGACCAAGTCAACACGCACCCGCAACAGACCACAACATACCCCATGAGTCACAGCCTGCGGGAGGTTTTCCCCCGATCGGGTTGATCGACTGGGAACGATCCAACTCGAGCTCTCGCCTAATCGTTCTTCTGTAGCGAACGAGTGGACAACCAACGTCAACTCGCATATCCCTTCCACTCAATCGCCAGATCCTCCCGACCGACTCAGTCCTCGACTTCCAAAGGCATTCTAAATGTCCCATGCTTCGCCGCCCGTAAGGCCCTTCCAGCAACTGGGCCGATCGCTTGAACGACCTTGGTTCCCGAGCCCTCTTCAGAACAAGGCAGGAGGCCTCGCCCGTTCATCCTTCCATAACGAACGAACGAACATTCTTCAGTCGAGGCCTATGTATCTCATCCACCTGATCGTCCCTGCATCCCAACCGATCGAAGCTTTTAGTTTAATAAGCTTCCCAACTCGTTCGACTCGGTATAATGAGCGAAGGCCCTGACTATAACACTACAGCCCACCGTTCTAGTAGGTCGAAAGTACCGAATGAGCGCATAAGCCCTGGGTCCTAGTTCTCTTTCTCTTCGGCCCGTCGCACCGACCAAGCACACTATGCAATGATGGCATACTGTGGATCGAGAATGGATACCGAACGATGTCTAACCAAGAATCACCTGCAACGGTCAGATCGACCATGACGATAATCTTTCGTCCGTGAAGAAAGACCGAGCTCGCCTCGATCGCTACCTACTCTCTGACTTAAGAAACTCTTAACTCAGAGAGTGGGGGACAAATTGTTAGGGCCAAAAATCGTCCTTGGCCCAAATAGGAAAATAGGACCACTAGTGAAGAAAAGACCAGGCCCAGTCCTAAAGAGACCCAAGCCAAATTAGTCCCATTTGGTACGAGATACGACCGACCCAAACCATCCGGGCACGGGCCTCCTGGGCCTCAGGGCCACTTCATGGACCTATAAAGCGAGTTCCGAGCAGATCGGGCCCACCGATCACATTTCGCCTCCCGATCGCCTCCTACTCAAGTCATTTTCTGCTCTGTAACACTTTCCTATTCAAAGTTACTTTCCCCGATCGGTAATCACCTTCCTATCTCGACACCGATAAGACAAAGATACCACGACCCCTAATTCTTCTAGGTTTGCATCGAGTCACATCAAAACTCCTACTCCCCACCAGATCCGGGAGACCGACATACTACTATATAAATAGAGGCCAACCCTCTCACAAGGAGACTACATTACACCTTCACATCCGAAGCTCCTACTTGAAAGCTTTACATCACTATCATAGTCACAGTCCCCGACTAGACTTCCGGTAACCTCTTTACTCCCTAGCCCTCACTATACTAGTGCTAGAGTAGATGCCCTAGAGCCAATCAATTGCTGTAGAATTGACTCTTTGTAATAATGTTCATTAACCAATAAAAAGGCATTTTCTACTATATCGCGTAAATCATTATTATTGCAATATGTATTGATATATGTCCTTAGAATGGAAGAACTGCGACGAGGGTATCAAGTGTTTCAAATCTTGATAGTGAGAAACCTTATGAGCACATATGGTGGCCATTCTAGAATCGTCGTAGCCCCAAAGATTACCTTCAAGTAAGGGTACGTATAATACTGGCAAGGCTATCATAGTGTTGAACTACCCCTCAGCAAAGATCGGGATCTCACTTGTCAAGGTTGTTCTTAGACAACCTCGGTGCAACACACGGGTGTTTGCCGTAGGCGATTATACCGCAACAAGTTCACTCCGGATCGACCCTACCGTGAGATTCCATATGGATGGTAACCCCGTTGCTATGGGAACAAATCCTCTAACGAATGGTGGTGCATGTGATCCTTAGACTTGAGATCACCGGAAAGGTGCCTTGTGCACCGATCCGTGCGCTTTGACACTAGCCTAACGCAGCTTCTTTTCGTGAGCTCGCCAACACGATGGTGATTGGGCCTGCATCGAGGAGTGTATCAAGACTATGGTGGATTGACAGAGGATTCATCACTCTGCACGGGGGAGAAGTTATTCTCACGGCGTAATTCAAGATATGGTGATGACACTAAAATCTGGGCCTACAAAGGTGGGGATTGAGTTGTTGCTCTATCCGGATTATAATACAGTCATTGGTCCGTAATTCCGAATACATAATATCGAGAAGGTAACCGAAGGTTGACACTATTTCCTATGCCTTTGTCTCGTCGAGATAACGAATGATGAAAGGAGGTCGTATTGTACGGGGTAACCATATCGTTGACAAGTAGCTACTTTCTGAATCCAAATCTATCGGGTGGCCATGATGCCTTGCTGGGGGAGGGGCCAATCCTGGTCTACGTATTAGTTAGACGATTAATTGGTGTTAATCGCGATACTATACACTATCGGTATGATGAGGAGCCCTATGGGTCACACACATAGAAAATAATTTAAGACTCAAGAAGAAAGAAGGGCGCTCGTTCGGGTTTTTGGGTGAAAGGGTATTTTGGTAATTTCACTGCAATTAAATTTCTTGAGGTCGTAGCCTTTATTTAATTTGTTAGAAAAATTAAATAAGTGAAATTTCGTTTTAAATATATGTTCGCATATATTTAAATAAATTATCATTATTGTTAAATGTTAATATATATATTAAATATATATTAATTGATTTTTAATTGAAATAATGATGAATTAAATTAAAATATCTAAATGGGAGTGTTTGGCAAATTTGGGGTGTTTGGGTTGGGAGCCCAAGCCCATTCCATATGGGAATAGGGCAAGTAAAATAAAACTATAAAAGAAAAGGTTTTAGTTGAAAGAAAGAGATGTGTGTTATTTTATTATTTCATTCTTTCAATTGAAAAGGAAAACCCCTCAAGCCCCAAATACTCTCCCATGCCATCCCAATCGTTGATTGAAAATCAAACACTTTCTTTTTGTTTTCTTCTTGATTTCTTAAGGCCAAGGAGAATCTAGCAAATCCCTCTTTGGTTCTTGTTGATTGTCTTCGAGGGACCTCTACGTTCGATCCTACGCTTGATCGGGCAGCATACACGCTCGTGAGACAATATTGGTGGAGCCTCCCAAACGTGGGTATGGTTTCTTAAACCTTGAACGATTTTTTTGTAGATTTGATTATTTTAATGTAAACCGTGATTTTTGTACCCGGATCTTGGTTCTAAGGAAGCGATCCATAGATTTATGTTTTTGTTTTTCATTGCGTAAGGCTGGAGGGTCGTTTACTAACAACTAGCCTCTTTCACTAGCCGACTTAGTGGCCGAGAAGCTTACGGCAAACACCACCCCGGGAAGCTCGCTTTTTCGCTCACGCGTTTGTTTTTCATGCGTGGGTGTAGCGGATCGCTAGTGGCCTCAACCTCACGGGATCAGACCCTTCTTCCGTATAGGTATATTTTTACGTCTACACTACTTGTCAACGATATGGTTCTTGTACATTCCCGATCCTTTCATCATCGTTATCTCGCGAGCGAAGGCATAGGGAAATAGTGTCAAGGCCAACGGTTACTCTCGATATTATGTATTCCACCTGGACCAATGACCTATATTATAATCCGGATAGAGCAACAACTCAATCCCACTATGGCCACAGTTTTAGTGTCATTGCCATATACTGAATTACGCCGTGAGATAACTTCTCCTATACCCCGGAGTGATGAATCCTCTGTCAATTCACCATAGTCTTGATACATTCCTTGATGCAGCCAATCACCACCAGTATCGCGAAACTTCGAATAGAACTGCCAAGTAGGCTAGTGTCAAAGGCGGGGCACCAACCAGGCAGCAAGCACGCCCTGATCTCAAGTCCAAGGATCACATGCACCACCATTCGTTAGGAGGATTTGTTCCATAGACATCCGGGGTTACCATCCATATGGAATCCTTCCCCTCGTGGGTCATTCCAATGAACTTGTTGCGGTATAATAGCCTACTTTGTTGTTCAAAGGGCACCCATGTGTTGCACCGGGAGTTGTCATTAAGAAGCAAGGCCTTGTACAAGCAAGATCGATCCTTGCTTCGATAGGGTTGTTCAACACTATGATAGCCTTACCGTATTATATGTGTCCTTACTAAGAATAATACTTTGGGGCACAGACGCTTTCTAGAATGGCCACCGTATGTGCTCATAGGGTTCTCACTATCAAGATTTGAAACACTTGATACCCTCATCACGGTTCTACCATTCTAAAGACATATATCAATACATATTGCAATAATAATGATTTACGCAATGTAGAATAAAATGCCTTTTATTGATTAATGAACATTATTACAAAGAGTCAATTCTACAATAATTGATTGGCTCTAGGGCATCTACTCTAAATCTCCCACTTGCACTATAGCCAATCATTCATGTATTTAATACCAAATGATCTCAAGTGCATTTCATGCTTCTACTGCGACAGAGGCTTTGTCAGTGGATCTACGAGATTATCGTCAGTATGCACTTTCCTCTCAACTATCTCTCTGATGAGATGGAATCGTCAGTATGTGTGCCGGACTAACGATGAGACCGTGGTTCCCCTGGGGCTTGAGCAATTGCCCTCCATTGTTGTCACAATAGATGTCTATAAGATCAACAGTCGTGGGAACCACACCAAGTTCAGTAATGAACTTTTTAATCCAGACTACCTCTTTGGCCGCATTTGACAATGCAATATACTCAGCCTCCATTGTAGAATCTGCTACAGTGGTTTGCTTAGAGCTCTTCCAGCTCACTACACCGCCATTGAGACAAAATACAAACCCTGATTGTGATCTTTAACTATCTTTGTTCGTTTGGAAACTAGCATCACTGTATCCTCTTACAGTAAGCTCTTCTTCCCCTCTATAAACCAAGAACATATCCTTAGTCCTTTTTAGGTACTTAAGAATATTCTTGACAGCCATTCAGTGACGCTCACCTGGATCTGATTGATATCTACTATAAGTGCTCAAAGCACATCAGACATCAATCCGAGTACATAGCATGACATACATGATGGATCCAATTGTTGGTGCATATGGGATCCTCTTCATCTTATCTCTCTCATCTTATGTCCTAGGACACAATTCCTTAGAGAGAAAAACACCATGTGACATTAGAAGAAATCCCTTCTTGGATTCTTTCATACTGAATCTCTTCAGTACTTTGTCAATATATGCACTCTGACTTAGGCTAAGCAACATATGCGATCTATCACGATAGATCTTTATACCAAGGATATAGGCTGCTTCCCTTAAGTCCTTCATGGAGAAGCACTTGGATAACTAAGTCTTTACCGACTACAAGTTCGGTATATCATTCTCGATCAGAAGTATGTCATCGACATACAACACTAGAATGCTACTGCGCTCCCACTCACTTTCTTGTAAACACAAGGCTCATCTTCATTCTTGATAAAATCGAATTCTTTTATGGCTTCATCAAAACGAATGTTTCAGCTCCTTGAAGCTTGCTTGAGTCCATAAATGGATCTCTACAACTTGCATACCTTATTAGCTTGACTATCAAGAACGAAACCATCGAAAGGTTGTGACATATACACATCCTCCCTCAAGGTTTAAGTTTAGAAAGTAGTTTTGACATCCATTTGCCAAATCTCATAGTCATGATATGCAAAGAATCGCAAGCATAATCGACGGATTTAATCATGGCAACCGCGAAAAGGTTTCTTCATAGTCAATGCCAATGGAATTTGTTTGGAACCTTTTGGCAACCATTGTGCTTTATAAGTATGCACCTTGCCCTCCATGTCAGTCTTCTTCTTGAAGACCTGTTTACACCCTATGGGTTTTACCCATTTCAGGTGGTTCCACCAAAGACCACACTTGGTTCTAGTACATGGAGTCCATCTTATATTTCATGGCTTCAAGCCATTTAATGAAATCTGGATCCGATATAGCATTTTTGTAGGTTCTGGGTTCATCGTCTTGGTAGACTAGTACGTCACCATGTTAGGTCACGCAATAACCGTATCTCTCGGGCTCATGGCGTACTCTCCCAGATTTACGTAGCTCCTGTGCTACTTGAGATGGTTCACTTTGATCCACATGTTATGGAGTAACCTCCTCATGATGTTCAACCACTTCCTGTGGCACATCATCCCGTCCTTCGTCTAGTATATCTTGTGGTTCTAGAACTTCATCTAGTTCTACTTTTCTCCCACTAGTATTTCTTAGAAAATATTCCTTTTCTAGGAAGACACCAGATCGAGCAACAAAAATTTTGCGCTCTTCTGAGTGGTAGAAATAGTATCCTTTGGCCTCCTTTGGATACCCCACAAATATACACTTACAGGATTTTGGGCCCAGCTTGTTCGAAGTTAATTTCTTAACATAAGCTTCGCAACCTCAAATCCTTAGATAAGACAAGTTGGGCTTTTCGCCCCACTCCATAGTTCATATGGAGTCTTATCTACGAACTTTGACGGCACACTGTCAAAAAACGTGAGTCGCAGCTTCCCTATGTGCATAACCCCGTAACGATGCAGGTAAATCACTAAAACTCATCATGGACCTAACCATGTCAAGTAAGGTCCTGATCCTCCTTTCAGACATTCCATTGTGTTAGGGTGTATAAAGATGAGTTGTTATACTATCCAACATTCGGTCAGGTATTCTGAAAACCCTGAGCTTAAGTATTCACCTCATCGATCCGACCGAAAAGCTTTAATACTTTTGCCCAACATATTTTGTACTTCATTTCTGAATTCCTTGAACTTATCAAAGGCTTCAGATTTATGTCTCATAAGGTAGACATAACCATATCTACTGAAATCATCAGTAAATGTGATGAAGCATGAATATCCACCTTTGGCTTCAAGCTTGTTAAGTGGACCACATACATCACTATGGATGATGCCTACGACCTTCAGTAGCTTTCACCTTTTCCTGTGAAAGGAGACTTGGTCATCTTGCCTAACAAGCATGACTCACATACTTCAAATGATAGAAAGTCAAAAGGGTCCAAAACTCCATCCCTTTGAAGTCTTGCAATGCGGGTCTTATTAACATGACACAATCTACAGTGCCAGAGATATGTCTAGTTTTGATCGCTATGTTTAGCTTTCTTGGTTTCAATATTGAGATTATCTTTATTGTTTAAATTAAGAACATATAATCCATTATATAACCTTGCAATTCGAAATAGAATACCATTCAAACTAAAGGACAACAATCCATTAGATATCTCAAAATGATACCCTATATTATCCAAAGCGGATACTGAAATAATATTTCTAGAAATAGAAGGTACGTGATAACTGATTATGTTGTTCCAATAACAAGCCCCCGTAGGCAAAGATAAAACAAGAAGTCCCTACAGGCCAATGCAAAGCCACATGTGCTCCATTTCCAACTCGTAGGTCCACCTCTCCCTTGGTGAACACTCTACACTTGCCTTAGTCCCTGCACATCGGTACAAATGGGGTGAGTACCACATCCCCTGTGTCAATGACCCAAGATGTTGAGGGGAGAGAAATTAATCTCAATCATAAAAATACCTAAAGTCGTAGCCTCCTCCGACTTCTTCTTGCTTGCGAGGAAAGCCTTGCGAAGAGTTTCCCCTTAAAGGGCCATGCTTGCCACAAAAGAAGCAAGACTACCTTGCCCTTCCCTATGCCACTCACGCCCAAGAGTAACCTATCCTTTCCCGGGCTTGGGCTTCCCGGGGCTTGGCCTAACCCTTCAACTTGCTACCCTTCTTTGCTTTACCGTAGCAACCAAGAAAAGAGGCTTGGACTTTTTCAAGTCCTTTTGGCAAAGTCCTCAAACATGTTCAAAGGTTATGAGGGGTTTTCCTTTTTCCATCGTGTTCATATTGAAATTCATTATGAACAGAGCATAAGAGTCGGCAAGGATTGCGCACCTTAAATCCATTTGTAATTCGCATCCAAGCCACATCCCCAAAGTCTCAAGCCTCCTATGTGCTCGATCATCTTGAGCACATGAGGACCAACTTGGGCTCCCTTAGTCAGACGACTCCTAAACAGTGCTTTCGACACCTTGTACCTCTCATGTCAAGCATTTGTTTCGAAAAGCTCCTTGAGCTATAGAATAATGGACGAAGCATCCATATTCTCATGCGCTTTTTTGCAAAGCATAGGTGTCATCGATGCTAACATCAAGCATTGAACACTATCAGCATCATCAAGGAACTTTTGATAAGTATCCTTAACTTCCTAAGTGGCATCAGGATCATGCTCAGCCATGTATGGCTTTTCAAGGATATACAATTTCTTTTCTAACTTGAGTATAATCCGAAGATTACGATACCAGTCTAAGAAATTGGATCCATCCAACCTGTTTTCTTTCTTTCGATTATCGGTCCGCAGTTCATAATGCTCATTTTGGTGAATCTACAATTGCAGAAAAATAAAGTCATTATAAAGTTCATTATTATTTAATATGGTATTTTTATTAAAGCGATGCTAAATATTTTACTCACGTCAATAGCCCTGCACTGTTAACCTCGGGAAAGCCCGTTGACTTTCCTAGTGGACTGAGATCCCATCCTACCCATTTCAAACCTTCGCTTTGGTGAACAAGCCAAAATGAGTTGATTAGGTAGGCCAACAAACTTAATCCACACCAATTGATAGCTCCTACTATCAACCTCAAATGTGAAAAAGCCAACAAGCCAATCACACAATCCAATGGCTCCAACCATTGTCCTCAAGTGTGATTCTCAGTATCAATAGAGTGGACACTACATGTCACCACGTACACACAATATGTGTACTGCTCTACTATGCCTATGACGCGTTTATCAACCTTCGCCGCGAACAAGCAAAACCGTCATTTTAAGTCGACCCTCCCATCACTATTAAGGAAAAACTCCAATGCATTTTAACCTCCCACCGGTAGAAGTGTACCCTTCGCTTTTTGGCGGAACAAGGTTTCAACAAACAGTGGTTTGATTAAAACCATAGTGATGGGAAGGCTTACGTGACTTAATATACTTTAATTGAGGGTTTTTATTTAATGTCTCATCAGATTATTATCTTTGTTAGAATGACATTGTTTGGCATGTTATTCAACATTCAACCTTAGCATGCATTCTAAACATAATATAACACGTGCCGGTACATGGCCCAACTAAAACCGATTTCCTTGAACCTAGAGGAATCGGTGGGTCACCTAGGGGTCCTGTAATAAATATCTTGAGTCTTCAAGTATGGTTGCCTTGTCCTTTGCTCCGTCTTTAAGTACATTACAAAAACATCATTCTAAATTTACAATAAAAATAATTATTCAAATTCTTTACATCAATAAATTTAGAAACCTCGATTTACATTTGAGGGGAATAAGATGAGAAGAGAATGTACATTGAGAAGAGGAGAAATGCAGGACACGCATGCCCTATTTAATAAATTATACAACCATACATACCCAAAATTATTTTAAAACATTCACCCTTAGGTCTAAGGCTCATGTATCGGGCACCATACAATATACAAACAAGTACAAAGCATACATTTCAAAAACAATCAATTTTTTAAATTTGTGGGTTAATTTTTTACCCCCTAACAATTTGTAGATATGCAATTTGGTCCAAAAGTTTTAAAACTTTACATTCTGGCCCCTGTGCACTCGGAAGTGTGCTCGCTACGGTGATGAGTTAGATCGCCGCGGCGTGCGTTGGTTATGCTGACGTCCACGCTCTAAGGATGATCGCCGCAGCGATAGGTTATATTACCGTGGCGAGCGCTGTTTTCATACAGCGCTCGTCCAAAGGACGATCGCGTCACCGCGGCAAGCGTTGGTTTCGTCACCAGCGCCAGTGTGAACAATGCTCGCTACAACGATGGGTTATATAGCCGCGACGAGCGTACACAGACCTGTAGCTCCGGATCTATTCATACAGTAACCATATACACTCCAAACAGTAGCTCCGGATCTATTCATACAGTAACCATATACACTCCAAACAGATTTTCAATAATCATACACACTGATTTCAACAAAAATCGATCAACCATTATTCCAAACTTGCATATCATCAACAAATTAAAATTAATTGATTAATAAATTTCTTAAAACATGATTTTAAGACAGATTTTAGGCAGATTTTATAAGGCAACAAAATATCATCACATACATGTTATCAACCATTCACATAAAAACCGTAAAATTTGATACCACAGTTAGGAAACGGTCCATATACGCAGCGGAAAACAAAATCATAATAACAAGGATCGCTCCCATTGAGCCAAGATCAAAGGTACAATTTTATAGTTTATGTTAAAATAGAAATCTGCAGAAATTAATCATGAGTTTAGAAAAACATACGCACGTTTGGAGGCTCCTCCAAATTTGTCAATGAACGTTTTTGCTCCCGACCCAAGTGTAGGATCGAACCCACGTAGTCCACACGAAGACAATCACAAAGAACTAAGGAGGGATTTGCTAGATACTCCTTAGCTTTAAGATTAAAGAAGAAAAATCAAATGAATTGATTTTAGGCAAAATGAAATACTGCCGTGGGAGAGAGTTTGGGGCTGTGTGTTTTGGTTTTCAAAGAAAAAGTGAACAGTGAATGAATTAACACCCATTTTACAAATAACTCTTTTCTTTAAAATTGAAAACTCAGTTGCCCTATTCCCATATGGAATAGGCTTGGGCTCCAACCCAAACACCCCATGTTACCAAACACTCCCAATTAGATATTTTATATTTATTTCATCATTATCTCAATTAAAATCAATTAATATATATTTAATCTATATATTAACATTTAACAATAATGATGATTTAATTAAATATATGCGAATACATATTTAAACGTAATTTCACTTATTTAATTTTTCTAATAAATTAAATAAAGGCTACGACCTCAGCAAATTTAATTGCACTGTGAAATTACCAAAATACCCTTTCACCTAAAAAAGGTAAAAACGCCCTTCTTTCTTCTTGGCTCTTAAATTATCTTCTATGTGTGTGACCCATAGGCTCCTCATCATACCGGTAGTGTATATTATCGTGATTAACACCAATTAATTGTCTCACTAATACACAGACCAAGATTGGTCCCTAGCAAGACATCATGGCCACCCGATAAATTCGGATTGGCAAAGTAAAGTACACAATCCACGATATGGTTACCGTATAATTTTGATCCTTTCATCATACGTTATCTCGACGAGATGAAGGCATATAAATAGTGTCAACCTTCGGTTACTCTCGATATTATGTATTCAGTTTCTGGACTAATGACCCGTATTATAATCCAGATAGAGCAACAACTCAATCCCACTGTGGCCACAACTTTAGTGTCATTGCCATATACTGAATTGCGCCGTGAGATAACTTCTCTTGTACCCAGGAGTGATGAATCCTCTGTCAATCCATCATAGTCTTGATACACTCCTTGATGCAACCAATCATCATCGTATCGACAGCTCTTAATAGAACTGTGTTAGGTTAGTGTCAAACTGCACCAATCGGTGCACAAGACACTCCCGGTGATCTCAAGTCTAAGGATCACATGCACCACCATTCGTTAGAGGATTTGTTCCATAGACATTGGGGTTACCATCCATATGGAATCCTCTGGCGGGTCTGTCCAGCGAGCTTGCTATGGTGTATTCACCTACAACAAGCATCCATGTGTTGCACCAGGTTGTCACCAAACAACCTTGACAAGCAAGATCCAGTCACTGGCTTTCGATAGGGTCGTTTAACACTATGATAGCCTTATCGTATTATCTGTGCCCTTACTTCAGAATAATACTAGGGCTACGGACGTTTCTAGAATAGCCACCATATGTGTTCATAGGGTTCTCACTATCAAGATTTGAAACACTTGATACCCTTGTCACGATTCTACCATTCCAAGGACATATATCAATACATATTGCAATAATAATGATTTACGCGATATAGAATAAAATGCATTTTATTGATTAATGAACATTATTACAAAGAGTCAATTCTACAATAATTGATTGGTTCTAGGGCATCTACTCTAACAAAAATAGGGATAATGGCATGATTTTAGGAATTTAATCCCATGATTCTTGGCGTGATTGATAGGATGTATGAACGGCTCCCGTGATCTTCTCCTTGATTTTTGGAGATAAGGCTTATCCATTATGGAAAAATAACTGACCGACAGCTCGCTCCAATCTGATTGTTGCTTCACTATTTACCCTGAACTATAGCTCACTCCGAGCTATTGCTTGATCCGAGCTGATCGTGCATCCTCACACAACATTTGCCACTAGTTTTTGTCATCAAAATTTGGCTAATAACTACGAGTTCAAAACCGTGGCCACGGTGGAATCGAGTTAGTGCTCAAATCCGATTTTATATAGTCGTAGATTTGACAACCAAATATAAACATGTCAAGGTCAATATTTGAAGTAGACACTATTTCTGTACTTCAAACCTTGATGAGATATAAGATGAAGAAATGGATCGAATTGCACGGTAACCATACTATAGAACAGGTAAGCCTAAATCGCTGATTCTTTATTTACTGGGGAATCATGATGCCTTGCTAGAGACCAATCTTGATTGGTGTACGAAAACATTAATTGGTTAATACTTAATTAGTAATCGGGACACTCTTGGCAAAATAAAAAGCATTCGGGTCACACACATATAAAGTAGTTAAGTGAGAATAAGAAATGGAAGGACAATTTTGTCTTTGGGCTAAAAAGGGTATTTCAATCATTTGGGAGTCTAAGGACATTTTTCGTCATTTTGAGCGAAAAGAGCACTTTGGTAATTTTGCTAGGGTTGACGCCATTATCCAATGTTTATATTGGAGGAATTTTAGTAAAATTGGATTCATATTAATTTTAATTAATATGAAGGAATATATTTAATTCAAATTAAATATATTAAAACCCATATATTAAATATGAAAAATATTTATAAATATGTATGGATTAAATAAATAGTAATATTTATTTAATTAGAATATGTATTTATATAGTTTATAGAGAATATCCTTAAGAGATATTCTAATTCCATTTATTAAGGATTGCAGTCCAATCCAAATAGGAATTAAATGATTCACAATCCTAATTGAGTTCTTATTTGGGATTGCACTACATAAAGGGTCAATGGGTTTTGAATTGAAACACAATTAAAACACAATTGAAGCACAATTCTTTCATAAGTTGTTTTTCCAAATTTGAGAGCAAAAATAACTCTCCCAAATAAACTCTAGCTACCAACCTTAGAGAGAGAAATAAACCCTAGCCGCCAACCCTAGAGACTTCATAAATGTGAGCTACATCTTGTGTTAGGGGGGTGTGCTCTATGGATTTACCAGGGATAGCCTAGTTCCCAAGGGGATGATTGACCTCCTCGTGACTCTGGAGACGGAGCCCAAAATCAGGATGGTGATGGTTGAATTTTTAGTGGTAGACTGCCCTACCTCATACAATGTCATCCTCGGAAAGCCGATCTTGGATGACTTGAGCGTAGTCACATCAGTCCGTTGCCAAGAAATGATGTTTCTCAATCCCGATGGGGTCACGATGATCAGGAGCTGCAGAAAGGAATCTTGGGAATGTTACAACAGGGCCATACACATGGCACAAAAGTGGTCACTCCCGAGAACAATGGTTATAGCAGAGTCCAAGCCAAACCTCGGACCACTCAAGGATACAATAGATCCTCACATCCATAGAGAAGAACCCGTAAAAGAGCCAACAGAATAGCTGCGAGAAATAAGTGCCAGCGAGGAAGATCCGACTTGTGTACTGAAGATCGGCAACAGTTTGAGCGGAGAAATGGTCAATAATTTAGTGGGGTTCCTAAAAAAAAACCTCGACATGTTCTCATGGGTGCATCCAGATATGGTGGGGATTAACCCTGAGGTAATGTGCCACAGGTTGAATCTCGACCCTAAGGCTCGACCCATAAGACAAAAAAGAAGATCTATGGATGCAGAGTGCTCACAAGCGCTCAAAGATGAAGTTGACAAACTTCTAAAAATCAACTTTATTAGAGAAGTCAAATACCCAGACCGACTTTCCAACTCGGTCCTGGTCAAAAAGTTGAATAGCAAATGGTGGACTTGCGTCGACTTCACAAATCTAAACAAAGCCTATTCGACAGCTTTTCGCTACCACGAATAGACCAGCTAGTAGATGCGACAATTGGGAATGCCCTACTTAGCTTCATGGATGAGTACTCGGGATATAACCAAATCCTAATGTACCAACGTGGTGAAGAGCATACCTCCTTTATTACTTACTATGGAATTTATTGTTATAGGGTTAAGCCGTTTGGCCTTAAGAATGCTAGGGCAACCTACCAACGCTTAGTGAACAAGATATTCGCTGACCAAATCGGCAAGACCATGGAGGTGTACATTGACGACATGCTTGCCAAGTCAAAGGTTGTAGAAAGCCACATTAAGCATCTCGGGGAAATGTTTAACATCCTTAGAAAATACCAAATGAAGCTCAACCCCTTAAAGTGTGCTTTCAGGGTAAACTTTGGGAAATTCCTAGGTTTCTTCGTGAACCAATGGGGTGTAGAAGCCAACCCAAAGAAGATTCAAGCTCTGCTCAATATAAAAAGCTCGACCAACATAAAACATGTACAAAGCTTGACAGGATGTGTGGCCATACTAAATAGATTTGTTTCTGGAGCCACAGACATATGTTTACTATTTTTTGAGACCCTGAAAGGAAAGAAAGGTTTCAAGTGGATAGAGGAGTGTGAGAGAGCCTTCCAGGAGCTGAAGAAACATTAGGGACAACCACCTTTATTGTCAAAGCCCATCCAGGGTAAGCCATTGTTATTGTACTTATCGGTATCAAAGTCTGTTGTTAGCGCGACATTGGTACGCGAGGAAGGAAGAGTGCAATGGCTGGTATACTACGTAAGCAAAAGACTGCTCGATACGAAAACAAGGTACCCTAAGATGGAGAAGCTCGCCCTTGCCCTTTTCATCGCTGCCAAAAAGCTGCGACCCTATTTTTAGACATACTCCATTCACGTGCTGACCAACTTCCTTTTGAAGAAGATAATGCAAAAGGCCGAGGCATCGAGTAGGTTAATCTAGTGGACAATAGAGATGAGTCAGCAAGGCATCAGTACATCTCGAGGACAGCAACCAAAGGTCAGGCCTTGACAGATTTCATATATGAACTCTCATATCAACCAGAAAGTGAGTCAAGCCTTGCCAAAGACAGGTACCTCAGAAGATATCGACTAGCAGAAACCGAAGCTCGATGACTTCTGGCAATGGACTTTATATGTAGATGACTCCTCGAATGAGAAAAAGGTAGGAGCAGGGCTCTTGCTCGAAAGTCTTGAGGGAAACCTGTTCATGTTAGTGTATATTAGTGTATGCCCTAGAAACCATTCGTGTTGTCGGTTTCAGAGCATTTTGTCTTGTCTCTATATATATCATAAATAATAGAAGAAAGAGTTCTTCAATTCATATATGTAAATTGCTTCCCTTATTCAGTCATGCATTTAAAATAAAGTATGTATATGAATTGTCCAGATGATTCATTTAATCAGTAAATGAATTATCGAAAAGGGTTCCCTCACTTAAGCAATATAATTTGGGCAACTATATTGCACAAAATAGGCATATCGGATGCTTTCGAAAGATATCATGAGTGATATAAGTACGAATGACGATGATAGTCATGTCAGCGGGGGCATTGGTATGGATTAACGGTTGGTGGCTTGTTTTTTCAAACGTGAAGGAATAACGACAAATCACTTGGAAAAAAGCATGTAGTCAATGATTTATCGCTTGGTTATCTCTGCACGATGCAGTCCTTTGACCTGAGACATTGTAGTCGGATCCGATATGGATGCGTATGGTTCATACGGGTGTATAAGTACGAGACTAATCATGTTTCATACAATAAAGCCTATTTGGTCATGCGTTGTTCATATGAAACGAAGCGATGGTCAAAAGGGGATCCATTGACTTCGGAAATATAGGATCGGGAGTATCGACTCCATCCCGGATTGAGTTCCTAGACGAACATCGATAAATGTCAGAAAACAGAATCTCTGGCTAGAGTCTATTATTAGTCATACAAAAGCAAGTTTGTGATGACGAGTTCCGGACATATTGATCGACGATTCGGTAGAAGATAGTTTTGACGTTCCATGAATCCGTGCTCGATCAGGATATCTCAATTGAGGGACTTTACCTACATGGTACGTATGATCTGAAATGGGTCGATGAAGTATTTCTTCATCGTGGTTTAGGGACTATGGCACATTGCTAGATGTATACCATAGTCGTTAGGCCTCCGGACAGGTTTTCGGATTCATCCAGAACCGGCTCACGGCTAATCCACGGTGGACCTACATGGTCACACCAATAGCCTTGAAGTTAGAGAAGGATGAGAGAGAAATGATTATCCGAAGAGGGCTAGCACCTTCCGAGGGTAATAACGGGATTTCTATAGTAATAGTTACGTAGAAAATTATTTGTGACATTTTACGGGTTAAAATGGTCAAGCAATAATTAATTATATTTAATTATTATATCTTAAAGTGTTAAGATTAATGAGATGAACAAAAATAACCTTTTAATAGTTAAAGGGTTAAAAGGGTAAATTTATGGGTTGTTAATGTAAACTAGTTTAGTTTACATGGGCCCTTGAATAATATTGATTATTCAAAGGGTAGCATATTAAATTCGTGGGGTCCCTTTATAAAATAAGATTTTATTGGGCTTGGAAGTGAAAAATAAATAATTGCAAAATTGCCCAAGTATATATAAGTGCAAAAGGTTGCATTTCTGTTCATTCTTGACTTGTTCACAAAAACACAAACAAGATACTCTCTCTCAAGCCCACGGCCACTCTCTAATCTCTCAAGGTGGTGTTAAAGTGTGAAGGTTTCATCCTTTTGAAACTATTCTTCATCAATCCAAAGCAAAGGAGTAGGTATAATTTCATTTCCATGCTTAGTATGAAAAACAGTTTTTGAATCCATCCTTTTATGCTTTCTTCTCCATTTCCACCACTCTTTATGTATGCATGCTGTTCTTACAAATGGTATCAGAGCTGAAAGCTCCTTGCATGTCAATTTTATAAGCTAAAATGACATTTTCCATGTGTTCATATGTTCATCAAACTTGGTTGAGTTTGCATGTTAGTTATATGGTTCAAAAATGATTTTTTCATAGTAGATCTTTACATGCATGTCTCGGCCAAACATAGATCAGAGGTAGATGTTCATTTTTCTTCTCATTCTCATATGTTTTGAATGATGATAATGGTTATAATGAGCATGCCTTTGTAATGGATGAGTTGTTTGATGTAATAAGCATGTTTGATGCATGTGTGATTCTCGGCCATCTCTTTGTTTTGGGAAAACAGATTTTTCTTCTTGCTCTAATATGTTTGGATGATGGTTAAAGCATGTTTGGATGATGGTTATAGCATGTTTGGATGATGGTTATTGCATGAGATGTGTTGAGAACTACATGCATGAATATATGTCATTTTCGGCCATGACTAGTTTTGCCATAAGATATGTCATTTCATTCATGTATTGATGAATGATGTTTTAGGAAATGTTGCATGATGATTCATTTAGAAAAATGTTCATGCATGTTCATTTCCATTACTTTGATTAAATGGTTTATGCTTTGACATGCTAAATGTGTTATCTTTAATTTGATTAAAGTATATTTTTGCATGAAGTGTATGGAAATGTTGCAAGTGTTTAGTGGTGGAATTTGATGCTAGCATAAAGTTATGGATTATTAATTCATATGATGAATGTGATATTATGTATGTATGATGGTGGTACTTTTAATGTAGGATGTTTAATTTGATTAAATTATCTTATAATGCATCATTGCATGGCATAAATTATTATATTTTTGAAATGTAATAATTTGGTTGTTTGAATGGTTTCAAAAATTGATGATGCAAGATGACATGGTTGTCTTTGAGAAGACAAATGTGTCATAAAAAGTATTACTGTAGTTAAAAGTAACTTGTGTCATAAAATGATTACTCTTGGAGTAATATATCCCATTTATCTATGTCTTGCATGACTTTTGTGAAAAGCATTGAAATGATGATAATAGTTAAATAATATATATCTTTGGGTGGAATATGACAAAAGTGTTTGTGTAATGTGTAATTGTTGCATGGCCAAATTACCACATGCATATATATATATATATATATATATATATATATATATACACTTTAAGTAATTGTTTATATTCATGCCTTTAACTAATTGTTTATTATATTTGATATGAATGTTTAATATTTATTTATGTGATGAATGAATATTAGATTAGAGGGTTGATCATGGGCGCCATTTGGTTTTCAAAATATTCAAAAGTGTTTGTAATATTCTTTTATTAAATGGCTTGTAATAATTAAATTTTATTTATTTATTTTAATCGGGCCTACGTGCCTAAGATCCAATTTGTAATGGAATCGGCTAGGACGGGAACCGAAGAGCATCCGGATGACGCATCCAATCAAGATATAGTATTAGGGTAAATAGTTTGCCTTTAGGATGTATTTTGAAAAGCCCCATGGTCAACCCACATGCTTTAATTTATGCATATATGTGATATGTATGAATGGTTAATTAAACATGGCATGCTAAAAATGAATTAACTAAAGGTTAAACCTAAATCTCCCCAATTTAAAATTATTAAATCCAAGTCTCCCATTGTGGGATAACTAAATTCTTTGATATAAATTTTAATATCCCAAGATTTCTATTATGTGAGGGATATAATCTTTATATCATAGAATTAAGTTGATCTTGTTCTTGGATGGATATTTTCACCTTGACCAAGATTTCTATTATGTGAGGACATGATGAAAATGTCATCCTAAGAAAGCACAATGGTTCAAATTTAACCAGCCTAGGGTGTTAGAGTAGATGCCCTAGAGGCCAATCAATTATTGTAGAATTGACTCTTTGTAATAATGTTCATTAATCAATAATAAAAGGCATTTTTATTCTATATCGCGTAAATAATTATTATTGCAATATGTATTGATATATGTCCTTAGAATGGTAGAACTGTGACGAGGGTATCAAGTGTTTCAAATCTTGATAGTGAGAACCCTATGAGCACATATGGTGGCCATTCTAGAAACGTCCGTAGCCCCAAGATATTCTGGAAGGTAAGGGCACGTATAATACCGGTAAGGCTATCATAGTGTTGAACGACCACCCGAAAGCGCGGTGTGATCTCACTTGTCAAGGTTGTTTGGTGACAACCACGTGCAACACATGGGTGCTTGTTGTAGGCGGATATACCGCAAAGGCAAGTTCACTCCTGACCCTCCCACCGAGAGGATTCCATATGGATGGTAACCCCAGTGTCTATGGAACAAATCCTCTAACGAATGGTGGTGCATGTGATCCTTAGACTTGAGATCACCGGAGCGCCTTGTGCACCGATTGGTGTAGTTTGACACTAGCCTAATGCGCTCTTTTCGTGAGCTCCTCAATACGGTGGTGATTGGTTGCATCGAGGAGTGTATCAAGACTATGGTGGATTGACAGAGGATTCATCACTCTCGGAGTACGGAGGAAGTTATCTCACGGCGCAATTCAGTATATGGCGATGACACTAAAACTGTGGCCATAGTGAGATTAAGTTGTTGCTCTATCCGGATTATAATATAGGTCATTGGTCCGGAAGATAAACATAATATCGAGAGTAATCGGAGGTTGACACTATTTCTATGTCTTCGCCCCCTCCGAGATAACGTATGATGAAAGGATCGTATTGTACGGTAACCATATCATTGACAGTAGCTACTTTGCTGAATCCAAATCTATCGTTTGGCCATGGTGCCTTGCTTAAGGGGGAGGGCCAATCTTGGTCTGTGTATTAGTGAGATGATTAATTGGTGTTAATCGCGATACTATACACTACCGGTATGATGAGGAGCCTATGGGTCACACACATAGAAGATAATTTAAGACTCAAGAAGAAGAGAGGGCGTTTTCGTCTTTTTTGGGTGAAAGGGATATTTTGGTAATTTCACAGTGCAATTAAATTTGCTGAGGTCGTAGCCTTTATTTAATTTGTTAGAAAAATTAAATAAGTGAAATTTCGTTTAAATATATGTTCGCATAAATTTAAATAAATTATCATTATTGTTAAATGTTAATATATATTAATTGATTTTAATTGAAATAATGATGAATTAAATTAAAATATCTAAACGGGAGTATTTGGCAAATTTGGGGGTGTTTGGGTTGGAGCCCAAGCCCATTCCCATTCCATATGGGAATAGGGCAACTAAAATAAGGCTATAAAGGAAAAGGTTTTAGTTGAAAGAATGAGAGATGTGTGTTATTTTATTATTTCATTCTTCAATTGAAAAAGGAAAAACCCTCAAGCCCCAAATACTCTCCCACGCCACTTTACTGTTTGATTGAAAATCAAACACTTTCTTTTGTTTTCTTCTTGATTTCTTAAGGCTAAGGAGGATCTAGCAAATCCCTCCTTGGTTCTTGTTGATTGTCTTCGTGTGGACCTCTACGGTTCGATCCTACGCTTGGATCGGTAGCAAACACGTTCAGAGACAATATTGGTGGAGCCTCGAAACGTGGGTATGGTTTCTTAAACCTTGAAGGTGATTTTTGCGATTTGATTATTTTAATGTAAACGTGGATTTTTGTACTGGATCTTGGTTCTAAGGAACGATCCATAGAGTTTATATTTTTGTTTTCCGCCTACGTAATCGGGTCGCTTTACTAACAAAGGGTGGTATCGAGCCTCCGGGTATCAAATTTTACAGTTTATTATATGATTTATAACATGTATTTGATTGATATCATGTTGTTTTTGAAAAATCTGCAAAATCTGAAAAATCTGTTTATGGATGAATGATTCAAATGATAAACTGGTTTAATAATGTGTCGATGATTGATATATTGGTTGGTTAATATCCTGATTGAACGTATGTGCGTTTGATTTGATTTGGATTCGTGTTTATACACAAAAACGTGAAGCTACAAAAATGAATCGTGTACAAAAAACGCAAAAAACGTGGAATCGATGGGGAATTCGGGGATTTCGTGTCTCAGCTTTGTCGCGGCGAGGAGCCTCTGGAAAGTTTCGCGCGGCGAAGATAAAACCTTCACCGCGGCGAAGCTTGTAGCTTTCCTAGTTCTGTATTTTTTGCAAAGGGTCTAATCTGTAGTTTTTAATAACCTGTAAAGCCAATGTACATTCTGCACATTTAAGAGGGTAATTAATTAATAAACCCACCCAATTCAAAAATTGATTATTTTTGAAATGTATGCTTTGTACTTGTTTGTATATTGCATGGTGCCCGGTACATGAGCCTTAGACCTAAGGGTGAATGTTTTAAATTATTTTGGGTATGTATGGTTGTAATATTTTTAAAAAAATAGGGCCTGCGTGTCCTGCCTTCTCTCCTCTTCTTGATGTACATTCTTTTCTCATCTCATTCCCCTCGAATGTAAATCGAGGTTTCTAAATTTGTTGATGTAAAATTAGTTTAATATTAATTTTATTGTAAATTTAGAATGATGTTTTTGTAATGTACTTAGAGTCGGAGCAAAGGGATGGGCAACCATACTTGAGGACTCAAGATGTTTATTACAGGACCCCTAGGTGACCCACCGATTCCTCTAGGCTCGAGGAGATCGGTTTTAGTTAGGCCATGTACCGACACGTTTAATATTTTGTTTAGAATGCATGCTAAGGTTGAATGTTGAATAACATGCCAAACAATGTCATTCTAACAAAGATAATAATCTGATGAGACATTAAATATCAAACCCTCAATTAAAGTATATTAAGTCACAAATGCCTTCCATCACCATGGTTTTTAATCAAACCAATCGCTCGGCCGAAACCTTGTTCGCCAAAGCGAAGGGTACACTTCTACCAGTGGGAGGTTAAAATTCATTGGAGTTTTCCTTAATGGTGATGAGTCAACTTAAAATGACCGTTTTGCTTGTTCGCTAAAGCGAAGGTTGATAAACGCGTCATAGGCAAAGTAGAGCAGTACACATATTATGTGTACGTGGTGACATGTAGTGTCCACTCTATTGATACTGAGAATCACACTTGAGGACAATGGTTGGTGCCATTGGATTGTGTGATTGGCTTGTTGGCTTTTTCACATTTGAGGTTGATAGTGGGAGCTATCAAGCTGGTGGAATTAAGTCTGTTAGCCAACCTAATCAACTCATTTTGGCTTGTTCGCCAAAACGAAGGTTTGGAATGGGCAAGATGGGATCTCGGTCCACTAGGAAAGCCAACGGGCTTTCCCGAGTTAATAGTGAGGGCTATTGGCTTGAGTAAAATAGCGGGAGCATCGTTTAATAAAAGACCATATTAAATAATAATGAACTTTATAATAACTTTATCTTTTCTGCAATTGTAGATTCACCAAAATGAGCATTACGAACTGCGACCGATAATCGAAAAAAGAAAACAGTTGGATGGATTCAATTTCTCGATCGTATCGTAATCTTCGGATTATACTCAAGTCAAAAAAGAAATTGTATATCTTGAAAAGCCATACATGGTGAGCCTGATCCCCTCGATGCCACTCGAAGTTAAGGATACTTATCAAAAGTTCCTTGATGATGTTGATAGCGTTCTTGCTTGATGTTAGCATCGATGACACCTATGCGCAAAAGCAAAGATGAGAATATGGATGCTTCTTCCATTATTCTACACCTCAAGGAGCTATTTGAAACAAATGCTCGACATGAGAGGTATAAGGTGTCGAAAGCCTTTGCTTGGGAGTCGCCTACCGAGGGTGCCCAAGTTGGTCCTCATGTGCTCAAGATGATTGGAGCACATTGGGAGAGGCTCGAGACTTTGGGATGCGGGCTTAGATGCAGAATTACAAATGGATTTAATTCGCAATCCTTGTCGACTCATATGGCTCCGTTCATAATGAATTTCAATATGAACACGATGGAAAAGGAAAACCCCCGTCGTAACTTCCGAACATGCCGAGGACTACAGAGCGGGGACTTGAAAAAGTCCAAACCTCGTTTTTACTAGTTGCTAGTAAAGCAAAGGGTAAAGGGTAACGGCAAGGGTAAGGCCAAGGCCAAACCCTGCCCAAGCCCAAGCCTAAAGGACAGGTTACTCTTGGGCCTCGAGTGGCATAGGAAAGGGGCAAGGTAGTCCTTGGCTTCTTTTGTGGCAAGCTTGGCCACCTGGAGGAAACTCCTTGCAAGGCTTTCCTCGCAAGCAAGAAGAAGTCGAGGCTACGACTTTAGGTACTTTCATGATTGAGATTAACTTCTCCCTTAACATTCTTGGGTCATGGACACAGGGATGTGGTACTCACATTTGTACCGATATGCAGGAACTAAGGCGAGTAGAGTGCTCGCCAAGGGGAGAGGTGGACCTACGAGTTGGAAATGGAGCACATGTGGGCTGTATTAGCTATAGGGACTTATTGTTTATCTTTGCCTACGGGCTTGTTATTAGAACTACATAACTGTTATCACGTACCTTCTATTTGTAGAAATATTATTTCAGTATCCGTTTTGGATAATATGGGGGTATCATTTTGAGATATCTAATGGATTGTTGTCCTTTAGTTTGAATGGTATTCTATTTAGAATTGCAAGGTTATATAATGGATTATATGTTCTTGATTTAAACAATAAAGATATTCTCAATATTGAAACCAAGAAAGCTAAACATAGCGATCAAAACCAAACATATCTCCTCGGCATTATAGATTGTGTCATGTTAATAAGACTCGCATTGCAAAACTTCAAAGGGATGGAGTTTTGGCCCTTTGACTTCCGGGTCCATTTGAGGTATGCGAGTCATGCCTTTAGGCAAGATGACCAAGTCTCCTTTCACAAGACAAAGTGAAAGGGTTCTTTGAACATAGGCATCATCCATAGTGATGTATGTGGTCCACTAATAGTTGAAGCCGGAGGTGGATATTCATACTTCATCACCCATTTCATGATGATTTCGTAGATATGGTTATGTCTACCCTTATTTGAGACATAAATCGAAGCCTTTGATAAATTCAAGGAATTCGATGAAGTCGAATATGTTGGGCAAAGTATTAAAGCTCTTCGATCGGATCGAGGAGGTGAACACTTAAGCTTAGGGTTTTGAGTACACCGAAGGAATGTGGGATAGTATCACAACTCACCCCTCTTTATACACCCCAAACACAATGGAGTGTCGAAAGGAGGAATAGGACCTTACTTGACATGGTTAGGTCCATGATGAGTTTTAGTGATTTACCCTTTGCACGTCGTTATAGGGTTATGCCCGAGAGCCCGTGACTCACGTTTTGAAGCCGTGTCCGTCAAAGTACGTAGTAAGACTTCATATGAGCTATGGGAGTGGGCGAAAGCCCAACTTGTCTTATCTAAGGATTTGGGGTTGCGAAGCTTATGTTAGAAATTGACTTCGAACAAAGTCTTGGGCCCTTTTAAATCCTATAAATGTATATTGTGGGGTATCCAAAGGAGACCAAAGGATACTATTTCTACCACCCGAGAGCGCAAAATTTTTGTTACTCGATCGGTGTCTTCCTAGAAAAGGAATATTTTTCTAGAAGTACTAGTGGGAGAAAAGTAGAACTCGATGAAGTTCTAGAACCACAAGATATACTAGCGAAGGCGGGGATGATGTGCCACAAGAAGTGGTTGAGCATCATGAGGAGGTTACTCCACAACTTGTGGATCAAAGTCCCAACCATCTCAGGGTAGCACAAAGAGTCGTATAGATCCTGGGAGGGAGTACGCCATGAGCCCGGGGAGAGATACGGTTATCTCGTGACTCAACATAGTGACGTACTAGTCTACCAAGACGATGAACCCGTAACCTACGAAGACGCTTATATCGGATCGCATTCCATTAAATAGCTTGAAGCCATGAAATTTGAGATGGACTCCATGTACGAGAACCAAGTGTAGTCTGGCTGGGTGAACCACCTAAGGAGGGTAAAACCCATAGGGTGTAAATGGGTCATCAAGAAGAAGCGACATGGATGGCAACGTGCATACCCTTATAAAGCACGGCTTTGGTTGCCAAGGTTTTCAAACAAATTCATGGCATTGACTATGAAGGAAACCTTTTCGCGGTTGCCATGATTAAATCCCATCGGGATTATGCTTGCAATTGCTTGCATATCATGACTATGAGATTTGGCAAATGGATGTCAAAACTACTTTCTGACGGAAACCTTGGGGAGGAGGATGTGTATATGACACAACTTTGATGGTTTCTTTCTTGATAGTCAAGCTAATAAGGTATGCAAGTTGCAGAAGATCCATTTATGGACTCAAGCAAGCAAGGAGGCCCTTTGGAACATTCGTTTTGATGAAGCGGAGTAAAAAGAATTCGGTTTTATTAAGAAGCGAAGATGGGAGCCTGTGTTTACAAGAAAGTGAGTGGGGAAGCGCGGTAGCATTCCTAGTGTTGTATGTCGATGACATACCTTCGATCGGGAATGATATACGGGAACTGCAATCGGTAAAGACTTGGTTATCCAAGTGCTTTTCCATGAAGGACTTAGGGAAGGCACCTACATCCTTGGCATAATGATCTATCGTGATAGATCACGAGGGTTGGCTTGGCCTAAGTCGGGAAGTGCATATATTGACAAAAGTACTTAACGATTCAAGATGGAAGAATCAAGAAAGGATTTCTTTCGATGTCACAATAGGTGTTTATCTCTCTAAGGAATTATGTCCTAAAACACAAGATGAGAGAGATAGAATGAAGAGGATCCCCATATGCATCAGAATTGGATCCATCATGTATGCCATGCTATGTACTCGGATTGATGTCTCATGTGCTTTGAGCACTTGTAGTAGATATCAATCGGATCCCAGTGAGCGTCGGATAGGCTTGTCAAGAATATTCTTAAGTACTGAAGAGGACTAAGGATATGTTCTTGGTTTATGGAGGAAGATGAGCTCACCTTTGTAAGAGGATACGTGATGCTAGTTTCCCAACGGACAAAGATGATTATCGATCGCAATCGGGGTTTGTATTTTTGTCTCATAGGCGGTGTAGTGAGGCTGGAAGAGCTCAAGCAAAGCTACTTTAGCTGACTTCTACAATGGAAGTGAGTATATTGCATTGTCGGAGATGCGACCAAGGAGGTAAGTCACGGATTAAGAAGTTCGTCCCGCTGAACTTGGTGTGGTTTCCCACCCGATTGTTGATCCTATAGGCGTCTATTGTGACAACAATGGAGCAATTGCTCAAGCCGAGGGGAACCCACGGTCTCATTAAGAAGTCCCGGACACATACTTTCGGATGATTCCATCTCATCGGAGGAGAGATAGTTGAGAAAAGGAAAGGCGTGCAAGGATTAGTAAAAGTGCATGCCCCGCGACAATCTCGCAGATCCAGCGACAAAGCCTCTCGTCGCGGAGAAGCATGAAAGGCACTTGAGATAATTTGGTATTAAATACATGAATGATTGGCTATAGTGCAAGTGGGAGATTATTAGAGTAGATGCCACTAGAGGCCCATCAATTATTGTAGAATTGACTCTTTGTAATAATGTTCATTAATCAATAATAAAGGCATTTTTATTCTATATCGCGTAAATCATTATTATTGCAATATATATTGATATATGACCTTAGAATGGTAGAAGCCCGTGGACGGAGGGTATCAAGTGTTTCAAATCTTGATAGTGAGAACCCTATGAGCACATATGGTGGCCATTCTAAAGAACGTCTGTAGGCGAATATGTACGAGTAAGGGAAACACGAGATAATCGATAAGCTATCATAGTGTTGAGCGACCATGTCGAAGCGTGGTTTGATCTCACTTGTCAAGGTTGTTTTGGTGACAACCGGTGCAACACATGGGTGCTTGTTGTAGGCGGATATACCGGCACAGTTCAATTTCCCGGATTCCCGGACCCATCGAGAGGATTCCATATGGATGGTAACCCGGTGTCCCCTATGGAACAAATCTTCCTAATGAATGGTGGTGCATGTGATCCTTAGACTTGAGATCACGGAGCGCCTTGTGCACCCGATTGGTGTAGTTTTGACACTAGCCCCTAACGCAAGGCTTTCGTTTTGAGTTTCACCAATACGGTGGTGATTGGGCGATCGGGGAAGAGTGTATCAAGACTATGGTGGATTGATAGAGGATTCCATCACTCCCGGAGGTGCAAAGGGAGGAGTTTTCTCACGGTGCAATTCGGAGGTATATGGCGATGACACTAAAGCTGTGGCCATAGTGGGATTGAGTTGTTGCTTTCTATTCGGATTATAATATAGGTCATTCCGGTCGTTTAAACTAAATACATAATATTGAGAGTAATCGGAGGTTGACACTATTTCTATGCTTTCGTCTCGTCGGGGAGGATAACGTATGATGAAAGGATCGTATTGTACGGTAACCATATCGTTGTGGTTAGCTACTTTGTTGAATCCAAATCTATCGGTGGCCATGATGCCTTGCTTGAGGGGCCCAATCTTGAGTACGTGTATTAGTGAGGACGATTAATTGGTGTTAATCGCGATACTATACACTACGGTATGATGAGGAGCCTATGGGTCACACACATAGAAGATAATTTTAAGACTCAAGAAGAAAGAAGGGCTTTTCGTCTTTTTTGGGCCCCGGGAAAAGGGTATTTTGGTAATTTCACGGTGCAATTAAATTTCTTTGAAGGTCAAGTAAGCCTTTTATGTAATTTGTTAGAAAAATTAAATAAGTGAAATTCCCGTTTAAATATATGTTCGCATATATTTAAATAAATTATCATTATTGTTAAATGTTAATATATATAATATATATTAATTGATTTTAATTGAAATAATGATGAATTAAATTAAAATATCTAAATGGGAGTGTTTGGCAAATTTGGGGTATTTGGGTTTGGGAAAGGGCCCAAGCCCATTCCATATGGGAATAGGGCAACTAAAATAAGGCTATAAAAGAAAAGGTTTTAGTTGAAAGAATGAGAGATGTGTGTTATTTTATTTTTTCATTCTTCAATTGAAAAAAAGGGAAAAACCCTCAGCCCCAAAATACTCTCCCCACGCCCACTTTATTTCGGCTTTGATTGAAAAATCAAACCCACTTTCTTTGTTTTTCTTCTTGATTTCTTAAGGGCCAAGAGGATCTAGCAAATCCCCTCATTGGTTCTTGTTGATTGTCTTCGTGTGGACCTCTACGGTTCAATCCTATGCTTGGATCGGTAGCAAACACGTTCGAGGAGACAATATTGGTGGAGAACCTCCAAAGCGTGGGTATGGTTTCTTAAACCTTGAACCTTTGATTTTTGCAGATTTGATTATTTTTAATTTTGTAAAGCGTGATTTTGGTACCCGGATCTTGGTTCTAGAGCGATCCATATAGTTTATGTTTTTGTTTTTCCCGCTTTCCCGCAGATGGGTTCGTTTACTAACATAGGGTACCAAGAATTCTATTATGTGAGGTATCGAGCGGGGACAAGGAATATGAATCAAACCTTATATAGTGATATAAAAGGAAAAAGAGTTTCCTACTTATTAGACTTAATTAACCAAGAATTCTATTATGTGAGGTTAATTGAATTTGATAAGAAATTGATTCCCCCAACCCCCTTTAAGAAATTTAATCCAACGAAAATTTTTTTGGATCCTATTTAAGGGAGTGTAGGACTCGAATAAAATAGTGGGAGCCAATTTGATTATGCATTGAAAGGTTTTAAAAGATTACAAGACACTAATAAAATTACTTTTCTTTGCGTTTCATCTTTGTGATAAATAATCGAAAAAATGGCTAACAATGTTCTCCTAAGGATAATGGACAATAACATGTTAATCGGATTCCCAACCTAAAGATTGGCTAAGAAATCTTAGAATTGTTCTAGATTTTGAAAAGAATTGCCTATGTCCTAGAAGCACCTCTTCCACTTGATATTGGACCGGATGCTCCTGGTTGGAGGCTTGATTCTCTTGAAAAGTGGAGAGAGGATACAGGAGGGCTAAAAATTACATGCTTAAGCCTCCCATGAATAGAGAACTTCAAACTAAGCATGAAGAGGTTTCAAATGCTTATGATATCCTCATAGCTCTACAAAGGGTTGTATAGCGAAAATCCGAGTGGTTGAGTATGGATGTGTTGCATTCCTCTTTAGCATGAAGTTGAGGGGAGTACCTCCGCTGATCATACTCTTAAAATGATCAATGGATTAGATCGAATGGATGGATATGGGGTGGTCCATGCCAAACCGCCTCAAGTGAATTTGATTCTACAATCCCTTTCTCCAAGTTATAAACCGTTTATAACTAACTACAATCTCAATAGGATTGAGAGAAACCTCTGAATTGCTAAATGAGCTTAAAAAAAAAGAAAAAAAATTTCACAAAAGGCAGAGTGTGAAAGGAAAGGACATGAGGATGTCTTTGTCGCCTCCACCCTTTAGCAAGGCCCATAAAAAGCCCCAAAGTGCTACCAAAGAAAGGTTCAAAAGTTGGACCCCTAAAGAATAAGAGCTTCAAGAAGCAAGGCCGGCAAAGGCGGAAGAAGAAGGCCAATGCAAAAGGAAAATGTTTCCCACGTGAGGAAGATGGACATTGGAAGAGGAATCGCCTCAATACGACATCAAGAAAGGGAAAAAGGAAGTGGTATGAACCAATGTCTTATGATTGAATATGAATTAAGTGTTAATTCAGGATAGTCATTTCTTGGATATTAGATTCCAACAGGCAACATCTCATGTTTGTATGTCTTTGTAGGTACTTGAGAATAGTTACGAGGTGACAAAGGGCGAGATCATTTTGAGGATGGCAAATGGGGCCACGGAGTTGCGGCAGCCATGGCCAGGGACTTGCCCACTAAGACTACCTTTAGGACATGTTTTGAATTTGTTTAAAGTATTGTACTTTGAAAAGGCCACTAGAAACATCATTTCTATTTACGCTTTGTGTAAAAGCAGGTTATTATGTCTTGTTTAATGGAAATGAATGTTCAATACATTTTGAAAATGTTTTAGTTGGTAAAGGTTGTGAATACAAAATGGTTTTGTATGTCTTAGAATTGAATGACTATGCTTCATCAATACCATTTCTAATAAAAAGAACTCGATCTGAATCAAATCCTAAAATTCTATGGCATCATAGATTGGGTCATATAGGAGAGAGAAGATTAGGGTACTGACTTGAAGAAAGTGGGATCTTGAACTCATTGGGTTACGAACCCTATCCAACTGTGAATCATGTCTCCAGGAAAGATGACCCAAGTCTCTTTAAGAGTAAATGAGGAAGCCCGAGCTAAAGAACTTTAGAACTTCCATACCATATAGATGTGTGTGGACCATTTAAGTTACTTTAGGCCGGGGGAGGAAGGATTTGAATACTTCATTACCTTTCTCGAGATGATATGTCCACGATATGGGTATTTGTATTTGATGAAATACAAAGTCTTTGAATCCTTTGAAAAATTTAGAGAATTCCAAGAATGAAGTAGAAAATCAAACTGGAAAGAAAGTATTAAAAAATACTACGATCGGATCGTTGGGGGTGAATACTTGAGTACAGTAGTTTTAAGAGTTCTTAAAAGAAAATGGGATCATCTCACAATTGACTCCTCCTTATACCCACGACTTAATGGAGTGTCAGAAAAGGAGAAATCGTACCTTATTGGATATGTACGATTCGATGGTGAGCTTTACAGACTTACCAATGTCTTCGGGGGTGTAGTTGCCCGTAATGCCCCACCCCTTGAAGTACCCCATAGTTACAATTTGATGATTGGCTTGAATGTTTATTGATTTGTTCTCATTGGAGCTTGCATGTTGTCATTTTAGGTTGGTTGGCCCTTAGTTGGATTGATGAGTTGCTTTGGTTGAGTGTTTGCCTGAAAATTAAATTGAAGGATTGGCGAAATTTTTGGGGTTACGAGGCCTTCGTCGGGTGAAGAAGAACCGCCCACGGCCCGAGAAGTCTTTGTTGCCCATGGGAGGGTAAGGTTCTTGGAGTATTTCGCCGCGGCGCGTGCCAAGTGAAAAATTTGTTAAGTTTTAGATATTTTCTTCCCTAAGGGCAATTTGACCATTCTACCCCTAATTAGTAGGAAAAGTGGGGAGTAAAATGTAAGAAAATTTCATGGAGAATATGTTGATGCGGGGGTGTGATTGTAATGAATCAAAGGATATAGATGGAATTCCCAAGGAAGAATAAGGGCAAAATGGGAATGCTTGTGCATAAATTGAGTTAAAAAGGAATTAAGTCATTGCAAACCCTTTATTCTTCTTCTTCCACCGCCTTCTTCATTCTCCATTCTCTCAGGGGTTTTCCTTCAATCTTTCAAGGATTCAAGAGGGCTTTTTGAGTAGTTTGAAGTGGGAAGTTAATCTAAAACATCCTAAGGTAAGGATTCTTGGTTTAGATGTTAATTTTACCTTTATATGAGGTGAAGTCTTATAGCATGGTTGGTGAAAATTGTAGAGAATAGACAAGTTTAATCAAAAGGTAAAAGAAAGGTGCTAGTGGAATCACTCCATCACAAGTAAGTAAAATCCAACTCAAGCTAAAGTTTAGAAATCATTTGAGTAGAGATTTCTTTATGTTTGTTTATGCATTAAAGCTTGTTGAGAAATTGAGTTGAGAGGTTATGAGTATTTATCCATGTTGTGATTGATTACACTTCATTTAAAAGAAGTGTTAAAATGTGATGAAGAGGATGTAGGTTTGAGATGGAGTTTGGAAGGTTTTGAGTGAACCTTTTTAGAAGTGTTTTTCCTTGATAGGGAATTGTAGCTTTGTGGAGGGAGTTTTCTTCCATTTTGGATGGTTAGAGAAAGAAATAGAGCTATTGTTATAGTAGAGTTTGTATATGCACTTGAGTTGTTTGATGAAATGCCTAAGAGAAACATGAGAATGAGTTATGAACTTAATTATTGCAACATTGCATCCTGGCATTTCCTAAGTGCATTAATAAGCATGACAATCCATATGCATTAATTGTGCATTGAGAAAAGAATTTGAGAAAAAGTTGAGAAAAAGTTGAGAATTACTCTAAAAGTTAAGCTACATTATGTAGGGAGTAATAGCTTGAGAGAGAGAATAGAGAAATTGAGGTTAAGCTACTCTATAGAGAAAGAGTAGAGAAATTGAGGTTAAGCTACTCTATAGAAGAAGTAGAGAAATTGAGGTTGAGCTACTCTATAGAAAAGGAAAAGGAGTAGAAGAATTTGAGTTTAAGCTACCTTAAGAGTAGAAAGAAAGAAAGAAAGAATGAGCACTAGAGAACAAAGAAAGAAAGTAGTGCTAAACAAAAAGAATAGTAGGTTGTGCGATGGGAACAGTGGAGGTGATGAGTGAGTCACGAGTGGTGCTTTGTGATCCCCAAAAGGCGTGCCTTGAATCGGAAGAAGAGGTCGTGGAACCGTCATGCGAGTGGAGCGTGAGGTTCCAGAAGTGCCATCCGGTGCGAAGTGGTTGTGACATTCGAGGAGAAGAGAGAGAGAATACATTCACATGGCCAGGTTTCCCGAATCCATGCATGACAAATCCGATCGGTAGAAAGAAATGAAGTAAAAGTCACGAAAGATGGTGCTTTGTTTGATTCCCCGGCCGTGCCTCCCGGTCGAGAAGGCCGTGACATACATCAAAGAACTATAGAGAAGAGTATGAGAAATAGAACGAACAAAACGAAGAAAAGAGGAAATGAGAAAGGTCCACCCGAATAGTGGAGCTTTGTGATCTTCGACGTGCCTCGGTAAAAGGCAAGCGTGACATATGAGTGAGTAAAAGTCACCGGCCAAGGGAAGGGCGGCCATGCCTCCCGTGAGATGAGGTCGTGACATTCAAATAGAAAGAAACAAAAGGGGAGAGAAAAGTATAGTCACCGAAGGAGGGTGAGTTGGAGTTCAGGCAGTTGCTCGGTAAAGATGGGGCCGTGACATTTAAGCCTGATGGAACCGAGAAAAGAGCTATGTGGAAGAGAAACAGAGAGAGAGCGAGAGAGTAATTGTAGAAAAGAATTAAGAGAAAGAGTTACGGGGATAGATTAGTAGAGGATTTACTTATGAGCCTTTTTGTGCTCCCCACGTCATTTTCCTTTGTGGAATTGCGGTGTTTTAGATGAGGATGCATGGATGGCGTCGGACAGTAAGAGAAATAGTTACACTTCGCCACCTTATTTTGAGAGCTTTGTATATATAATACTTTATATTTGTGTAAAGTATATGTATGTTTAATAAAAAAAAAAATTTGCATCTATTTTATGTTAAAATACATGTATTTCATTATATGTATTTTCCGGGGAAGTATATGAGTAGCCAAGTGGTGTTACATACGCTCTCCCAAGGACCAATGTGCACATCCTTCCTTAATAGGTCTGTCTAAAACTATCCGGAGAAAACACCGTATGAGATATGGTATGGAAAACGTCCAATCGATTATATGAAGATTTGGGGAACGCTTGACTTATGTTAAATTGATTAAATCGATTATGGATATTAAATCAAGAAAGTTAAGTTAATTGGATATCTAGAATAATTTAGGATATTACTTTTACTCCCAGTGATCAAAGAAAGTTTGGATTAGTAGAAATGCGCGCTTCCTCGAGACGAGTTCTTGGAGGAGGCGGTGTTGAAAGAAATATTGAACTCAGAAGAGTTTGAAGGAAGGCAAAGAACCAAGATTGTTTCAAGATGGACCGCTCCACTCATAACCTCAAGATCGTTAATACTTATGGTTCAGACGGAAGTTCTCTAGAATATCAAAACCCTCCCAAAGAGATATTTCGGTTCCTACATGAGCAAGATTTTGAATCTTACTTAAGTGGGAGTAGATGATCATGGTGATGGTGATGATCCTAGAAGGCTATGAAGAAGCAATCTTTGGATAGGGAGATTGAAAATGGGTAAGGCGATGGATTACGAGATAGAATCCAATGCATGCCAATCAAGTATGGTCGCCCTATGGATCCATCGGAGGGAATTTAGTTCCTATAGGTTGTAAATGGGTCTATAAGAGAAAAAGTTGGCAAGGATGGGAGGTAAGAGACCTTCAAAGCTGATTGGTGGCAAAAGGTTATACTTCAAAAACAAGGATTGGATTATGGGAGGGGAAAACCTTTTCGCCCGTAGCCTATGAATTAAATCCATCCGTATAATGCCTAGCATCATTAGGATACCCATGATTATGAAATTTGCGATGGATGTCAAAAACTTAGCCTTTCCTCAATGGGTTTATTGAGGAAAACATCCTATATGGAAACAAAGAAGTTATGTTTTGTATCCTCTGTTGAAAGACATAAGGTGTGCAAATTGCATCGATCCATTTTATGGATTGGGGAAGCAAGCTTCAAGAAAAGTCGGAACATTCGATTTGAACGACATAATCAAATTGTTTGGTTTTGTTAGAATCCAGATGGAGCCTGTTATACAAATGGGTTAAAAGAAAATCATGCCATCACGTTTTCTCATATTATATGTAGATGACATACTTTTAATGGGAAATGATATAGGCATGATGACAGGAGGTTAAAGTTTGGTTGTCCAAAACTCTCCGATGAAAGACTTAGGAGAAGTTTGGACCTTATGTCCTTGGCATTCGTGTCTATAGAGATAGAAGCCGAAAAGGGTAATTGGATTATCCGGAGAAATTGTACATAGAAAGAAAATGCTAAAAAGGTTTAGGCCCATGGAGAACTCTAGAGAGGTCTTCTTGCCCTCCAACTCCACGTCCTTCCATCTTTCTAAGGAAATAGGTCAAAGGACCGATGAAAAGAAGGCGGCAAATGGATGCGTAATGGTGGCCTTATACATCCGCGAGGTAGCTTTAATGTACGCAATGCCTATGTACAAGACGATATAGCTTATGCTTGTAAGGCGTACGAGTAGATATCACAAAACCCTTTGGGTGGGAGAAACATTGGTTTGGTTGTAAAATTCCGATCCTTAGTAACTTGAGAAGAACTAAGGATCTAGTTCGAGTTATGGATGTTCGAAAGTTAAACATTCAAGGATACTTCGGATTCCTTGATTTCCAATCAGATATTGATGATAGAAAGTCTATGTCAAGGTACATTTTTATATGTAATGGAGGTGTTGTTAGTTGGAAAAGTTCCAAAGCAGGACAACCAGGCCGACTCTACTACAAGGTGTGAATACATTCTTCGCCCTGGGAAGGCCGAGAGGAGGTGCTTTGGGATGCTGAAAGTTCCCGGGTAATTGAACTTGGTGGTTTGGTTTAACATGGCTTACCTATAACATGTTTTGTGGACAATACCTGGAGCTATTGCACGAGGCAAAGGAACCAAAGGGCCCGTTAAGTATCACATTTTGAAGAGAATTCGTTAGAGCCGGAGGAAGATTTTGATTTCAAGACCTTCCTTCACCCAAGGTAAAAATGGGTAGCCTGATCCACCGACTATGGCGATTTGACAACTAAGCAACCTTGGACCATCATCTTGAAGAAGATGGGTATGAGATACAACATCGAATGGCTTTAGTGCAAGGGGTGGGAGTTTGTTAGTGTATATTATGTATATCCCTAGAAACCATTCGTGTTGCTCGGCCCAAAGAGCATTTTGTCTTGTATCTATATATATCATAAATAATAGAAGCAAGAGTTCTTCAATTCATATATGTAAATTGCTTCCTTTATTCATCATGCATTTAAAATAAAGTATGTATATGAATTGTCAGATGATTCATTTAATAGGTAAATGAATTATCGAAAAGGGTTCCCTACGGAAGCAATATAAATTTGGGCAACTATATTATGCGGTAGGCATACGGATGCTTAAGAAAGATATCATGAGTTGATATAAGTACGGATGGCGATGATAGTCATGTCACTAGGGCATTGGTATGGATTAACGGTTGGTGGAACCTTGTTTTTTTTTTGAATGTAATCGAATAACAACAAATCACTTTTAAAGCATGTAGTCAATGATTTATCGTTTGGTTATATCGTGCCACGATGTAGTCCTTTGACACGAGACATTGTAGTCGGATCCGATATGGATGCTTATGGTTCATCTGTGTATAAGTGCGAGACTAATCATGTTTTGTACAATAAAGCCTATTTGGTCATGCGTTGTTCATATGCGGAAGCGAGCGATGGTCAAGAGGGGATCCATTGACTCGGAAATATAGGATCGGGAGTACGTGACTCCATTCGGATTCGGAGAAATATCGGAAAATTAAATGTCGAAAACCAAATATCTGGCCAGTCTATTATTAGTCATACAAAAGCAAGTTTGTGATGGCGAGTTAGAACATATTGATCGGCCGATTCGGTAGAAGATCCAAGTTTAGGATTTTGACGCTTCCATGAATCCATACTCGATTAGGATATCTCAATGGAGGGACTTTACGCATGGTACGTATGATCGAAATGGGTTCGATGAAGTATTTCTTCATCGTGGTTTAGGGACTATGACACATTGCTAGATGTTTACCATAGTCGTTGGGCCTCAGGACCAGTTTCTTGGATTCATCGAGACCGGCTCACGGCTAATCCACGGTGGACCTACATGGTCACATTTCAATAAAGCCTTGAGAAGTTAGAGAAGATGAGAGAAATGATTATCCGAAGAGGGGCTAGCACCTTCGAGGGTTAATACGAGTTTCTATAGTAATAGTTACGTAGAAAACCAATTTGTGACATTTTAAGGGTTAAAATGGTCAAGCAATAATTAATTATATCTTAAAGTGTTAAGATTAATGAGATGAACAAAAATAACCTTAATAGTTAAAGGGTTAAAAGGGTAAATTTATGGGTTGTTAATGTAAACTAGTTTAGTTTACATGGGCCTTTGAATAATATTGATTATTCAAAGGGTAGCATATTAAATTCGTGGGGTCCCTTTATAAAATAAGATTTTATTGGGCTTGGAAATGAAAAATAAATAATTGCAAAATTAGCCCAAGTATATATAAGTGCAAAAGGTTGCATTTTTGTTCATTATTCACTTGTTCACAAAAACACAAACAAGAAACTCTCTCTCACCCAAAAGGCCACCCTCTAATCCTCTCAAGGTGGTGTTAAAAGTGTGGAGGTTTCATCCTTTTTGAAGCTAATCTTCATCAATCCAAAGCAAAGGAGTAGGTATAATTTCATTTCCATGCTTTGTTTATGAAAAACCGGTTTTGAATCCAATTTTTTTAATTTACTTTCTTCTCCATTTCCACCACTCTTCATGCATGCATGCTGTTCCTACAGTTCAGAGCCGCGAAGATTAAGGTTTGTCGCTTCCAACAATGAGGCTGAGTATGAGACATTGCTCATAGAGGTTCGCCTCGCCAAGGAAATGGGGGCAGAATCTTTTAAGGTTTATAGCGACTCACAGCTCGTGGTCCACCAAATTACTGGGGGAATACCAAACGAAGGAAGACATGATGTCGTCCTACCTACAACTAGTTGAAGTCGAGCTCAAGCAGTTCAAGTCTTTCACAATTCACTAGATCCTAAGGGAGAAGAACACACAAGCGGACGCATTAGCCTGCTTAAGCTCTACAATGAACCAAGAGAAGGCTGATTATATTCCAGTCAAGTTCCTCCCAAAACTAAACATCTCCACTTCACAGTGACCAGTTTTAACAAGAAGTCGGAGATACAATTGGATGGACATGATCATTGCCTACCTAAGGGATGATATACTACCAGAGGAAAGAACTAAAGCTAGAACACTCCGCACAGAGGCAGCCCAGTACACCCTCATCAATGATAAATTGTCCAAGCGAGGGTTCAACGTACCGCTGCTACGATGTATCGATCATGAAGACTTGGACTATGTTCTAAGAGAGATCCATGAGGGGATTTATGAAAATCATGCAGGAGGTAGGTCCCTAGCTTACAAAGTACTTCGCCAAGGGTATTATTGGCTGACGATTTTCAATGACGCGACAGACTATGTGTGTAGATATGATAAGGGC
This sequence comes from Pistacia integerrima, assembly GCA_026225825.1. Classification (NCBI taxonomy): domain Eukaryota; kingdom Viridiplantae; phylum Streptophyta; class Magnoliopsida; order Sapindales; family Anacardiaceae; genus Pistacia; species Pistacia integerrima. Next base: position 26,658,017 of record CM047749.1, read on the forward strand.
CAGAGGTTTGCAGATATTTCGCAGGCTCCATCTCAGGAATTGACTACTCTGATGAGCCCCTAGCCATCCACGATTTGGGGCATTGACTTGATCAGCCCCTTGCCTCAAGGAAAATGGGGCATTAAGTTCGCAATGGTCGCTGTTGATTACTTTACCAAATTGGCAAAGGCCGAACCCTTGGCTACCATCACGTCGAACAAGCTGAAGGATTTTGTCTATAAAAATATTATTTGTCAGTTTGGAATCCCCCACACTATAATAACCGAGAACGGGAAAAAGTTCGATAGTGAAGACTTCAGATCTTACTATGAGCAACTCGACATCAAGAAGAGCTTCGCCATTATTTTTCGGCCTCAAGCTAACAGTCAAGTAGAGGTCGTAAACAAGGTCATCAAACATATCATTAAAAAGAAGCTTGACGCCCTAAAGGGAAGATGGGCTAAAGAATTGCTCGAAGCCTTGTGGTCTTATAGAACGATAGCCAGGAGTTTGTCAGGCAAAATCCAGTTCTCTTTATCATACGGGTGTGAAGCAATGGTCCCGGTTGAGGTGGGAATTAGTTTGTTCTGAACGGAAGTTTTCAATGAGGAAGTAAATGAAGACCTTCTCCGCGTGAGGCTAGATTTAATTGAAGAGCACCGGGCCAAGTATCATCTGAGGCTCGCCTCATATTAGCAGCAAGCCAAACGATACTTCAACACCAAAGTCAAAAATAGAGAGTTTGAAGTGGGCGACCTGGTTCTCAGAAAGGTCATCCAGGGTACCCAAAACCCGAACTTGGGGGCACTTGGACCCAAAAGGGAAGGTCCTTTTAGAATCTTAGAAAAGCTCGCACCAAGGTCTTTTCACCTAGGACGCCTTAACGACAAAGTAATATTGCGAGCCTGGAATGTCGAGCATCTACGAAGGTATTACCAATAAGCAGCTCGGGTCCCACTTACGTTTCTCCTTTTTATTCGTTGTAAGGCCACTCACAACCAAAACACTTGATCAATAAAAGAGGTATTATTCATGATTTCTCTTTGTTCACTATTAACGTTTTTTTTTTTTTTTAGCTTACTCAGCATTTATTTATCGCCTCAAAGGTCACGACCTATACGATTGTATTCCAAAAAGAGAACTCGGGGTCAAGAGTCGGGAAAAGGTAGCTTATCCCAAAAAGCCATACCGAAATCCAACTCTTTAAGGATGAAACATCCTAAATCGACGAGGTTAAACTTGAAAAAAATTTCAAGAGAAAATACGTCGAAGGAAATCGGCCTTAAGGTGGCGACTAAAACTAGAAGCGGACAACTAATCCAGAATCGGGAAGTTGCTTGTCGCAAAAAATTTCCTCGCACACATCCAAAAAGCTCTTCAAGAAGCGGGCTACGCATAACTTAGAGCGAATTGGAATCTTCCATTGCAAGTCCAACTAGGATGAATAAAATGACTCCGTAGAAAATAATAATAATCGCTCGACAAGGATATACTGAGAAATTTCTTTTTCAATAATAAAATTTTATTACATTCTAAAAAAGAAGAAGAAAAAAAACAACAAAAGATAAAAAAAAGTATGAAGCTTCAGACAATTGGGGGAGTAGGGGGATCATCCCTCAGTCGGTCTAGGGAGCTCAGTACCAATGGGAAGAGATGGTTCTTCAGTATGAGGGACGGCAGCAGTTTCTCCAAGGTTGGGAGCCTTGCTAGGTGGAAGTGTTGACAAAAGAGTCGGATCCTCGACTTCTAGCTTAAGCCCGATCTCCTTTTAGCCCTCCTCGACCTCTTTTTGGCCCTCACCGTCATCCTCGGAGTCATTCGAGTAAACGTAGGCCATTCCTTATGCCTCAACCTTTATCCTCTCGACTTCCTTCTGGTAAGCTCGTGGAAGGAAAGAGAAGTCGATCGAGGGGTTGGCTTCCCACAGCTTCTACATGAGGAAGATGGACGTCTGCCACACCCGAGTAATGATGGCTTTGTTCAGCTCCTTGATTTGGAGCTTGAAATGCCCAGCCTCAGCTTTGGCTTTTCGTCGACCTTCTGGCTCTTGGATAAGGGTTGAGCGAGGACTGCGTAGATTTAGCCTCCCAGTCCGAGGTGGCCTTCTGAGCCGAGTAAAGCTTATAGTTTAACTTGTTATTGGCACCTCGCTGCTGTTCCAAAATTCTTCTCAACTTCCACTGCCTTAGCCTTCGCCTTCGCCAACGCATCTGCGATTAAGCTTGTCAAGGAACTCCCTTTCCTTGACCCCAAAGGCCACCATTTCCCCCTTGAGCCGTTCGAGCTCAGCTTGCTTGGCCGCATTGTCTTTTTTTGCAACCTCGGCTTTAGCTAGAGCGTCCTCTTTCACCGTCTCCACCAATTGCCACCCCTTGTGAGTGCCCTCCAAAGTGGCATATCACTCATCATAAAAAAGCCTGCTTGCCATGGCAGCCTAGCAAAAACGGTAGAAAATGGGGACAAGACAAAAAGTTAACAAGAAGCGAAGATAGCATGCAATGATAAAATGAAACAGGAGCGAACTATCGGTACCTTTGCGATGTAGCTACACACCAGGGCTAACATATTGGTTGGAGCAGAATCTCTGACAACCGCGAAGGTTCGCAGAGTGATCCCATTCTTAGTTGCTGCAGTTAGACCTAGCAAAACGAGTGGGTGGGTCGGTCGGGTCATCATGGGTACGGGTCCAATACAGGTCGAAGTATACGGGTCCAAAATATTAGACCTGTACCTTACCCTATACGGGTACGGGTGGACCTGCAGGTACTCGTTTTTTCTCTCTCCAGGGTTTTATTATATGGTCCAGTTTTCTATAAATTCATAAGAGAATTGCATCAGAGAAATTGCAATAATCAGAGATGAGGGATTATACAATTGTTTAAAACTTAGACATGATTAAGGTAGTTGAACATCTAGTCATTGATCATTTATAAAATTGAAGCCTTTTTAAGAAAAGAAAAGCTGTTTTATATCACAAAGCTTTTTAATGTTTTTATTTTAAAAATTAAATTCAAGAATAAAAATAAAAAGAATTCTCTTCCTCTATTTGACAAATTTTCATTCTTTTCACGACTCCCTACTTGAATGGCGAATGCTCAAATGAGAAATTGACGTTTTGTTGTTTTTCAAATACCTTTTTTAACATTCTCTTCTTTGTAAGATCAAATCAACAATGGATCACCAAAACATGAAATTGGAGGGGAAACAAAATGAAAAAGAGAGGGAGAGCAATGAAGTTTTTATTACAAGAATACAAATACAATTGTTGCTGCAAGAAAACAAAAAGGGTGGAACACACTTAATGAAACTAAGAATATGAAGATGTACATACATTGAGCTTCAAACAGGGGATAGTCTTTAACCTAATGTAAAATGCCAAAACAAAAATAAGAAACCCAGTTGACCAAAGAGGGGAAAAAAATGAAACAAATAATACAAAGACAAGCTATTTTTGCCGCCAGCAAGCTTGGTGGCCCTAATATCTGCTACAAGCAAGAAGTGGATATTCAAACATCTCAATTTTAATACAAAAATATCCAAAAAAAATTAGAAAAAAAATTATAGCTCGTGACAGAGATTTCACGAACTGTAATTAGCCAAAATGTACAAATCTTGTGAAAGATATTCTACCCAACAACAGCATGATCACAGAGGTCAATTAAGCATCAAACAAGCTACAGCTGTTCTGAAACAAAGATGGATACAATAAAAACAAATCTTGAAACCCAACTCACCGATCTATGACTCCAATAGTGAGGAAGAGAGCCGTGAGCCTTGCGACAGAGAGAGAAAGAAGATGATGAGTCAACGGCCAATGACGTGAGAGAGAGGAGATGACGAGCCGACGCCCGAGTCCCGATGACGTGAGAGAAAAGAGACGACCAGCCGACGAGGATGAGAGAGGGCGACCGACGGCGTGTGGGTGGCACCCTAGGGAATGATGGATGAGAGATTGAGAGTTTAGAGAATGAATGAATCAGGTGAGGTATATTGATGAGTGATGAGAGATTGAGAGGTGGGAGAGAATAAGTTATTTTGATTTTTGACCTTTTGTTTTAGAGTTAGGGACTTAGGGTTAGGGATTTGCAAAAACGGGTACCCGCGGGTTTAACCATATAACCCTCAATAATACGGGTACGAGTTTAAAAAAACGGGTCCAATATATTAGACTGTACCCCATACTTTTTACCCAGGTACGGGCTAACATGTAGGTCTGGACCTGTTTTGCCAGGTCTAGCTGCAGCCCCAACTCTAATATGGTCAAGGAGTTGGTCGATCAGAGCATCGACCACAACTTGGGCCGCTTCATCCATCTTTTTGCCCTTTGATCAAGAAAAGCTAGATTTACTCCCCTCGGTAGTGCCAGCCCTACCCGCAAGAACGAACTTCTTCTTGGCCAAGTCCTTGGCCGTTGTTTTAGGCCGCCAGCTCGCACGAGGACTTCTTTACCCAAACCACCTTGTTGCTCGCCACCTTTTATTTGCCCGAGCCCTCCAAAGGCTTGGTTTCTTTCTTCTTACCCGACCTATAGTGTTGCTCGGGTGCCTTCGGTTTCCCCCAGCCTCTAATAAGCTTGGGAGCTTTCTTCGTCGACCCTTTCTAGGGCTCGGAGACACTTTTTCTGGGCTTGCCTTGGGAGGCGATCGTGGGCCTTTTCGCGCCCTCCCCAGCCCTCCCAAGCTCGCCACTGGCGCGTTTCATGCCGGTAACATCAGCGGGTTGCTTCATTGCTAAAGCAGTTGGCGTCTTTTTGGCAGCCGTCGAAGTTACCATTTTCTTCTTAAAGCCTTTGGATTTCTCGACCCACATCTCTGCAAGGAAGTAACAAACAATAAGTGACTTATCCACATGAGAAAAAGTGTGAGCAAACGATAACTTACCTTTTTCCAAGATTATAGGAAATCTTGTGTCATCCCGACAAAAGCCTATGCTTACAGGTGGAGTAGCGTAATGATTTTGTTAATGTTACGCTATCCGTCGGGAAGGTCGCTCAAACGCTAAAGCCTCTGCAAGCTCGTGATAGGGAGATAGTTTTGTTCGACGTTAACTACAAAACAAGGTAATCCGGTTAGCTAGAACACAAAGCTTGAAAGCGATCCTTGCACGTACAGCAAGTCGAAATCTTACTTGCTTTCTAGGCGAAGGCACTGGTCTCCCAGGCTTCATAGAAGAAAAACTGTGAGTCCTAGTGCGAGACCTTCTTTGGGACATTAACCAGCGCGTTGAAACGTACCTTCCTCACTTTGGAAAGGTAGTACATCCGGTCTTGCCGTTTTTTGAGCTTATACAGATGGATGAGCTCCTCGACCGATAACTTGCCTAACTTAGTGATCATGTACGCTATGTATAGAGCAATAATAATGAAGTAGGAATTTGCGAAAAGGTGGAGGGGGACGATGTCGAACCACCTCAACATGTCGTCAATAAAGCGATGAGGGGGAATGGATACCCCACATCTCAAGAGGGTCTTAGAGGTCGCTAGCCATCTAGGCGGGGGATTCTTTCGAGAAATGTCCCCCGGGGACATCAAATTAAGCCGCGGTGTATAGACCGCCCTTATGTGTGCGTTCTAGATCCCTAACGGTAGTCGAGGATTCTGGCTCTCTTTGTAGCCTATTGTAACGACTCGATTCTTATAAAAATATGCACAGTGAAAATACACGTAGCTTTAATATAAAAAGTTGGGCCCAAAATTTTTCTTTCATTGAACACATGCATTCTTTATACAAATTTATACAATGCTTGTGACATATGCAAAAACTATCAAAAAAAGGGGGGACAGTGTAGCCATTTCTCTTCGTGTACCGATGTCCATCCAACTGTGTCCTTCATCTAGAACCTGCAAAAACATAGGGAACAACTGGATGAGCACAAACAAGGCTCAGTAAGTAAACCCCTAAACTCGATTATTCCCGTAACTCTTTCTTTACTCACTGTCTAACTACTCTTTCTCGTAGCTTCTCTATACTAACTTTCTTTCTAGTAAGTCACGGCCCCATCCGACCGGAGGCACGGTGACTCGCTCCCACCCTCCCTTGACTTCTACTCATTCTAGCCGATCGGACTTGGTTATGCATGGATTCGGAACCTTTGGGCCATGTGAGTGCATAGAATCTCTCCCGCAAACTTGGGTATAGCCCTCATCCGCATGTACACTACGGGCTACACCACTACTCTTTCGATATTCTCGCCGCTTTACGATGCGGCGTACATGCGGGAATACTCTACCCGTACTCACAGGGTTCCCATCACACAACCTACCCTATTCTCTTATTAAGCACTACTTCTTCTTATTAAGCACTACTCTAGCTTTACTCTATAGTGCTCATTCTCTTTTTCTTTCTACTCTTAGAGTAGTCTAAACTCATAAGTCTCTACTCTCTTTCCAATGCATAAGTAAAGCATAATTAATGCACATCAATGACTCATACTCATTAATGCATTTATGAAAGAGAACTATAACATATAGCAACAATTAAGGCTTTCTACTCTTATTTATTGTTCTCTTGAGCATTTTATCATACAACTCATGTGCATGAATAACTCTACTCTAATTCTAACTTTTCTGTTTTCTTTAATCAACCAAATGGGAGAAAACTCCCTCATAAACCCTAAATTGCCTATCAAAAGAGAAACACTTCCATAAACTTGCTCAAAACTTCCTCCAACTTCTATCAAACTCAACCCAACAACAAGCAAATAACACACTTCTCATAACTCATAACTCAAACATAATAACTACTCTCAATCAACAATTTAAAGAAAGCACATATGTATTTCAATCCACTCAAAAGAGTTCTTAAATCTCAACTTAGGTTGAGTTTACTTACCTTATGAGAAATTGGCTTCTTTAACACTTCTCCTTTCCTTTGGAAGCTTGCTTTTCCTCTACAACTTAGCCAACAATCACAACATGAGACTCTAATCAAAACATAAGAAAACTCCCAACTAAAGTACAAATCCTTACCTTAGTAAGCTTTAGATTAAAACCCCACAAAAAGTTACTCAAAAAGGCTCTTGGAAATCCTTGAAAGATTGAAGGAAATTTGAGAGAGTTTAGGAGAATGAAGGAGGCGGTTTAATTGGAAGAATGAAGAACAATCAAAGGCTAAACCCTTTTTAATACCTCTTAAAACTCATTCTTCCCAATTTGTCCCTTGCTCTTTTATGGAAATTCCATCCATATCCTTTGATTCCTTACTAACACACCCCCATACTAACATATTCTCCTTGAAATTTCCTTACAATTTACTCCCCACTTTTCCTGCTAATTAGGGGTAGAATGGTCAAATTGCCCTTAGGGAAGAAAATATCTAAAACTTAACAAACATTTTAAACGGCCTGTCGCCGCGCGAAGAAACCTACCATGCATGGCCGAAGGCTATTTCCCGCCCGACCTTCCCCGTAAGGCTTAACACATCTCCGCCGCGGCGATCAGCGCGAACTTACCTGTTTTTCAACCAATTTCAAGGCAATTATTCAACACAACACTCGTACTAATGTTAATCAAACAATAATACCACAATACCAACTCAACTAAGAGCAACCGAAAGAACAGTAACTACGTACCTCAAGTGGGGCGTTACACCTATGGATTGGAGACCTGAGTTGAGCCAATCAGACGAGGCACTTGGCCGAAAGAGCCCGGCCATGTTCCAAATGTTAGGGCTCCGAAGCCAGGCACGATTTCCTCCGAAACCTCGGGAGTTGAATCCCCAAGGACTCTGGAGCCCGTGGGCGAATCAAACGTGTAATCGATTATGTGACTACTGGAGGAAGACATGGTTATAGCTCGCTTCTGGGTACCTGAAACAGAAGCGAACATGTGTCAAAGCTCGACCATTTCACAATTGCTTTTAGTTCAGGCCCCCAAGATAGCTCGCGCCACACAACGAACGCACTCGACGTACCCCAGGTTCTGGTGACCACCACGTTAAGCCCTCCTTAAACCTAGGACCATCGGAGACGTATTCAAAAACCCTACTAAAGCCCTAGAACATCCAATGTGGCCATGATAGTAGCCACCTTTTGACGCAAAAATGAGAAAAACGAGTAAAGGAAGGGAAAAGAACCTTACCGGAATGAAAGAAGTGTAGAAACTTGTTGGAAAGAGCATCGTGACGATGATGAAACAATAGCAAAGTGGACAAAGATGTCAGAGAACCTTCGTGGACTAAATGAGCCTTCTGATGACTTTGCCACCATTTATAGTGGTTTGTATGGAAGACGAAAGGGCAGGGTTTAATTGTAGCCGTCGATCCATAGTGAATCTCGACCCTCCATTCGTCGAGCAATCTCACCCTTTAGATGTGGCCACACGTCATCCATTCGCAAAGGGCGACGAACTGTCAGATTGTTACATTGACAACCGTCACTACACGTCGCCTCGACTTCGCGTGTAGACAGTTGTAGTCGCCCACGTGTGACAAAACGTGACTAACAAAGGCTGCCATATTTAATGTGACATGACCGCTTGGAAATTACATTTTTGCCCTAACTTTTCATGTTCTGAGTTTGGCAAGTATCGTGGGAAGTGAACAAGTGTGAAGCACGTCGGCCGAACATGAGGTCGACCTTGGGAGCTTGACCGAACCTGCATCCGGAGACCTGTTGGTGATGCCGAGCTTGGCATCAAATCGAGTTAAAGTCTTCGAAGCTTGAAACGAGCGTCGAACACTAGGAGACAGATGTTGTGTGTGATTTTTCCACTAAGCTCTGGCTACCGCGAGGATATAGCTCGACCTAGGACCAGTCCGACTCCACTGGTTGGCACAAACTTGTCAACACATAGCTCGACCTAGCATAAGCTAGTCGCGAACAACCAGAATGATCATTCAATCAATTCTCAGATATCTTCAGATCCCAGATTTTGCAGGAATGACCAAATCAACATCAATCTCTACACGATCACAGTGCCCAATCGCGAGAATATCGTAATTGTAGTTCAGATCAATTGTAATCCCTTTATTTTTGCGAGTGGGTTACAACTCAATTGTAATCCCTTTATTTTTGCTATTTCCTTTATACGAACTGTGTATATAAACCCCCACAAATGATGAAAAAGGGGTTACAACTTGGACACAGAATTCACATTGTAAGTTGTCACAGCAAATACAAAAAACAGTGGACGTAGGCTCAAGAGTTTACCTCGCCGAACCAATTTAAAATTCTCATTGCCATTTATTTTATTGCACTTAATATTTGTCTAACGCTGGTTACCCGTAATCACGTGCACATCTATTCTGGTCCCATCAAGATCAATCAGAATTTTCTAGTTGGTGCAAATTTCTGTATCAACAGAATGTAAAAACACAAATTCTATATTAAATTTATATATAGAATATTGGACGACACGTGGACAACACGATCAGACTAAAATGGGATACAATTAGGTGGTAAGACTGAAAATCTTTTGGTAGATAAAGACAAAAAGCCGGCCACTTGTAAGTTAACTGGGTCTTAGAGGTCGCCAGCCATCCAGGCGGGGGATTCTTTCGAGAAATTTCCTCCCAGATTTTAGGCACGTCACGACAATTCCACCTCCGCCACTAATTGTCTCATCCTGGGGACAATTCATATATAAAACAAGTAAGAAAATGACTCAAACACCCCTTATTCGTCTCAACTTTCAAAAACTTATCTTTCCTACAAGATAATCCTTATAACTTAATAATGTCATAAAATCACTCGATGGAGATTGGAAGAGATCAATATCCCGATGTCTCGGATACCTAATGTTTTAAGCATTAAGAATATAGATCTTCATATATAATCCATAAAGAATTCTTAAAAGCCTACCCTTGATTGCAAAAGAGGGAGAAATGTGATGGTAGTTGTCATTTGGTTATTTGGTTGCATGTTTTCTCATATTAATTTGGAGAGTCGATGTGCCCTACAAATCTATTGTCTCAACGTATAAAAGAATATCTCATACAAATTTGAATTGCGTCGTCACCCAAATTGAGTGCTATGACAAATATCTTCATATTCACATGCTTAATAAAGAGTTCCAAGATTATTAACAGCCTTTTGTTTCCTACTTATTTGAATTTGGTTGTATGTCTTAATTTTTCAACACCTCAATAATCATGCAAATCCAATAACTAAAAAGTTGTATCTACTATATTGAGATGGTGACGAAGATTAATCCAGCATGAGTTTATGAAGAAACTCCATGAAGTTAGGTGCAATATCAAGCTTCGTGATGTCTGTTTTCTAGTTCGAAGTTCTATACGATTTCCTAATACCTTTATTCATACTTGGTGATATATATTAGGGTTTAACAATAATTGTTTTGAGGTATAATTAAATAACAAGCACTCCCATATGGTTATAGTAATAAAAAAAATCCCCTAGACATTAAGTTTTTTGTGTTAATATAAATGATAGAAGGGCAATATGGTAAATATTCAATAACCTATCATGTTATAAATTCTAAAGGTACAATGAGGGCTCACTAAAGATAGAGAGATTTGTGTTGTTAATGAAATATCAAAAGGAATTTGTTATTTGATTAATCCTCATGGGGTTAAGATTAAAATACTTATGGGTGCGTTTGGTTTGGGGTCATATAAGATTACTCCGGTAATCTTTGTTTAATTTTCAAGATTCATTTGTTTAGTTTATAAGTAATAAAATATTACGATAATATTTTGTTGTAAATAGAGTTTAGTGTTGATAATATAGGGGGTAATCAGATTACTTTGTTAGGAGGTATTATTAAAATATTAACATTCTGGCCAGAAGAGATCTGGTTATTTTTAGCCTTCGATCTGGCTCCAGCCTTCGATCTTGTTGGAAATAGCCAGATCTTACCTTTTCATGGTCACATCTTTGGCCCTAAAACAGCCAGATTTGGTCATTTCCATGGCTAGAAACATTCTAGCGACTCTCGACGGTGGTTGTTGGTTGTCAACAGTGGCTTGGGATGGGTGGGGGTGATTTTGATACAAATTAAAGTTTTATATGGTTGGGGTGTTTTAGCAAAATTTCAAAAGTAAGGGTTTAAAAGAAATGATTCAAAAAATAATATAATATTAATATTTTATAGTAATCTATATAACATACCCACCAATTTCCCTCCCAACTAAACATATCAATATAACATATCCACTAATTTATTCCAACCTAACTAAACATATTTTCCTAAACACTCCAATAATCTTCAAGGTAATTTATTTTTCCATTAATATAATATTTCCAATAATACAATATTCTCTGAACTAAACACACATTATATATCTTATTATTTTTAAGTCTAACCTGTATAATATTATTTTTCTTTCTTTACTAAACCTCGGGGCGAGAAAACAGTTTTCAATTCATAATCTTTTTCTTTAAAGTTTTCAGTGTGATGAAAACTAGAAAAATGCTAGTGAACTATCCATTTTTATGACAAATGTGATGGCTGGGGGGTAAGTTTGTAGAAACAAAACCTATGGGTCCACCAATAATTTTAAGAAGTAGAGTATCAAAGGGTAAATTTGAAATTTCATAAGTTGTCATTTTCAACAAAAAGCACGCACTGTCCTGATCATGAGTCATTGAAAATAAAGCAATTTTATTTCAGTTTTTCAATTTATATTATCAAGTGTTTTTTTTTTTTTTTGTAAATTTTAATAGTTTAAAAATTATATTAGATTTTAACAAAATTAATATATTGTTTGATTCTTTCATCAAATTCACAAACTTCCATCTATCCAAAATTAAATATTGAGAATTTTTAAAAATTTCAATTAAAGTTTTTAAAAAGTGATCATAAGTTTCTTATTAAATATTAAATTTATACAAATATTCCCTACAGCAACAATGAAACAAGACATATCAATTATGTCAAAATAATAAATAATTAAAGGTTTATTAATTTTTTTTTTCACAATTCGAATTATCTCAATAATTTAATACTCATAAAATGTGTCTAAAACAATATTTAAAGGTTAAAATATATCATTTAGAAAATATTCTTTTTTCTTTTGCATTGATTTTTAAGGTTATATTTGAAATATATTCTAGATATTTGAGTACTTATTTTTATTTTTAATGAAAAATTGATCGTATTCTACATTTGTTATATTAATAGTTTTACGTCAAAATTTAAGAGTCAAAATATAAAACCTGAGATATGATATTATAACAAAAATTGTTCCAAGATTTCTTAAATAACTAAAAATTTTCATACTATTAATAAATCATTAGTAATTTATTAAAATTTATATTATTATAAATTAATATTTAGAGAAAAAGAATTACCAAATTTCTTTTTAATTGATCATTTTAATATCTAAAAATTAATATGGGGAGATTTTTATTATCTTAAAATTTTATTTTATTTTGTTGTTTTATCATTGAGTGTGATCTTAGCATTACAAGGAAAAAACTAGAGCCGCCCAAATGCAATTCCTTTATAATTTAATACAGCGCCTTACCTAGTTAGTATCTTCTCTCTCTCTTAACACTACTCCAATTCGCTTTCTTCTTTCTTTTTCACCATTGAAGATGTCTGTTGCCGCTTCTCACATCCACAGCCTGCGACGTCACGGTATTTCCTACTTTTTTGTTTTCTCATCTACAAATATTTTATTTCATTTCTGTTTTGGCCTTTCCCACTTTGATGTGTTGTTTCCTTTCGTTTGATGTATAATACTTAAACCGATGAACTGTTATGTTTTTTCTGAATTTTCTGTTAGAACTCTTGATTGGTAAATTTACTGATGTGTTATATTTTGTTGAATGATTAGTTAATTATTTAACCCTTTTTTTTTCAATTAATTCTGAGTTCTAGGTATTTAAAATTTGTTTTGTGATAAATTTTATATGGTAAGATCTACTCTTTAAAGATGAATTATTCTTTCTTGGTCTTTGTTCTTCATATAAGTGGCTATCTACGACTCGGGTTTAAAATTTCAACTTCTTGATACAGTAGAAATTCAGACATAGCTCTAGAGTTTTTGATTTTTTTTTTTATTGGAATATAAATTTTGGATGTAAAATAAACTTGTTAGGTAATTTTTTTTTTTCAATTGATGAAATAATTCGTAAACTTGTATGTGGGCAGATTAAGCATTATCTTCCTTCTAAAGAAGCCGATTTTATCATATAAAACGTAGAATTTTTAAAATAAATGAAAGATTTGTGGTTGTGAAGATGGTCTCTTTGAAATTTGACATTTACTTATATAATAGTTTTTTCTAGATCTCTGCCATTTAAGGTCTTTACATGCGTTTTATGCGTCTTTATTATGAAAACTTTACTGAGTAACTGGTTTCTTCGGAAATATTAATGTTTTTGGTGGTCATACTTCATATTTTAGTATCAAATAAGATGGTGTTCTTTCGTTTTAATATACAAATTTCTATGAGACAGAGCTATTTTGTGGTACTGAAAATTTTGATCTAAGATTGTTAATCTGTTTGTATGTGGATTATAAGACTTTAGAACGTTTTAAGATTGTCAAATTTCTGTTTATGATTGTTACTTGCTTTCTTTGCCTCTGAAGAACTTTTTTAAGTTAATTTGATTTCTAGATAGGGAATTTATTTTATTTCTGGATCTTTGAGGGCATGATTGATTTAGGTCTTGTTTGGAACTGATATTTTCCAGAAGCTGAAAACTTCTGATATTTTCCATGATTGCTTCTTGGTTGTTGTAAGACCTTTGAGCCTATAATTGAGATCTGGAAGAGAAATTGGGTTTTATAATATCGCAATTTTTCTAATATTACAAGAGTTGCATTTGTCAAGATGATGCAAATTTAGACCCTACCGGTATACTACACATTTTAAACTGTGCAGAAAGTTCTTATTATATCTTAATCTGGAATTCCGAAAATATACCGTCTACTCTGAATGGTGCTTGACAGGAAGCTTTTGAAGATGCAATATGTGTTGGCAAAGAAGGAATAAGATCAGTGTGAAGGTTAAGTCCCACAACAAGTGGTGTTATTTTACAAATTTGACTTTATAAAAAATATATTTATTTCTATATAACCTTTTCAACTATCATGTGCACTGCAACACCACCACAATTTGCTATCAGCTGTACCATTATCATCAGTGTCCTTTCTACCAACACCTACTGCTAGCACTATCATGATCCACACCACCACCATTGCCAACACTGGGATTAAATATATTTTTGACATCGCCATTTTAAACTATGTTAACCATTACGATATCGCTCCAAAATTACATCGACTGGCTGTCATCACCATCATAACAACTATCACCAGCTACTTGCATATTCACCATCACCTTGTAATCACCACTAGTACACTGCCAACTTGATGGGACCTGGACAATGAGGGTGTAGGAAAAGTGAAATAAGGTAGCAAGTAGTGGATTGAGGGGATGTTGGCAGGAAACTTCCATGGGTTTACGCTGGGACAGGTGGCGATTGGAGGTTGGGACAGCAAAGGAATTCAGTTACAGAGAGAGAGAGAGCTGGAGGATAAAAAGAGAGGGAGAGCACAGATTAGGGGAGAGAAGAATATTGGTAAATTGGGAGGAGCTAACCCTTGAAGTTAGCAATTAGGGAGGAGCTGGCCCTCGAAGACCAGCATGACTATGTCCATTTTTGTTATCCTTTTACAGTTCTTTAGTTGTGTTAATTACTCATTGTTCTCTTAAACTCTCTATTATGATTAATATACCATTTCCATTATTTTGAGCTGTTGTGTTGGATTGATGCTGGAATACTGTTGAATGTTGCGTCTGGATAGTTCTTATTCTTGTATTTGAGCTGTGTGTGTTGCGTGTAAGTTGTGAAGAGGGTCTGGTAAAGTGCTGGGTTCCATCAATTTTATCACCTCTATGCTACCATTCCTATTATTTACCAAACCATCATTTTGTCATTGTCATTACTGCACCATCATCACTGCCTTTACCACGGTGTTATAAAGATTGAATGCTATCATTTGCCTTTACTTCCTTTTTCATATCAATATCATTATTAGTCACATCTTCTGCCAATTCTTTTTCTGCTAAAATAAATTTCTTCGGTGGTTGTCTAATTCGCCGAACGATGATGTTAATATCATTCACTGAACACTGAAATACTGAAACTTTATTATTTCAAAATTCTATGGAAATGATCATTTTTTTATCCAAAAACAACCTTGGTGTACACTGCATTGCAATTTGCCTAATTTTGCGGAGCATCTTGCACCCTGGGTAAAATTTAAATTCTCTGAAGTTCATTTCAGACTCCTATCTAATTTTGAACTTCACCAATTTTATGAACATTTGTCCAATTTTGGAATTATGATCCTCTGTATTTGAATGAGGCATTGTTATGGTGTCAGACGTTGATTCACATAGTGTGCTAAACAAGCATGTTTGTTGGATAAGCAGATAGGTTTTGGGATTCTTGTCTCTCTTTTCTGTTCTTTTGTCAAACATGAATTAGAAAAAAAAAAAAAAAAATTGATGTTTGTTTTAGAGGGCTGGAGATTACCTTCTGCAGCTTGTTTCTTTTACTTGTTCTGATTTTTATTACGCATTTAATAAATTTATTGTGATGTCTTGGAGATGAGTTATATTGATTTCTCCAAGAGATGATGGAGAATTAAGAACCTTCTTATTATTTAATTTCAATTCACTGATTTTATGATCTTAAGTCAAATTTTGTAATGATGATCCTCTGTATTGAATGAGGCATTGTTATAGTGTCAGATGTTGATTCTCAAAGTGTGCTAGAGAAACTTTTTTGTTGAATATGTGAATGTATTTTTGGGACTCTTGTCTCTCTTTTCTGTTCTTCTGTCAAACATGAATTAGAAAAAAAATTGACATTCGTTTTAGCCAGCTGGAGAATCCTTGCAGCTTGTTTTGTTTTCCATTTTAAATTTGGTGATCATGCATCTAATAAATTCATTGGGATGTCCTGGAGATGAGTTATGTTGTTTTCTGCAGCTGATACTGAAGAAGAATTAAGAACCTATCTTTTTATTATTTATTTAGGGAAGTATTTACTTTAGGAATTGAGATATTCGATTAGACTATTACTTGTTTTTTTTAGATGCAATTTTCCTAATTAGTTTCTAGTTGAGAATGATTTAGATTACTTACGTAAATATATTTATATTTCTTCTTATCCCTAAGACTTAACCATTTAAAATAGGGGCCTTGCAATCTATTTTTTGGAAGACTCTGATAGGCTTCTTCATTCTTTCTTTTCTTCATATTTTCTTTTTAATATTTTTAACTTTTATACAATTAAATAACTGCCATTTCTTCAATTTTGTGGTTTTAAGTCATGAACGTGTCATTGCATGTGCTTTATGGCATGGAATTTGGCATTTCTAATTGTATACATGCATATGATTTGTGCATTATGTTGTTTTTATCATTATGATTTTGTTCTGATGTATGAGCAGAACAACATTATTCTTTGGTTTTATTAATTAATCAATAAAGGGTGTGTTTTACCTATTAAATTCTTTGTCAGGGTGAATGAAGTTAAGCAGTCCATCAATAAGGGGCCAAAGACGCTCCAAAGATCTCTGTGCATCAACTTTGGCTGCTCTCATTAAAGGATTTTATCCGAGAAATGTTGTGAGATACTTTGCAAACTAACTGCTTGGATAATTAGATCAGGTGCTGTTGCCGCTGACTGTTAATAAGATGGACAGATCTGACACATCTGGTTTTGTGAGTGGTGGAGGTAGCTTGTTAGAGTATCTTCTGCTGGCTCTTTTAATTCTGATTTATGTGCCTGCTAGTGGCATCTGCTAAAGACTCTTTTTGCTAGTTTCCTTTGTGCTATAGCCCACATCATCTCTAAAATGGATCTAAACAAGAATAATATAGAGTCTTCTGAAACTCAAACTTTTGATCTAACAAAAAATGACAGTTTTGGAGATACCACTCTCCGTTTAAACTGTCTTGGCTATGGAGGAAGCAACCCTACTGGATTAAGAAGTAAAAGCAATCTACGTATTGATTTTGCCAATGTTCTTGATGACAGCTGCGGATTGGTTCTTGGATTGGGTCCAACACCAAGTACATATTGTAATGATTATTACAATGTTGGTGTTAACAAGATTAAAGGACCAGCTGGCAGATTGCCCCGGGGTTTGTTATCTGAGGGTGATTCAATCCTGAAACTTGGCCCTTTTATGGGGACGAAGGCAGATTTGAATGGCCTTGATTGTTCTCTTTCAACAGAGACTGATATAAATACTCCTATACTTGATGAACTTCCAGCTGATGTTCCTGTTGTTGATGAGGGTTCTACCTCGGCAAAGAAGTCTGGTGGCTATATGCCATCACTCCTTTTGGCTCCAAGATTGGATGGTGGCAAAGTTACACAGCAGGAACAGGAACTTTTACAGCTCAGGACTAAATCCAGTTTTCATCAATCACAACCCAGCCATGAACCATCTTCTCACATAGATTTATCAGGCAGTGTTTCTGAGCAAACAACTACTGTGACAGCTTCAGACTATAGAATGAGCAACACAAAAAGATGTGAGTTTGTAGGTTGTACAAAGGGAGCACGGGGGGCATCTGGTCTTTGTATTGGTCATGGGGGCGGACAGAGATGCCAAAAACTAGGATGTAACAAAGGTGCTGAGAGCCGTACTGCATTCTGTAAAGCCCATGGTGGTGGGAGGAGGTGCCAGCACTTGGGTTGTACTAAAAGTGCTGAGGGCAAGACAGATTTTTGCATTGCTCATGGTGGTGGGAGACGGTGCCAGTATCCAGAAGGATGCACCAAGGCAGCTCGAGGCAAGTCAGGACTTTGCATTAGACACGGTGGAGGGAAGCGGTGCAAGGTGGAAGGCTGTACCCGCAGTGCTGAAGGACAGGCTGGCTTGTGCATTTCTCATGGAGGTGGTCGCCGTTGTCAGTACCAGGGATGTACAAAGGGTGCCCAGGGGAGTACCATGTTCTGCAAGGCACATGGTGGTGGGAAACGATGCATCTTTGCAGGGTGCAACAAAGGTGCAGAAGGGAGCACGCCACTGTGTAAAGGACATGGTGGGGGAAAGCGCTGCCTCTTTGATGGTGGTGGTATCTGTCCAAAGAGTGTACATGGTGGCACAAATTTTTGTGTTGCCCATGGTGGTGGAAAGAGATGCATTGTACCAGGTTGCACAAAGAGTGCGCGTGGCCGCACTGATTGTTGTGTTAGGCATGGTGGTGGCAAACGTTGTAAGTTTGAGAATTGTGGGAAAAGTGCCCAAGGTAGCACAGACTTCTGCAAAGCTCATGGCGGTGGAAAGCGATGCTCTTGGGGGCAGGGAAAATGTGAGAAATTTGCTCGGGGGAAGAGTGGTCTATGTGCGGCACACAGCAGCATGGTCCTGGATCGGGAGACAAACAAGGGAGGTCTTATTGGTCCTGGACTGTTTCATGGGATTGTATCTGCTGCTTCAACAACAACAGGTAGCAGTTTCGACAACAATTATTCATCATCAGAAGTTAGTGCTGTATCTGATTGCATCGAGTCACTGGAAAAGCCAGCAAAAAGGCCACAACTCATACCTCCGCAGGTATTGGTACCTCTATCTATGAAGTCATCATCATCTTATTCAAGTTTATTGAATAATGGGAAGCAAGAGAAAGGAGGAATTGGTTTTGGTAGAAGCAGTGGAAGAAAGAGCTTTGATTTAATGATACCAGAGGGAAGAGTTCACGGCGGGGGACTCATGTCATTGTTTGGTGGGAGTCTGAAAGATCCCACTGATGGAAATTGAAGGTTATGATGTAGAAATATTAGGGATATTTTAAGAAGCAGAATTGGTGTATAAGATTTGGGGTCTGCTGAAACCATTTAGTATATATAGTCTTTGTTTAATTAATTGTGATCTATGAAGATATGGAGTTGACATGGATTATAAATAACAGTGGGCGGCCAAGGAAATGCATTGGTATGGCCGTTTTAATTAATGTTTAATATGTTTGTATATATATACTGTTGGGCTTGAATTGTAAGATGACGCTATTATGTTTAGTGTTTTTGCTTTCAAGGGCAAGTAAAGAATTTTAATTTTTAAGATTTGGAAATGTCTTGCCTATGATCGAGGATTATGTGTTTTTTAATATTTGGAATTAGTTTATTAACTCCCAAAAACAGTTTATAGGTTTATCCTTCTTAATCATCATGGGTTATGTAAAAATTTCATATCTAATAATATAGGTATTAATAATTATCACTTTGTAATTTGTATGCTGCTATTAAATATTTATTTACGATAAAATTGGAATGAAATCAGGCATGTTCAAAGATTAAATATATATTAATAATGATCGCTTTGTCATTATTGATTAATAATAATTACTTTATAAAATTAGTTAAATAAATATGGGATATATATATATATATACCGAGGAGAAAGAAATTGGAAAATTATAAGTTCTCACTGCTTTCGAAAATTTGACCGCAGCCCCATTCCGTTAAATTGTTCTGTTAAAATTAATAAAAAGATTGGTATTTGACATTTTTCATTTTTTAACAAGGATATTTTTACTTTCATCTCTACAAAAAGAAAAACCCGAAACTTTACTTTTTCCTTTATCCCCTTTTTTCTTCTCTGTCTCCCTACCCCACCTTTCTTCTTCATCCCATCTCTTCTTCTTTAGTTCTTTCTCCATTGTCCTCCTCCTTCCTTTCTATCTTTTTCTTCTTTTCTCCTCCTGCTTCCTCTTCTTCCTTTCTTTCCCTTTTTTTTTTTTTTTTTTTTTTTTTTTTTTTTTTTTTTTTCTCTCCTCTCTTTCTTTCTTCTCTCCTTCCCCTCTCTTCCTTTCTTTCTTTGCCATGGCCGACTGAGGCCACATAGGCAGCCAAATATGGCTACCCGAGTGGCTACAACGCTGGCCAGATCTGGCCGATCATGTAGCCCACATGGTTGGCTAGTTTTGTGGTGGATTTAACATAGTTTTATGGGGGGTTTGATGGTGGCGGTGAGTTTTGAGTTTACATGGATTTTAGAATGGGTTTTGTTATGCCCAAGAGCCAGGGTTGGCGTAAGCATACATCAGTGGAAACCAATAAGAATTCAGAAAGGTTTTCTACCGTCTGGATGCAGCCACGTCCTGCAAGGACAAGAGGGGTAAGCCATTGTCGGACCGGGGTGTGAACGCTAGGCCTATGAGTGGCTAGGAATTGTCCACCAGCTGAAGCTATATGCGATTTAAGGATATCTCTCGCGCATAACAATGGGAAGCAAAGTTAGAATTGTACCTCACCTGCCCGCACGCAGAATCATGATTGCCAGCTTGAATCCTCCAACTATAAATAGATGGCTCTCCTCTATTTTACAAGATTGGCTCATCCACAACTAAAACACACACTCTTTCCCTCTCTCCATTTATTTTCTCTATTGTAATTCAGCTCGTCGAGTGCGACCTGATTGTAACCAACCATTAATATAATCATAGTGGACGTAGGATTCGCCCTAGAGCATCCGAACCACTTTAAAAATTATTACTCGCTCTATCTCCCATTTTGCACTTCCATATCACGTGTGATTTCTAAGTCCGCTTAGCACTTCACACATGCGAATAGTTGGTGCCAAAATCAAGCATCAATAGTTTGGCGCTAGAAGGAGGGCGTGATTTAGTATTCGCTCTTCATTAGAAACCTCCTCTGACCGATCCTGTCCACCAGTTAATGGCTCGTGGTTTCGAAATTGAGTGACCTAGTATCAACGATGAGGAAGTTCCCCAGGTACAGAATGACACTTCTCTTGAAGTGTCGCCAGCCTAGCAGAGTATCATGGCGGATATTCCTTTGAGCTCACAACTCGACCCAGCTGTGATGAATTACCTGGAGAGGTTCAACAATACTCTCCAAACGGATAGCCGGAGGTTGCACCGTTTGGACCAAGTCGAGCACGGAGTCAACGAGGCGGTGCCACCGCCAAAGATGTCTGCAGGTTACGCGAAAGCACAGAAGAGGGCAAAAGGACCGAATCGCGCGCATGTAGCATGTAAAAGTAAGGGGAAACAAGTGGCGAGCAAAGGAACTGTGAGGCTCAGGGCTAGGGCCGAACACCGGTTCACACAAAGAGGGTAGAATACCCATGGCGTTGCGACTTGGCGACATGTCGCAGCCTGAGCCGTCCCACGCCACGTCATATGGGCACACCCGTAAAAGTACAAGCCAGGGAGATTCCCAGCCTCATCAAAATAATGGTCCTCCCGACCTAATCGCCGCCAGGGTGGGAACCCCACTGCACCGGGTTGGTTCCTTCACTCCACCGCCGGTTGGAAGAAAATTTCGAGCCATTCGCTACCCTCACACGGCTTTAGCAAAGGTGGTGGTGTCGGGTGGGCATGTCGGAAAGCCTTTCTAGTCGGAGAAGCCGGGCGGCTTTCGACCTTCAGCCCTTCCTTCCTCAATCGCAACCATGAGGGCTCTTTAACCCACGCTTGCGAATTAACCCCTCCCCGATAGCTCCGCTATCTCAGATTGAGGAGTTGCAGTGACAATTGGATTGGCTCAAGGCTTAATAGAATGAACTTTAAGGTAAGGTCATCCGAAGTCCCTCCCCTTTCCTCCAACCTTGTGACTGAATTGCTCCTCTCCCATCGAGATTCAGGATGCCTAACATGTAGGCATTCGACGAAAATTCTTATCCGCAGGACCACCTCTATGAGTTCAATGACTTTATGGAACTCCACCAAGTCTCCGACTGGCCTTAAATGCCGCCTTTAGCGTAAAGACATTAACTACCCATGCCAAGTGCTGGTTTAGATTGCTCCTTATCGGGTCAATAAGCTCATGGCAACAAATGAGCTCGTTATTCTTAAGGCACTTCCGGGCAAACAGGAAGTTCTCAATGCCGTTGAGCTATTTGAGCAATATACGGTAGAAGAGGGATGAGTCCGTCCAATCTTATATAGACAGGTTTCATCGCGAACTCCACAAAGTGGCTCACACTCTTGAAGAGTCCATTCGGACTCTCATTATCGGGCAGGGTTCGCCAGACGACTTATGGAAAGAGCTCCCACGTGAGGACGTATGTTTCCCCTCACTTGTTTCCACGACCTCATCGAGAAGTATCTCCGAATAGAAAATTATGTGGCTGCTCTCAATCACCACAACTGGTTCACAACCGAGTTCCCTGGCCAAGGGGAAAACCAAAAGAGAAGAGCCCTAATCGTGGTTCAGGGTTAATGGGACGATCGCAAAAAGGGTTGGGGGCCCAAGAAGTAGCGATTCGAGCCCAAAAAGTCATACGCCCCAATTCCTCGTCGTGATCGCAACAAGAATCAGTAAACTCCTTTGAATGCCTCAATATCAGCAATTCTGGATAAATCAAAGGAAGCCACCGCTCCGGGAAGGAGCCGAGCCTCATGAAGAATCCCCTGCGACGTAAAAGTACTACCGCTATCATCGGGACAATGGGCACCACACTGATGAGTGTTGGGCTCTCAAGCAAGCAATTAAAGATCTCATCAAACAGGGGCACTTCAAGGAGTATGTTGACGGTTCGACTCCCATTTGGGAAAAAGACCAAGAGGAACAAGGGAAGAGGCATCGTGGTCACAAGGGGCTCTACTATGTAGGGATCATTTTCAGGCGGCCCCACCTCGCGGGGAACTCTCGAGGTTATTAGGAAATGACTAAGTCATGGCAGAGCAAACAAAAATCATAAACAACATGGATCGTTCCTTAGAACCAAGATCAGGGCACAAATTTAACAATCTATGCATTAAATACAAATCTGCAGGAAATCAATTTAAAGTTAAGAAACCATACCCAAGTTTAGAGGCCTCTCCAACTTTAACTCTGAATGGGTTTCGCTACCGATCCAAGGGTAGGATCGAACCACCGTTAGTCCACACGAGAGAACCCCAGGAACTAAGAGGGATTTGCTAGATCGTCTTTAGCCTTAAGAACCAAGAACAAAATCAAGCAAATTTTGTTTCAAGCAAAAAGGAAATCTGGCGTGGGAGAGAAAAGGGGGCTGGGGTTTCTATCTTCTATGTGTATGACCCGTAAGCTCCTCATCATATCAGTAATGTGTTGTATCACGATTAACACCAATTAATTGTCTCACTACACACAGACCAAGATTGGCCCCTAGCAAGGCATCATGGCCACCCGATAGATTCGGATTCAGCGAAGCAGCTACTTGTCAACGATATGGTTATTGTACAATCCAATCTTTTTATCATTCGTTATCTCGACGAGACCAAGGCATAGAAATAGTGTCAACCTCGGTTACTCTCGATATTATGTATTTAGTTACTGGACCAATGACCTGAATTATAAACTGATAGAGCCACAATTCAATCCCACTGTGGCCATAGTTTTAGTGTCATTGCCATTTACTGAATTGTGTCGTGAGATAAATTCCCCCATACCCGGGAGTGATGAATCCTCTATCGATCCACCATAGTCTTGATACACTCCTTGGATACAACCCAATCACTACCGGGGGTATCGGGACACTCTCAATATAACTGTGTTAGGCTAGTGTTAAACTACACCAATCGGTGCACAAGGCTCTTTGGTGATCTCAAGTCTAAGGATCATATGCACCACCATTCGTTAGAGGATTTGTTCCATGACATCAAAGGGGTTACCATCCATATGGAATCCTCTGTCGGTCATCCGGTGAACTTGCCCTACAGAAGCACCCATGTGTTGCACCTCCGGTGGTTGTCACCAAACAACCTGACAAGTGAGATCAATCATTGCCTTTCGACATGGTCGTTTAATACTATGATAGCCTTACTGTATTATGTGTGCCCTTACTTCAGAATAATACTGGGGTTACAGATATTTCTAGAATGGCCACCATATGAGCTCTTAGGGTTCTCACTATCAAGATTTGAAACACTTGATACCCTCGTCATAGTTCTACCATTCTAAAGACATATATCAATACATACAATAATGATTTACGTGATATAGAATAAAATGTCTTTTATTGATCAATGAACATTATTATAAAGAGTCAATTCTACAATAATTGATTGGCTCTAGGGCATCTACTCTAACAGAGGTGGCCAGGAGAGGTATGCCCGGGAAGCTCGCCATGACCTTTTGAGTGTAATGAGCACGGTGCCGCGACCTACTAAGATCCGCAGGGAAAAAGAAATTACCTTCTCTGAAAAAGACGTAATACAACTGCATCACCCCCATGACGATGCACTTGTCATCGCCTGAAATAGGCCAGTGCGAGGTCCACATAATGTTGATCAACAATGGAAGCGCTGAGAATATCCTATTTCAGCAAGCCTTCGAAAGAATACAATTTGACGAGACAGCACTGCCCGCCTCCTTCCCCTCCCCCTACGCTTTATCTGGGGATCACTTGATTCCCAAGGGAACGATTGCACTCCCCGTCAAGCTGGGAGAAACCAACGTTGACGCGGTGACGTTGTTCTTGTGGTAGGACTTGTTCCCATCCGCCTTCCTTCAACGACATCCCTAGGACCGACCTTTATACTACACTTTCAAGGTCCCCGTCCACCTCTATCTACCATCTGAAGATAAAGTTCCCCACCCTGACGGGGATCGAGAAAGTGCAAGGATCCCAACGTGAATCTCCTGATTGCTACATAAGGGCAATCTAGATGGCGTGTAAGGGAAAAGGGAAGCCAGTGGGCGCCCTAAACATGCCATGGCAATCAACAAGATTGAGCCACGACCTAGACTTGTAGAGGATAACATGGATCCTCCCTTTGTCTTTGGTGAATGCCTTACACCTTGCGCTTAGACTTGTCTGAGGTATTGGTCAATGAAAGCAAGTCGGAACTGTAAAGTATTAAGAATTCCGGGAGGTAATCTCAATCCTAGCTTCACCAAAGGGTTCCCGGACGGGGAGCTTCCTTAAAAAATATCGATGTTTTTGCATGGACTCACGCCGATATGGCTCGGGATCACCCGAAAGTGTAATATGTCATGCTCTTTAACATTGACACTAGGGCACCAAGCCCTACCCATTAGAAGAAAAGAGCAATGGACCCTGAATGCTATGCCGCCCTGAAAAGTGTGGTGATAAGCTCCTCTTGAATGGGTCTATTCGAGAGGCACTTTACCCGAGCTGGGTTGCCAACCCGGTCTTGGTAAAGAAACCCAACGGCAAATGGCGGACTTACGTCGACTTCACCGACCTCAATAAAGCTTGTCCGAAGGATAGCTTTCCCTTGTCAAGGATCGACCAGCTCGACGATGCCACTTCTGGGCATGAGCTGCTATGCTTTATGGACGCCTACGGGATATAATCAAACCTCGATGTACGCATCAAATGAAGAGCATACCTCCCGGGCTCATTTATAGATCGGAGGACCTCCGTATTGTTACAAGGTCATGCCCTTCCGGGCTTGAAGAATGTTCCGGGGCCAACCCTTATAGTCGCCCGTTAACTCGTATGTTTTTCAAACAGATCGGCAAAACAATGGAAGTTTATGTTGATGACATGCTAGTTAAGTCGCATGTTGCTTCAGATCACATAGCGCATCTCGTGAAAATGTTCGACGTGCTCCGAAAATACAGGATGAAACTCAACCCTCTCAAGTGCTCATTCGGAGTATCCTCAGGAAAGTTCTTGGGGTACATGGTTAACCAGCGAGGAATCGAAATCAACCCTGAAAAGATCCAAGCTCTCCTCGATATGAAAAGCCCCGCCAGCAAAAAATAGGTTCAAAGCCCTGAATGGCAGGATAACGGCTTTAAGTTGCTTCATATCAAGAGCAACAAATTGTTGCTTGCCATTTTTTTAATGTGCTTAGGGCCAACAAGAAGTTTGAATGGACTTTAGAGTGCGAATAGGCCTTTTAGAGTATAAAAGAACACCTCGGAAGACCACCTCTCCTGTCCAAGCGTCTTCCCTAGGAAATTTTATCTTATACCTTGGTCGTCCTCCCAAGAGGGCGGCGGGCGGTGCCTCATCCGGGAACAAGACAGCAGGTTCGGAGGCCGGCATATTATGCGAGCAGTTGTACTACCTGGACGGGCGAGATGCGAGACTCAAAAATGGGAGGGCGATTAGCTTATGCCTTTGGCCTGATCGCCTTCCAAAAAGGTCGCGGAACCCTACTTTCCCATGCCCACACCCCAATCCATGTTTTGACCAAACACCGCTTCCAGGGTAAATCCTTCCGTGGCCGGAGGCTTCTGGGTAAGGGTGCTTAAATGGGCAATGGAAATCCGAGGGCGGCTTACTGCAGGACATTTGACTCGAAAACAACCATCAAAGGGCAGGTTGTTGTCGATTTCAATTTCAAATTCTCATAACCAGTTCCCGGAATCGAATACCCGAAAGCAAACCAACCATCGAGGTCATCCAAGGAGACCGGCCTTAAAACCCTTGTCAACCCTGAGCTCCCTATGTTCCGGATGGTTCCTCAAACAAAAGAAAAAAGGTTTCCTGGGTAAGTCTTCTTGATGAGAATGCAAAATGTCATATTTACCCCCCCTTAATGTCTAGTCTTTTATACTTATTTGTTGCCTAAATGTGCTCATTATTATTCTATTTTGATTTAGGATGCAAATGGAGGCGTTAATTGCAAAACGGAACTAATTAAGTGAATTCGGACAGTTTCAACATTGTTTCGTAATCTGGGTATAACTCTCTCATCTGAGCTCCGATTGAGATGATTCAAAATTATGTGGAACGCTAAGAAATAGATCTACAACTTTCATGTTTTGAGTTTGGAGAGATACTCGCTGCATCAAGGTTGTAATTGAGCTTTGAAATTGACGGCACCTACACCGCCCGACGTTTCAGGGAACATTCCCTCGGCCTTGGTCATGCAATTCAAATAGGCAGATTATTACAAGAAGTTTTGAAGACCCATTGCATGCAAATTATAGCTGGAAAAAAACACTTTCCTGTTTTATTTTAGGACTTTATTATTTTATTTCCAATTAATCAGATTAAGATAAATGTTACTTTAGGATATTAGAATATTTTGAGGAGATTGACTAGAATTAGAATTAGAATTTAGATATTTTTAAAGGAGGATGGGAAATTAGGGATTAAGAGGACCACATATCACCACACCGCTCTCTTCTCTCTTGGGTGGATTTTCGTTTTCTTTTGAATTTTCGTGATGGCCATGGAAGGTGGCTAATTTTCATAACTTGGTTCAAGGAAACAAGACCTCTTAATCAATAAACCGTGAGATCAATCAAGGTTTTTTTTTCTTTAAGTGTTCAATTTATGTTTGAGTATTGAATGTTCTTCCATGCATATTCATGATTGTTGCATTTAATTACCAAGGAGGCCTATTAGTTTATTAATTGTTGCAACCTCCATCCGCTAAGTTAGATATCACCTGTGAATTGTTTGATTCCTCTAACTTGTGAAAGCAATTAGGGTTAATAATTTGGTCAGCACAGATTAGTTAATTCTTAAGAACACTCGACTAAATTAAATGTAATCGCTTGAGTTTGTATTGTTTAGCTTCATCTATCTCTCTAGGTCTTAAGGCTACCACTAGATTAAATCTTTAGCGCCCTTTGTCTAGGGTTGTTTAGCAAAGAGTTAATTGGATTCCCGGGCTGTTTCTTAATTAATTACAACTAAGGAAGGAAGATAGGAAAATAAGGTTCAACGGTGAATATTCCGGTTGGTATGAATTGATTTATTTTGTATCGATGATCAAGGCCTTGTAGATCCCGATGTGGATGTTGACTTAGACCAAGGTTTGTTATTTTGATTGATTGATTAATTGATTGTTGTTTTCTGAAATTGTTTCCCGTTTAACTCAAAACCCATTACTAGTTCACATAACATTAATCGCTAGACACTCTCGTGGGAATGATCGACTCACCACCTTACTTACATGTGTTTTTAGGTTTTATCGGTGCCTACGATAGCACGCCACTTCTCCTCTCGCTTGAGGAAACGCGCATTCATGGGATCCTCGGTTCTTTAGGGTTCCCTTAGGCTACTAACAATGAGGCTGAGTATGAAGCGTTGCTCGCTAGTCTGCAACTAGCGAGAGAAATGGGATCCGACAGGGTCAACATTCATAGTAACTTCTAGTTGGTCGTAAATCAAATCTCGGGAGAATACCAAGCCAAGGGAGAGAACATGATCAGCTACCTAAAGAAAGCAAAGGCTGCACTCGAGCTTTCAAGCACTTCACGATCACGTAAATCCTGAGAGATAGTAACTCTATTGCGGACACCTTGGCAAAGATAGCCTCATCGCTAGACTCGGATGTGCCTTGCATAATATTCTAGTTCTAACATAGAATCCGAGCATTAAGCTCACCTAAAGGCCACAGAGTCGGCAACGGATCGCTTGGATGACCCATCATCTCAGATCTCGAGATAAGGACCTCGCAGCGACAGAACGAGGCAAAATCTGGTTACACCAGGGCGTCATTATCGGGGATCAAGGCCTTGTATATAGGGTTTAACACCCCTCTCTTCTGATGTATAACCGACGAGGAAGCAGATTACATTATGAGGGAGATGCATGAAGGGATCTGTGGTAATCATACTGTTGCTCAATCCCTCACCAATAAGATTGTCTGCCAAGGATACTATTGGCCCTTGCTTTAGGAAGACACTTTTAACTTTGTAAGAAAGTGCGACAAGTGCCAGTGGTTCGCGAATATCTCGCGAGCTCTTTCTCACACTCGACTACAATGACAGCTGGCCATTCTCTATGTGGGAATTAACCTTATTGGGCCTATGCCTACCGGGAAAGGGGGCCGGGCGTCAAGTATGTCGTGGTCACTATAGATTATTTCACAACATGGGTCGAAGCCGAGCCCCTTGCTGCGGTCACTACCAAGATCAAGAGCATAGTGTGCCAATATGGAATTCCTCATACTTTCATCTCTGATAATGGTAAGCAATTCGACAACGAAAGAAATTCTTTGCAAAGGCCTTTGACATGGAGGTCCAGATCCACAAAAAAGTTCACCTCAGGCGCTAAACTACAAGCCAATGGTCAAGTTGAAGCTGTCAACAAAACCATCAAGCACACCTTGAAGGCCAAGCTTGGCATTGCCAAAGGCTATTGGGTCGATAACCTCCCTGAAGTTCCCTAGGCATGTAACAACTCAAAGACTTCCACCCTTCGGAA
The DNA here is from genome assembly GCA_026225825.1 of Pistacia integerrima. NCBI lineage: Eukaryota > Viridiplantae > Streptophyta > Magnoliopsida > Sapindales > Anacardiaceae > Pistacia > Pistacia integerrima. Next base: position 26,687,001 of record CM047749.1, read on the forward strand.
ACACCTTTCTCACTAGCGTATGGCTGTGATGCAATGATCCCGATAGAAGTGGGGATTGGTTCACTTCGAAAAGACTTGTTCACGAATTGCATACAAGCCGCTCTTACATGCAGCCTAGACCTAGTCGAAGAACATTGTGACAAAGCTCTGTTAAGAATAACATCTTACCAGTAACGTGCAAAAAGGTTATTCGACTCTAAGGTTAGAAGAAGAGACTTCGGTTGGGCGGAAACGCACCTAGTTCTAAAGAAGTCTTCTCATACAAAGGACAACGTGGGGGTATTAGGACCCACCCGGGAAAGTCTCGTATCGATCGCCTTTAAAGTGATATGACCCAGGACGTATCACCTCAAAAGAGCTATTGTTCCGCCATCAAGCGAGCTTGGAATGCGAGTATCTTCGCCTCTATCTAGGTAATTCTAGGCTCGCTCGCTTCCATCTCTTTTACTTGTAAGTTTTCCTTGGTTAACCTTTTATGAATGAGATCGTTCTTCTTCACCTTGAATTAATGTCTTACATGATCTTGTTCGTTGTAATATTTTTACAAGTTTCTCGATGAGATGTAATATTAGTTTTATAAAGCACTCGAAATTGTAGAACTCTAAAGAAAACTCTTTTCATTTATGATTTACAAAAATACTGACAAATCCAAAAAAGAAAAAGAAGTCAAAAAAGTAGGGGGAATAACAATCACTCGCTCATCTCCAGGATCTACGGGCATGACCTCGTTGTCCCCCTCCCCCAGGCCTTGGTCACCTTGCGTCAGTCAACCGCCTTGGATCCTTAGGAACATATTCCTTTGGCTGATCATCCTCGTTAGCTCTTGTTCCCGACCTGCGTTCGTACTGGCCATGGAAGCAAGGATGTCTTGATAATCAAGCAAGAGGTCAGAGAGATCCATTCCCGGGTTCCTTGGTCATAAGGTATAAATGGCGAATCCCAATCCCAATCCCGGAATGCCCACAACGACTTTCCTTTCAAGCTCAAGGTTCTACTGCTTCATCTGGTCAGTCAATGAAGTGACTTGCCCTCGGCAAAACTCAAGGTCCATTTCCAACGCTCTTCTCTGCTTCTTCGAGTTCGCCTTCAGCTCTTTCTCTTTCTCGCCATCTTCTTTGGTGAGTTTGGCTACTGTCCTCTGGAGTTGTTTGACCTTTTCGCCTCTCCTTTTGAGCTTAGCCTTCTAGAAATCCATGGTGCTAAGGGTAGACTTTTTCTCCACCAAGTATTGATTCGCTTGGAGGTTGAACAACTTTGCCTCTTCGACCGCCTCGAGGTCCTTCGCTTTGTCATTCTCCTCAAAGGGTTATGGATCCCTTTGGCATAGTCCAGGTTGACCTTCTGCTAGGCCATGTGCAAAGTGAGTAGGGTCTGCAAAGAAAGGAAGCAAGGGTTAACTCCCATTTTTCTGAAAACTATTAAGGCTAGAAAATCAACTAAGTTTGAAGTCCTCGATAAGACACCACCACTACGGCTCAGAGGCGAAGAGCAAGGTCATAGTCTCGGGTGGGCGGGTCACAAACTCCTCGAGCGAAGCCAATTGCACTCCCAAAGGCCCAGGTGATACACCACCGCACAAGTGCTCCAAAAGTTGCCCAATGGAGTCAACCAAACGTGTGCCCGCCTCCATAGGAACTAATGACTCATCGACCTACGCTGCTTGCCTGCCCTCCTACGGGTAACCACGGTTTCCCCCACTCTTCGGCCTGAACTCGGGGATCACTGAGATGCCCGATGCGCGCCGAGGCGAAAAGCGTAGCTGCAAACTCTGCCCTGCACCTAAGGCGCCTCGACTTGGACTTTCCCGATTCCTCTTCCGAGCCAAGTTTTCTCTTCTTAGTCTTTTAGCCCGTGGTTTTCTCGCTTTGGGAGCGCGGAGGCCAACCGTAGGTTGGAAGGCCAAGGCTTTCCCATGTTGTCGAGTGTTCGCCCTTCCGGCCAGGACCAATTTATATCCCTCCTATGGGGATATCACTAGACGCCGATTCCCAAGTCCAATGCGGAGTGACCAGGGTTTGGGAAACAAGAACTTTTTCAGCACCTTGGGCGGTATGATCGCTGCGCACCATAGAAATGTTAGTAAGACAGGTCATCGCAGGCAACCAAAAAGCATTCTAAGTATGGGGATACTTACTATCGACTCTAAAAAGGGGGCGGGGGCTCGGGCCCTTAAAAGTTGTACTTCCTTGTTGGGCATGTCACGAGGTAAGCTGCGCAACAACAAATGATCGAAGAAGACGCAGAGCGCCATGATTCCCGGTTTGGTACTCCAGATTTTCCAACCTGGTTGTCTTATTTCCTGCGAAGAGACAAAAAGTTTTGTTAGATACAAAAACCGAAGGTATAACAGCTCGCAAATGGAAAGGAAGACCTACTTGGCTCCCTCAACTGGTAGACGCCATCGTATTTAAAAAAGAAAAACTTAGTTTCATAAGCCTCGACACTGCTGGGGTAATTGAATATCCCTCCTTCGATCGTAGATCGCTTCGAGAGGTAGAAATAATCCTTGTCTTTGCTCTTCTTCAGATAGTAAGAGCACGCGAGCTCTAGTGCCGTTAGTGTTAGTAAACGACCCAGCCTTACGAGCGTAAAACAAAAACATAAACTCTATGGATCGCCTTCCTTAGAACCAAGATCCGGGTACAAAAATCACGGCCTTACATTAAAATAATCAAATCCCTGCAAAAATCAAGGTTCAAGGTTCAAGAAACCATACCCACCCGCTTTGGAGGCTCCACATATGTCTCTCGAACATGTTTGCTACGATCCAAGCGTAGGATCGGAACGCAGAGTCCCATACGAAGATAATCAACAGAACCAAGGAGGGATTTGCTAGATCCTCCTTGGCCTTAGAAAATCAAGAAGAAAACAAAGAAAGTGTTTGATTTTCAATCAACAGAAAGTGCGTGGGAGTATATTTGGGGCTTCCGAGGTTTTCCTTTTTCAATTGAAGAATGAAATAATAAATAACACACATCTCCCCATTCTTTCAACTAAAACCTTTTCTTTTATAGCCTTATTTTAGTTGCCCTATTCCCTTCCCAAATGGAATGGGCTTGGGCTTCCAACCCAAACACCCCAAATTTGCCAAACACTCCCATTTAGATATTTTAATTTAATTCATCATTATTCAATTAAAATCCAATTAATATATATTATATATATTAACATTTAACAATAATGATAATTTATTTAAATATATGCTAACATATATTCAACGGAATTTCACTTATTTAATTTTCTAACAAATTAAATAAAGGCTACGACTAGCAAATTTAATTACACGTGGATATTAAAATACCCTTTCGCAGAAAACGAAAACGCCTCTTTCTTCTTGAGTCTTAAATTATCTTCTATGTGTGTGACCCATAGGCTCCTCATCATACCGGTAGTGTATAGTATCCGGCGACCAACACCAACCTTAATCGTCCTCACTTAATACATTGCATCAGGAATGGCCTCAAGGCAAAGGCATCATAGCACCCGATAGATTTAGATTCAGAAAGTGAAAGCTACTGCACACGATATGTTTACGCACATACGATCCTTTCATCATACGTTATCTTGACCGAGGAACGAAGGCATAGAAATAATGTCAACCTTCTTCGTTTACTCTGATATTATGTATTCAGGGCTTTCCCGGACCAATGATCGTATAATAATCCGAACTGAAGCAACAACTCAATCCCATTGTGGCCCACAGCTTATGTCATCACATATATTCCCGGAAATGGCGCGTGAGATAACTTCTCCGCACTGGAGTGATGAATCTCTCCAATCCACCATAGTCTTGATACACTCTCGATGCAACCAATCACCACGTATTGACAATAGAAAAATCGCTTAAGCTAGTGTCAACCCGCACCCAACGGCACCAGACCGCTCAATGATCTCAAGTCTGATCACATGCACCACCATTCATTAGATGATTTGTTCCATAGAACATTCCCCGGGGTTACCATCCATATGGAATCCCTCTCCCGTCACTAACCAGAACTTGTTCATTTGCCAAGATAATCGCCACAGACAAACCCATGTGTTGCATTCCGTGGTTGTCACCGAACAACCTTGAACAAGTGGAGACTGCATTACCTTTCGGACAGTGTCGTTCAACACTATGATAGCCTTCCTTACCGTTATTATTTGTGCCTTACTTCGATAATAATCGCTAACTGACCGGCTTCTAGAATGGCCATCATATGTGCTCATAGGGTTCTCACTTATCAAGATTTGAAATACTTGATACCTCTGCATGGTTCTATCATTCTAGGACATATATCAATACATATTGCAATAATAATGATTTATGCGATATAGTAAAATAAAATGCATTTATTGATTAATGAACATTATTACAAAGAGTCAATTCTACAATAATTGATTGGCTCTAGTTTAAACGGCCCTACTCTACTTAGCTTAGCTCATCCAGGCCAGGCCATTTTCGCCACATACGATATACATAGCAATAGCTATCCTATACGCATTGGGCGTTAATTGTATTGGCGTGACCTCGAAGTGATTAAGAATCGACCTAACGAAGGGATGAAAAGGTATCAGCATCCCACATTTAAAGATCATCTCCGAGATCACGGCCTTTCCCTCTTTTGGGGATTCCAAGGCGACCGTTCGGGTTCGTTGATAGACATTCACACTAAGTGCGTATTAGTCCACTGCCTTTTGTATATCCTCTCGGGTGATCACAGGGGACGGAGTCTCTAGCACGGGCCCTCAAGGGTGTTTCCGGCCGGCCATACGAGCTCGTGCCCTCCCTCGGCTACCCTCGCGCGGAAAGCGTCGTTGTTCTAATCGTCTAAAAAGGGCGACGTTTATATATATATATATATATATATATAAAATATAATATAATAAAAGAAAGAAAAAAAAGGCTCATCTCCGTACGATGCTCGTACTTGAACGTAGAAGGATGAAAAGAACCTAATGCATCCTTCTAAAACCCTAGTAAAACCCTCAAAAACCTTTGGGGGTGAACCCCCAAGGATCTATGCCCTAAACTTTTCATCTTTAAGAAAAACTAAACCCCTCTCCTCCTCACACCCTTTATCGGGACACGCCAAACGGGCAGGCCACGGATAAGGCCATTTACCACCATTACCAAGCAAGTCGTACAGAACCATCGAACGACGGAAAAAAGTAATGTGTTGTAACTACAACACGCATAAATAGCAAGTGTACTAGTCGCACAAAGTAATAAAGTGATGAGTGAGTATCGCCTTCCCCACGAGATTGGTTGCTAAGCACTAAGTTTTCATGGCTTTTCAAGTTGGAGCAATCGAATTTGTTTGGATTAATGGGAGAAAATTAAACTTAAACTAAAACAAAAATTACTAAATATTCAAAGCTAAATTATGAAAGCAAGATTAAAAACAAGGTAATATCGATTTAAACAAACGGGTAAGGTTTTGACTTCATTCGGACTCTATGAATTAAACCTTCGGATTATGCTATTTCCATATTCACATGCATTGATTGTAAATCGAACTCTAAATTGTAAAACATACCTTCTCGTGGTATGTTTTCCTACTTTTCTATTAAACTTCCGCATCCAACAATTTTGAAGATTAATAGTTCTAAGCTCATTAAGCACATGGAATCTAGAATTGATTTCATTGATTCTTAAATCTATCTCTAGCATTTCAATACTACAATGGTGATTACCCTGTAAGCTTAACATGACTCATTTCTCAATCTCATCATGTTCATCAAATAAAAGCAATAAAATCAGAATAACCACACAAACCATGCAATAGCATATGAAAATAACAAAAATCAATTACTTAATCCATGGAAATCCGAATTACATCAAAACCCCCTTTTTAACCCAAAATGGGTTAGTTCATAGCTAAATCAACACAACAAGCAAAGAAAAACAATAAACTCAGGTTCAACATATTGAAATGAGAGAAAAGAGAAAGAAAGATCTCCCTAGTTGAAGAATCCACTAGATTCAATCCCAAATCTTCTCACTTTTCAACCCAAAATTCACAAATCTATACTCCAAGGAAGATGAAAATAAGGTCAACATGGACTAAGAAAAATGGACTCAAATGGCAAAGTATTGCTTTTATACTTCGCCCAAAAACCTAAGACTTTGCTAAAAAAATGGAAACCCGTGCATTTTAAAGGAAACTAAAATTTCCCCTTTGCAAACTTCCCGGGCGCGGACGAAGAAGAAATCTGCGCGGCACGAAGTAAACTTAAATCTTTGCGTAACTCATTTCCCGCCGCGGTGATCTTCATGAAAAGAATTTCTGGAATTTGCCCTAATCCCTCTCGCTTGGCCTTCTTTGCTTGAATCTTCGATCTTCGATGCTCTCCCATGGGAACAAGCTTCATAATGCTTTACTCTGCTTCAGAACTCTCCTAATTTTTGAGATCCGCTTACTTCTGAGTCTAGAGACTCCAATTCATTCATTATTTGCTCAAAATGTCCATTTTGGTCCCGAAACACAAAATGTAAAGAATTAAGTAGCAATTCGTATAAATGAACTAGAAGTATCTAAAATTCGGTCTAAAAGCCTAAATAAAACAGTATAATTCTCGGATTATCAAATACCCCCAAACTAAAGACATGCTCGTCCCTGAGCATCAGGTACAAAATAAAAAAATGAAAGAAAAACAACAAACGCCCAAACAAAAGCAAAACACCAAAATTAACAGAAATTTAAAAAGAAAAACATAAGACTCAACTCAACACAACGAATTCCGCCTAAAATTTATACAAGTCTCAAAGGTTGTTGCAAAATTATTACTAGAAAAATGTTAAACACTCTAAGAAGTTATAAGTTGCATTGACTATCTTTCTCTATCGGTCCCTCGGAAGTAGGTGATCCCACTTCAATCACCTTCACTTCGATTATTTTATGCGACATGCAAAGTTTATCAAATGGCGCACTCCATAAAGGCCTCAAATATCGAACTACTCTCACCCTTATGAGGATTAGACATCGCTAAGAATCAAAAGGGTCTTTGCAAGCTTGTAACATTAGGGCCCTCGGGTAGTGGGCTCCAAAGAAAGGAAAGGATAAACAAACAAAGAAAGAACTTGGTTTCCTTAAGCAAACACTAAGACTTAATCCAACTCCCACTTCCTTTCTCACCATCCAACTCAAATGTCAACCATTTAACAACTCACCATGAACAATTCTTATTGTTGCTATTGTAATGCTATTCCCGAAATATATATATTTCTTTTTTTTTTATTTTTTTTAATACTCATAACAAAAATCACAAATTGAGGTTAATTACCTCTCTTATTCTTCTTGCCCTTCTCACAACCCCCAAACTATTCTTTTAGTTCATTCACCACACTCTTCAAGTTCCTTGTGTTTGCATTAAGTTCCCCAAAATTCTCTAAAGGGTATGATTATGTGTTTAGGGGTAATTGGATTGGACAATTTGGTTTGCAAGAAAATAAGCAATGATAATCTCATAAGGGTCAAATGGGTGACTAGGGAAAAATTCATTCGTGGGTTGGCTGGAAAGGCTCAAACGTTCTGAAAAATGCCTATATCATTTCCTCAACAGTGTCTATTCCTAGAATTCTGCCTCAAACACTTCTCTACTAGGTTCTAGAGTCCACCAACATTATCAAAACTTTACCTAACCACATAAAATGAATCTAAGCATGCGGGAAATAAATGAAAATGGTGGTTGAACCACTCAACAAACCTCAATCAAAATTCAGTCAATAAACATAAACTTGAAGGAATGCTTAACATTTTTCAATAATAAAATCCCAACAACCCTGTTCTCATCATTGATTTATACAATTCATCATTGGCATACACAACAAAACCAATTAAAATAAACAAAAGTCCAAAAATTCTCAAATTTTTCCTACCCCTAAACTAAAGATGACATTGTCCCCAATGTCACATTATGCACAAATTAGGAATAGAAAAACAAAATCGACAAAGGTACGAGATAGTTCCCTGATTAATCCGTGAAGTTGAAGTTTCGTTCAATAGTGTGTGCACACCCGGTCCTTGACTTTTTCATCACCAAAATCTGTAAAAACAATTGGAAAACGTGGTGTCCCAAACTGTTAGAAAAATGGTAACGTCCCGCTTGAGGTAGGTGTTATCGGTTTCCTCTTTTGCCCTTAATCGAGTTGGTTTTTGTTATGATTGTTTGATTGAGTGTTGTGTTGAATGTTTGCCCCTGAAAATTGGTTGAAAACAAGAATTTATTTCGCTCGACGTGAAGAATCCTCCGCTGGCGAAGAGAGGTCAAGCCACGGGGAAGTCAAGTGACAGCTGGCCACGGCGACGTAAGTTTCGCCGCGGCGACAACCCGAATAAAATGTTGATTGAGTTTTAGATATTTTCTTCCTTAAGGGCAATTTGACCTTTCTACCCCTTTTTAGCAGAAAAGTGGGGAGTGAATTGTAAGGAAAATTCATGGAGAATACTTTGATTCGGGGGTTGTGTTTGCAAAGAATGAAAGGTCTTAAATGGAATTTCAAAGAGTGAGTAAGGGTATTTTTGGGAAAGAGGAGAAAAATATGTGATATTAAGGGTTAGCTTTAGAAACCCCTTCATTTTGTTTTTCACCACCGCCTCTTTCATCCCCTATTTCTCTCAATTTTTCATCCAAGATTCCAAGGATTCTTGAAGAGCTTTTTTGACTAGAATTTGTTACAAAATTGATCCTAAGTACTAAAAGGTAAGATTCCTTACTCTAGAAGCAAATTTTCATTTGTTGAAAGAAGGGGATCCTTATTTAAGTTTTGTATTGAAGGCTAAGAGAAAGTGTCAAGCCATCAAGAGTGGAGAGTTTAAGTTGGGTTCTACTTGTGTCCAAGGTAAGTAAAATCATCTAAGTTGTGATTTACTTGATTGAATGATGTGTAGAGAGTTTTAGATCTATGATTAATGCTTGAATTGTTTATGTTGAAATAAGTTGATGAATTCATGAATGGGTTCAATGTTGTTATATGAAGGATTTTTTCCACCATGAGGAGGGTGGATTGTGTTGTGAAATTTTGGTAGAAGTATGGGTAGAATTAGAAGTAATTGGGAGGAATTTTTGAAGTGTGTTTCTGCAGATGTGTGATGATTCAAAGGAGTTGAACTCCAATTTTGGATGGTTAAGAAAGAAATATGATTAAAGTTAGAATAGAGTTTATGTATGCACACATATTGTTTGATGAAATGCCTAAAAGAAGCATAAGTAGAATTAGAGAACTTTACCTTATGCAATGTAGCATATTTGCATGTCATGAATGCATATAAGGAAGATTTTAGGCATGAGTCATCCATATGCATATGTTTAATTGAGTAATGACATAAGAAAGAAATATGAGAAATGAGAAAGAAACTCTCTATGAATAGAGATAAAGAAAAGAACAAATTCTCTTAGAGTAAAGAGAAAGAAAGAACTAGCACTAGAAGATAAAAGGATTCTTAAGTGCTATAGAAAAGAAAAGAAACTAGATCGGCGATGGGAACTCGTGAGTATAGAGTTACCCTCATGTAAACCGTTATGAGAAAGAACGGTCTCCGCCATGAGAGAGCGGAACGCGTGTAAATCGCTATGATAAGGAGCGATCTCCATGAGAGAGCGGAATGCATGTGATCCGTTATGAGAAAGACGGACTCCGCCATGAGAGAGCGGAATACACGTAAACCGCTATGAGAGAGAGGATGGTTTCCGCCATGAGAAAGGCGGTATGAGATTGAGAAAAAGAAAAGAATAGAAAGAAAAGAAAAGAAAGAAAAACTAGAATTTGAATTAGAAATTTGATAAAAATACAAAGAGAATTGATGAGTAATGCACGGGGACGATAGCGTAAGAGCCTGCTTTTACTTACCGAGCATCTTTGTGCTCACCCGTTGTTTTCTTTGTTGTACAGAAATAGGTGAGGACTTGGTCGGATGGACGCGGCAAGCGTGGAGATTTGGCCGCACCGTCCCCTTGTTTCGCTTTTGTTTTGAAAGTCCTTGTACATATGATGTTTTGTTTTGTAACGAATGTGATTACTAAGTAAAGAAATTTTTTGGGCCCAACTTGTTTTGATAAATATGCTATCTTTTTATTAATCGATATTACTTAACTGGTAGAAAGAAAGTAGTTGTTACATTTTTTGGTATCGAGCAATGGTTTTGGGATGGGACAAAGAGTCATTCTCGCGCCACGACGGGTCTTATCCGACCACCGTAAGTTAAATCCTTTTCCTATTAATGAATTATTTGAAGTTGATGTGAAAATGGTTATTTTGAGATGAGACGTAGTAATAGAAAGAAGGGTAGGGTGTGATGAATGAGGGAGAACCTCCTAACCTCGCCGGAACAAACTCCCCGCCTGATGCGACAATGATTCGAACCATTGTACAAGTGTTAGCAGTAAAAGTCAGGGAGAGTTGTACCGGAGAGAAATGAGACCCCTAGAAGTGTACCGCCCGTAAGGCAAGAGCCAGGAGGGCCGGTACCTCAAATAGTACAGAATCGAGTGGATCCGATTCAGGGGCTTGCAAGTCAAAGATCGCCACTAGAATTCAGGGGTACTAGAGACCCGTTAGAAGTCAAGAGTGGTTTAAGTCTGAGCGGGACAAGGGCCCTGCTTTCCCATGAATGATAGAGAGAGGATTAGCTATGCCGCTTTTTATTTCGGGCCGATGCCCGAATTTGGTGGGAATTGATGGAAGAGACTCACGACACGGCAACCATGACTTGGGGAGATTTTAGAAGAGTGTTTGAGACCGAGTATCGAACGGTTGACCTGGGTCCATGAGAAAATACAAGAGTTTATTAATCGAGGCAAGGGATGAGCACAAGTGGAAGGAGTATTCGCCTGGTTCAACTCTCTCGCGAGGTTTGCACTGGGATAAAGAGTACACCCGGACCTGAGAAGAGAGAAATTTGTCCCTGGGTTGAGGTCAAATAGCCCGCGATGTTATGATAGGAGCAGAGCCCCCGCATACCTATATGGAGGCATTAGATCGGGCTTTGAGGGCCGAAATTTATGTGAACAAGATGAGTTCAAGGCCATCCATGATAGTATGTAATGAACCGCCCCTACTCCGCAAAAAGAAAGAGTGGAGATCGGAAGAGGTAGAGACATGAGAAACAAGAAGAGATTCCAAAGAAAAGAAGAACAGGGCGATTGGCAGAGTAAACGGCCTAGAATATGGAGTCACTCCGTGCCCTAAGTGTGGGAAAAATCATTCGGGGAGTGTCTAAAAGAGTTCGGTCCGAATATCTCTATAGGTGTCGCCACCTGGGCACCTAATGAGAGATTGTAAAGCTCCCCTCCACTAGCAAAGACAGCCCCTAGAGGCACGAATGCCGTGGTGTTTACCGTGGGCACGTGGTGAGGCAGAGGCTACCCATCACCAGAATCGGTCGCTTATTCTTTCATACGCCTCTTTATGCTTTAATAGATTCTGAGCCACACATTCCTTTATGTCTCATGGGATGATAGAAAGATTGGGTCCTGAAGCCCTGTAGTGGTAGATCAACCCATTAGGATAGAGTTACCCGATGGGATTAGTGTTTTGACCCGTGAGATGCTCCCGGAGAGTCCGTAATGATTCATGGAAGAGAACGATAGTCGATCTAATAGTGTTTGACATGCCCGATTTTGATGTGATATCGGGGATGGATTTTCTAGGGAAGTATGGAGTAGAAATTGACCTGTTCAAGAAGAAAGCAAGGTTTAATCTTGATAAGTGGAGATAAGTTTAGCTTCGGTGAGGGCCATCAATTAAGTATGTTGATCAAGAGCTTTGAAAGCTAGGAAGATGCGAGAAAGGGTGTTCAGATATATTGCACATGTAGCAGAGTGGTGATGTTTCTCACCAAAATAAATTCAGTAGTGCCTATAGTTCGAGAGTTTCGATGTATTCCCAAGAGTTACCTGGGTTTCTTTACCTCAAGAGAGAGGAGGTGAGTTTAGTATCGAACTAGCACCTGGACAAGACCAATATCAAGAAAGCCCCCTTATCGAATGGCCCCTCCCCACGAGCTTCCAAGAACTAAAGAAGCAACTCCAAGAGCTTTTAGATAAAGGCTTTATCCGACCAAGTCATTCCCCTCGGGGAGCTCCAATTCCTTTTTGTTTGTGAAAAAGAAAGGATGGATCGTATTGGATGTGTATTAGACTTACGAGGGAGTTGAATAAAGTTGACAAAGAAGAATAATACCCACTACCTCGGATAGATGATTTATTTGATCAATTAAAGGGAGCGCAAGTTCTCGAAAATTGATTTAAGGTCGTGGTACCATCAAGTGAGAGTGGTTGAGCAAGATATAGCTAAGACCGCCTTCCGTACAAGGTATGGGCATTATGAATTTGTAGTGATGCCTTTAAATTGACTAACGCCCCACGTGTTTTTATGGCTTGATGAACCGGGTCTTTCATGATACTTGGATCAATTCATTGTTGGTTTCATGATGATATTCCTAGTTTACTCTAAAGTCGAGAAGAAGTATGAGAAAGTATTTAAGACCTTGCACTTACAACGGATGAGAGAAAAGAAGTTGTATGCTAAAGGGGTTTTCAAGTGTGATCCCCGGCGGTTGGAATCAAGTATTGTTTCTAAAGCATACCTGCTCGGTCGGGTTAAGGGATTTCAGTGGACCCTAAGTAAAGGTAGAGGCAATCCCGAAGTGGCAAAGGCCGAAATCGGTAAAAGAAGTGAGAAGTTTCAAGGGGCTTAGGCAGGTTACTACCGGCGATTTCAGAGCAGGTGGGTTCATTGCCCACCTTGGCTTGGCTAAACCATTGACAGCTCTTACCAAAGCAAAGAGAATTCCTTTTATATGGTCAACGGCTTGTGAAAGAAAGTTTTCTTACGAGTTAAAGAAAAGTTGACATCAGCTCTCCCCGTGTAGTGTTGCCTCGTGAGGGGGTAGATTATGACATTTTACAGATGCCTCGCCTTGCAGGACTGGTCTGTGTTGATGCGCTTAGGTAGGGTTGATAGCTTATGCTTCTCGCCCAATTGAAAGAGTACGAGACAAGATACCCTACGCATGATTTAGAGTTAGCAAACGAGTAGGGTCTTTGCTTTGAAAATTTGGAGGCATTATACCTTTATGGTGCGAAGAGTAATATCTACACCGACATAAGAGTCTAAAGTACTTTCTTTACTCGAAAAGGAGTTGAATATGAGGCAAAGGAAGGTGGTTAGAGCTAGTTAAAGGACTTATGAATTGTGAGATTCAAGTATCAACCGGGAAGGCTAATGTCGTAGCCGATGCGTTGAGTAGAAAGGCTCATTTATCCCGACTCACTAGTCGAGAGAGCTAATAGATGAGTTGTGTAAAGAACAAATTGAAGTGGTTCAAGGAGGGTTGCTTGTTAGAAATTCAGTCCACCCTATTGGACGAAATTAGAGAAAAGCAAATGGTTGATAAGTGGTGTCGGAGTTATCGCAAAGAGTGCATAAGAATGAGAGACCGAGTTCCACCTGCAGAGGTGTCCTCCGCTTTAAGGATCGGTTATGCATCCCTCAGATAAGGAGTTGAGGAAGGAGAATTCTTATGGAAGCTCATGACACACCCTACACCGCTCATCCAGAGCAACCAAGATGTATCAAGATCTAAAGAAAGGCTACCGGTGGCGTATGAAGAATGATATTGCGGAGTTTGTAGCTAAATGCCCGGTTTGTCAACAAGTAAAAGCGTAACATCAACGGCCATCGATTGCTTCAACCACTTAGTATTCCCCGAGTGGAAATGGGAGAGTATTTCTCAATGGATTTTATCAAGGTCTCCCCTGGAGTTCGAGAGGTTTTAATGCCATTTGGGTGATTGTGGATAGCTAACCAAAATCAGCCCATTTCCTTCCCAAAGAAAGGAAAGAAAGCACTACTGATCGGCTAGGCCCGTATTTATCCTTAAGGAGATAGTGAAACTTCATGGGGTGCCCAAGACTATAATCTCGAGCGAGAGATTCCTAGATTTGTTTCTCAGCTTTACGGCTGAGCTTACAGAGGAATCTGGGTACTAGATTGGCTTTTAGCACGCTACCATCCTTAAACGGATGGACAAACAGAGGAACAAATCAAGTGCTTCGAGGATATGTTGAGAGCCCGTTGCATGGATTATAGAGTATCCCGGCATGAGATGTTACCTTAGTGGAAGTTTGCCTACAATAACGCTTATCGGTCGGCGATTAGAATGGCACCGTACGAGGCCTTTGTATGGTAGACGGATGTAGGTCTCCGCTACATTGGGATGAAGATAGGTGAAAGAGATAGTGAAATTAGCCATTGGGCCGAGAGATGACTCGAAGAATTGATGAAGATGTGAAGGCTTGATTAGAAGCGAGAATGCAACAAGCCCAAGATCGACGAAGAAAAGTTATGCCGATTTGAAGAGGAAAGGAAGGTTGAATTCCAAGGTGGGTGATAAAGTTTTCTTGAAAGTTTCCCCCTTTGCGGGTAATGCGGTTTGGAAATAAAGGGTTTGGGAAAGCTAGCACCGTAAGATTTGTTGGTCCATTTGAAGGTGTTGCAACGAGTGGGGGAAGGTAAGGCCACAGATTGGCACTTACCACCTAGCATGGACAAAGTGCATGATGTTTTCCATATCTCGATGTTACGGAAATATGTAAGTGATCCCCTCCCATGTGTGAATACAGAGAATGTAATTGTGGAAGAATCTGTGTATGAAGAAGCGTCCATCTGCACTTTTGGACCTTAAGGTTAAAGAGCTCTAATAAGAGTATTCCTTTAGTGAAAGGTCCTTTGGAGGAAACCATAAAGGTCAAGAAGGCCTACTTGGGAAAGATAGAAGCAAGACATGCAAAGCCGCTTATTCCCTGAGTTATTTGTCGAATTTCGTGGGACGAAATTCTTTTAAGGGGGAGGGAGAATTGTAACGCCCGCTTGAGGTACGTTGTTATCGCTTTCCTCTTTTGCCCTTAATCGAGTTGGTTTTTTGTTATGATTGTTTGATTGAGTGTTGTGTTGAATGTTTGCCCTGAAAATTGGTTGAAAACAAGAATTTCGTCACGTGCTTTCACGGGCGAAGAATCTTCGCCACGCGAAGAGAGGTTGAAGCCACGGGGAAGCCAGTCCGATTAGCTGGCCGCAGACGAAAGTTTTCACGCGCGACAACCCGAATAAAATGTTGATTGAGTTTTAGATATTTTCTTCCCTTAAGGGCAATTTGACCTTTCTACCCCCTTTTTAGCAGAAAAGTGGGGAGTGAATTGTAAGGAAAATTCATGGAGAATACTTTGATTGGGGTTGTGTTTGCAAAGAATGAAAGGTCTTAAATGGAATTTCAAAGAGTGAGTAAGGGTATTTTTGGGAAAGAGTGGAGAAAATATGTGATATTAAGGGTTAGCTTTAGAAACCCCTTCATTTTGTTTTTCACCACCGCCTCTTTCATCCCCCTATTTCTCTCAATTTTTCATCCAAGATTCCAAGGATTCTTGAAGAGCTTTTTGACTAGAATTTGTTACAAAATTGATCCTAAGTACTAAAAGGTAAGATTCCTTACTCTAGAAGCAAATTTTCATTTGTTGAAAGAAGGGATCCTTATTTAAGTTTTGTATTGAAGGCTAAGAGAAAGTGTCAAGCCATCAAGAGTGGAGAGTTTAAGTGGGTTCTACTTGTGTCCAAGGTAAGTAAAATCATCTAAGTTGTGATTTACTTGATTGAATGATGTGTAGAGAGTTTTAGATCTATGATTAATGCTTGAATTGTTTATGTTGAAATAAGTTGATGAATTCATGAATGGGTTCAATGTTGTTATATGAAGGATTTTTTCCACCATGAGGAGGGTGGATTGTGTTGTGAAATTTTGGTAGAAGTATGGGTAGAATTAGAAGTAATTGGGAGGAATTTTTTGAAGTGTGTTTCTTTCTTTGCAGGATGTGTGATGATTCAAAGGAGTTGAACTCCAATTTTGGATGGTTAAGAAAGAAATATGATTAAAGTTAGAATAGAGTTTATGTATGCACACATATTGTTTGATGAAATGCCTAAAAGAAGCATAAGTAGAATTAGAGAACTTTACCTTATGCAATGTAGCATATTTGCATGTCATGAATGCATATAAGGAAGATTTTAGGCATGAGTCATCCATATGCATATGTTTAATTGAGTAATGACATAAGAAAGAAATATGAGAAATGAGAAAGAAACTCTCTATGAATAGAGATAAAGAAAAGAACAAATTCTCTTAGAGTAAAGAGAAAGAAAGAACTAGCACTAGAAGATAAAAGGATTCTTAAGTGCTATAGAAAAGAAAAGAAACTAGATTGTGCGATGGGGAACTCGTGAGTATAGAGTTACCCTCATGTAAACCGTTATGAGAAAGAACGGTCTCCGCCATGAGAGAGCGGAACGCTGTAAATCGCTATGATAAGGAGCGATCTCCGCCATGAGAGAGCGGGAATGCATGTGATCCGTTATGAGAAAGACGGACTCCGCCATGAGAGCGGAATACACGTAAACCGCTATGAGAGAGGAGGAGTTTCCGCCATGAGAAAGGCGGTATGAGATTGAGAAAAAGAAAAGAATAGAAAGAAAAGAAAAGAAAGAAAAACTAGAATTTGAATTAGAAATTTGATAAAAATACAAAGAGAATTGATGAGTAATGCACGGGGACGATAGCGTAAGAGCTGCTTTTACTTACCGAGCATCTTTGTGCTCACTCCGTTGTTTTCTTTGTTGTACAGAAATAGGTGAGGACTTGGTCGGATGGACGCGCAAGCGTGGAGATTTGGCTGCACTGTCCCTTGTTTCGTTTTGTTTTGAAAGTCCTTGTACATATGATGTTTTGTTTTGTAACGAATGTGATTACTAAGTAAAGAAAATTTTTGGGCCCAACTTGTTTTGATAAATATGCTATCTTTTTATTAATCGATATTACGAATCTGGTAGAAAGAAAGTAGTTGTTACAAAAATTCACTGACTAATATGAAAATATTACAACCCTAATCTCGTCTTTACATCAACTACGAAATTAAAACAAAAATGAAACAACTAAAACAATCCAAAACAAAAAGTATCAATTGAGTTCAATGTTCGAAATGAAATACAAAAACAACCAAAAACAAAGAAAAGTAAAAACAAAAATAGGTGCTCATGTGCTCATTCTTCGGCCTCCTCGTCTCCCTCGGTGTCGTCCTCTCCTGAGTTAGAGCCCATCCACTCATCTGAATCTCAGTCAGCCTATTGGAATTCTGCAGTATTAATGTTGAGCTTGTTGATGCTACTCTTCTGCATGTCATACATCATCTGGGTCTACTCTACCAACCAATCCTGACGTTTTGCCATACATCTCATCTGACTCATCATCTACTGCATCATTTCTCTCATAATGGCTGTGGAATTAGATGATGTGGTAGTGCCTTGTGTGGTTCTCTATCATTTTGTCCCTACGCTTGGTTGCTCATCGTCTGGACGTTCAAGATGCTTGTGATAATAGTTTGAGTCGAGAACTAAGGCAGCATGGATAAGTGGCTCATCATCATGTACCTCGATTCATGCTCGAGTGCACAAAGCTGTAATGAGATGTGGGAAAGGGTAACTCCCTCGCCCTGGTTTGGCTGCATGCTAAATGTTGTTCAGGATAATTTGTCCCACATCCATTCTCTTTCCTGTGGCAATAGAATAAAGCAATAATGCCTTCTCATAAGTCACCATACTATAGGGCGTTTCCGGCATCATCCTCGCACTAATAAAAATATACTGCCACAACCGAGCCATCGCTGTCAAATTAGTTCCCTTGATGCTCTTCTTGCCTCTTTTTTGAAACCTTCCAAGTGGTGTTCGGTTTTGTAATAACCGGAAGAATAATATCATCCTCAAACTATGTCTTCCTAAAATTTGCATAATCATTCCGGTCAATCTTAGGCAGGTTATAAAATTCATTGATGACCTTCGCAGTAAATGTCATATTAGTACCCCTCACAAACACAATACCAGATTCACACTCCAGGAGGTTGGCATAAAACTCTCACTAGCGACTCTACAGTCCGTTGTGCAGGTGCACTCATAAATAGTTCCCAACATCTCCCTCGACTCCAATTCATAGCTTGGCTCGCGGTCAATCCATGCTCAGGAATAAATCCTTTATCTTTCCTTTGGGTTGTCCCTTCATAGTGTGTCCGAGCCTTGTCATTTACAAACCGGTTATCCACTTTCTTTCCTTTTCCTTTACCCTTTGATGGTACCTTGAGCGGCATTTTCCCAAAACTACCAATCAACTCAACAATTCACTAAAACAAATTCAACCCTAAGTGCCCTATGAACAACCACAATCAATCCTACAGTAAAATAACACTTCCAAAATTCGCACCTAGACCCCCAAACTACAGTTTTTCCAAACTCAACCAAACACTCCAAAATTCAAAACCCACACTCCTCAATACCACACAATGCACAATCAACACTTCCTTAAGCAAAATCAATGCACAATATCACAAAAATTTCACAACTCAACCAACAATCAATATTTTCAGATCCACATCTGTAAACTCGAAATTATGCGATTAAAAGCTTAGGGAACTTGAAATCTTACCAAAACTAGGGAGTATTTACCACCAATTTAGTCAAAATCATCCGAGATTGCAAAACCCCCAAATTCTTAAACCCACCAATTTCTTCAATTTTTCGCAAAGATCTTTGTTAGAACGAGTTGTTTTGGTGTTTAGAGAGGTTAAGGAGTGAAAAAATTTGCTGGGAAATCACTGGGAAGGCTCTGGATTGAAGGTGGAAATTTTTTCTCTCAAATGGGTTTGAAGTTTTTGCGTTAAAAATGAAAAGTCGTGTGGGCATTTATAAAAAGCAGGTTTTGCTGAGGCGAAGAACAATCTTCACCACGGTGAAGTTCTCCATTTGTAAACCCTAAAAACCTAACCTGGTCGATGCCGCGACGAAATTTCCCTTAGTGATTTTTGCCTAACTTGCTTCGCCGCAGCAAAAAATTACAAAGGCGCATCACCTCGGCGAAATAGATACTTCGCCGCGGCGAAGTCTAGGACTTTTCGAATTCCCAATTTATCAAAATGAGGCCCAACGCTGGCAAAGAAACTTCGGCTGCATGAAAACTTGGACAAATTCCATTTTCCGCCTTGATTTGATAATTCACCTGAAACACCCAAAAACGCACATATTGGACTTCATCTAAAGATAATAAGAAACAAAACAACTTCAAAATAATAAATAAACAACAACAAATGAAAACACTTGGGTTGCCTCCCAAGGAGCACTTGTTTATAGTCGGAAAGCTCGACTCTCTCAAGTTCTCATGTCGGAATGTCAGCGGAGGAATTGACTTGTAACTTATCACTCTGTCGATGTATGGCTTCAACCTCTGGCCATTGACCTTAAATATGTCTTTTTCTTCATGTGACACCTCCACCGCTCCGAATGGGTAAACTCTTGTAACTATGAAGGGTCTGGACCATCTAGACCTAAGTTTTCCTGGGAAAAGCCTAAGTCTAGAGTTAAACAACAACACTTTCTAACCCACTTCAAAGTTCTTCTTTCGGATATGCTTGTCATGTCACTTCTTGGTCTTTTCCTTGTACATTCTAGCATTCTCATAAGCTTCGAGACGGAACTCGTCGAGTTCATTCAAAGTCAGCATCCTTTCCTCCCCAGTAGCTTGTAAGTCCATGTTTAGCTACTTGACTGCCCAGTATGCTTTATGCTCGAGTTCTATCGGCAAGTGACATGCCTTCCCATAGACCATCTTGAATGGAGACATACCAATTGGAGTCTTAAATGTAGTTCGGTAGGCCCATAATGCATCATCCAATTTCCGTGACCAATCTTTCCTAGATGCATTAACTGTCTTTTCTAAAATTCCCTTAAGTTCTCTCGGGCTCGGACCGGCTTCCCAAACTTGCCGCTTGGTCTCAGGATGGTAAGGTGTTGCAACTCTATGTTTCACCCCATACTTTCCCAATAGTGCATCAAATTGCCTATTGCAAAAGTGCGATCCTCCATCACTAATGATTGCCCGTCGTACTCCAAATCTTGAGAAAATGTTCTTTCTCACAAAATTAATCACTACCCTGGCATCATTAGACGACAATGCAACTGCTTCCACCCACTTTGATACGTAATTCACTGCTACCAAAATGTATGTGTTCCCAATAGAATTTGGGAAGGGAACCATGAAGTCAACTCCCCACACATCAAACAACTCAACTACAAGGATGTTGTTCAACAATCAACATCTCATCTCTTTGAAATATTACCACTGCTGACATTGGTCGCATTTCTCGAACCATCGGGAAAGAATCCCATAAAAAGGGTTGGCCAATAAAAACCTAGATTGAAGAACCTTGCTCTTTGTCTAGGGGGCTTCTCCAAAATGGCCACCTACTTCCCTTTCATGACAATGCTTTAGAATACTCTCTATTTCCTCTTCCGGAACACACCTACGTATCATCTGATCAGCACAATGTTTATAAAGGAATGGCTCTTCCCAGAAGTAGTATTTCAAATATGAGAAAAACTTCCTTTTTTGTTGGAAGGTCATGCCAATGGGGAGCACTCTCGCTGACAAGTAGTTTGCGAAATCTGCATACCACGGTGCTTCCTCCACTCTCATCAATTTCTCATCCGGGAAAGTTTCTCTGATTTGGCTTTCTTCTTCATTTCCCTGAATTGGTCGTTCAATCCTTGACAAATGGTCCGCCACCACATTTTTCGACCCTTTCTTATCTCGTATCTACAACTCAAACTCTTGTAGCAATAGGATCCATCTTATCAGCCGAGGTTTCGCTTCTTGCTTTAACAATAGGTGCTCGAGTGGGCCCGAATAGTGCAGTAGACTATCACCTTGGCACCTAGCAAATATGAATGAAATTTATCAAAAGCAAAAACCACAGCCAACAATTCTTTTTCAATGGTGGTGTAATTCAATTGTGCATCAATGAGTGTTTTGCTAGCATACTGAATTACATGCAACACTTTGTTTTTCCTTTGTCCTAACACTACTCCTAATGCAAAGTCACTAGCATCACACATCAATTCAAATAGTAGTCCCCAATCGGGAATTGCAATAATAGGTGCAGATACTAATAATTTTTTTAGAGTTAGAAAGGCATGCACGCATTCATCATTAAAATCAAAAGCAACATCTTTAATCAATAAATTGCAAAGGGGTTTAGAGATCTTAGAAAAATCCTTAATGAACCATCTATAAAACCTCGCATGCCCCAAGAAACTTCGGACTGCTTTAACATTGGAGGGTGGTGGCAGCTTCTCAATCACGTCCATCTTTGCCCGATCCACTTCTATTCCATCCTTTGAGATTCTATGACCAAGCACTATTCCTTCCTAGACCATGAAGTGGCACTCCTCCCAATTGAACACCAAGTTCATCTCCTGACATTGTTACAAAACAAAAGATAGATTAGAAAAGCAATTATCAAAGGACGAACCAAAAACAGAGAAGTCATCCATGAAGACTTCTATGGGCGCTCCCACCATATCTCCAAAGATCGACATCATGCATCTCTGAAATGTGGCTGGTGCATTACACAACCCAAAGGGCATCCTTCGGTAAGCAAAGGTGCCATAGGGACAAGTGAAAGTCGTCTTCTCTTGATCCTCAAGAGCGATGGCAATCTGATTGTATCCTGAATAACCATCCAAGAAACAGTAATAAGCATGCCCTGCCAATCTCTCCAACATCTGATCAATGAAAGGAAGTGGAAAATGATCCTTCCTTGTCGTTTCATTTAATTTTCGGTAGTCAATGGACACCCTCCAGCCCGTGATCGTCCTAGTTGGGATCAATTCATTGCTCTCATTTTTTATCACTGTGATACCTCCCTTCTTTAGAACCACTTGCACCGAACTCACCCATGGACTATCAGAAATGGGATAAATTATTCCCGCATCTAGAAGTTTCACCACCTCCTTTCTCACCACTTCCTTTATTGAAGGATTCAATCTTCGTTGTGGTTGAACTCTAGGCTTGATATCATCCTCCATGAGTATCTTGTGCATGCAAAAAGATGGAGAGATGCCTCTAATATCCAAAATAGTCCATCCAATTGCTGATCGATGTTCTCTCAAAACTCGAATCAATCGTTCTTCTTCCAAATTGCTCAACTTTGAACTTGTAACGCCCCGCTTGAGGTACGTACTTAAGATTTGCTGTATTACTTAAAAGTTCATTGATTCAGTTTCAATTGAGTTTGTATGTGGTATTGGTTAAGTGTTTGCCTTGGTTTTGGTTGAGATTTGGTGAATTTTGGAAATCCAGGCTTCGCCGGGGCGAAGAAGAAGCTTCGCCGCGGTGAAGTGGTGCTGTAGCCCACGGAGTAGCTGCTGGAGTGTTTCGCCGCGACGACGGAATTGTCTTCGCTGCGGCGACGGGATGGCCAAAAAGTTTCTTGAGTTTTCTAGAGAATTCTTCCTTTGGGCCATAATGACCATTCTACCCCTAATTAGTAGGAATAGTGGGGAGTAAAATGTAAGCAAATTAAGTAGAGAATGTGTTGGTAATAAGGGTGTATTTGCAAAGAATCAAAGGATATGGATGGAATTTTCAAGAAAGTGCAAGGGCAAAATGGGAAAGAAAGGTTATATTATGACCTAAAAAGGGTTAATTGTAGAGAACCCTTCATTTCATCCATTTCCACTGCCTCTTCCATTCTCTATTTTCCTCTCAAATTTCCTTCAATCTTCCAAGGATTTCTATGGACTTTTTGAGTAGTTTTTAGTAGAGTTTTAATCTAAAGCATCCTAAGGTAAGGATTCTTGTTTTAGATGAGAGTTTTAGTATGTTTTGGTTAAAGTCTTATGTTGTTGTTGTTTAAAGTTGTAGAGAGAAATCAAGCTACCAAAGGAAAGGAAAAGTGTTAGAGAAGTTATTTCCTCACAAGTAAGTAAATCCAAACTAAATTGAGATTTAAGAATTTATTTGAGTAGAGATTGTGCATGTATATGTATGTATTATGCTTGTTGAGAAATTGAGATGTTATGAGTATTTATCTATGTTGATATGAATTTAATTGAGTTATGAGAAGTGTTGTGATTGCATGATGATGAGTTGAGTTTGATTGAAGTTGGAGGGAGTTTTGAGCAAACCCTATGGGAGTGTTTTGCCTTGACAGGAAATTAGAGTGTATGAGGGAGTTTTCCTCCCATTTTGGATGATTAAAGAAAAGAGTAAGTTATAGATAAGTAGAGCTTTGGTATGCATATGAGCTGTTTGAGGAAATGCCTAAGTGAAATCTGGCCTGTCACAGTTGTGACTTTCTAAGTGAATTTTAGGCATCTTACGGATTGAACTGCGCTAAGACCAAAACATAAAAGTTGTAGCCCTGTTTTTAAGCTTTAAAACGAGACCAAAATTGTAGCAATCTGATGTGTATAACGCAAGTTATTCCCTTTTTAGTGCGACCTGTGCAGAATGACTGTTTTGATGCAATATTGCATTTGGCATTTCATAAGTGCATTAGTGAGCATGAGCTGTCCATACGCATTTTTTTTAATGCACTTAAGAAGTAGCTTGAGACATAGTAGAGAATTTGAGTATAAGCTACCTTAAGAGTAAAGAGAAAGAGAGAATGAGCACTAGAGAACGAAGAGAAAAGAGAATAGAGTAGGTTGTGCGATGGGGAACCCGTGAGTAATGGGTAGAGTTTCCCGCATGTACGCCGCATTGAGAGAGCGGCATGAGTATGAGAGAGAGAAAAGTGGTGTAGCCCGTGAGAGTGCATGCGGATGAGGGCTATACCCGAGAGTACCCAAGAGAGAGAGAATATACACTCACATGGCCAAGGGTTCCTAATCCATGCATAACCGAGTTCGATCAGCCAGTATGAGTAGAAGTCACATAGAGTGGGAGCGAGTCGAACCATGCCTCCGGTAAGATGAGGCCGTGACTACTAAAGAGAGTTAGTAGAAAAGAGTTATGAGAAAGAGGAAGTAGAGAGGGAAGTATAAATAGAGAGTAAATGAGAATTGTAAGGAAAGAATTAGAGAGAGTGAGTTACGGGGATAGATGAGTAGAGGATTTACTTACTGAGCATTAGTTGTGCTCACCCCGCTGTTTTCTATGTTTTGCAGGACCTAGGTGAGGATACAGTCAGAAGGGCGTCGGTAAGCGAAGAGATATGGCCACACTGTCCACCTTGTTTTGATGTTTTTGTACATGATACAACTTTTTGTATAAAGAATGTATATGTTTAATAAAAGAAAAATTTGGGCCCAACTTTTTATACTACTTTATATGTATTTTATTATGTACAAGTTTTATGAGTATTTGAGTAGAAAGCGGCTATTACAGAACTGATGATTATTGGGAATGTTTCCGATTCCCCAAGATACACATATTTGAGGTGGGAAGGTAAAGGTTTCAATTCAAGCTTTGGAGGTTCTTCCTTTCTTTCCTTTGCCTTATCTTTCTCAAAATCAAATTCCTCAAATTCAAGATCTTGGTTCTCATCAATCGGATGAAGTGCTTCCAACAATCTAGCACATTCATTCTTTGCCGACTCATCTACCTCTATTGTTCTTGATTGGGTAATACAGGCTTCTAAAGGTAGTTGTGGAGTGTTCTCTTCAATGGTCTCCGCCACTAGTTTATCTACTACATCAACACTAAAGCACGAATCCGACTCAGATGGAAACTTCATAGCTTCAAACACATTGAACATTACTGTTTCATCTTGAACTCTTAACAATAACTTTCCTTCTTGCACATCAATGAGTTCTCTTCCCGTGGCCAAAAATGGTCGGCCCAAAATAAGAGGCATTTTCTTATCCTCCTCCATGTCTAATACAACAAAATCTGACGGAAAGATAATCTTATCCACCTTCACCAACACATCTTCCACTATACCCCTCGGATGTTTTATGGACCTATCTGCAAGTTGCAATGACATGGTCTTCGGCTTCACTTCACCAATTCCCAATCTCCTGAAAACAGAAAAAGGCATTAAATTGATGCTAGCACCTAAATCACATAAAACTAGATCAAAAGTAATATCTCCTATAATGCAAAGAATAGTAAAACTCCTTGGATCTTTGAGTTTTGGAGGTAGCTTCTTCTGGAGAATGGCGCTGCACTCCTCCGTGAGCATCACTGTTTCCTCATCCTCTAACTTTCTTTTGTTTGATGGAATCTCTTTGAGAAATTTTGCGTAGCTCGACATCTGTTGTAATGCATCTGCAAAAGGAATGTTAATATGCAATTTTCTAAATATTTCAATAAATTTGGAAAACGGCTTATCCTAATTCTTTTTCTTCAGTCTCTAAGGAAACGGCACAGGAGGAGTGTGATGTGCCAATTCTAGTGGTATCTCGGGAAATGACAATTTCTCTTTCCTTTGTCTTTGCCTTACTTCCCGTTTCTGTTCTTCTTCCCTAGAACTAGATGGTTTCTCTTCAACAACTATCTCTTCATCAACCTCCTCATCAGAGTCTTCCTTTTTCTCTC
The DNA here is from genome assembly GCA_026225825.1 of Pistacia integerrima. Classification (NCBI taxonomy): domain Eukaryota; kingdom Viridiplantae; phylum Streptophyta; class Magnoliopsida; order Sapindales; family Anacardiaceae; genus Pistacia; species Pistacia integerrima. Next base: position 26,712,395 of record CM047749.1, read on the forward strand.
CCTTTGATGGACTTTCTTCTTCTCTTGATTTTTCCACCTCTTCCAACACTGTCCCACTCCTCAAAATTATTGCATTTGCTTGCTCACATGGGTTAGTCACTATGTTGCTTGGTAAAGACCCCTGTGGTCTCTCATTTAGCTTTTCAGCCAATTGTCCCATCTGTACCTCCAGATTCCGAATGGACGCCCCTTGATTTCTGAAATTTGTCCTCGTCTCATTCATAAAACCTGTGGTCTCTTGCATAAACTTCCCAAACATGTCCTCCAATTTTGTCACTCTTGGGTCTCTTGGTTGATTATTCACCCCTGTTTGGTTAGTTGGCAATGCTGTTTGGTTCCATTGATTGTTTTGCTGGTTCTGATCGCCCTAAGACAGATTTGGATGATTCCTCCAACCTAGATTATATGTGTTGGAATAGGGATTGTTTGGTTACCTCTGATTTCCTGCCAAGTAGTTAACCTGCTCCGATGATGACGATGATGAAGCAAACGTGTTCCCCACTTGACACTCACTGCTCATATGATACTTGCACAAAAATCACAAGTTAGTTGAGGAGCTTGAATAGAGTTTACCTGCATATTTCCCAACTGTTTTTGAAGTGCTGTGAGTTGGGCTGAAATGGCTGTATATGCATCAACTTCATGAAGACCCATTGATTTCTTCGGTTGTAGCCTCTCATTAGGTCTTTAATAATTTTTGCTTGCCAGAACCTCAAGCAACTCGTGAGCTTCTTCTGGAGTCTTATTCTGTAGTGCTCCTCCTGATGCTACATCCACCATAGTTTGCACATTCACCATCAATCCGTTATAAAATGTTTGGACTTGCATCCAAACTGGCAACCATGATGTGGACACCTTCTCAGTAATTCTTTGTATCTCTCCCAAGCCTCATACAATGATTCCAACGCTTCCTGTAGAAACGATGTGATATCATTTCTCAGCTTTGCCGATTTTGCTGGAGGAAAGAATTTGGTCAGGAACTTCTGTGCTAAATTGTTCCATGTTGTAATCGTTCCTGTTGGTAATGCCATTAACCATCATTTGGCTTTATCCTTCAATGAAAATGGGAATAGTCTTAATTTGATGGTGTCATCTCACACTCTGTTTGACTTGAAAGTATCACAGATCTCCAAAAAATTGGCAATGTATAGATTTGGATCTTCTTTCAAATCTCCCCTAAACTGTACCGAATGTTGGATCATCTGGATAGCCAACTTTATCTCAAAGTTGTTGGCTTCTACTGCTGGTCTAGTGATACTCGACCCACAGCCATCAACTGAAGGAACTAAAAACTCCCTTAGTGTTCTATTTTTTGCCCTCTCTATAACTATGACCTCTGGTTCCACTGTAGCCTCTCTTTCTCTTCTTTCTCTGTTCAGTCTTCTAGTGGTTCTTTCAATCTCTGGATCAACAGGAGCCACTGGCTGATGTCTTGCTCTTCGCATAAACTACACAGAAAAATAGAAAGAGTGAGATCACAAACCAACCTAAAAGAATAACAAAAATTAAACAAACAATAATTAAGCAAAAATAAAGCTCCAATCTAGCTAACACAAGAAAATTTTAATGTTAACACAAAACTCAATCCCCAGCAACGGCGCCAAAAACTTGATGCGTTGTAACTACAACATGCATAAATAGCAAGTGCACTAGTCGCACAAAGTAATAAAGTGATGAGTAAGTATTGTTCCCACGAGGATTGGTTGCTAAGCACTAAGTTTTCTACTGTTTTCAAGTTGGAGCAATCGAATTTATTTGGATTAATGGGAGAAAATTAAACTTAAACTAAAACAAAAATTGCTAAATATTGAAAGCTAAATTATGAAAGCAAGATTAAAAACAAGGTAATATTGATTTAAACAAACGGGTAGGATTTTGACTTCATTCGGACTCTATGAATTAAACCTTCGGATTATGCTATTTCCATATTCACATGCATTGATTGTAAATCGAATTCTCTAAATTGTAAAACATACCTTCTCAGGCTATGTTTTCCTACTTTTCCCTATTAAACTTCCGCACCCAACAATTTGAAGATTAATAGTTCTAAGCTCATTAGGCACATGGAATCCTAGATTGATTTCATTGATTCTTAAATCTATCTCTAGCATTCAATACTATAATGGTGATTACCCAAGAAGCTTAACATGACTCATTTCTTAATCTCATCATGTTCATCAAATAAAAGCAATAAAATCAGAATAACCACACAAACCATGCAATAGCATATGAAAATAACAAAAATCAATTACTTAATCCATGGAAATCCGAATTACATCAAAAGCCTAACCCAAAATGGGTTAGTTCATAGCTAAATAAACACAACAAGCAAGAAAAACAATAAACTCAAGGTTCAACATATTGAAATCAGAGAAAAGACTAGAGATCTCCCCTAGTTGAAGAATCCACCGGATTCAATCCCAAATCTTCTCAATTTTCAACCCAAAATTCGTCAAATCTAAACTAAGGAAGATGAAAATAAGCTACTCTAGACTAAGAAAAACGACCCCCCTCTCAAAATGGCAAAGTTTTGCTTTTATACTTCGCCAAAAACCTAAGACCTTCCCTAAAAATGAAACTGTACGTTTTAAAGAAACTGAAATTTGCAGACTTTGCCGCGACGAAGGAGAAATCTCGCCGTAGCTACGAAGTAAACTTAAATCTTTTGCATAACTCATTTCGCCATCTTCATGAAGAATTCTGAATTTATAGAATTGCCCTCTGCTTACTTCTTTGCTTGAATCTTCGATCTTCGATGCTCTCCCATGGGAACAAGCTTCATAGTGCTTACTCTGCTTCAAAACTCTCCCAACTTTTGAGATCCGCTTACTTCTGAGTCCAAAAACTCCAATTCGCTCATTATTTGCTCAAAATGTCCATTTTGGCCTGAAACACAAAATGTAAAGAATTAAGTAGCAATTCAGGCATAAATGAACTAAGAAGTATCTAAAATTCGGTCTAAAAGCCTAAATAAAACAGTATAATCCTTGGATTATCAGAAAGCTAGAGAGAAACTCTTCTTACCTCTTGGCGGCGTGGGAAGAGCTTTCTGTTGTAATGGACGGTGCACATCAATGGAAGAGGGTGGGCTGACTGTTGCGAGAGTTTCGTTTTCTTTCCAAGAATGAGAGTTCTGTGGCAACGAATCTGAAGCAAATTCAGGTTTTATAGGGAAAAAGCATCGATTGGGTTTCCTGGGGAAGTGACGTTTGGGTGGGACACGCTTCTCACCATTGATTATGACCATGTGTCGTTAATCTATGAGAAGAGTAACTCCCACGCTTCGAAAACACCAATCGACGTTTCCCTCCATTGGAATAACCAAACGACGGCATGGTTACCCTCCTCCACATTAAATGCGCCTCTATCCACATTTAATGCCCTGAAGGAGAATGTCGTTTCAGCATGGCTGGCATTTATTGCATAATGGACAAGTTTGTTAGAATAAAGAATATTTTATTGGTTAGGTGAACCGTCACGCGTAACGGATAACATCTGAAGAGGTCGTTGGAATTAACACTCTTCGTCACACGTTGATTTCAAAGCTATGCGACTCTTCACTTTTGATAAGAGAGGTGATGAGACTTTCTCAAGTTGCAAGTTAGAGTCGAGGCTCAGGACATATTGATACGGCACCGTTCGCGATCTAAATCAGGTCGATGAACTTGCCATAAAAAGACCACATCAGGTTGCTAAGTACAGTTCTTAGGGATCCATATAGCTCGATCTGTTCGATCAAGCGTGATCAAGGACAAACCGAGTTGCGGTATAATCATGAAGTTCTCAAGGCTTAATCCTTAAACCTTAAAAACTGGGGGACTTTTGTTATGCCCAAGAGCCAGGGTTGGCGTAAGCATACATCAGCCGAAACCAATCAAAATTTAGAAAGGTTTTCTGCCATCTGGATGCAGCCACGTCCCGCAAGAGCAAGAGGGGTAAGGCCATTGTCAATAAGGCAGGTGAACGCCAAGCCTATGAGTGGCTGGGAATTGTCCACCTACTGAAGCTATACGCGATTTAAGGATATATCTCTTGTGCAGACAACCAATGGGAAGCAGGTTAGGAATTGTACCTCACTTGCCCGCACGCAGAATCATGATTGCCAGCTTGAATCCTCCAATTATAAATAGAGGGTTCTCCTCTATTTTACAGGATTGGCTCATCCACCACTAAAACACACACTCTCTTTCCTTCTCTCCATTAATTTCTCTATTGTAATTCAGCTCGTCGAGTGCGACCCAATTGTAACCAACTATCTATATAATCACAGTGGACGTAGGATTCGCCCTAGAGCATCCGAACCATTTTAAAAATTGTTACTCGCTCTATCTCCCATTTTGCACTTCCATATCATGTGTGATTTCTAAGTCCGCTTAGCATTTAACATGTGCGAATAGTTAGTGCCAAAATTAAGCATCAACAGGTTTTATGGTGGGTTTTGTTGTGGTTATGCTAGATTTTAAGGTGGTGGGAAATGTTGGTGGCTAGTAGATGGTGGGAGACGGAAACGGTGGCTGGGAGATGTTGATGAATTTAATAATTTTTAAATTTTTGGGTTAAACAATAAATTTGAAAAGTTTTTGAGGCGAAAAATATATTTGATAAGTTTTGAGGAAATTTAATTAAGCTTGAAAATTTTGGGGTAATACTTATATGATTTTATCATTTATTTTCTGTAGACGGGTAATATTATTTTTTTGAAGTTTAACTGATTTTCATGAACGAACATTGACGGAAAGGGGGCTAAGGTCTCATTTTCGAAACCAGTGGGGGCTCGGATTTACCTCAAACATGTGGGGGTTAAAAAAATTTCTCAAAAGAAATTAATGAAAAACTTGTTTGGGAAATGGGAATCGCGCGTGCTCTCTCTCTCTCTTCATGGCTAGTTTATAAATTCAAAGAGTTTAAAGCTTAAAGCGCTCTCTCTCTCTCTCCCCGACTCTGTCAGTTTCAATTAAAAGCCGCTCGAGATTGAGAGCTACCATGTCTTAACTGGCAAAACTAAAATTTCATTCCTCTCAAAATTGTTAGAAACATCGTCGATCATACGCTCATACCAACTTTTAGGTATTTCATATTCAAAATTTATGTTTCATATTTCGATTCTAATTCATCTGAAATTTCGTTGAACTTTATTCTAATTCATCGAAAATGAAATCCTGTTTTATCCCACAGCTTTTCTTTTTTTTTCGATTTTTAATCATAAAAAAATTTCAATCGTTATTTGTATGGAGTTGAATTCGAGTTGTCTGTTATTTTCTAGGTTAATTATACCTAATTTTTGAAGTTTGAATTAATTTTGATTGATTTTCATGGTTGGAGATTTGTTTGTGAAATTGAATGAGTTTTGAAATTTAGGCGGGAGAGTGGAGTTGAAATGCATACACTGATGGAGTCGCTTTACAACAATAAGAGTTCAAAAATTGTAAAACTGAACAGTCAAAACGGTGGCGTATCGCCATTGTTCCATGATGGAAATTAAATAGAATAACATATATCCTAACATAATCCCAAGATCATAGTCGCCATTGTAATCACATTTGTATATAAATGAACTACAATGAATTAACACAAAGCATAAATACCTCATTTCCTTATCTCTGAAGCAACAAAAGTTAATGCGGAAGAAAAACCACGAATTGTATTTTTGTTTTCCAAATTCTAGAGAGAGAGCGTATTTTCTTTTTGCGTTTTTGAGAGTGACAGTGTTCTACAAAAAGAAAGAACTTTTTCTTTTATATGTAGCGGTTAGAGAGAAACTGCATTTGGCAGTTTCATTTCACACATGTCGCTTGGGGTAACCCATCATGGGTGTACCCTTATCCAATATCTCCCACTCACACATGATGGGACTATCTCTCTCTATGCTTCTTTAAGGTTCATACCTTAGTAAATATGTGTGACCATGCATACTTGAGAGCACGTTAGTCATATATCTGTTAGGAATATATAACTTCTCGAATTATGAAACTCAAGTTGTATGTTGTATGCAATACCCTAGATTACTTATCACATTTTTCTAACAATCTCATTTACAAAAAAATATCCGTTGTATTCATAATTATGTTCTATCTTTACATAAAAGTAAAACATAATTGGTCGACCAATGAATACACGTGATTATAATGTGATAATTCAAAATCGTAATCTTCCTCTTTTCTCGATTCTTGCAACTTTTATTTAACTTGCTTTTCTAGAAATGTCCCAGTAGATTGAATTTATCTTAATCCTTTGGTAACACTCTAAGATAGCAATCATTAAATGAAGTTTTCAAGAAACAGAATAGAGTAATAAGGGTATTCTATGAGATTTTATTCATAAAAAAACTCAGGGTCTCACACAATGTTAAAGTTGAGATTTTGACTTTCATTACCCCTTTGGTCAATGTTTTGCACATGCGGTATGAATCACATGCTACAGCATTTCCTCCTTTCCCATGGAGTGCATGTCTCTTTTCTTGTAAATGCTGTACAGATTTTAGTTTAGACATACCTAATGTCTAACTTGAGTTCACTTTACATACTTTTAATTCATCAGAACTCTAATCTGGCAATTAGACAGATAAAGTGATCATTTATCACTTGTGGTCACATTTCATTATGACATTATTTTAATTCTATTGTCTAGGTGACGTTAAACATTTTAAGCTTGGCTCTCTATTATCACCTAGATAATAAGCTTAAAATCGTCTCATCTCCATTCCTACGAAGTAATGGAGGCGATTGCCTGTGTGAGAAGGCCAATCTTTTAGCTGTCCGACATGCTTTTCAAAATACACACATATATATAATATGTACATAACTAATATGTATCTACATATATACTTCTTCATGTATGTTCCATAATAATCTTAATTGAGCATTGACAATATTGTTATTTAATATTGATAAGACAAATGTGAACAATTTTGGGAAATCTCAAAGTATAAGTACATTCAACACCTACGTAAGCCTAAAGATCTAACATGTCTATTGAAAGTATCTCTGGGTATGGGCTTTGTGAATGGATCCGTAACTATGTCATGCGTAGATATGTACTTCATGTTCACCTCCTTTTGTGCCACCAAGTCTCGCACAAAATTATATTTGATATCTATGTGTTTCGTTTTACCATGATATTTAGGATCCTTAGTGTATGCTATTGCTGCTTGACTATCACAGTTTATTCTTACTGGTTCAATAGCAACATTAATTATTCCCAGATGATTCATGAACCGTCTTAACCAAACAGCTTCTTGCACTGCAGCTGAAAATGCTACAAACTCAACCTCCATTGTAGATAAGGCTATGCATGATTGTTTCTTACTGCTCCAAGATATGGCCCCACCATTTAGTAAGAAAACATATCCAGAACTAGATTTCCTTTCATCTAAATCTCCTCCCCAATCAGCATCGGTGTAGCCTCTCAAGTGTAAATCATTTCCTTGATAACATAATGAGAAATCAGTTGACCCTTTTAGATATCTTAAGATTCTTTTCACTGATTTCCAATGTGCTTGTCCTGGGTCGGACTGGTATCTACTTACCAACCCAACGGCATAACAGATGTCGGCTCTAGTGCACATCATGGCATACATGAGACTTCCAGCAGCACTTGTATAAGGAACATTCTTCATTTGTTCCTTTTCTTGTGGAGTCTTCGGACACATTTTACGACTTAAAGTCTCGCCTTTCGCGATAGGGTTGTCTATGGGTTTACAATCTTGTATATGAAATCGTTCAAGAATTTTCTTAATGTATGGTTCTTGTGAAAGAGATACGAATTTTCTTGAGCGATCTCTTGAAATCTAGACTCCAAGAATATATGCAGCTTCACCCATATCTTTCATCTCAAAATGAGATGATAACCATCCTTTGATTTCATTGACAAATCCCTTATCATTTCCAGCTATAAGTATATCATCAACATATAATGATAATATAACAAATTTGTTATTGGATCTCTTTGTATATACACAATGATCTTCATTTATCATTTTGAAATCATACGACATTATTGCATTATGAAATCGAATATACCACTGTCTTGAGGACTGCTTGAGGCCATAAATTCACTTTAAAAGTCTACACAATTTGTGTTCTTGACCTTCTCTAATAAAACCTATTGGTTGATCCATATAGATTTCTTCTTGTAATTCTCCATTGAGAAAAGCAGTCTTTACATCCATTTGATGCAATTCAAGATCCATGCTAGCAACTATAGCTAGAATAAGTCGGATTGAGATAAACCGCACAATAGGTGAAAAAGTTTCTTCATAATCTATTCCTTCTTGTTGTGTATACCCCTTCGCGACTAAGCGAGCTTTGTATCTTTCAATACTGCCATCAGCTTTACGCTTGATTTTGAGAACCCACTTGTTCCCAATGGCTTTGCGTCCTTTCGGTAAATCAACAAATTCCCATACTTGGTTTGATTTCATAGACTCCAATTCTTCTTCCATTGCTTTCATCCATTTTTCCTTAGAAGGGCAATTGAGAGCCTCATTTACATTCCTTGGCTCTTCGTCATCTTGTGGAGTAACTAGAAAAATTTCCCCTTCAATCTCAAATCGTCGACGTGGAACTTGTTTCCTGTTTGATCGACGTATTGGAGATTGATTAGTGTTACTCCCACTTGGACCAGCTATCATAGTTGGATCGCTAGTAGGGAATGATGGAGGATCTGAAATTGATTCATCAACTTCCATATTGCTCCCACTGGGATGAAGTATAACCAACTGATTGTCGGCAATCAGAATTGCCTTGGTCTTGTGTTTCATATAGAAACAAGTCTTTACCTATTTCGCCCTTCTTAGGAAAATCGGTTTCTAAGAATGTGACATCTCGTGATTCAAACTCAGTGATGCTACCACTTTCTTGTTCTCCTATGAAGACGTATCCCTTTGAATGTTCTGAATATCTTATGAAGATACATTTCTTCCCCCTTGGACCTAATTTTCCATATTTATGGGAAGGATCATGAACATAGGCAGCACATCCCCATGGCTTTAGGAGACTCAAATCGGGTTTCCGATTTGTCCATAACTCATATGGTGTAGTAGTAATAGATTTGGATGGTACTCGATTGAGGATATATGTGACAGTCAATAAGGCATCACCCCAAAAAGTGATGGGCAAGTTTGCTTGTGCCATCATAGACCTCACCATCTCAAGTAGGGTTATGTTTCTTCGTTCTGCAACACCGTTTTGTTGCGGAGTTCTGGGAATAGTTAATTGACGTTCTATTCCCATTTCATCACAAAAATTTCTGAACTGATCAGATAAATATTCACGTCCTCAATCGGTTCGTAGAACTTTTATCTTTTTATCTAATTGATTCTCAACTAAGTTTTTAAACTTTTGAAAGCATTCTAAAGCTTCTGATTTTTGAGAAATCAAGAAAACATAACCATATCGAGTGAAATAATCTATAAATGTGATGAAATAAACAGCCCCATGTCTAGCCCTCACATTCATTGGACCACATATGTCAGAATGAATTAGTTGCAATGGAACTTCAGCTCTTATCGCTTTTCCAAATGGTTTTCTTGCTGTTTTTCCAGCTAGGCAATGTTCACAAGTAGTCAAGTCTACTTTTGTTAATGATCCTAACAAGCCTTCTCTTGCTAGTATATTCATTCGTTGTTGGCCAATATGGCCAAGCCTTGCATGCCATACATTCACATCATCATTATTAGAAGATGTAATAAAGGAAAAACAAACATTACTATTATTATAAGTAACATCAAGTACTACAAAACCATCGAAAAAATAACCACAACCATAGTATGTTGTGTCCAAAAATAAATGGACACCAATACTGGAAAAATTTAAATTAAAACCAAGTTTAACAAGTTCTAACACGGAAATCAAATTTTGACGAATATCGGGTGCATATAACACGTCATGTAGGTATAGGATTCGACCTCCACGCATGATCAATTTGCATGTGCCGATCCCTTTAACTTCCACTTTTGAATTGTTACCTACATATATCCATTTTGTTTCCCGTGGTATTCGTCGAAATCGTCGAAACTCCACGAAAGCACTCCTGTCTCTCGCTATGTGGTCTGTTGCTGCTGAATCTACAGTCCACAAAGGATGAGACTCAGTTAGAAAAACAGAACTGGAAACATTTATATAACTTACTTGTTCAAACAAGTAATTTACCTTCTTCGGCTCTTACAATCGCGAGCAAAATGTCCCCTTGTTACCACAATTATAGCATTTCACCTTTGCCATATTCCTCTTCCCCTGGCGATGCTTTCCTTTTCCGTGTTTGAAGAACTTTCTCGTCTTCCCTTGAGCCTTTTCAGTATTGCCTTTTCTTTGGGATCCACCTTGGAATTTACGTTTAAATTCCTTCCCACCATGTGAACTGGAACCAGCCATATACACATCAGTATTTGCCTTACTCGCATTAAGGCGATCTTCTTCTAGTTCCAAATGGTGTATGGCATCTTCTAAATTTCTGATGCCCTCATTGTGGGTAAGGTGTATTTTCATATGTTCCCAATTTTGAGGCAATGACCTTATGACAGCTTGAACCTGTTGTTCATCAGTTAAGACATGACCTGCATCTCTCAACTCACTTATCATGTTTGACAAATGCCGTAAATGTACTCTCATAGTATGTTCAGGCTTCTTTTTATATGTGTCAAACTTGATAGTGAGACCGGAGTTTGGTAATGGACGTAACGCCAAACTTTGTAGCAAGTGCGGACCACATGTCCTTTGATAATTCATAATCCCGATACTTTTTCATAAGATCATTGTCCATGCTGCTCAACAAAGTAATGCGGCGTGGGAATTCTTCTTCTTCCATATGTCATAAGCGCACGGTCTCGTTTATGTTGAGCCGTGACTCTTCTTCGAGCTCTTCCATGGTTGTAGTAAGAGCTTCAAGAACCTCTTGTTCTTCCAAAACATATTGGATTTTCATGCTCCATATCTCATAATTGTCGCCGTTAAAATTTTTCTCCTTTGTTAAGTTCGGCGACAATGTTCTTAGATGCAGATGCCATTTCTAAACAAAATTACACGTTGGATAATGCATGTTATTCAATGCTCGGAACATACATATACATTTAATTAATTATACCAATAATAATTGTATATTAGATTTGGAATCAAAAGTTAACAATGTCAACAATCATCATCCAAAATTCCAAATTCCAATTATCATAGATATAATTAATTGCAATTCTAAAATTATATTTAGACACAATTATATAAATATAAATCAATATAAATTCACAGAAATTTTTAATAAAATAGAAAAATAAATAAATAAAAGTTGAACAAACAAGTTGAATTCTATTTAAATAATGAAATTAGAACAAACAAATTCCAAAAAGAAAAAAAATTAAGTGTACAGCCATATTCCTAAAACTGGGAAGGATCTGATAATCCTTATCCTAAGGTCTTTATCTAACTTGTAATTGACCCTAGGCAGGGAAACTCCCAGTTTCTTGTGATGTCTTTTACGAGTGGGGACTCCTATAGATGCACCAGTTGTCTTTTTTGCACCCTAATCTATGTACTCCTTGATATAGTTGTTGACCAAACTTCTATAATTTTTATTGTCATCTTTAAAGTTATGAACTTTCAGCTTGGTCCAAACCATATCAAGGAGACCAATGAGATTAGGGTAACCAAGAGTCTCTCTTAGAACTTGATATTTCGACTCATCTTCCTTTAATCCCCCTATCCAGACAATTTCCTGAATTTTTTCATTCACATGAATGAAATGATTTACGAGTTGTACCAACTCATTCTCTGTGTCTCTTAAAATCAATGTGTGAGTTTGTAGAGTTCTAATCATGTTCATAACCCTTTCCCTTTGAGCGGGTGTTCTAGCAACCATTGCACGTCTATAACGTAACATTTTTCTGTAACAAATACAAAAAAACTATTTATTTATCAAATAAAGGTTGACTATATTTGATAAATAATACACGTGTTTATGGTTCAATAACAAAATTAGACCCATAACAATATACCAAGTATGCATTTTTATTCTTTACAGCAAAAGAAAAAAAATTTCGAATACTTCACGTGCCAGCAGGAGCAGCCACGTGCCACCCAGGAGCGGCCATTCGCCGATAGGAGCCCCACGCGCTCCCATGCGCGTACCACGTGCTCACACACAATACGGGTCGGGTCGACCCGTTTCACACTAAACCGGGTCGATCTTGACCCGAGTTGGCCCGTTGACCTTGTTGACTTCGCGGGTCGGGTGTTGAGTGACTTGTTTGACTTTACAGGTTGGGTTTGACTCATTACCGGGTTTGACTAACCCGTTCGGTCATATGGGTCGGGTCCATGGGTCGACTTGACCCATTTTTTATTTGGGTTATGGGTTGGGCCGAATAGGAATATAATGGGTTTGTGAATATGGTTAACACCAAAACAAAATTAGCCCACTGGTTAGGGTATTGGGTTTCAACCATGGAGACTTGGGTTCAAGTCTCACCACCCACGCCTATTTGAATTTTTTTTTAAAAAAAAACTAACAGGAAAAAAACGACTTGTCATTCAGAAGGCTGGATCGAAAACGACATGTCGGTTTCTGTCGTCTTCAACCTGCATGTCCTCGTCCAATCGGGTACCCGACTCGGAAATCAACCCATACGAAACTCGAAACTTCAAAGAGGCATATCTAAGTCATTTTAACTCCATTTTTTATGATTCAAAAACCATTTTCTTTATAATTTCATAAGGAATTTAATGGTCTAATAATCATTACCAAAAAGACAACTTTTTACGTACAAAATTTGAAAAAATCAGAATTGCATTTGACAAACCAATAACATGCTTCAACATTACAGTATGAATTTCAAACAATATGAACCATGGCTCTGATACCAATGATGGAAATTAAATAGAATAACATATATCCTAACATAATCCCAAGATCATAGTATCCATTGTAATCACATTTGTATATAAATGAACTACAATGAATTAACACAACATAAATACCTCATTTCCTTATCTCTGAAGCAACAAAAGTAATCTGGAAGAAAAACCACGAATTGTATTTCTGTTTTCCAAATTCTAGAGAGAGAGAGCGTATTTTCTTTTACCGTTTTTGAGAGTGACAGTGTTCTACAAAAAGAAAGAACTTTTTCTTTTATATGTGGCGGTTAGAGAGAAACTGCATTTGGCAGTTTCATTTCACACATGTCGCTTGGGGTAACCCATCATGGGTGTACCCTTATCCAATATTCCATCTCCAATTCACGTTCGCGTTCTTCAGTGGATCCATTCTCTCCTCTTTCCGGTAACAGTAACAGTAACAGTCCTCTGTCAGGTGTTTTTGATGAAGATAATGTGTTGGTGAGGGATGGCATTACGGTAAATTCACCATCTTCTGGAAGTAAACTGATTTCTACAAGACGTAGTTATGCAGGTCTTGGAAAGATCTTGGAAAGTGTCGCTTTGGTATTAAGTGTCAGGTAATGTAAAAACTGTTTGAAAATATCCTCAATGAAATAATTTTAATCTTTTTGGTAATTTATTAATGGAATTGTTTCATTATTGGTAGTTTGCTCATGGAAAAGATGAGCTCCGTCCAACTCGTTTCTCCAATATCAAGAACAAATTTCTTAATTCTGATACTTAATGTTATCCAATCCATGGTGGAATGATTTTATTTCTTTCTGTTTTTGGGTAGGCACAGATTTGCAAGGCATACATTACAGGATCATGCGTGTACGGCGCCAAGTGTCGTTTCGTTCATCAGATCATCAAGACTCCGATTGTGGCTACCATGGCATCTGAAAACACAACTACCACCACCAAGACCTCCATAAATCCCATTACTTTGAAGCTTGGAGAAGGCAGTCAGAATCCTAGCTCAAGCACCACCAAAGAGAACTGATCGCCCCTTGACAATGGCATTGAGGTTGTGTCGTTGCCTTCCCGTTCGGATAATCTGTCGAGGGAAAAGATTGATGCCTGCTAGGAAGAGGTTGGTAGCGTTCGGTGGTATTTGCCCTGAATAAACATTCCCATATTGTGCCAGAATCATACTAAGTTTGATTTTGGTTTGGTTTGTACTGATGGCTATTAAACTTGAAAATGGAAACAATGTGTATTTGCTTGAATGTGGTAGCCGTAGGTACTCGGCCACCTAGTATTGTCCTGATATAAGCCCATTTCATTCTTTTAACTAATTGTGGAAGAATTTGCAAATTGATAGAATTATCTCCCAAGGAAAACCGTTTTGATCTCCTATCAAATTTTTTTCTAATTCTCCTTTTAGGGCTTCGACTCTCATATGAAGTTCTTGATTCAACTTTATCTAAATATATTTAAAAAAAAAAACAAAAACAAAAACAAAAAAAAAACCTTTTTGCTAGTACAATTTCACCAATGCAGAATTTAAGAAACTTGGTGACACTGGAGTCAGTATTTTCTCGAAAGGTTACAAAATAGGAGCACTTAGATCTTTTATATGATATGCACAATAAACTGTTGCGGAAAAGCTTGAGGAATTTCATGTATCGTAGAATTTTTTTTCCCTCTTTATTTATTTAGTTATTACAAATGATTAATGTAGCATCTATGTTGTACTACTGAGAAATGCGATTGACATTTAATCAAAAGAGAGAATGCGAATAAAACTTAATTCAAGAGAAATTTTGGTATAGCATGGGCTAACAGCCAATATACTTAATAAGGCTTATTGAAGCCGACATCTTTCTATGAACTAAACCCATTTGAGAGATTCTAATAGGGTATTTTGGCTTTTAATGGAAGTAATTTCTAACCCCTATCAAATTGATGAGTATCTCTCACCTTTAATTTTTTTTTTTGATAATTTAATCTTAATAAAAATGATTAGAAACGGTATAATAATTTATAAATACACTCAAATTCTATTTTATACTTTTGTTTTACCTTTTAACCATTAATTTTTACGTAAACCGTAATCCTAAATCTTTTAAATCATTGAAACCTTTTGTTTTTATTTTAAATATTTCTTTGTTTGATGAAAATATATCACTAAAGTTATGGAGAAAATAATCCCCTAATGAGATGAATCTAAATCCGAAGAAAAAAAAAACTTTCAAATTTGAAATTGGGAAAAAGGGGTAAAAACTAGGGGTGGGCGATTTTGAGCACCTACCCTTTTTTGAAGGAATCGAAACCGGTTGGTTCCTTTGATTTGGAATCGGAACCGAAGATTCCACTATAGGTTCCGGTTCTGGCTCCGATACCCGAGTAAATATCAATTACCCCCTATTTTTAAAAAAATGATAAATAAGTCCTTTAAAATTACATTACACCCCTAACAGTTTTCTGAAATGACAAATACACCCTGTGAACTAATTCGTTTACAAGTTCTAAAATACTTGTGAACTTGAGTGGAAAAGTAATTGCAAGTCATAACACACTTGCAAATTCAGTTGAATAAAAAATAGCCATTCTAAGTCCTAAAACACTTGGTAAATGGCATGTGGATCATAAGAATTGTTACTTGGCCCAAGCCCAAGGAAGGAAGCTAGCCCAAGTTGTGCAAAAAGACAAGTCAGATTCAGCTCAAGCTCAAGGAGAGGAATTAGCCCAAATTGTGCAAGGGAACAATTCAGCCCATTTGCACAAATGAAACATCTCGACCCAAGCCCATTCAAGCACAAATTCATCAAGTGAAATCCAAGTCCAACAAAGAAAAGGCCCAAGCATTTAAGAAGTTCAAAATAGCCCATTATCCAAGGCCACAGAGCAATTCCATGCTACGTCATTTTGGATCCATTTCAATGAACTCCAAGGCCTAAACTCATGTACTCTTATTAGTACGATTTAATTAAGTATTGTTATGTTTAGTCTAGGTGGCAAGTTTACTTTTGTTATATTTTTGTTAATTATTTTTGTAATGCCACTATATAAGCAAACTCTCTCTCATTTGAAAAGGTTGAACAATGATATTGAAAATTAAACACTTGAGAGGAATGACTTTCCTTTTGCTTTGAAATCTTTATCCAAGTCTTGACAAGGGATTTGGTGGTGATTCAATTTCAAGTTGGTGGAGAAATCCTTTATGCTTAAAGCCCTTCTCTTGTCTCTATCCTTTACATTCAAGTAAGTTGTTTTGTGTTCTTTTCTACCTTGGCCGAAATCTCGTATTGGTTGTTTCGCCTTGTTCAAATCTGGTTGTATGTGCTTTGTGTTGTGTTTGCATGATTTTGGAGTTGAAATACCCTTGGTAGTTGAAACGTGAATGAAGGTTGTGAAGGGTCTTGCTGGCCGATTCTATGTATGCGATTTTGTGATGTTTTGTTGAATTTTTCATGGTGGTTTGGACCATTTGGTATCAAAGCTCTAGGTTGTGTATGTGTATGGTGGTTGTTTGTTGAGTTTATAAGTTTTAGAGTTGGCCAATTTTGAGGTGATGAAGTTGATTTGTCCTTGAGGGAGTTTTTGAGTTGTGTTGTATCATTGTTGGGAGGAAAAAGCTCTTGGTCAGATTTTTCTTCACCATTGGTCAGATTTCCCTCATTGAAACCACCCATTTTTTCTTTTAACCCATTTCAAACTCACTTGACACCAACCATCCTTTTACCCATTGAACAATTCAACCCATCATCACATTAACTTAAACACTTCATACCACTTTTGCCTATTGTATTTTAAATACTTCATACCATATATAGCCATCACATAACCCTAAACACTCCATACCACTTTTGTCTATTATATTTTAAATACTTCATACCATATATAACCATCACATAACCCTAAACACTCCATACCACTTTTGTCTACGATATTTAAATACTCCATACTATATATGGCCATCACATAAACCTAAACCCTCCATCCCATTTTTGAAAACAACCTTTTTCCCAAAGCCATCCTTGTTCCACCAATTTTAGTAAAAGCACTTTTACTAAAAAGAGAAACACCTCCACTACACACCTTCCTTGTCCCACTATCTTTTACTAAAAATAGGATTACTTCCACTAACCCATTTCCATCCCTTTTTGGCAAAAGTACTTTTCCCACAAATAGAATCAAACTATACCACAGTTATCTAAATACCCTTGACATTTTTACCCTCACTTACACCACATTCATTGACCAAAATACCTCTTGGCCCAAATTAAACGTAAAACCCAACAAACACTTAAACCCAAATATTTAACCCAACCCAATTGCTTCCACCACCATTATCTATCATTGGAAAAGCTCCACCACGGTCTAGTGAGTACTGTTCCAGCTAGGTCACTATTCATAGAAATTACAGTTTTGCCCTTTTTGCCCCAAACACCTTTTTCACCCTTATTTCACCATAAACACTAGCCTAACCCATCGTACACCCAAACGGCAAATAGAAGTAGCTCTTCTTCACCTCCCCCACCATGGGAACTTGTGAACATGAGGATGCAAGGGCAAAACATGGACACCATGATGAAAATGATGGCTAAGATGTCCAATGATATAGCCAAATTAACCCAATCACAGCCTATAAAAAACCAATCCACACACACCACACCCTTACCTCATGAAACCGTCAACCAAACAAAAACCCCCAGCAAACAATATTATCAATTGAATCAAGGAAGACGCCTACACTATCACCAAAGAACCGTCATTGGGACATCACTCTATGAAGAAGAATTTGAGGGCAACCTTGACTCCTCTAGTGAATTCGTGATGCATGGAAGTAGGAGGAGGAAATTTGATGATGATAGGGGTTTAAAAGTAGATTTGCCCAAATTCAATGGTAGTTTGGATCCTAATGACTTCATTGATTGGATGCATGAAATTGAGAGAGTATTTGAGTTTAAAGGCTTCAATGAAGAGAAGAAATGTAAGGTAGCCATATTGAAATTCAAAGATTATGCTTCTTTAGGGTGGGAAAACACACACACACACACACACACATACACACAAAGGGCAAGGGAAGGGAAGGCTCCAATCCGTTCTTGGGATAAATTAAAGTGAGTGTTTAAGAAGAGGTTTTTGCCTGATCGCCATAAACAAGACCTTTATCTTAAGTTGCACAATCTAAAGCAAGGAGATAGAAAGGTTGAAGAATACATTCAGGAATTTGGAGGTTTAATGTTGAGAAGTGACACTCCCGAAGAAAATGAGCACATCATTGCTAGGTTCCTTGGTGGTTTGACTAGGGATATAGCACACAAAATTGATCTGCAAACCTACCATTCTTTTGAAGATGTTTATAAGTTGGCTACAAAGGTGGAAAAGCAATTGAAGAGTATAAAATCAGCATCTCTTAAGAAGTTCTTTGAGGAGAGTTCATATCAAAAGGGATCACCTTCCTACACTAAGCCTTATGTTGCACCCATGGGTTATGGTGAAAGCAAGGTGAATGAGAAACCAAAGGAGAAGCCAAATTTTGCCAAGACTAAAGTTCCAAGGGCTGACCTAGAGATTAAGAAGTGTTTGAAGTGTTAAGGCTATGGGCACTTTCAAGCAAATTGTCCGAATCGAAGAGTTATGACTCTTAAGGAGATTGAGGCAATTAATGAAGCTTTTCAAGAGAAATCCAACGAAGAAAATGAAGAAAATTAGAGAGAGGATGAGGTCATTGAAGAGGCTATCAAGCATAGTTGTTAATGCTTAAAAGGTTGTTGCATACTCAAGTAAATTCTGAAGAAGATCAAAGGGAAAACTTGTTTCACACTTGGTCCATCAAAGGGAAAATATGTTTGGTGATTGTGGACAACGGGAGTTGTACCAATGTTGACTCTACCACACTTGTTGACAAGTTAAGACTCCCTACACTTAGTCATGCACATCCTTACAAGTTGCAATGGCTAAATAAAGGTGATACAGTTCAGATTACTAAATAAGTGGTTATACCATTCTCCATTGGAAAGAGGTATTCAAATGAGGTGATTTGTGATGTAATCCCTATGGACGCATGTAACCTCCTACTTTGTAGACCATGGCAATTTGATCAAGAGGTAACTCATGATGACCGGAAGAATACTTACTCATTTAAGTTCCACAAGAAAACCATCACCCTAGTACCATTAGGCCCTACCCAAACACTTCCCAAAACACATTCCCAAACACCATCCAAAGAGCCACCACATAAAAGCCTTCTCCTAAGTAGTGCCCAACTAGAAAAAGCCTTCCAAAAAAAAATGTAGAAATTCCATGAAGTCGTGAGACTTCAAATTGTGAGAGCCAATGGGAAGATTAAAAGCAAGGCAAACAAGCATCGAAAGCCTAAACTCTTTTAGCGGGGTGATTTGTTGTGTATCCATTTGAGAAAGGAAAGGTTTCCCGACAAAATGAAGAGTAAATTGGCTCCTAGGGTAGATGGTCCATTTGAAATCATTGAAAAGGTGAATGACAATGCTTGCAAGGTAGAATTACCTACTGAATATGGTGGAGTATCGACAACTTTCAATATGGGTGACCTTAGTCCATGCTTGGAGGACGATCTGGATTTGAGGGCAAATCCTCTTCAACCCGATGAGGATGATCTGTTTACAAGTCCTAAAACACTTGTGAACTTGAGTGGAAAAAGAATTGCAAATCATAACACACTTGCAAATTCGGTTGAATCAAAAGTAGCCATTCCAAGTCCTAAAACACTTGGTACATGGCATATGGATCATAAGAATTGTTACTCAGCCCAAGCCCAAGGAAAGAAGCTAGCCCAAGTTGTGCAAAAAGACAAGTCAGTTTGGCCCAAGCTTAAGGAGAAGAACTAGCCCAAATTACGTAAAGAAACAATTCAGCCCATGTGCACAAATGAGACATCTCGGCCCAAGCCCATTCAAGCACAAATTCATCAATTGAAGTCCAAGTCCAACAAAGAAAAGGTCCAAGCATTCAAAAAGTCCAAAACAACCATTATCCAAGCCTAAAGAGCATTTTCATGCTACTTCATTTTGGGTCTATTTCAATGAACTCTAATGCCCAAACTCATGTACTCTTATTAGTAGGATTTAATTAAGTGTTGTTATGTTTAGTCTAGGTGGCAAGTTTACTTTTGTTATATTTTAGTTAATTATTTTTGTACTGCCACTATATAAGCAAACTCTCTCTCATTTGTAAAGGTTGAACAACAATATTGAAAATTAAACACATGAGAGGAATGACTTTCCTTTTGCTTTGAAATCTTTATCCAAGTCTTGACAAGGGATTTGGTGGTGATTCAACTTCAAGTTGGTGGAGAAATCCTTTATGTTTGAAGCCTTTTTCTTGTCTCTATCCTTTACATTCAAATAAGTTGTTTTGTGTTCTTTTCTACCTTGGCTGAAATCTCTTAGTGGTTGCTTAGCCTTGTTCAAATCTGGTTGTATGTGCTTTCTGTTGTGTTTGCATGATTTTGGAGTTGAAATACCCTTGGTAGTCGATACGTGAATGAAGGTTGTGAAGGGTCTTGCTTGGCCGATTCTATGCATGTATGCGATTTTGTGATGTTTTGTTGAGTTTTTCATGGTGGTTTTGGATAACAAACTTTACAAAAAATACAACTATTCCAATATCCATTTCAACCTCCCAAAATTAAAATTACATAACATTTTAAATAACACAAGTACAACAACATGATAACCGCAATACTATGACTAAGAAATTTACAAAAATAGCATATGAAAAATCTTTACTCTAATAAATATATTTTATCTCCCATATATTTTAAATGAGATTGTAATTTTTGGCATGTATTATCAGGAATACTATGACTAGTAAATGTAGGTATATAATAATAGTTAAAGGAATTTAATTGAAGTTGAATTAATTTAGGTACGGGGTTAGAGTAGGTGAAAAAAGGAATTACAAGTGGGAACAAAAACTAAAAGGGGATTGAAGTGCACACAAATCAAAACATGATTTCCACGGGGAACAACACTACCAAGTCCGTGCATGACACACTTATCAAAGAACGTATACTCTGCCATGCAATTTAAACTTGTAACTCTTATTTTATTTTATTTTATTTGAAGAATAAAATATCATAAAAGCCCCCATATTTTCACAAAATTTCATTTAAGTATCAGTTATGGTTTCCTGTTCTTCCCTACAGGAATCGAAACTGCACAGTGTCGGTTCCCATTTTTTTGGAACCGGAACCTACCTTATGGCAGTTGGTTCCGGGTAGGAACTGGAACAAAAATCGAAACCCGTGTACCCAACGGTTACAGTTCTACCCTATTTTTTTGCCCACCCCTAGTATAAACAAAAACCCTAATTAAGAAATTACAGAAACTTTGATTAAGTTTGAAATTGGAGAAAAGTGGTGTATACAAAAACCGTAATTAAGTTTGAAATTGGGATAAAGGGGAGTAAACAAAAACCCTAATTAAACAACAGTATTTTTGGAATTAAATGTAGTTTAAGGAAATATATATATATATATATATTTTAAATATAAGAGATGTGTAGTTAGCAATGGAGGATAGAGGATAACAATCACTTCATTAGCACAAGTTTTAACCCATTTATTTGATAAAAAAAAATATTATGTTCTCTTAAACAATACTTCGATTTAAAAATCATGTTTTATAAATTATTCTAGTGTTAAAATACATTTTTGCATTTTTAAAATCGGATAAAGCCCAAGATTTTACAAAATTACTATTTCAGGCTTGCTATATGAATCTTGCCCTAGAACAGTAACAATCAAACACAGAAAAAATAAAAATTTAAAACCACAAAACATTATCAAACCTAGTATTTATTATTTTTTTATAAAAGAAAAAGGAAAAGAAAAAGAAAATTGACCTCTCAAAGCTTGGGCGCTTCGTAGTGCCACCCTTCTCATACCATGATATACATGTAAGGTTCTTTTGATTTGATGCATGTGTGAGCGATTTGGTAATTGTCTATATCTTAGTTTCGATTTAGAGTTGAATAGGTAATGGGTTTTGGGTTTCAAATTGAGAACTAAGATGAGTTCCCTACTAAGTTGCGATTTGATTTCGATTCAGCCAATCAAAGATGATTCCGAATAGATTAGACTATAGAGATTAAGTCAGTGTGCTGAAGAGTCAAATTTGGCTGAAGTGTAGAATGAGGATATTTTTCTGATGAATCTCATATTAATATTGTCAAGCGTCAAAGGTTTGACCTTTACTTTATTTTCATTTAATCATTGACAATGAACATTATCAAATGACTATCAAGAGTCTGAAAAGTGTTTGATTCTCTTGCCAATCATATAGGACTATCAAGAAAACTTGATTCTACCAAGCCAATTATGTCAAGGTCAGCAAAGACAACACAACCTAAACTCCCAAAACAATAAGGATTTCCTCCCATTTACAGCAGCTAGTTTGGCAATCCATAAACCTCTCAAATTCAAATTTCCTTCGCATTCCTCTCCATTTTCATGCATCACCTTTAGAGAAAGCATTGATGATGTTTTCTAGGGACAAACACTTGAAATAACAAACTTTTCCATCAATTTTAAATAGTGAATTTTTTTTGCGGAAATTTGAATTTTGATGCAATTTAATTAAAGAAATCTTGTTGATTTATTCTGTTTTTGAGAGATCTTTTATTGTTTAATATTTAACGGGTTCCTTCACCATTATTCTGGGTCATAAACACATTTTTTCAAGAAAAAAAATTGTTGTTATGAAAATTTGCAACAACCAACAAGACTCGATCGACCCTAGTGGGACAAAGTCAAATGGGTGCATGGTTGCATTCGACTAGTGATGGGATATGAACAGATGGAAAGATAGCGATAACTAGATTGAAAAGATAAAACAGAGAAGGGTTTTTAAAGTGGTTCGGTGGGTTAAAACCAAGCCTACATCCAATGTTGTATTATTGCCTTAGGTGTTTTTCCTTTTGATTATAGATTACAAAGGGTTGCTCTCCTCTCACAATGAAGTATGTGTATGTGGGATCAAGAAGATTTCTCTGCCCATAGGGCTTACATGAGTGAGAGAAAGAAAGATAAAGAGAGAGAGTCCCCTCCTTTCGTGAAAGGAATCAGTTTATATAGGCTGTCACATAACAAACTTGTAATTGAAGTCTAACTTATTGTTAGCTTTTAACGTGTGGATAATGTTTAACTTGCATGCAGGTGCTTCAACGGGGTGACCCCTTGGGCTGTTCCCTTGCTTTTGAGATGGAGGTAGCTTTCCTTCCAAATTCTCGTCTGTTAATGGCTGGGAGTTGACGATTATGCAGTGATTTACATGTATAAACCCTTCCAATTTGGATTTGAGTCAAACATTCCCCATGTGCAAATCAGAGTGATCACTGTGCTTGGGTAACTATTAAGTCAGAATAATCATGTCTTAAACTGATGAACTCACTGTTTAAGCCATTTGCCATGAGGGTAACATGTAAGGCAATCCTAATCACAAAGGTTCGGCTCGGTCATAAGACAGGTAGCATGAATCTAACGGCCTAGAAAATAAGTCACAACATCAACCCCTAAATTTTTGGAGGTGAAATCCAAGCTTCAAAAATTTTCTTTTGGCGATCTACACGTTAGATGAAGTGCGAGCTACAATGCCTGATGGCTATGACGAGTGACAACTATCTTGTCAGATCTATTGTGTCTTATACGATGCATCACCTCTAACACCTTTTTACCTACCTCGTTTGGTCACATCACGAGCCTTTTCACTTGACTCTTTGGCAGTGCAATGAATGATTGCGCATCTGTTTACCTTCCCTAGGCATATGGATGAGTTAGAAATGACAGCAGTTGGGAAGAATGAGGAGGAGCTCATACCTCTTCTGTAGATACGGTGAAACGAAGATAATGATGATGGTGAACGGTTGCCATTCCTTGTCGTCTATAAATATGGTCGTCTCAATTGGGGCTGTCATCTTCCCTTGCTTTCACTTATGCTGTTAGAAAAATTTCTGCATTTCCTTTTGCTCCATAAACTTTTTAGAGATGCCAGAGATTATTGTGCAAGGTTGGTCTTTCTTCTTCATCTAGTTTTACCATTGTTATTATTTGTTATGCCTGGAAAAGTAGGGCTGACACGGAACCTTGTCAGCATGGGTGGTCAGAGCTTAAGAAAGTTCTACAATCGCTCAGATGCAGCCATGTCACGCGATGAGTGGCATGCTCTTGTCAGTGTAATGGGTGCACGCCAGGTTGGCGAATGGATGGAAACGATCCACGTGTCCAATCCCTGCACAAGTCGAGGAAATCACTCAGGCAAGTGAGCAATGGGACGCAAAGAAGGATTTGCACGGCATCTACCCCACTCGCAGATTTATTAATCATTACCTTGATTCATCCCAGTATAAATAGAGGACTTCTCTCCCATTTGTGGGATTGGCAAATTTCACTCTGAAATAGCACACACACACACACTCTCTCTCTCTCTCTCTCTCTCTCTCTCTTGTATTCTCAAAACTATAACTCAGCTCGCTGAACGCGACTTGACTTCATTCATTAATACAATATCAATGGACGTAGGATTTGCCTTATAAGCATCTCAAACACTTTAAACATTGTTCTTCACCTTTATTTGATTGAATACTTCCATAATCATATGTGACTTTTGAGCCCGCTTAGCATTTCTCACGTGCGAATTGTTGGTGTCAAAATCAAGCATCAACAGTTTGGCGCTAGAAGGAGGGCCTGATTTAGTACCTGTTCTTCATCAGGAGAATCTCTGACTAATCGATCCTACTACAGCAAATGGCTCGCGGTTTCAAATCCGAGCAAACCAATTATAGCAATGAAGAGATCCCCCAAGTACAAGAGGACATTTCTCTTGAGGTGCCCTTAGCCCAGCAAAATATCGTGTGGGGGATATCCCTTCGAGCTCATGGCTTGATCCATCAGTCATGAGTTACCCGGAGAGGTTCAACAATACTCCCCAAACGGTCAGCCAAAGGCTAGACAGATTGGATCGGGTCGTGCCACCCAAATCAAATGAGACAGAGCCACCGCCAAAAACGCTTGCAGGTCGCATGAAAGCGTGGAAAAAGGCAAAAGCCCATGCTGCGCGCACTATAGCACGTCAAAGAAAAGGAAAGCAAGCGGCGGACAGCGGACCCAAAGGCTCCGAGGGACCAGCGAACACCGATCATGCCCCGGGTAGAATACCCGTGGCATTGTGACTCAGTGACATGTCGCGGCCCGAGCCATCCCACGCCACGTCGCACAAGCACTCCCACAAAAATGCAAGGCGGGGAGATTCCCATTATCGCCAAAATGACGACTTTGATCGTCATCATGGGGAGATTCCCACCATCCACGGGTCGTTTTGTACCACCGCGGAGGTCGGGAAGGTTCCCTGAACCATTCAATGCCATCACACGGCTCTAGCCAACGTGTGTCGAGATTGTCCGGAACTACTGGTCGAGGCAAGAAAGAAGTCGACCTATGGTCTTTCCTCAACCACAACCATGAGTATAGGTGGGCATTTGGGATTGGGTCCAAAAAACCAGCCCAAAAACCCGGTCCTAGGAGGTCTGGTCCCAAAATAAGACTAGGCCTAAGGAGGAGGGCCTAGTCCCTCCACTAGGCCCTCCTCTAAGGCCCGGGCCTGGTCCCAAATTTTTTTGCACATTTTCGGTTTAGTTCCTTATACAATTACATAAAACCCCCTATAAATTTTGAAATAAACATAAATTACAAGGGTTAAAATAAAATTTTACAAAATTTATAAAAAAATAAAAAATATAACTTTTTCTCTAATAACCATTTTTTTTCATTTCCCCCATACCCCATACGCCCCCTTAAAACAACTACACTATAAATAACCCTAAAATCTTTCATTTTTTCCACACCAATCAATCTCTCATTCTCTCAATCTCTCTACTCCAAATCTCTAATCAAATTCTCATTCAATTTATATTTATATTTATAATTTATTCATATTATTTATTTATTTATATTATTCAATTTTTTCTATTTTTCAATATCATCTCTTATTCATATTATTATTTAATTTCTTTTCATTTTAATTATTTATTATTTTATCATAAATTCATAATGGATTCCCAAAATGATGCATTCGGAAGATTATCCCCAAATGAGTTTTACGTTCCATCCACCGAAGAAATGGAAGGGTTCAATCCATTTTCACCATTTCCTTCAGAGGTAGCAACTACAATTCCACAACCACATTCGATCGGGACGAGGTGTACCCAAACACATGCGAGCTGCAAGTCAACGGGCACGGGCATAGCCCAACCGCCCCGACCATCAAATAGGGTCATGTCCGATGTATGACGACACTTCACCAAATCAAAACGGCCAAAGACAAATGGGGAGGGGGAAGAATCGTGTGAGATATGTAATTTTTGTAGAACCATTATTGGTGCTGAGAAGGGGACTTTGACAATGCAACGACACGTGGAGAAGAAGTACCCCCAAATAATGCAGTTATCGGATACATCTTCAAGCGGATCAGGTAGACAAATTCAAACTTAACTTAATTTTAATCCACAATCCTCAACTCTCTCAACATGGAAATACAATGCACATGTTGCATGAGAGGAAATAGCAAGATTCATAGTTGCTACGGACTCTCCCATTTGTTTATCTGAAAATCCTTATTTTATTCACATGATTAAAACTGCATTCTATCCAGTATATACCCTTGTTAATAGAAGTACAAGTAGAAGAGATATACTAAAAATTTATAATAAAATAAATAATAAACTTAAAAACGAATTTCAAAATTTTTGGAATATATCTATTGCACTTACATTACACATATGGGCTTGTAGATCAAAAACTGATTTTTTAACTGTCACAGTACATTTCTTAGATCATAATTGGGGTTTACAACAAAAATTGATGGGTTTTAAACCATTATATGAAAAACATAGTGCTGAAACTATTTATTTTACAATTCTTGAAGTTTTGCAACAATATTTATTAACTGATAGAGTTGTAGTGCTAATGCTTGATAATGCAGTTGCTAACACCGCGACAATCTCTTTATTTGAAAAGAGATTGGATCCGCGTGGTGAAGGCAAATTTTTTCACCAGAGATGTGCTTGCCACATCATCAATTTGATAGTTAAAGCAGGTTTAGATGTTATACATTCAAAGATGGAGAGGGTGCGCGTGGCTATCAGATTTATCGTCGGCAGTAGCAATAAAAGATGGCAGGAGTACGTCAAATATTGTAAGCAAGAAGACCCACCAGTTCGACCTTTGAAGTTATCTATGAACATGCCTATCCGTTGGAACTCCACCTACTTAATGTTGGAAAAAGCTTTGCCAACCGCGAAACAAATTACAGATTTCACAAGCCGGAAGCACTATCCAGAGGAAGTTGTCACTATGATGATTGGGCGGTTTGTGAACTTTTTTATTCATTTCTTCAAATTTTTTTATGATGCTACTAATACATTAAGTGGTATTTATTATCCAACTACTAATTTAGTGTTAGATATTTTACTTCAAACTGCTAAAACTTTTGCTAAACATAGATATAGTAACGTTTTAAGGGAAATTTTTTAAAGATGGAAGAAAAATATGAGAGATATTGGTTAGATATTCCATTCTTATATGGATTAGGCCTTGTTCTAGATCCTAGATTTAAATTACACGTAGTTAACTGTATAATTACAAAGTTAGGCTAGCATTTAGGACATGATTATACGTCTTATTTGACTACCTTTAAACAAAAAATTGGATAGCCTTTTTTCTTTATATGAGAACAGGTACAATGGAAGTGGAAGTGGAACATTCAGGAGAGAGGATCAGGACCTTAATGTAGCCCTCCGTCAAGGATCGAGCAAGTGGATGTATGTGGAACGTGGCAGGAGTAGTAGCTCCAGCTCGTACATACATGGACCAAATGAGCTGAATCACTACCTACAAGTGGACCTCTCCTTTATGACGATGGAGGAGCAACATGATATGGATATTCTTCAAAGGTGGAACCAACATGAAAGTCGATTCCCCATTGTAGCCCAAATGGCACGTGACATTTTATCTGTGCCGGTTTCTGCAATTGCATCCGAGTCAACATTTTCAACAAGTGGTCAGATTGTTGAAGACAGAAGATGTTCTTTAATCGATGAGATGATTGAAGTGATAACGTGTTTATGGGATTGGACTCATGCAGAAAGAAGACTACAACAGCACCCTGAAGATCCCGAACTACTCGAACTCTTTAGGAATACTGATTTGAATGATGTAAATATTGTTGACAATGAAAATGAATGATTTAATAAAAAAAATTATTTAATTGTTTATTTGTGAAGCGTGAATGTGTGAAATGTGAATTTATGTTAAAAATTAAAATTAACTATTATTTTATTATTTTTTAAAATTAATTAAATTTTTAGAAACTTACTATTCTACCCGTAAAAAATACTAAAAACCCCCTATAAAATTTTATTTTGCCCCTAAAATATAAAAAAAGATCAGGGGGAAAAGAAATTATCTAGGCCCATAGGACCGGTCCTAGGACTTTAACTCCTCAACCCGAATCTGCTTCCTCTTCTTGGATTTCTAGGCCACCATTTTTTGCTTGGGACGAGCAGCCGTAGCTAGGGGAGCCCTCGTCGGCGTCTTTCCGACGAGGGGATCGCTGGGGGCCGCCCCAGCTGATCCTGTGACACCAACCCGAGGGAAGGTGAATTCCCTAACTCTCAGCGACCTAGGCATTTTGGGTGGCATGGTCGCTGCATGCGAACATCGTTAGTAAAACAGTTCGCTGCATGCAAATAATGAAGTTGGCTAAGGTTATGGATACTTACTCGATAAGGATTCTAAGGTCGCTTCGGGGTCGAAAAAGTCATATTTCCGCAGGTTCGCGGTTATCATGAGCAACCTCGCGTCGCGACTCTGTTTGGGCAAAAGACCAAAGGTGGTTATTCTGTTGAAATCAACGAGGGCCAACAACCTGGTTGTC
Source organism: Pistacia integerrima (assembly GCA_026225825.1). Taxonomy (NCBI): domain Eukaryota; kingdom Viridiplantae; phylum Streptophyta; class Magnoliopsida; order Sapindales; family Anacardiaceae; genus Pistacia; species Pistacia integerrima. Next base: position 26,741,175 of record CM047749.1, read on the forward strand.
TTGTTTACTACGAAGAAACGAAGAAGTTCATCAGCAAAGATTAAAAGAAGGAAAATTCACCAAGTAAAAGAAAGGAAGACCTACTCGGCTCCCTAAACTGGCAAATGCCATCATAGTGAAAAAAGAAAAATTTCGTCTCATATGCCCCTACATTGCTGGGGTAACTGTGGATTCCTCCCTCGATCGTAGATTACTTCGAGAGGTAAAAAGAGTCATTGTCTTTACTCTTTTTCAAGTAGTACGAGTAGCCGAGCTCTATCGCGGACAGCTCGCCTAGACCGTTCTCGCCACATGCGATATACATAGCCACGGCTATCATATACGCATTTGGTGTCAATTGTAACTGTGCGACCCCAAAGTGATCGAGGACCGACCTTATGAAAGGATGGAAGGGAATCAATGCTCCACATTTAAATATATTCTCAGAGATCGCAGCCATTCCTTCTGGCAGATTTCGAGCTGTATACGTCCTGCACTGGTAGACATCTATGCTAATCGCGTATTGGTCTACAACTTTTTGAATTTCCTCTCCTATGGCTATTGATAGAATATCATGTGAGGGGCCCATGGGGTCGCACTAGTGAGCATTCCTGGCCCTCGCTCGTTGGCATTCAAGCCGGGTTTCCGTTTATCGCGATCCGTAAAGAAGCGACATGCAGGGATCACTACCGCCGCGACAAAGTTTTGTACGATGACGTGGAAGAAAAGATATACATTGTCTTCCTTAAACCTTAAAAATCCTTGGGGACCACCCCCAAAGACTCAAACCCTAGGGGAAAGCTTATTCTCCGATTAACCACCAGTAAACACACACCGTTATCGCATAGTTATCATCAAAACAGAAAAAGGAAAGTAATAAAAGAATCATCCTTACTTCTTGAATATGAAGATTGAACTTCCTGCTGTGCACGTCAAGTGCACACCACTCTGAGAGATGGAAAATCTGGTCTCACGAAAGCTTCTTGCTCTTTCTGAAAAAGTGAGTATTGTGACATTGCTTAGGGTGAGCCTGGGATTTTATAGTGAAGGAAGTGGCACTTGGTTTTCCTGAAGTCAAGTAACATTTGGACTGAAATCATCTCTCGCCGTTGATCGCGACCACGTGTTGTCAATCAACGGGAAAGAGTAATGTCACGCTTCGAGAAATCAAATCGTCACTTCCCTCCATTGAAATAATTGAGCGACGGCTCATTTCCTTCCTCCACATTGAATGCGCTCCCATCCACATTTAATGTTCTGATAAGGAATGTCGTTTCAGCATGGCTTACATTTAATACGCATGACTAACACTTATTACGCATAAGACACGTCTGTCAGAGCAAAAGGTATTTCATTAATGTATTAGCTGCCACAGCGCAGCGGATAAAATTTGAAAAGGTCGTTAGATACAACACTCTCTATTGCATGTCTATTGCGAAGCGATGTGACTCCTTGCCTTTAGTAAAAAATACGCTAAGTATAACCAGGTCGCGAACCTTAGTCAAGATAAGATGCTCATCAATACGGCACTGAATAAGGTTTGGTCTAGGTCGTAGACCTTGCAGAAGGAGACCATTTCAGATCGCCTATATAGAATTGTTCTACTACCTCCTTACAACCAGGTCGGATCGATCAGGCGTCATTTAGAACATATCAAATCAAGGCAAAATTGTGTAGTTCTCAAGGTTCGATTCTCAAACCTTAAAAACTAGGGGACTTTTGTTATGCTTGAAAAAGTAGGGCTGACGCAGAACCTTGTCAGCATGGGTGGTCAGAGGTTAAGAAAGTTCTATAACTGCTCAGATGCAGCCACGTCGCGCGATGATGTGAATGGCATGCTCCTGTCAGTGTAGTGGGTGCATGCCAGGTTGGCGAATGGATGGAAACGATCCACGTGTCTAATCCCTACACAAGTCGAGGAAATCACTCGGGCAGGTGAGCAATGGGACGCAGAGAAGGATTTGCACGGCATCTACCCCACTCGTAGATTTAGTAATCATTACCTTGATTCATCCCACTATAAATAGAGGACTTCTCTCCCATTTGTGGGATTGGCAAATTTCACTCTAAAATAGCATACTCTCTCTCTGTCTCTCTTGTATTCTCAAAACCGTAACTCAGCTTGCTGAATGCGACCTGACTTCACTCATTAATACAATATCAGTAGACGTAGGATTCGCCTTATGAGCATCCGAACCACTTTAAACATTGTTCTTCACCCTTTATTTGACTGAATACTTCCATAATCACGTGTGACTTCTGAGCCCGCTTAGCATTTCTCACGTGTGAATAGTTGGTGTCAACTTTTGTGTTTTGTTTTCTGATTGAAGTTTTCTTTTCATGTAGATGTCATCATCTAATAGCTTCTATACCTCCGAATAAGGAGAGGGGGATGGCAGCAGAATCCCTCTTCGTCAGTCATCGGCCTCACCTTTAGGTGGAGTGTAAGCCTGTGACTTCCCACCAGTTTCGGACTGTGGCGACGAGGTTACTTTTTAGCTTAATCCCGACCAAGCTGGACCTTCAAACGTAGCTCCTTTTGTTGGGCGGCCTCACAATTGCTAGAAGGTAGGCACCTTAGGGGGCTCGCTGATCGGAGGAAGGCCCTGACGGTTGACCTCTCTATGGATAGGAGGGCAAGGAGGAGGAGAAAGGCCCTTGAACATCTGGCGAGGAGTTGCTCACGAGGGCGAGCCCTTGGTTATTAAGGGTGTGGTGTGGACCCCCTACAAGCAATTGGGGAGCTCCTAGACCACCATCGAGCTTCATTGGGCACCTTCTTCAACTGCATATCTAGGTCGGTCTGGGAAGGGTACAAGTAGCAGAGTTGTGTTGCTTTGTTAACCCAAGCGGTTGCGGACCAGGGCAAAATTTGTTCCTCTCCCTGAGTTCATTGCGCCTATCGGCTTGAGTGTTTATGTCGCTAACAGATACTTTTTGTTTTCCCTTGCAGCTTTTCTCCCTAATGACCTTCTTTTTTTAGGAGGCATATCCTAACTTTCAAGGCCAGGCCACACTTTCTGAAGGGTTTCGGAGAACGAAGGAGGAGTTAGTGAGGCTGCTGCTTTAGCTCGCTTTGATCACAATAGGGAGTTGGACACGTTGCGTCGCGTTCTACGCTTCAAGGATAGGTGCAACGCTGTCGTTTGGGAGGAGCTCGATAGGCTAAATGTGGAGAATGCGAGGCTTGCTGGGCTAGTCACTACAACATTATGTATTTCTAGCCATGGCGTTCATTGTAGCTAAAAGTATGAATTTACATAGCTAAATGGTTTAGCTAAAAATGCAATGTTTTGTAGCTTATCGTAGCTAGAAATGGCGTAGCTAAGATTTAGCCATGTAACTTTTCGCTTACGTAGCTAACAATTTATATTTTTTGTTATAAATGAGATTAATATGTAACTAAAAACTTAAATGTTTTTGCCATAACAATAATAAGCTTGTAGCAAATGTTGGAGTAGGTGCCCTAGAGCCAATCAATTATTGTGGAATTGACTCTTTGTAATAATGTTCATTAATCAATAATCAAGGCATTTTATACTATATCGCATAAATCATTATTATTGCAATATGTATTGATATATGCCCTTAGAATGGTAGAACCATGACGAGGGTATCAAGTGTTTCAAATCTTGATAGTGAGAACCCTATAAGCACATATGGTGGTCATTTTAGAAACGTCCATAGCCCCAGTATTATTCTGAAGGGCACAGATAATAAGGTAAGACTATCATAGTGTTGAACGACCCTGTCGAAAGGCAATGACTGATCTCACTTGTCAAGGTTGTTTGGTGACAACATGGTGTAACACCGCAAAGAAGTTCAACCGGATGGACCCTGACCGAGGATTCCATATGGATGGTAACCCCGAGTCTATGGAACAAATCCTCTAACGAATGGTGGTGCATGTGATCCTTAGACTTGAGATCACCGGAGCGGGTTGTGCACCGATTGGTGCGCTTTGACACTAGCCTAACGTAGTTCTTTTCGAGTCGCCAATACAAGGTGGTGATTGGGCCGCATCGAGGAGTGTATCAAGACTATGGTGGATTGACAGAGGATTCATCACTTTTGGGTACGGGAGAAGTTATCTCACGGCGCAATTCAGTACATGGCGATGACACTAAAACTGTGGCCACAGTGGGATTGAGTTGTTGCTCTATCCGGATTATAATATAGGTCATTGGTCCAGAAACTGAATATGTAATATCGAGAGTAACCGAAGGTTGACACTATTTCTATGACTTCGTCTCGTCGAGATAATGAATGATGAAAGGATCGTATTGTACGATAACCATATCGCTGGACGGGTAGCTACTTTCTTTGAATCCGAATTTCTATCGGGTGGCCATGATGCCTTGCTAGGGGGCCTAATCTTGGTCTCCTGTTTAGTGAGACGATTAATTGGTGTTAATCGCGATACTATACACTGCCGATATGATGAGGAGCCTATGGGTCACACACATAGAAGATAATTTAAGATCCAAGAAGAAAGAAGGGCATTTTCATCTTTTAAGGCGAAAGGGTATTTTGGTAATTTCACAGTACAATTAAATCGGCTGAGGTCATAGCCTTTATTTAATTTGTTAGAAAAATTAAATAAGTGAAATTACGTTTAAATGTGTGTTCGTACATATTTAAATATATTATCATTATTGTTAAATGTTAATATATATTTAAATATATATATTAATTGATTTTAATTGAGATAATGATGGAAAAATAAAATAAATCAAATTGAGAGTGTTTGGCAACATGGGGGTTTGGGTTGGAGCCCAAGCCTATTCCGTATGGGATTAGGGCAAATTGTTTTTAATATAAAAAGAAAAGTGTGTGATTTTTTAGTGTGGTTTTTTCTTTGAAAAACAAAAACACAACAATCTCCTGTGGAAAAAAACACTCCCACGGCAGAAACACTTTTGCCCAAAATCAATTTCAATTGATTTGTTTTTCTTCTTAATCTTGAAGCCAAAGAGAATCTAGCAAATCTCTCTTTGGTTCTTTTGAGATTGTCTTCGTGTGGACTACGCAGGTTCGATTCTACACTTGGATCGGTAGCAAAACATTCATCGACAAATTTGGAGGAGCCTCAACGGCGTTTGTTTTCTCTTAAGTCATGTTTAATATTTCAGAGATTCTTATTATGATAAAATTGTAAAATTATACCCTTGATCTTGGCTCATGTAAACGATCCTGTTATATTATTTTTTTCCTTTCCGGGCCGCATATACAGGATGATTTACTAATAGTGGTATCAGAGCCTTGGGTACTGAATTTTATAATTTTTATGTGTATGGTTGATAACATGTATTTGATGATAATATGTTGCCATATTGAATCTGCATAAAATCTGTCATAAACGTGTTTTAAGAAATTATTAATCGATTAATTTTAATTTGTTAATGATCTGCTGGTTTGGAATGATGGTTGATGGATTTTTGTGGAGATCAATGTGTTTGATTGATTGCAAAATCCGTTTGGAGTGTATTCGGTGTTAGAGTAGATGCCCTAGAGCCAATCAATTATTGTGGAATTGACTCTTTGTAATAATGTTCATTAATCAATAATCAAGGCATTTTATACTACATCGCGTAAATCATTATTATTGCAATATCTATTGATATATGTCCTTAGAATGGTAGAACCGTGACGAAGGTATCAAGTGTTTCAAATCTTGATAGTGAGAACCCTATGAGCACATATGATGGTCATTCTAGAAACGTTCATAGCCCCCGGTATTATTCAAGTAAGGGCACGGATAATACGGTAAGGCCTATCATAGTGTTGAAACGACCTCGTCGAAAGGCGTTGGATCGATTCACTTGTCAAGGTTGTTTGGTGACAACACCCGGTGCAACATATGGGGTGCTCGCTGTAGGCGATTACACTGCAGCAAGTTCACTGGACTAACCCACCAGAGGATTCCATATGGATGATAACCCCAGTGTCTATGGAGCAAATCCTCTAACGAATGGTGGTGCATGTGATCCTTAGACTTGAGATCACCGAGGCTCTTATGCACCGATTGGGTGCGGGCTTTGGACACTAGCCTAACGCAGCTTCTTTTCGTAGTTGTCAATACGGTGGTGATTGGCTTTGCATCGAGGAGTGTATCAACACTATGGTGGATTGACGGAGGGATTCATCACTCGGGCACGGGGAGTAGTTATCTCACCTTGGCACAATTCAGACATGGCGATGACACTAAAACGTGGCCACAGTGGGATTGAGTTCCGTTGCTCTATTCGGATTATAATACAGGGTCATTGGTCCGTAAATCCCGAATACGTAATATCGAGGGTAACCCGAAGGTTGATACTATTTCTATGACTTGGTCTCGCGAGATAACGAATGATGAAAGGATCGTGATTGTACGATAACCATATCGCTTGACAGGTAGCTACTTTGTTGAATCCATCTATCGGGGTGGCCATGATGCCTTCGCTAGGGGCCAATCTTGGTCTCAGGTATATAAGTAGACAATTAATTGGTGTTAATCGCGATACTATACACTACCCGGTATGATGAGGAGCCTATGGGTCACACACATAGAAGATAATTTAAGACTCAAGAAGAAGGGAATGGGGCATGCTTTTTGGGCGTTTGGGCATTTTGGTAATTTCACAAAGCAATTAAATTTGTCGAGGTCGTAGCCTTTATTTAATTTATTAGAAAAATTAAATAAGTGAAATTACGTTTAAATATATGTTCGATATATTTAAATAAATTATCATTATTGTTAAATGTTAATATATATATATATATATATATATATATATATATATATATATATATATATATATATATATATATATATATATATATATATATATATATATATATATATATATTAAATATATATTAATTGATTTTTAATTGAAATAATGATGAATTAAATTAAAATATCTAAATGGGAGTGTTTGGCAAATTTGGGGGTGTTTCCCGGGTTCGAGCCCAAGCCCATTCCATATGGGAATATGGCAACTAAAATAAGACTATAAAAAGAAAAAGGGTTTTAGTTGAAATAAACAAGTGTGTGTTATTTTTATTTTTTCTTCATTTGAAAAAGTGAAAAACCTCCACCTCAAAACTCTCCCACGCCACTTTTATTTTTCGCTTCCATTGAAAAACAAACACCTTTTGTTTTTCTTCTTGATTTCTTAATTGGCTAAGGAGGATCTAGCAAATCCCTCCTTGGTTCTTTTTTATTGTCTTCGCGTGGACCTCCTCACCCGGTTCGATCCTACACTTGGATCGCAGCAAACACGTTCTGCAGACAATATTGGTGGAAGCCTCCAAACGTGGGTATGGTTTCTTAAACCTTGAACCGATTTTTGGGGCAGATTTGATTATTTTAATGTAAACCGTGATTTTTGTACCCTCCCGGATCTTGGTTCTAAGGAACGATCCATCCATGAGTTTATGTTTTTGTTTTCTCACGCAGAATCGGGTCATTTACTAACAATGGTATCTGAGTCCTCTGGGTATCAAATTTACAGCTTTATTGTATGATTTATAACATGTATTTGGTTGATAACATGTTGTTTTTGAAAAATTTGAAAAATCTGCAAAATCTGTTTATGGATGAATGATTCAAATGATAAATTGGTTTAATAATGTGTCGATGATTGATATATTGGTTGGTTAATATCCTGGTGAACGATTGGTACGCTTTGATTTGATTTGGATTCGTGTTTATACACAAAAACTGCAAAAAACGCGAATTGTATGAATTGGGGATTTCCAGGGCCAGGAGCCTCTGGAAAGTTTCGCCGCGGCGAAGTCTATGGCGGCAAAGTACATACTGTATACCTCGCCGCGGGGAAGATAAAACCTTCTGCGCAACAAAGTTCGTGGCTTCCGCCGCGGCGAAAGTCTCGTAAGGGGCCCTTTCCCATTCTATATTTTTTTGCGAAATTGTCGATCAGCTTTTAATAACCTGTAAAGCCAATATACATTCTGCACATTTAAGAGGGTAATTAATTAATAAACCCACCCAATTCAAAAATTGATTATTTTTTATATGTATGCTTTGTACTTGTTTGTATATTGCATGGTGCTCGGTACATGAGCCTTAGACCTAAGGGTGAATGTTTTAAATTATTTTGGGTATGTATGGTTGTAATATTTTTTAAAAATTAGGGCTCAATGTGGTTCCTTCCCTTCTCTCCTCTTCTTGATGTACATTCTTTTCTCATCTCATTCCCCTCGAATGTAAATCGAGGTTTCTAAATTTGTTGATGTAAAATTGGTGTAATATTAATTTTATTGTACATTTAGAATGATGTTTTTGTAATGTACTTGGAGTCGGAGCAAAGGACGTGGCAACCATACTTCAAGACTCAAGATGTTTATTACAGGACCCCTAGGTGACCCACCGATTCCTCTAGGCTTGAGGAGATCAATTTTAGTTAGGCCATGTACCGGCACGTTTAATATTTTGTTTAGAATGCATGCTAAGGTTGAATGTTGAATAACATGCCAAACAATGTCATTCTAACAAAGATAATACTCTGATGAGACATTAAATATCAAACCCTCAATTAAAGTATATTAAGTCACAAATGCCTTCCCATCACCATGGTTTTAATCAAACCATCGCTCGCCGAAACCTTGTTCGCCAAAGCGAAGGGTACACTTCTACCAGTGGGAGGTTAAAATTCATTGGAGTTTTCCTTAATGGTGATGGGTCAACTTAAAATGACGGTTTTGCTTGTTCGCCAAAGCGAAGGTTGATAAACGCGGGCCATAGGCAAAGTAAAGAGCAAGACATATTATGTGTACGTGGGAGACATGTAGTGTCCACTTTATCGATAATCGAGAATCACACTTGAGGACAATGGTTGGAGCCATTGAATTGTGTGATTGGCTTGTTAAGGCTTTTTCACATTTGAGGTTGATAGTGGGAGCTATCAATTGGTGTGGATTAAGTTTGTTGGCCTACCTAATCAACCCATTTTGGCTTGTTCGCCAAAGCGAAGGTTTGAAATGGGCAGGATGGGATCTTGGTCCACTAGGAAAGCCAACGGGCTTTCCCGAGTTAATAGTGAGGGCTATTGGCTTGAGTAAAATAGTGGGAGCATCGCTTAATAAAAAGACCATATTAAATAATAATGAACTTTATAATAACTTTATCTTTTCCGCAATTGTAGATTCACCGAAAATAGTATTATGAACCTGCGACCGATAATCAAAAAAGAAAAACAAGGTTGGATGGATCCAATTTCTCGGATCGTATCGTAATCTACTTGGGATCATACTTAAGTCGAAAAGAAATTGTATATCCTTGAAAAGCCATACATGGTGAGCCCGATCCCGATGCCACCTTCAGGGAAGTTAAGGATACTTATCAAAAGTTCCTTGATGATGCCCGGGATAACGTACAATGCTTGATGTTAGCATCGATGACACCTATGCGCAAAAGCAACATGAGAATATGGATGCTTCTTCCATAATTCTACACCTCAAGGAGCTTTATGAAACAAATGCTCGATATGAGGTACAAGGTGTCGAGTAACTGCTTTGGGAGTCGTCTGACCAGGGTGCCAGTTGGTCCTCATGTGCTCAAGATGATCGAAGCACATGAGAGGCTTGAGACTTTGGGATGTGGGCTTGGATGCGAATTACAAATGGATTTAATTCCCGCAATCTTGCCTGACTCATATGCCCTCCCGCTTCATAATGAATTTCAATATGAACACGATGGAGAAAACCCTTCCGTAACTTCCCGAACATGCCCGAGGAATTTCAGCAGAGCAGGGACTTGAAAAAAGTCCAAGTTTCTGCTTTACCCGTTCGCCCGCAAAGGAAGCAAAGGGGTAACGGTGGCAAGGGTAAGGCCGGCCAAGGCCAAACCCTAACCTAAGCCCAAAGAACAAAGGTTACTCTTGGGGATGAGAGTGGCATAGGAAAGAGCAAGGTAATCTCAACTTTTCTTTTTGTGGGCTGTTAGAGTAGATGCCCTAGAGCCAATCAATTATTGTGGAATTGACTCTTTATAATAATGTTCATTAATCAATAATAAAAGGCATTTTTATTCTATATCGCGTAAATCATTATTATTGCAATATGTATTGATATATGTCCTTAGAATGGTAGAACCGTGACGAGGGTATCAAGTGTTTCAAATCTTGATAGTGAGAACCCTATGAGCACATATGGTGGCCATTCTAGAAACGTCCCGTAGCCCAAGATTATTCTCAAGTAAGGGCACGATAATACGGTAAGGCTATCATAGTGTTGAACGATTGCGAAAGGCGGTGGATTGATCTCACTTGTCAAGGTTGTTTGGTGACAACCCGGTGCAACACATGGGTGCTTGTTCAGAAAGGCGGATATACCGCGAAAGAAGTTCACTGGATCGACCCTCCCACCTGAGGATTCCATATGGATGGTAACCCCTGTCTATGGAACAAATCCTCTAACGAATGGTGGTGCATGTGATCCTTCGACTTGAGATCACCGGAGTGCCTTGTGCACCGATTGTACGCTTTGATACTAGCCTAACGCAGCTTCTATTCGTAGCCACAAGACGGTGGTGATTGGCTATATCAAGACTATGGTGGATTGACAAAGGATTCATCACTCCCGGGTGCGGGAGAAGTTATCTCACGGCGCAATTCAAAGATATGGTAATGACACTAAAATCTGGCCACAAAGGGATTGAGTTGTTGCTCTATCCAGATTATAATACGGTCATTGGTCCGTAAACCGAATATATAATATCGAGAGTAACCGAAGGTTGACACTATTTCTATGCCTTCGCCTCGCCGAGATAACGGATGATGAAAGGATCGTATTGTACGGTAACCATATCGCTGACAGTAGCTACTTTGTCAATCCGAATTTATCGGTGGCCATGATGCCTCGCTAGGGGCCAATCTTGGTCTGTATTAGTGAGACGACCAACTGGTGTTAATCCCGATACTATACACTACCGGTATGATGAGGAGCCTATGGGTCACACACATAGAAGATAATTTAAGAGCCAAGAAGAAAGAAGGGCGGCTGCCTTTTTGGGCTTTTTTGGCGAAAAGGGTATTTTGGTAATTTCACAAAGGCAATTAAATTTGCCGAGGTCGTAGCCTTTTATTTAATTTGTTAAAAGAAAATTAAATAAGTGAAATTACGGTTAAATGTGTGTTCGCACATATTTAATTAAATCATCATTATTGTTAAATGTTAATTAAATATTAATTGATTTTTAATTAAAGATAATGATGAATTAAATTAAAATATCAAATTGGGAGTGTTTGGCAACATGGGGTGTTTGGGTTGGAGCCCAAGCCCATTCCATGTGGGAATAGGGCAACTTGGTTTGCCTATAAAAAGGAATAGTGTTTGTGTTATTTGTGTGAATTCATTTTCTTTAAATTTTTTAAAAAACAAAACACAAAGCAGCCCCTTAGACACTCATTCCCACGCCACTTTCATCTTTTGATTGAAAATCAAATACTGATTTTTCTTCTTGATTTTTAAGGCCAAGGAGGATCTAGCAAATCCCTCCTTGGTTCTTGGTTGATTGTCTTCGTGTGGACCTCTACGGTTCGATCCCTACACTTGGATCGGTAGCAAACACATTCGGAGACAACATTGGTGGAGCCTCCAAACGTGGGTATGAATCTAAACCTTGGATTTATTTTTCTGCAGATTCTAATTATGCATAAATTGTAAAATCTATGCCTTGATTTTGGGTTCTAAGGAACGATCCGTGGTTGTAAAAATTTTTGTTTTCCGCGCGCAACCGGTCTTTTCCTAACAAAGGGTATCGTGAGCCTAGGGTACTAGATTTACAATTGTTGAATGGTTGATACATGTATTTGTTGATAACATGCCGCCTTGATGAATTGCCATGAAAAACCCGCTTTTGTAAAAATCTGAAAAATCCATGATTTAATGAGTGATTCAAATGATAAACCTGGTTTAATAATGTGTTGATGAATGTTATATTGGTTGGTTAATATCCTGGTTGAACGTATGTGCTTTGATTTGATTTGGATTAGTGTTTATACACAAAAATCGCAAAAACGCGAACGTAGGGGAATCGGGGATTTGTAGCCTGCGGCGAGGAGCCTCGACAGCTGCCGCGGCGAAGATAAAACCTTTCGCCGCGGCGAAGTCGTGGCGGCTAGACCTACTTAAATCCTCGCCGCGGCGAAGATAAAACCTTTCGCCGCGGCGAAGTATGCAGAGGAGTGCATATCTAAGTCCTCGCCGCGGCGAAGGATGTAGTTTTTCCCATTTTGTATTTTTTTCTGAAAGGGACTAATCGCAGCTTTTAATAACCTATAAAGCCAATGTACATTCTGCACATTTAAGAGGGTAATTAATTAATTAACCCACCCAATTCAAAAATTGATTGTTTTTTGAAATGTATGCTTTGTACTTGTTTGTATATTGCATGGTGCGCAGACATGAGCCTTAGACCTAAGGGTGAATGTTTTAAATTATTTTTGGGTATGTATGGTCGTAATATTTTAAATAGGGCTCGCGTGTCCCGCCTTCTCTTCTTCTTAATGTACATTCTTTTCTCATCTCATTCCCTCGAATGTAAATCGAGGTTTCTAAATTTGTTGATGTAAAATTAGTTTAATATTAATTTTATTGTAAATTTAGAATGATGTTTTTGTAATGTACCTGGAGACAAAGCGAAGGACGAGGCAACCATACTTGAAGACTCAAGATATTTGTTACAGATCCCTAGGTGACCCACCGATCCCTCTAGGCTCGAGGAGATCGGTTTTAGTTAGGCCATGTACCGCACGTTTAATATTTTGTTTAGAATGCATGCTAAGGTTGAATGTTGAATAACATGCCAAACAATGTCATTCTAACAAAGATAATAATCGATGAGACATTAAATAACAAACCCCTCAACTAAGAATATTAAGTCGAATGCCTTCCATCACCATGGTTTTAATCAAACCAATCGCTCGTGAAACCTTGTTCGCCAAAGCGGAAGGGTACACTTCTACCAGTGGGAGGTTAAAATTCATTGGAGTTTTCCTTAATGGTGATGGGTCGACTTAAAATGACGGTTTTGCTTGTTCGCCAAAGCGAAGGTTGATAAACACGTCATAGGCATAGTAGAACAGTACACATATTATGTGTATGTGGTGACATGTAGTGTCCACTCTACGATACGAGAATCACACTTGAGGACAATGGTTGGAGCCATTGAATTGTGTGATTGGCTTGTTGGCTTTTTTCACATTTGAGGTTGATAGTGGGAGCTATCAATTGGTGTGGATTAAGTTTGTTGGCCTACCTAATCAACGCATTTTTGGCTTGTTCGGCCAAAGCCGGAAGGTTTGAAATGGGCAAGGATGGGATCTCGGTCCACTAGGAAAGCCAACGGGCTTTCCCGAGTTAATAGTGAGGGCTATTGGCTTGAGTAAAATAAGTGGGAGCATCGTTTAATAAAAGACCATATTAAATAATAATGAACTTTATAATAACTTTATCTTTTCGCAATTGTAGATTCACCGAAAATGAGTATTATGAACCTCGCGACCGATAATCAAAAAAGAAAAACAAAGTTGATGGATCCAATTTCTCGACCGGGTATCGTAATTCACGGATCATACTTAAGTCGAAAAGAAATTGTATATCCTTGAAAAGCCATACATGGCGAGCCCGATCCGATGCCACTCGAAGTTAAGGATACTTATCAAAAGTTCCTTGATGATGCGATAGCGCATAATGCTTGATGTTAGCATCGATGACACCTATGCAAAGCAAAAGCATGAGAATATGGATGCTTCTTCCATAATTCTACACCTCAAGGAGCTTTATGAAACAAATGCTCGACATGAGAGGTACAAGGTGTCGAAAGCACCTGTTGGGAGTCGCTCGACCGAGGGTGCCTGTTGGTCCTCATGTGCTCAAGATGATCGAGCACATGAGAGGCTTGAGACTTTGGGATGTGGCTTGGATGCGAATTACAAATGGATTTAATTCGCAATCCTTGCCTCGACTATATGCTCCGCTCATAATGAATTTCAATATGAACACGATGGAGAAAACCCCCGTCGTAACTTCCGAACATGCCGAGGATCGCAGAAAGAGACTTGAAAAAGTCCAAGCCTGTTTTACTGGTTGCTGCCAATAAAGCAAAGGGTAACGGCAAGGGTAAGGCCAAGGCCAAACCCAAGCCTAAGCCCAAAGGACAGGTTGCTCTTGGGCCTGAGAGTGGCATAGGAAAGGGCAAGGTAGTCTGCTTCTTTTGTGGCAAGCCTGGCCACTGGAGGAAACACTGCAAGGCTTTCCTCGCAAGCAAGAAGAAGTCAGAGGCTACGACTTCAGGTACTTTCATGATTGAGATTAACTTCTCTCCCTCAACATCTTGGGTCATGGACACAGGATGTGGTACTCACATTTGTACTGATGTGCAGGACTAAGGCAGAGTAGAGTGCTCGCCAAGGGAGAGGTGGACCTACGAGTTGGAAATGGAGCACATGTGGCTGCATTAGCTGTAGGGACTTATTGTTTATCTTTGCCTACGGGCTTATTGTTGGAACTACATAACTGTTATCACGTACCTTCTATTTCTAGAAATATTATTTCAGTATCCGTTTTGGATAATATGGGGTATCATTTTGAGATATCTAATGGATTGTTGTCCTTTAGTTTGAATGGTATTCTATTTGGAATTGCAAGGTTATATAATGGATTATATGTTCTTGATTTAAACAATAAAGATATTCTCAATATTGAAACCAAGAAAGCTAAACATAGCGATCAAAACCAAACATATCTCCGCATTGTAGATTGTGTCATGTTAATAAGACTCGCATTGCAAAACTTCAAAGGGATGGAGTTTTGGCCCCTTTTGACTTTCACATTTGAGGTATGCGAGTCATGCCTTTAGGCAAGATGACAAGTCTCCTTTCACAGACAAAGTGAAAGGGCTACGAATCAGTTAGCATCATCCATAGTGATGTATGTGGTCCACTAACAATAAGCCGAGGTGGATATTCATACTTCATCACATTTATTGATGATTTCAAGAGATATGGTTATGTCTACCTTATGAGACATAAACCAAGCCTTTGATAAATTCAAGGAATTCAGGAATGAAGTACAATATGTTGGGCAAAAGTATTAAAGCTCTTCTCGGATCGAGGAGGTGAATACTTAAGCTCGAGGTTTTCTAGTACCCGAAGGAATGTGGGATAGTATCACAACTCACCCCTCCTCCTTATACACCCCCAACACAATGGAGTGTCGAAAGGAGGAATAGGACCTTACTTGACATGGTTAGGTCCATGATGAGTTTTAGTGATTTACCCGCATCGCTCGGGGTTATGCCCTCAGAGACTGCGACTCACGTTTTAAACCGTGTGTCTCAAAGTCTATAGATAAGACTCCATATGAGCTATGGATTGGGCGAAAGCCCAACTTGTCTTATCTAAGGATTTGGGGTTGCGAAGCTTATGTTAAGAAATTGACTTCGAACAAGCTGGGCCCAAAATCCCTCCCGTAAATGTATATTTGTGGGGTATCCAAAGGAGACCAAAGGATACCATTTCTACCACCCAGAAGAGCGCAAAATCTTTGTTGCTCGATCGGTGTCTTCCTAGAAAAGGAACATTTTCTAAGAAGTACTAGTGGGAGAAAAGTAGAACTCGATGAAGTTCTAGAACCACAAGATATACTAGACGAAGGACGGGATGATGTGCCACAAGGAGTGGTTGAGCATCATGAGGAGGTTACTCCACAAATTGTGGATCAAAGTGAACCGCCTCAGGTAGCACAGGAGCTACGTAGATCTGGGAGAGTACGCCATGAGCCCGAGAGATACGGTTATCTCGTGACTCAACATGGTGACGTACTAGTCTATCAAGACGATGAACCCAGAACCTACGAAGACGCTATATCGGATCCAGATTCCGTTAAATGGCTTCAAGCCATGAAATCTGAGATGGACTCCATGTACCAGAACCAAGTGTGGTCTTTGGTGGAACCACCTGAAGGGGTAAAACCTATAGGGTGTAAATGGGTCTTCAAGAAGAAGACTGACATGGATGGCAACGTGCATACCTATAAAGCACGGCTGGTTGCCAAAGGTTTCAAACAAATTCACGGCATTGACTATGAAGAAACCTTTTCGCCGGTTGCCATGATTAAATCCATCCGGATTATGCTTGCAATTGCTGCATATCATGACTATGAGATTTGGCAAATGGATGTCAAAACTGCTTTCCTGAACGGAAACCTTGAGGGAGGATATGTATATGACACAACCCCGATGGTTTCGCTTCTTGATAGTCAAACTAATAAGGTATGCAAGTGCAGAGATCCATTTATGGACTCAAGCAAGCTTCAAGGAGCTGGAACATTCGCTTTGATGAGGCCGTAAAAGAATTCGGGTTTTATCAAAAATGAAGATGAGCCCCGTGTTTACAAGAAAGTGAGTGGGGAGCGCAAAGAGCATTCCTAGTGTTGTATGTCGATGACATACTTGATCGGGAATGATATACCGAACTTGCAATGGGTAAAGACTTGGTTATCCAAGTGCTTCTCCATGAAAGACTTAGGGAAGCAGCCTACATCCTTGGTATAAAGATCTATCGTGATAGATCGCGTAGGTTGCTTGGCCTAAGTCAGAGTGCATATATTGACAAAGTACTGAAACGATTCAGTATGGAAGAATCCAAGAAAGGATTTCTTCCGATGTCACATGGTGTTTATCTCTCTAAGGAATTGTGTCCTAAAACACAAGATGAGAGAGATAGGGATGAAGAGGATCCCATATGCATCAAGAATTGGATCCATCATGTATGCCATGCTATGTACTCGGATTGATGTCTCATGTGCTTTGAGCACTTGTAGTAGATATCAATCGGATCCTGTGCGTCCATCGATGGTCACAAGAATATTCTTAAGTACTTGAAGAGGACTAAGGATATGTTCTTGGTTTATGGAGGGGAAGATGAGCTCACCGTAAGAGGATACAAGATGCTAGTTTCCAAACGGACAAAGACGATTATCGATCGCAATCGGGGTGGTTTGTATTTTGTCTCAATGGCGATGCAGAGGTGGAAGAGCTCCAAGCAAAGCACTGATGGGACTCTACAATGGAGGCCGAGTATATTGCATTGTCGACGCGGCCAAGGAGGCGCCTGGATTAAGAAGTTCGCATCAACTTGGTGTGGTTCCTACGATTGTTGATCCTATAGACATCTATTGTGACAACAATGGAGCAATTGCTCAAGCTTAGGGAACCACGGTCTCATCAAGTCCGCACCACATACTCGACGATTCCATCTCATCGAGAGATAGTTGAGAGGAAAGACGTAGATTAGTAAAAGTGCATACCGACGACAATCTCAAGCAGATCCACTTACAAAGCCTCTGTCACAGCAGAAGCATGAAAGGCACTTGAAATCATTTGGTATTAAATACATGAATGATTGGCTATAGTGCAAGTGGGAGATTGTTAGAGTAGATGCCCTAGAGCCAATCAATTATTGTGGAATTGACTCTTTATAATAATGTTCATTAATCAATAATAAAAGGCATTTTTATTCTATATCGCGTAAATCATTATTATTGCAATATGTATTGATATATGTCCTTAGAATGGTAGAACCGTGACGAGGGTATCAAGTGTTTCAAATCTTGATAGTGAGAACCCTATGAGCACATATGGTGGCCATTCTAGAAACGTCCGTAGCCCAAGATATTCTTCAAGTAAGGGCACGATAATACGGTAAGGCTATCATAGTGTTGAACGACCTCGCCGAAAGGCTGGATCGATTCACTTGTCAAGGTTGTTTGGTGACAACCCGGTGCAACACATGGGTGCTTGTTGTAGGCGGATATACCGCAAAGAAGTTCACTCCGGATCGACCCTCCCAGAGGATTCCATATGGATGGTAACCCCTGTCTATGGAACAAATCCTCTAACGAACGGTGGTGCATGTGATCCCTTGGACTTGAGATCACCGAGTGCCTTGTGCACCGATTGGTACACTTGATACTAGCCTAACGCAGCTTCTATTCAGAGTCGCAAGACGGTGGTGATTGGCTATATCAAGACTATGGTGGATTGACAAAGGATTCATCACTCCCGGTACGGGAGAAGTTATCTCACGGCGCAATTCAAGATATGGTAATGACACTAAAATCGTGGGCCACAAAGTGGGATTGAGTTGTTGCTCTATCCAGATTATAATACGGGTCATTGGTCCAGAAACTGAATCTAAACCTTTGGATTTATATTTTTCTGCAGATTCTAATTATGCATAAATTGTAAAATCTATGCCTTGATTTTGGGTTCTAAGGAACGATCCGTGGTTGTAAAAATTTTTGTTTTCCACCACCGAAACCGGGTCGTTTCCTAACAGTGGCAAGCCTCGCCACTGAAGGAAACACTACAAGGCTTTCCTCGCAAGCAAGAAAAAGTCAGAGGCTACGACTTCAGGTACTTTCATGATTGAGATTAACTTCTCTCCCTCAACATCTTGGGTCATGGACACAGGATGTAGTACTCATATTTGTACTGATGTGCAGGAACTAAGGCAGAGTAGAGTGCTCACCAAGGGAGAGGTGGACCTACAAGTTGGAAATGGAGCACATGTGGCTGCATTAGCTGTAGGGACTTATTGTTTATCTTTGCCTACGGGCTTGTTATTAGAACTACATAACTGTTATCACGTACCTTCTGTTTCTAGAAATATTATTTCAGTATCCGTTTTGGATAATATGGGGTATCATTTTGAGATATCTAATGGATTGTTGTCCTTTAGTTTGAATGGTATTCTATTTGGAATTGCAAGGTTATATAATGGATTATATGTTCTTGATTTAAACAATAAAGATATTCTCAATATTGAAACCAAGAAAGCTAAACATAGCGATCAAAACCAAACATATCTCTGGCATTGTAGATTGTGTCATGTTAATAAGACTCGCATTGCAAAACTTCAAAGGGATGGAGTTTTGGCCCCTTTTGACTTTCAGTCATTTGAGGTATGCGAGTCATGCCTTTTTAGGCAAGATGACCAAGTCTCCTTTCACGGGACAAAGTGAAAGGGCTATCAATCATTAGGCATCATCCATAGTGATGTATGTGGTCCACTAACAAATTGAAGCCGAGGTGGATATTCATACTTCATCACATTTACCGATGATTTCGTAGATATGGTTATGTCTACCTTATGAGACATAAATCAAGCCTTTGATAAATTCAAGGAATTCAGAATGAAGTACAGTAATATGTGTTGGGCAAAAGTATTAAAGCTCTTCTGCCTTCGGATCGGTGGAGGTGAATACTTAAGCTCATGGTTTTCAAAGTACCAAGGAATGTGGGATAGTATCACAACTCACCCCTCCTTATACACCCCCAACACAATGGAGTGTCAGAAAAGAGGAATAGGACCTTACTTGACATGGTTAGGTCCATGATGAGTTTTAGTGATTTACTCCGCATCGTTTTGGGGTTATGCCCTAAAGATTGGGACTCACGTTTTGAACAGCAGCCGTCAAAGTTCAGAGATAAGACTCCATATGAGCTATGGAGGTGGGCGAAAGCCCAACTTGTCTTATCTAAGGATTTGTGGTTGCGAAGCTTATGTTAAGAAATTGACTTCGAACAAGCCGGGCCCTTTAAAATCTGTAAATGTATATTTGTGGGGTATCCAAAGAAGACCAAAGGATACTATTTCTACCACCCGTAAGAGCTAAAATTTTTGTTGCTCGATCTAGTGTCTTCCTAGAAAAGGAATATTTTCTAAAGAAGTACTAGTGGGGAGAAAAGTAGAACTCGATGAAGTTCAAGAACCACAAGATATACTAGGACGAAGGGACGGGATGATGTGCCACAAGAAGTGGTTGAGCATCATGAGGAGGTTACTCCACAACTTGTGGATCAAAGTAAACCACCTCAGGTAGCACAGGAGCTGCGTAGATCTGGGAGAGTACGCCATGAGCCCGAGAGATATGGTTATCTCGTAACTCAACATGGTGACGTACTAGTCGACCAAGACGATGAACCCAGAACCTGCGAAGACGCTATATCGGATCCAGATTCTGTTAAATGGCTTGAAGCCATGAAATCTAAGATGGACTCCATGTACCGTAACCAAGTGTGGTCTCGGTGGAACCACCTGAAGGGATAAAACCCATAGGGGTGTAAATGGGTCTTCAAGAAGAAGATCGACATGGATGGCAACGCCCATACTTATAAAGCACGCCGGTTGCCAAAGGTTTCAAACAAATTCATGGCATTGACTATGAAGAAACCTTTTCGCCGGTTGCCATGATTAAATCCATCCGGATTATGCTTGCAATTCCCGCATATCATGACTATGAGATTTGGCAAATGGATGTCAAAATCGCTTTCCCCTGAACGGAAACCTTGGGAGGAGGATGTGTATATGACACAACCTGATGGTTTCGTTCTTGATAGTCAAGCTAATAAGGTATGCAAGTTGCGAGATCCATTTATGGACTCAAGCAAGCTTCAAGGAGCTGGAACATTCGTTTTGATGAAGCCGTAAAAGAATTCAGTTTTATTAAGAATGAAGATAAGCCCTGTGTTTACAAGAAAGTGAGTGGGAGCGTAGTAGCATTCCTAGTGTTGTATGTCGATGACATACTTCTGATCGAGAATGATATACCGAACTTGCAGTCGGTAAAGACTTGGTTATCCAAGTGCTTCTCCATGAAGGACTTAGGGGAAGCAGCCTACATCCTTGGTATAAAGATCTATCGTGATAGATCGCGTAGGTTGCTTGGCCTGAGTCAGAGTGCATATATTGACAAAGTACTGAAACGATTTAGTATGGAAGAATCCAAGAAAGGATTTCTTCCGATGTCACATGATGTTTATCTCTCTAAGGAATTATGTCCTAAAACACAAGATGAGAGAGATAGGATGAAGAGGATCCCATATGCATCAGCAATTGGATCTATCATGTATACCATGCTATGTACTCGGATTGATGTCTCATGTGCTTTGAGCACTTGTAGTAGATATCAATCGGATCCAGGTGAGCGTCACTGGATGGTTGTCAAGAATATTCTTAAGTACCTGAAGAGGACTAAGGATATGTTCTTGGTTTATGGAGGGGAAGATGAGCTCACTGTAAGAGGATACAGTGATGCTAGTTTCCAAATGGACAAAGATGATTATCGATCGCAATCAGGGTTTGTATTTTGTCTCAATGGCGGTGCAGTGAGCTAGAAAAGCTCCAAGCAAAGCACCTGAGGCACTACAATGGAGAGTATATTGCATTGTCGAGCGCGGGCAGGAGGCCGATTAAGAAGTTCGTCAACTTGGTGGTGGTGGTTCCCACGATTGTTGATCCTATAGACGCCTATTGTGACAACAATGGAGCAATTGCTCGGCCAGGGGAACCACGGTCTCATCGAAGTCCAAACACATACTCAGATGATTCCATCTCATCAGAGAGATAGTTGAGAGGAAAGACGTGCAGATTAGTAAAGTGCATACTGACGACAATCTCGCAGATCCACTGACAAAGCCTCTGCAGCGCTAAGCATGAAAGGCACTTGAGATCATTTGGTATTAAATACATGAATGATTGGCTATAGTGCAAATGGGAGACTGTTAGAGTAGATGCCCTAGAGCCAATCAATTATTGTAGAATTGACTCTTTGTAATAATGTTCATTAATCAATAAAAAGGCATTTTATACTATATCACGTAAATCATTATTATTGCAATATGCATTGATATATGTCCTTAGAATGGTAGAACCGTGATGAGGGTATCAAGTGTTTCAAATCTTGATAGTGAGAACCCTATGAGCACATATGGTGGCCATTCTAGAATCGTCCGTAGCCCCGATATTATCAAGTAAGGGCACGGATAATACGGTAAAAGCTATCATAGTGTTGAACAACCCTGTCGAAAGGCAATGACTGATCTCATTTGTCAAGGTTGTTCGGTGACAACCTGGTGCAACACATGGGTGTTTGCTATAGGTGATTATACCGCAGCAAGTTCACTGGGACTGACCCACCAGAGGATTCCATATGAATGGTAACCCCAGTGTCTATGGAACAAATCCTCTAACGAATGGTGGTGCATGTGATCCTTAGACTTGAGATCACCGGAGCGCCTTGTGCACCGATTGGTGCGGTTGACACTAGCCTAACATGCTTCTTTTTCATATCATCACAATACGGTGGTGATTGGCTGCATCGAGGAGTGTATCAAGACTATGGTGGATTGACAGAGGATTCATCACTTCCGTGTACGAGAGAAGTTATCTCACGACGCAATTCAGTACATGGCGATGACACTAAAATCTGGCCACAAAGGGATTGAGTTGTTGCTCTATCCGGGATTATAATACAAAGGTCATTGGTCCAGGGCCGAATACGTAATATCGAGAGTTGTCGAAGGTTGACACTATTTCTATGCCTTCGTCTCGTCGAGATAACGAATGATGAAAGGATCGTATTGTACGGTAACCATATCGTTGTGTAGCTACTTTGTGAATCCAAATCTATCGGGTGGCCATGATGCCTTCTGAGGGCCAATCTTGGAGTCTGTGTATAAGTGAGACGATTAATTAATGTTAATCGCGATACTATACACTACCGGTATGATGAAGAGCCTATGGGTCACACACATAGAAGATAATTTAAGACTTAGGAAGAAAGAAGGGCGTTTTCGTCTTTTTGGGCGAAAGGGTATTTTGGTAATTTTACAGTGCAATTAAATTTGCTGAGGTCGTAGCCTTTATTTAATTTGTTAGAAAAATTAAATAAATGAAATTACGTTTAAATATATGTTCGCATATATTTAAATAAATTATCATTATTGTTAAATGTTAATATATATATATATTAAATATATATTAATTGATTTTTAATTGAAATAATGATGAATTAAATTAAAATATCTAAATGGGAGTGTTTGGCAAATTTGGGGGTGTTTGGGTTGGAGCCCAAGCCCATTCCATATGGGAATAGGGCAACTAAAATAAGACTATAAAAGAAAAAGGGTTTTAGTTGAAATAAACAAGTGTGTGTTATTTTATTTTTTTTCTTCATTTGAAAAGTGAAAAACCTCCAGCCTCAAAACTCTCCCACGCCACTTTTACTGTTCCATTGAAAACAAACACCTTTTTGTTTTCTTCTTGATTTCTTAAGGCTAAGGAGGATCTAGCAAATCCCTCCTTGGTTCTTTTTTATTGTCTTCGTGTGGACCTCTACGGTTCGATCCTACACTTGGATCGGTAGCAAACACGTTCAGAGACAATATTGGTGGAGCCTCCAAACGTGGGTATGGTTTCTTAAACCTTGAACTGATTTTTGCAGATTTGATTATTTTAATGTAAACTGTGATTTTTGTACCCGAATCTTGGTTCTAAGGAACGATCCATAGAGTTTATGTTTTTGTTTTCTGCTGCGTAACTGGGTCGTTTACTAACATTTGGTTGTTGTATGAACAGATCCGGAGCTACAGATCTGTGTACGCTTGCTGCAGCGATATAACCCATCGCTGCAGCGAGCGTTGTTCACGCTGGCGCTGGTGACGAAACCAATGCTTGACTCGGTGATCATCCTCGGGACGAGCGCTGGTGACGAAACCAGTGCTCGCCGCGGCGATCGTTTCTTTTGAGCGCCGACGTAACAGGCCGCCGCGCGTCATAATCCATCGCCACGACGATCGTCCTTAAGATGGGCGCTATACCAAATCACCGCGACGAAGGCATGTTAATCGTGAACATCAAGTAATCAACGCACACCGCAGCGAGCGCACTTCCGAGTACGTAGGGGCCAGAATGTAAAGTTTTAAAACTTTTGGCCCAAACGGTAGTTCTGTAAATTGTCAGGGGGTAAATTGAAATTGACCCACAAATTTCAAAAATTGATGTTTTTGAAATGTATGCTTTGTACTTGTTTGTATATTGCATGGTGCCCGGTACATGAGCCTTAGACCTAAAGGTGAATGTTTTAAAATATTTTGGGTATGTATGGTTGTATTATTTATTAAATAGGGCTTGCGTGTCCTGCCTTTCTCCTCTTCTCGATGTACATTCTTTTCTCATCTAATTCCCCTCGAATGTAAATCGAGGTTTCTAAATTTATTGATGTAAAGAATTTGTATAATTATTTATTGTAAATTTAGAACGATAATTTTTGTAATGTACTTGAAGACGGAGCAAAGGACGAGGCAATCATACTTGAAGACTCAAGATGTTTATTACAGGACCCCTAGGTGACCCACCGATTCCTCTAGGCTAAAGGAAATTGGTTTTAGTTGGGCCATGTACTGGCAGGTTTTATATTTTGTTTAGAATGCATGATAAGGTTGAATGTTCAATAACATGCCAAACAATGTCATTCTAACAAAGATAATAATCTAGTGAGACATTAAATAACAGAACCCTCAATTAAAGTATATTAAGTCAAGTAAGCCTTCCATCACCATGGTTTTAATCAAACCATTGTTCGTCGAAACCTTGTTTGCCAAAGCGAAAGGTACACTTCTACCAGTGGGAGGTTAAAATGCATTGGAGTTTTCCTTAATGGTGATGGGTCGACTTAAAATGACGGTTTTGCTTGTTCGCCAAAGCGAATGTTGATAAACACACGTCATAGGCATAGTAGAGCAGTACACATATTGTGTGTACGTGGTGACATGTAGTGTCCACTCTACTAATACTGAGAATCACACTTGAGGACAATGGCATGTAGTGTCCATTGGATTGTGTGATTGGCTTGTTGGCTTTCTCACATTTGAGGTTGATAGTGGGAGCTATCAACTGGTGTGGATTAAGTTTGTTGGCCTACCTAATCAACTCATTTTGGCTTGTTCGCCAAAGCGAAGGTTTGAAATGGGCAAGGATGGGATCCTCACCTCCACTAGGAAAGTCAACGGGCTTTGAAGGTTTAAATGGGCGAGGCCCATACTGAGTAATAGGTGGAAGCTGTTCGGGCTTTCCGAGTTAATGGTGAGGGCTATTAACTTGAGTAAAATAGTGGGAGCTTCGTTTAATAAAAGACCATATTAAACAATAATAATGAACATGGTAATAACGGTTACTTTTTCTGCACTTGTAGATTCACTTAAATTTGAGCAAAATGATCCCAACATCACTGCGACAAATCATCGAACTGGGAGAGAAATGGAATGGTGAAATTTTTTTTGACTGGTATAGAAGTATAAATAATATACTTCAGTCAAGCGATAGATTATACACCATTGAGCAAGCTCTATCACCGAGCCTCGCCGATAGTTCTATCCATGAGGCCCTGGTATGTATATGTGAAGCATACACATGATGCAAAAGCAGAAATGACTAGATACATTGTGCTTGCATCAATGGCACCATTACTGCGACAACAGTGCTAGAAAATGGATTTAGCTTCTATTCTTCATTTTCTTCAAAGAAATGAGAAGCTTATGATGTCTCGGTCATTATTCAGATGTAGGATGGAAGAGGGTACCAAAATTGGCGATCATATACTCAAGTGGACCGAGTATATGAACAAGCTTGAGATATTGGGATGTGGACTTAAAGAAGGTTTAGCAATAAACCTAATATTACAGTCATTACCAGATTCTTATTCTCAATTTGTCTATGACTTCATTGAGGAAGATAAGAAGAATACCCTTTCCGAGCTTTTGGATTTGTTAAAGGCTATTGAGTCAGGCATGAAAATGTCAGAAACATTGACGTTGGTTGAAGCCAACTCAATTGAAAAGGAAAGGGCTCAGAAGTCGATGGAAAGAACTATTGCAGAAAGGAAAGGCGTTTGTCCTCACTATGGGAATCCCAGCCACTGGAGGAAACATTGCAAGGCCTTTCTAGCAAAAGGGAAGAAGAATGTTACTTCTTCGTCAGGTACGTTATTG
This sequence comes from Pistacia integerrima, assembly GCA_026225825.1. NCBI lineage: Eukaryota > Viridiplantae > Streptophyta > Magnoliopsida > Sapindales > Anacardiaceae > Pistacia > Pistacia integerrima. The sequence goes on from CM047749.1 coordinate 26,766,997, forward strand.
AGATTAACTTCTCCCGTAAACATCTAGTTGACACAAGATGTGGTACTCACATTTGATTGATGTGTAGGAACTACGGTAGAGTAGATTGCTCGCCGAGGGAGAGGTGGACCTACCAGTTGGAAATAAAGCACGTCTTCTTGCATTTCTTTGTAGGATCTTATCGTCTGATTTAGCCGATGGACTTGTTTCTTGGAACTTGTGGATTATTATGATTTTTCTTCAGTTTCTAGAAACTATATTTCTATGTCCACATAGGACAAATGAGAATATTAGTTTACTAATGGATTATTGTCCTTGAGTATAAATAATATTCTTTATGGAACTGTTTCATAATAATATGTTCTTAAGAAAGACAACAAGGATAATCTCAAAATGACAACTATGCCAACTTTGGCAAGTTGAGCTAAACATACCTGAAGGAATGTGGGATAGTATCATAACTCACCCCTCCTTATACACCCCAAAACAAAGGAGTGTCAGAAAGGAAGAACAGGACCTTACTTGATATGGTCAGGTCCATGATGAGTTTTAGTGATTTACCTGCATCGTTCTAGGGTTATGCCCTAGAGACTGCGACTCACGTTTTGAACCGTGTGCCATCAAAGTCTGTAGATAAGACTCCATATGAGCTATGGAGTGGGCGAAAGCCCAACTTGTCTTATCTAAGTATTTGGGGTTGCGAAGCTTATGTTAAGAAATTGACTTCGAACAAGCTGGGCCCAAAATCTTGTAAATGTATATTTGTGGGGTATCCAAAGGATACTACTTCTAATACCTAGAAGAGCGTAAAATTTTTGTTGCTCGATCTGGTGTCTTCCTAGAAAAGGAATATTTTCTAAGAAGTACTAGTGGGAGAAAAGTAGAACTCGATGAAGTTCTAGAACCATAAGATGTACTAGACGAAGGACGGGATGATGTGCCACAGGAAGTGGTTGAGCATCATAAGGAGGTTACTCCACAATTTCTCAGGATCGTGAACCACCTCGGGTGAGCATCTGCGGGAGCTACGTAGATCTGGTAGAGTACGTCATAAGCCCGAGAGATACGGTTACCTCGTGACTCAACATGGTGACGTACTGGTCTACCAAGACGATGAACCCAAAACCTACGAAGATGTTATATCGGATCCAGATTCTGTTAAATGGCTTGAAGCCATGAAATCTGAGATGGACTCCATGCACCAGAACCAAGTGTGGTCTCTGGTGGAACCACCTGAAGGGGTAAAACAGGGTGTAAATGGGTCTTCAAGAAGAAGACTGACATGGATGGCAACGTGCATGCTTATAAAGCACGGCTGGTTGCCAAAGGTTTCAAACAAATTCATGGCATTGACTATGAAGAAACCTTTTCGCCGATTTCCATGATTAAATCCATCCGGATTATGCTTGCAAATGCTACATATCATGACTATGAGTTTTGGCAAATGGATGTCAAAACTGCTTTCCTGAACGGAAACCTTGAGGAGGATGTGTATATGACACAACCTGATGGTTTCGTTCTTGATAGTCAAGCCAATAAGGTATGCAAGTTGCAGAGATCCATTTATGGACTCAAGCAAGCTTCAAGGAGCTGGAACATTCGTTTTGATGAAGTCGTAAAAGAATTCGGTTTTATTAAGAACGAAGATGAGCCTTGTGTTTACAAGAAAGTGAGTGGGAGCGCAGTAGCATTCCTAGTGTTGTATGTCGATGACATACTTCTGATCGAGAATGATATACCGAACTTGCAGTCGGTAAAGACTTGGTTATCCAAGTGCTTCTCCATGAAGGACTTAGGGGAAGTAGCCTACATCCTTGGAATAAAGATCTATCGTGATAGATCGTGTAGGTTGCTTAAACTAAGTCAAAGTACATAGACAAGGTACTGAACACATTCAGTATAGAAAAAATCGAAGAAGGGATTTCTTCTGATGGCATATGTTGTCTATCTCTGTAAGGATATGTGTCTTTAACCGCACAATGAGAGAGATAGAATGAAGAGGATCCCACATGCTTTAGCAAGTGGATCCATCTTGTATGCTAAGATTGATATCTAATGTGCATTCAGCACTTGTAGTGGATATCAATCAGGCTCAAGTGAGCAATATGTTATGTACTTAGATTGATGTCTTATGTGCATTCAGCACTAGTAGAAGATATCAACTAAATCCAAGTGAATGACATTGGGTGAGTGTCAATGGACATTCATAAGTATTTGAAAAGGGCTTAAGAATATATATTCTTGGATTATGGAGGAAAGATGAGCTCACTGTAAGATAATACAGTGATGCTCTTTCTAAACGGGAAAAAGATGATTATAGTTCGCGATTTGGGATTACACAATTTTTGTCTCAATGTAACTGCAGTGAGCTGGAAGAGCTCGAATCAGTGTACTGCAGCGAATTCTACAATTGATGCTAAGTGTAACGCGTTATTTAAATCCAGCCGTGTAGGCGTTTGGATCAAGAAGTTCATTATTGAACTTGATGTGATTTCAAGCATTGCTAATCCAGTATAGTTGTACTGCGACAACAATGGAGTCATTGTTGTGGTTGAGGAATCATAGTCTCACCAGTAATCCAAACCCTTACTTAGTTGATTCAATCTGATCTGAAGGATCGATAAGAAAAGGAATGTGCAGATTTGAAGAATACCTACCAACCCACTATTGAAGTTTCTGTTGCAGTAGAAGCATGATAGGCACTTGGGTCATTCAATGTTGAGTGCATGAATGACTGGCTATAGTGCAAGCACTTCGGTCATTCAGTGTTGAGTGCATGAATGATTGGCTATAGTGCAAGTGGGAGATTGTTGGAGTAGGTGCCCTAGAGCCAATCAATTATTGTGGAATTGACTCTTTGTAATAATGTTCATTAATCAATAATCAAGGCATTTTATACTACATCGCGTAAATCATTATTATTGCAATATATATTGATATATGTCCTTAGAATGGTAGAACCGTGACGAGGGTATCAAGTGTTTCAAATCTTGATAGTGAGAACCCTATGAGCACATATGATGGTCATTCTAGAAACGTCTATAGCCCCCGGGGATATTCTCAAGTAAGGGCACGATAATACGGTAAGGCTATCATAGTGTTGAACGACCCTATCGAAAGGCGGGGGATCGATCACTTGTCAAGGTTGTTTGGTGACAACCTCGGTGCAACATATGGGTGCTTGCTTGTAGCGATTACAACGCAACAAGTTCAACCTGGGTCGACCCACCAGAGGATTCCATATGGATGGTAACCCCAGTGTCTATGGAACAAATCCTCTAACGAATGGTGGTGCATGTGATCCTTAGACTTGAGATCACCGGAGCGTCTTGTGCACCGATTGGTGTAGTTTGACACTAGCCTAACGTAGTTCTTTTTAAAGCTGTCAATACGGTGGTGATTGGCTGCATCAAGGAGTGTATCAAGACTATGGTGGATTGACAGAGGATTCATCACTCCCGGGTGTGGGAGAAAGTTATCTCAAGGCACAATTCAATATATGGCAATGACACTAAAACTGTGGCCACAGTGGGATTGAGTTGTTGCTCTATCCAGTTTATAATACGGGTCATTGGTCTAGAAACTGAATAAATAATATCGAGAGTAACTGAAGGTTGACACTATTTCTATGCCTTCGTCTTGTCGAGATAATGTATGATGAAAGGAACGAATTGCATGGTAACCATATCGTTGACAGGTAGCTACTTTGTTGAATCCGAACATCGGGTGGCCATGATGCCTCACAGGGGGCCAATCTTGGTCTGTGTTTAGTGAGACGATTAATTGGTGTTAATCGCGATACTATACACTGCCGATATGATAAGGAGCCTATGGGTCACACACATAGAAGATAATTTAAGATCCAGGAAGAAAGAAGGGCATTTTCGTCTTTTAAGGCGAAAGGGTATTTTGGTAATTTCACAGTGTAATTAAATCTGCTGAGGTCGTAGCCTTTATTTAATTTGTTAGAAAAATTAAATACGTGAAATTACGTTTAAATGTGTGTTCGCACATCTTTAAATATATTATCATTATTGTTAAATGTTAATATATATTTAAATATATATATTAATTGATTTTAATTAAGATAATGATGGAAAATAAAATAAATCAAATTGGGAGTGTTTGGCAACATAGGGCGTTTCGGTTGGAGCCCAAGCCTATTCCGTATGGGATTAGGGCAAATTGTTTTTAATATAAAAAGAAAAGTGTGTGATTTTTTAGTGTGGTTTTTTCTTTGAAAAACAAAACACAGCAGCCCCTCTGTGAAAACACTCCCACGGCAGAAACACTTTTGCCCAAAATCAATTTCAATTGATTTGTTTTTCTTCTTAATCTTGAAGCCAAAGAGGATCTAGCAAATCTCTCTTTGGTTCTTTTGAGATTGTCTTCGTGTGGACTACGCAGGTTCAATCCTACACTTGGATCGGTAGCAAAACATTCGTCGACAAATTTGGAGGAGCCTCCAACGTGCGTTTGTTTCTCCTAACTCATGTTTAATATTTCTGCAGATTCTTATTATGATAAAATTGTAAAATTATACCCTTGATCTTGGCTCATGTAAACGATCCTGTTATATTAATTTTTTCGTTTCCGCTGCGTATACGAGACCGTTTACTAATAGCAAAAACTTTGCCTTTATAGCCACGAAGAATAATCTGTGTAGCTATGTTTGCATTTTAGGTACAAAAATATAAATTTATAACTACATCTTGAAAATTTCTGTTACAAAATAATATCCATAGCAAATATATTAACCTTTTGGCTACGTGATAGCTAAAATTGTAACTAAATTAAAATATCATTTGCCACATATATAGTGAATTCATAGCTAAATTTTAATTTTTTTGCTACAAACATATGAAAGTCATATCTGTATATGAAAAGATATTGCTATGGACATAGTGTGTTAATAGCTAAATATTGAAATTACTTGCTATGAATACTTTTGATTTGTAGCTAAATATTATAATTATTTGCTATGGACATATTGAAGTCATATCTATATGTCAAATTCAGTTGCTATGGACAAAGTTTGTTAATAGCTGAATATTGAAATAACTTGCTATAAATACTTTTAATTTGTAGCTAAATATTATAATTATTTGCTATGGAACAAATAATTTATATAAAAAATTTATAATTTATTGCTTCAATTAAAATTAATTGTACAAATATTGCTATAATTAACAAATTTAATAAAAATTACAAATTTATAGCAATTATTTTATATTAACAAATTTAGTAAAAATTACAAATTTATAGCAATTATTTTATATTAAATAGATAATATGACGTCATATGAAAATTTATAACATAAAAAGTTATACATTAACAAAGTCATTTCCAACCAAATAATTGTCTACTCATAAAATCCTTCATCCCAGTAATTTAAAATGTTATCAACTAATTTTTTTTTACAAAATATGAATCTTCAATGTCATAGCAATCTTTCCTGTCCATTTAAGAATTTCCACCAACCTGCAATATCAAATTTGAAAAAAAAACTTAGATTAATATAATCATTGCATATCACTTTATGATTGATGTAAAAGAAAAATGGTTTTCATAGTATATATGCAATTTTCAAAATAACTTACAATTTCATCCAAAGGGATTTGGTTATTTATTGAAGATTGTTGACCTTGAGTTGTAAGCATCATCATGAACTTCTCTTCCCATCATCTATTCATCTCCTCCATTTGCTTTTTCACTTCTTTTAATTTCTCATTTGCTTCCCTCTTTGCCTCCTCCACCCTTTCATTTGCTTCCTTCCTAGTTATTTGTACTTGTTTCATAAGTTGTGCTTAATTAGTTGGTCTACTTCCAAAATATTCGGTAATACTTTTTCCTGGACCATAAGCACGCAAATAGCCATTCTTCTCTGGACCAAGGACCTCTTCAAATATTTCATCATCATTCAATAAGATTTGTCCTTCTACTTGTTGCTTTTTTAATCGATCAAACTGTGACTAAAAAAAAAATTTATGGTATTAGCTTGGATGTGTGTGCGTAATAAAAAATCAAGAAGTAGTTAAAGAGAATACAAAGCTATTACAATAATGTCTTCTATAACGGATTCAACTTGCTTATCTTTTTTTCTTTTGCGAGATTCTATCCAAACTTCAACACGAGAAGGAGTATATCCATTTTTCTTTTGCTGTCATAATAAAAGTTATGAACATATTGATTAAAAAATAATGAATAAGAATTATTAAACTTAATCTCATATTTGAAAGAAAATTCATACCATTTGACGTCTGAATCGAGCATAACTTTTAGTTCTTGTGTAAAAAGGCATAGACCTCTTTGATCTATTTGTCTTATTCTTGTTACTCCTTTCCTGTGTAATGATAAATAAGCGATAATATTTATATCTTATAATTACATAGTAATTATGCTAAAATGTAACTTAAATAGCTATGCTTACTTGAAAGGTTGCCTCACTCCAATGATTAACCATAGTCTCATGTGATTCACTAAGTTCAATTTTTATAAGTAAACTTATATTCTTATTATAAAAAATACAAAAAGATTGTGAATTAAATCACAAGTGGTTTGAATTAATTGCAATTGAATCCTAGAGAACAATTTATTAAATCACAAGGAGATGAAACCAACTTAAATCCTACCATTTCTAAGCTCCATAATGAATTATTTATTTCTTGTTCACAGACTAACCTTGCAAATTGATCTCCAACTTATTGATTAATAACTTATTCGAGGGTCCCATTTCCTGGTGAGTGGGCAACCGTCCCGCTCGTTGGTGAGAGGGCAAGGATGAGGGGGCAACGCGCCCTTCACGGTAAGTCCAATTAGTAATTGGACTTGTTATTAGATTACTAATATTTGAGCTTGGGTTGGGTTAGATTCAGGTTAACCCAAATAAATAGGGTTTTCTATTATATATATACTTAAAAGCAATTATTATTAATTAAAGTGGTCAAAGCATTTGATTTAGTTATGCATGCCAAAAGTGATGATTACTATAGTTTATATATATATATATATATAATTTCATCCCAATCCACTAGACATCTAGATCCAATAAACTATTATTATTAAATAAAATATTATATAAATACTTAAAAGAAATTATTATTAATTAAAATTGTCTAAATATTTTATTTAGTTATGCCCAAAGGCCAAAGTGATAACTACTATGGAAACATTTGGTTCAGGAATGTTAGATTACTGGGAATGTTGGATTACTAGAAAGATAGATTACTTTGGAAGATTACTGGGAATCTTTAGGAAAATGTGTTTGGTTAGTTGGTGGGTATGTTATATTAATATGTTTGGTTATGGGGAATAAATTGGTGGGTATGTTATTTAAATTACTAAATTGTCCCCCTTTTAAATATTAATATAATATTATTTTTATTATTAATTTTTGAATAATTTCTTTTAACCCCCAATATTTCAGATTTAGCTAAAACACCCCCGCTTATATAAAACTTTAATTTATGACGAAATCACCCCCACCTCCCGCCGCCGCCGCAGCCGCAAACCACCGTCGGATGTCTCCGAAAGTCCCCATGATAACTCACCGTGACCAAGAGGCTCCGCTATGGCCGTTTCTGGCCATATTGATGGCCGAAAACGGCCATATCAGGCTAGATCTGGACGTTAACGGCCATGGACCTGGCCGTTAACGGCTAATTCCATCAATCTGGCTGGAAATGGCCAGAATAGATCTGGCCATTTCCGGCCAAATCTGGCCTGATTTGGCCGTTTTCGGCCATCAATATGGTCGAAAACGACCATAACGAAGCCTCCCGGAGCCTCCCACTGAATTTCATTCTTTTTTAGGGACTCCAACGATTTTTCGGCAACGGCTTGTGGTGGTTGGCCCGCTGTCGGCAGTGGTGGTTGGGTGGTAGTGGTGGTGGTGGCTGGGTGGTAGTGGTGGTCTATAAATTATTTTAAATATAAGGGCATTATTGTCCAAAATTTTAATTAAATAGAGGTAAAATTGAAATAAGATATTAATATAAATTTGTTTTAAAGTAGGAGTATTATTATCCAAAACTTTTATTAGTAAGGGATAAAATTGTAAAAAAATAAATAACATAAATGTGAGATATTTGACGGTGGACAGGTGAGAGCTGTACCATTAGATTAGACAAAACCAAATTGATTTGGTAGCTCAAGATCAATATCAAAGATTAGGTCAGGATCTCCTCCATCTCGTGTTTATTAACATCTATTTTCTTTTTTTTTATTCCCAAATGCCTTGGTTTTCACTCACAGTCGCCACTATCAGATTGGGTTCTCGCCACTATCAGATTGGGTTTGAATCTGTTTGTTGAGTCCTCAATTAGCCAAATTGAATTGAATTGGGTGGACGTATTACTTATCTGAATTGTTGATTTTAAGAAAAAGGTTAGTTAATAACAATCTCTGCATCTTATCTTTATATTGATGTATTTTGTTTCGTTTTCTGATTTTTGAATTTTACTTTTAATAACAAGCTCATCATCTGTTTGTAAAATATCTTCAATGAAATTTTGTGGAACGTAGATTTGAGTGGATGACTTCTAAATTAATGTATGTGTTTCACATTAGTTATTTTTCATTTAGTCTATTTGGATCAAGTAGTTATTTTATTTTTTAATTATTATATATTAATACTTAAACAGGATTGCAATGGACAAACAATGGATGCAATGTACAGATAGATTGTGTAATGAGTATAGGATAGGAGTTCAGAATTTTCTTGACTTTGCTTTTAGTCACACAAACTTAGGTGGTGTGATCCCATGCTCTTATATGAAGTGTAACAATGTTTTGCACAAAACAAAAGATGAAGTACATGGTCACTTGTTAATGCATGGAATCGTCAAAGGATATACTCGTTGGTTATATCATGGTGAATTCATCGCTAAAAAGAAACATGTCCCTAATGACTTAAAAACAAATGAAAAAGATGATATAATTGGGATGATTCATGATGCAGCTGGGCCTAACCTAATGGATGTTATAATGCAAGATGTTTGTGTGCAAGACACTATCGAGCCTCACAATCCTGATGATGTTGAACCTGATGCTTCACCATTGGTTCCAAATAAAGAACCCCTTAAATTTCTTAAGCTATTAGAAGATGCCCAACAACAACTTTATCCTAGTTGTGATGAGTTCTCAAAGTTGTCATTCATTGTGGAATTATTTCAGATTAAATGTCTTTATGGCATAAGTGATAAAGCAGTTGACTGCATAATGCAATTGCTTAAAAAGGCACTTCCGCGTGGTGAAAATTTACCAAAATCTTTTTGTGACGCAAGAAAGCTTATAAGAGATTTGGGTTTTCACTATGAAAAAATAGATGCTTGTGAGAATGATTGTGTTCTTTTCTGGAAGGACAATGCAAATGATGAAAATTGTTTGATTTGTGGTGAATCTAGATGGAAATCAGTTGAGAAGAATGCGATTAATCCTAAAAAGAGTGGCAAGAAGATTCCTAGGAAAGTCTTATGCTATTTTCCACTAAAACAAAGATTGCAAAGACTATTTATGTCATCAAAAACAGCTTTAGATATGAGATGGCATCATGAGGAACATCCCCAAGATGGCATTCTATGACACCCAGTTGACTCTGATGCAAGGAAATCTTTTGATATTTTACATCCAGGATTTTCTAGAGAGCCTCGTAATGTTAGACTTGGGCTAGCATCTGATGGAATCAACCCTTTTGGTAATATGAGTGTTTCGTAGAGCACTTGGCCAGTAATTGTTAATGTATACAATTTACCTCCTTGGATGTGTATGAAGCAACCCTATTGTTTGCTATCATTGTTAATACCTAGGCCTAAAGCTCCTGGGAATGACATTGATGTGTACTTGCAACCTTTGCTACAAGAGTTACAAGAATTATGACATTATGGAGTTCAGACTTTTGATGCTTCAAAAAAGGAAAATTTTTGCATGCGTGCTGCACTTTTATGGACAATTAATGATTTTCCTGCATATGCTAATTTGTCAGGGTGGAGTACTAAAGGAGCAATGGCTTGTCCTTCATGCAATGAGGAGACCCCATCTACTCGACTTAAATATGGTCGTAAGTTTTCTTACATGGGGGCTCGTCGATTTTTACCAATGAATCATAAATGGTGAGAGAACAAGTCTTCCTTTGATGGAAAATTGGAGAAAAGGTCTGCTCCCAAGAAGATGTCGGGAGATGATGTGTTGAACCAATTACAAATGCTTTAACCTATTACATTTGGTAAGGCTAAAAAGAAGCAGATAAATGATAAATATCAAAACATGATAAATTGGAGGAAGAAACGCAATTTTTTTAAATTACCATATTGGAAAAAGAACTTATTACGTCACAATTTGGATGTCATGCACATTGAAAAAAATATATGTGACAATATCATAGGTACATTGTTAGATATTGAGGGGAAATCCAAAGACAACTTGAATGCTCATCGTGATCTGAAGGAAATGGGTATAAGGAAGGATTTGCATCCAACTCAAAAGGATGGGAAGTGGTTTTATTCAGCAGCATGTTACACTTTATCTTCAGAGGAAAAGACTAAAATATGTAAGTTTTTAAAAAGTGTAAAGGTTCTTGATGGATATTCATCTAACATCTCACGATGTGTAAGTGTTAAGGAGTGCAAGATAAATGGTCTCAAGAGCCATGATTCCCATATTCTTTTAGAACAACTCCTTCCTATGGCAATGCATGGAATTGTACCTAATAATGTGTATGATGCTATAACTGAGTTGAGCTTTCTTTTAGAGAGTTATGCTCAAAAGTGTTGAAAAAAGAAGCATTGGATTGCCTTGAATCTCAAATTGTAATAACCTTGTGCAAATTAGAAAGAATCTTTCCACCAGCATTTTTTGATGTTATGGTGCACTTAACTGTTCATTTTGCAACTGAAGCAAAAATTGCAGGACTTGTACAATATCGATGGATGTATCCTATTGAGAGGTAATATTTTGTTTTCATTATTTCATATATCTATTTTATGTTTATATGTGTGTGGTTATAATAAGTTATTAATTAGCTGAAGAAACATTTGTATAGGTTCTTAGGAAAATTGAAGCGTTATGTTCGTAATAAAAGTAGACCAGAAGGTTCTATTGCAGAAGGGTACATTGTGGAAGAAAGTCTAATATTTTGCTCGAGATATTTAAATTGTATTGAAACTAAGCTTGATAAGTTGGGAAGAAATTTTGAAGGTAGTAATGTTGATTCAGGCAAAGAGTTATCTATATTTCATCAGTGTGGATATCCTTTAATAAGGGATAAGTGTAGGTCGATTGAAAATAATGAATGGAAACAAGCCCATCTTTATGTGTTGAAAAATTATGAAGAAGTGCAACCTTTTTTACGGTATGATAGTTTCCTTGTTCATTTTTTTTATTTGGTGCTTAGTTTTTTTTTTTCTTTTTTTAATGTACTGTTTTTTCATTGTTGGTTCTTACTTTATTTTTTCAAATTGTTTGCAGTGAACATGAGCAAGACATGTATCAAGAGGATTTTCATGAATAGTTTCATCATTGAGTAAGGTTTTCTTTTGTGAAATTTTATTTCTACGCATTTTGACATTTAATTCTTACTATTTCTTCTTGTCTTCTTTTTAATAGGTTGTACAATTGTATAAAGAAGAGAGTACATGTGTAAATGAAGATCTATTATCTTTGTCTCGTGGTCCTTTTTATGGTATACAAAGGTTTTCAGGCTATATCATAAATGGTTTTAGGTTTCACACTAAGCAACTTGAAGGAAAAAGGGTAAAGCAAAATAGTGGTGTTTTGGTAAAAGGAATGGTGGAGGATAAAAATATAGATTATTATGGAGTTCTTAATGAAATAATTGAACTTCAATATTTGAATGAAAAACGGATTGTGTTATTTAAATGTGATTGGTGAGATGTTCATGTGATTGGAAGAAGTGTGAAGAACGATAAGTATGGTTTTGTTAGTGTTAATACAGCTCGAAAATTATATACGGATGAACCATTTGTACTTGCATCTCAAGCACAACAAATATTCTATGTTAATGATGGTTCCAATCCTAATTGGCTTGTTGTTTTAAAAGGTTGTCCGGATAGCTTTTATAACCTACCATGTGGTGAAAAATCATCTATTGATGAAGAAGCTTTCCAACAAGATAGCTTTGAAATAGATCATCAAATTACAAATATGTTTGAAGATGATGGTGACTTAATCAATTGGAAGAGACATGAGATATCTGCTTCTAGTAGTGCGATTGTTGATGATGATCATAGTGTTGATGAAGAGAGATGTGAAGACATTGATGATAGTGACATTGATGATGAAGATTTGCTCATATAGATTATTAGATTGTTTGTTACATTTTTTTTAATCTTTCATATTATATTTGTTTGACAACTTCGAGATTTTTGATACAGTTTTTATTGTTTAAATGATTGTACGACTTGAGTTCAATCCCTTTATTTTACAAATTATGCTTTCAATTTTATTAAGTTTTATGGTTATACAATTCAATTAATTTGCTTTTCATATTAATACTTTGTGAAGTGAGACAGGTTTTGATAAATATATTAATGGTGGTTTTGGTTATTTTGATATATACAGCAAGTTTTATATAAAACTTATCTTCCATACAACCAAATATTCTTTTTATTAAATGTATAAATAATTTAAATAGTTTTATTAACGCTGTCATCATCGTCATCTAAAACTTGCATACAAGTTCATATATAAAAATATGTAACATTATCAATTTTTATAATATCTCATATATCATACCTAAAATCACTTACATTTTATAAAGTATTAGTTTTAAATCATCATAGAAAAGTCAAAAACCTTAGAGATCCTTCAAAATACAATTTTTATTTTACAAAAGCTCACACTCTTAACTCGCTAAAGAGTTCTTTTAAGTTAGCAATTGGTTTAAGGTTCCATTTACTATTGACCTTAGTGGTGTGATTAACACTATATTTGACTATAACTATTTAATTTATAAGTAATAAAAATATAATTACTTACAAGATAAATTAAAATATCTATAGTTGCATACTATAAGAATTGTAGCAAATTAATTTTCACATTCTTTATTTGCTACAAATTCAAATAATTTATAGCTAATACACACATATTAGCTATATATTGAAACTAGTAGCTAACAATGATACTAAAATGTTGTCACTACCATGAAAATAAAATTTGTATAGCTAGATACCTTAATGAGCTACAAATTTTAATATTTTATAGCTAATGTACAAATAATAGCTATATAATTAATCTTGTAGCTAATAATGATACTATATGCCACGTACAAAAAATGTTTATAGCTAAATACATTAATTAGCTACAAATCTCAATATTTTATAGCTAATGCACAAATAATAACTATATAGTTAAAACTCATAGCAAATAATGATACTATATGCCATATAAATGAAATATTTATAGCTAAATATATTAATTAGCTATAATGTTTTACTATAGCTAATACATTGTAGCTAAATGAATAGCTATTGCCACAATTTTAATAAGTTAAAGCAATAGATGAATATTAGTTTCGAGGGAAAAATTATTATCACTAAAATTATTTCAATTAGCTATAAATATTGACTTTTATAGCCGTAAATATGTATTTGCTACAGTTTTTCTTTCCGCAGCTAATTTTCGTAGCTATATGTGTATATTGTTGTAGTGAGTCGTGGCACGAATCTACCTCTCCTCGCCAAGATCAGTGTTTGCCTAGATGAGCATTCCTGCTTGTTTTCCCTCCTACATCGAGGATTGGTGTCTGCCCAAATGCAGGAATATCATCCTTGCAAGAGGATGAGGGTCTTTGTGGCTGTCAGATTTTCAACGAGGGGTGCGAAGATACCCTTCCTCGTACAGGGACACCAATTTTCACAATGCAGGGATGTTCTTCAGGCGAACTGGATAGATGGGAGCTGCTTTTCTTTGTTCTCTTCCCTTGTTTTTCTATCTTTCTTTCCTTTAGCGGTGTTTTTTTTTTTTTTTTTGGCGATCCCTCTCCCCCTTTGTTGCTTTTTTTCCTCTTTTTCTATTTGTGTCTTTGGGAGTTCTCTTTAGGAGATCGCTGAGTTCTTAGAACCTCAGGAAATTTTGTAACAGACCTTGTATGGAACCTCATGAAATTTTGAAATTAATTTCTGGAATGAATAGGAAAGGAACGATTTTTCTCATTCTTAGTTGTGCTGTCTTAGATGTCTTTGCATGAAAATTTTGTTTCCTGCACACCGTTTCCCTTTGCGAGATCTCTTTTGAGCCGCTCGTTACTTTGACTCGCAACGTTAACCCCCCGAATTTTCGGAGGTTGCTATAGGCTTCTAAAGCGAATGGCTTCGAGAGTCACGAGCTTCGAGGATTGCGAGCCTTGAGTACGAATATCCAGCAATGTCTATGGACTCGGGCTGTTTTAGTCACATAACTAATTATCCAGCAATGTCTATGGACTCGGGCTGTTTTAGTCAAGTCATTTAAGAAAACTGCGCCAGGGCGAAGGCACATTTTTCATGCAGGCGATCCGAAGTGCGATCATGGAGTCATGAGATTTTTTTTTTGTTCTAACGAGCATCACCTTCCCCGAGCGACTGTACTAACCCCACGCTTGCCAACCTTTCAGATTGTGGAGATCGTGATTTAGGTCGGAGAGTTGAGTGCGCTCGTACATCTGATTCAGATTGTCGATAAAAATACTCCATACATATGAGTTGACGCAGCCTAGTCTTTGTGAATACGCTATGTGCTCAGTGCGACTGTAAGTGAACCGTTGTGCCTGGTTATGTGTTTAAAGTACTGGCAGGCGCGCGCACATGCTGACTGAAATGGCAGGATGCAATGCTTCCTTCTCTTGAAATGGTGGTTGCACTCCTTCCTCAAATCGTCGCCATGTCATAGGAGTGAACGAGCAAACTAATAGCAAGTGACAAACTCATGATCCTCTAAATGAACAGTCATGATGGGTCTCTGCTCGACGTAGCTTGTTATAAAAGAAACCTTGGATCAAGAATCCTAAGCGCAGTCTTTGCAATTTTCCCTTCATTTACCAGAGGAGTTTGCTCCTGACCTCGGTCACGTTTCTTGATTACTTAGCGATTGCCCTATCCTCGTCCTCAACCCTTTTGACTCAAGTAAGCTTTCGCCCTCCTCAACCCTTTCTTGGTTCCTTATTTTCGGCACCGCATCTCTAACATTCTGGAGTGCTTTGACATTGCTCCACCCCGACTGAGGGCAAACATGTGTCTGCGTGCTGTTGGCCTGTATATTGCTTATATGAAGGGTGGCTTGGGCGAGCTGACGATGGACGAGCTCGTCCACATATTTAGGCTAAAAGCGTCCCCTTGGAGGAGATACCTACTATCTTTCCAAGGCCAAGAAGGGTGAACTCAAAGGCCTTGGGGGAATCCAGAACAGAATTGAGAGCTAGGATTCCAACTTCTTCTTCTACGCGAGTACGGTAGACGGCTCCTTCAAGGGCGCTCGTAAGTGTTCGCTTTGTTGCTTTTCAGGTCGCTTCATTTACTTGTCTTTTTCACATTTCCTTTACTTGCAGGGGAGAGCACCCAAAATTCTCTCCCTGTTGAACTGTGGAAGCAACTTCAAAGGTTCAGTCAGCTGTCCGATGAGCAGCGCGACTTAAGTTAGCTTGTTACTCTCGAGAACTTAAGGGAGTTCAGGTTTTGACCTGTTGCTGCGAATTTCGAACTCTTCTCGCTAAATTCGAACAGAAGTAGAGTGTGCTCTACCTCACTTGTGCGATTACCGTTTAGAGCTTACTTGGTTCGCTCACTTTATAGGGGTGAAGCTCGCTGGTAGGCCAAAGTCCTACAAAAGCAAGGTCACTATTTCTTCAGGGGCGAGAGAGCAGCGACTAGAACTAGCTCATCTGGGGTAGGCCTCCATGATTTTTGCCCCTCGAATGGGCTTGAAACGAGAAGGTCGCTCCCAAAGCTATACAGGTCCGATGGCGGTTAGGGATGAGCCGGGTGGAATGGCTCAAGGCTCGCCCGTGGGTCAAAAGGAGAGTGGGGAATGCTTCTTCCCACCAAGGAGGTTTTGCTGAGATACCATCACGGTCAAAGGCTTCGAGGGTCTTAGGCTGTAGGGTTTTTCATTGAATAACGTGGAATAATATTTAAAAATTTATTCAATTAAACCCAATCCAAGATCCAAGATGAGGATTGATATGGTACAAGCCATTCTAGAACCCTAATTTAATCCATTCAAGGTCTAAATTCATTAGTTACTTTTGGAGGCTCCTTCGGATTCGTTTCGAAGACTTTTCGCAAATCGATTCAAGAGATAATCACTCCAATTAAGTCCACACAAAGGCAAGGATGATAATCCACAATCAACGTTGTCGCTAGACTCTTTGATTGCCAAGGAATCGAATGAACCATTGAGAGAGAATTTTCTCTCTCAAAAACATGAAAGGTGGCTAGAGTTTGTGTGTTGTGTAATTTTAATTTAACCTTTCCTTTATATAGTAAAGGATAATCCTATTCCTTATTTGGAATAGGATTAGTCTTATTCCCTTTTGGAATAACAAGTAAATAAATATAATTATATTTATTTATTCCCCTTTTGGTATTTTAGAAAAATATATATATTTAATCCACATTTAATTCAATTAAATACAAATATATATATATTGCATATTCAAATATTAATGTTTAAAATTAATATTAATATGCTTTATAATTTTGCTAAAACTAATTCAATATAAATATTGAACATAGCCAACAATCTCAACGAATTTAATCGCACAACAAAATTACAAAAATACCCATTTCATCTAAAAGATAAAATTACCTTTCCATCTTCATTCTCTTTAAAACTACCTTTAATGTGTGTGACCCGTAAGCTTTTTATCATGTTGATAGTGATCGGATTCATAATTAAGCATCAGCTAATTAGTGTTCCATACACCAATCAAGATTAGCCTCTAGTAAGGCATCATGATTACCCAACAAATAAAAATTCAGTGAAGTTACTACCTGTAATATCCCACTTGAGGTACGTATTTAAGATTTGCTGTATTATTTAAAAGTTTATTGTTTCAACTTTAATTGAGTTTGTATGTTGAGTTGGTTGAATTGTTGCCTTGAAATTGGTTAAGTTTTAGTGAAGTTTGGAAATCCAATCTTCGCCGAGGCGAAGGAGAAGCTTTGCCACGGCGAGGGAGGAGTTGCACCCCCCGGGTAGGTTCTGCCCTGTTTCGCCGGGGCGACGGAAATTACTTCGCCACGGCGACGAGCCTAATACAAAGTTTCTTGAGTTTTCTAGAGAATTCTTCTTTTGGGGCACAATGACCATTCTACCCCTAATTAGTAGGAAAAGTGGGGAGTAAAATGAAAGGAAATTTAGTAGAGATTGTGTTTGGATGGGGGTGTATTTGAAAAGAATTAAAGGATATAGTTGGAATTTCCAAGGAAGGGCAAGGGCAAAATGGGAAAGGATGCTTATAATATGAACTAAAAAAGGGTTAAGTGTAGAGAAACTCTTTATTTCTTCATTCCACCGCCTCTTCCATTTGCCTAAGCTCTCTCAATTTCTCCATCCAATCTTCCAAGATTCCTAAGGGTTTTAAGAGGGTTTTTGAGTAGAGATTTCATCTAAAGCTTCCTAAGGTAAGGATTCATGCTTTAGATGTGAATTTTCTTATAATTATAGTGAAGTCTTATTTGGTTGCTGCTGTCCTTGTGGTTGTTTTGAGTTGTAGAGAAGAGACAAGACCACAAAGGGAAGGAAAAGTGCTAAAAAAGTCATCTTTGGACAAGGTAAGTAAATCCAACCAACTTGAGTTTTAAACAAGCTTTTTGTGTAGAGATGTATGCATGATCAGTATGTAGTATGATTAATGAGAAAATTGAATTGAGATGAGTAGCTATTTTTGTAGTTGTTGGATAGATTCCATGTATGAGAAGTGTTTTAATGTGTATTGAGAATGGAAATTGAGATGAAGTTTGTGAGATGTTGTGTGAAGCTTTTTGGGAGTGCTTTTCTTGACAGGGAATTATGGTTGTTAGAGGGAGTTTTTCCCCAATTTGGATGGCTAGAGAATGAAGTATAGTATTAATTTTAGTAGAGTGTTTATATGCACATGAGTTGCTTGATGAAATGCCTAGGAGAAATCTGCCCTGTCACTGCCGTAACTTTCTAAGTAATTTTTGGACATCTTACGGTTTGAACTGGGCTGAGACCAAAACATAAAAGTTGTAGCCCTGTTTCTAAGCTTTAAAACGAGACTAAAACCGTAGCAATCCAAGGTGTATAGCACAAGTTATGGCCATTTTAGTGTGACCTGTGCAGAATGACTGTTTTGGGGAAATCTTGTAGTTGGCATTTCATTAGTGCATTAGGGAGCATGAGCTAGCTCTACACCTTTGTTTATACATTTGAGAAGTAGCTTGAGATTTAGTAGAGAATTTGAGTATAAGTTCCTTAAGAGTTAAGAGAATAGAGTAGGTTGTGCGATGAGGAACTCGTGAGTAATGGGTAGAGTATTCCCGCATGTATGCCGCATTGAGAGAGCGGCATGAGTATCAGCTAGAGAAGTGGTGTAGCCCGTGAGAGTGCATGCAGATGAGGGCTATACCCGAGTACCCGAGAGAGAGATTATATACTCACATGGCCAAGGGTTCCGAATCCATGCATAACCGAGTCCGATCGGCTAGAATGAGTAGAGGTCATATAGAGTGGGAGTGAGTCCCGGCCGTGCCTCCGGTAAGATGGGGTCGTGATTTATGAAAGAGTTATGAGAAAAGAGTTCTAAGGGAAAGAGAAAGAGAAAAATAGAGAAGTACCCAAAGAGAAATTGAATGAGGAGTTGTAAGGAAAGAATTGGAGAGAGAGTTACGGGGATAGCATGAGTAGAGGATTTACTTACTGAGCATTATTTTAGTGCTCACCCCGTTGTTTTCCTATGTTTTGTAGGACCTAGGTGAGGACACTGTCGGATGGATGTCGGCGTTCGAGAAGAAGCGGTTACACTGTCCCTTATGTTTTTGATGACTTTTGTATATGTTATACATTTTGTGTAAAAATGTATATGTTTGTAAAAGAATATATGTATATATTTAATAAAAGAAAATTTTGGGCCCAATTTCTTTATGTTATTTTTATGTATTTCATTATAAGCTTTTGAGTAGTAGTGGCTATTACACTACCTTTCAACAGTATGGTTCCCGTGCAATTCAAATCCCTTCATCATCATTTATCTCATCAAGGTTTAAAGTATATAGTGTCAACTTCAATCAATTTGCCTTCATACATTTGTATTCGGTTATCAAATCAATGACCAAATAAAATTGGATTTGAACACTGACTTAACTCCACTGTGGCATAGATTTGCAGTCGTAGTTACTAATTGAATAATTCAGTGAGATAATTTTTTCTGTACTCACGAGTGATGAATCCTATATTGATCCACCATAGCCATAGTGTAATTCTCGATGCAACCAACCACTACCGTATTGATAACTCTAAATAGGACTACGTTAGGCTAGTGTCAAATTACACCAATAATTACACACGACGCTCTCGTGATCTCAAGTCCAAGGATCACATACATTGTCATCCACTAGAGGATATATTCCATAGACACTGTGGTTACCATCTATATGGAATCCTCTAGTGGATCAGTCCAGTGAACTTGTTATTAACAAGTACCCATGCGTCGCACCAGGTTATCACCTAACAACATTGACATGTGAAAACTGTCACTACCTTTTGGTAAGGTCGTTCTATGCTATAATAGCTTTACCACATAATCCATGTCCTTGGCTAGATTAATATTGGGGCTACGGATACTTCTAGAAAAACCACCATATGTGATCATAGGGTTCTCACAATTGAAATTTAAAACACTTAGTTCCCTCATCACGGTTCAACCCTCTCTCTCTCTCTCTCTCTCTCTCTCTCTCTCTCTCTCTCTATATATATATATATATATATATATATATATATATATATATATATATATATATATATATATATACACATACATACATACATACATACATGCACACATACATAGCTGCAGAGCAAACTGTAGCGCGCAACTGTTCTGGGTTCCAAGGTATTGTCCAACCCCTAAGTCCGCTTGTTGTTATTTCATTTGATTTTCCCTCTTTTTGACCTTACTAACTGGATTTCGGACTCTGCCTTTCACCATGCTCAATACCCTATTTAATAAGGCTTTCCCTTGTCTCGAACAAGTGGGCTCATCCCAAGATTATTAGAAGGAGGTCGAGGAGATAAAGAAGCCCTCCGAAGAGAGATCAAGGGACTAGAGGAGTGGTTCAAGAGGACTAAGGAACCTTGGTGAACCTAGTTGCGGCCAAGGAGCGAGAGTTTATGGTCAAGCTTTGCCAATCTAAAACTACCAAGGAGAATGCCCTTGTGAATATGGAACTGATGTGCTCTTTGAAAGAGGAAACATAGACGTTGGTCGATGCTACGAGGCTCCAATCGAAAAGTGTGAAGGCCTAGCTGAAAAAGTGCAAGAAGGGGTTATACATGTCTTAAGGGCACAATACATTTTTTGGTGATGAGATGGTCGAGCAGGAGCTCAAGCAAGAGAAAACGGCGAGTGAAAAGAAGGTGCGGCAACACCTCACAAGCATGCTTAAGCTCATGTGGGGGACCTATCTCAACATGGATTTTTCCTTTATACCTCGACATTGCCAGATCGAGGTAGAGAGATTCAAAGTGGGGGCCATAAGGGAGGTTTTTGTTTACCCAGAGTCCTCACATTCTGAAGGCAACGAAGACGGCGAGGGCATCCCTAATGCTATTGAGGTTGACCCTCCTGGCGTAGTCACCAATGGGAAAGTTTCCCCTAAGCTTGAGGCTCATTTTGTTGAAGAAACTACAGCTAACGACCCCCTGCAGATCCTATCGACGAGGCCGCTCATGATGCTAGAGTTAAGGTTGCTTCTCTTGTTGACTAAACTCTTTGCATTGACCTTTCATCCAGATTTTTGCTACTCCTTTTTTATGTATTAAAAATTGCATTAACAAAAGAGGCATTTTGAAAAATCGAGTCTTTACCTTCTTCTTTTTGCTTTGTTTGTATTTGAGTGTACTACCGTGAGCTTTGGACGTAAGACTGAGTACGTCCCAAGTTTTGTTTGGCTTGCTCCTCTGGTTGTACGATGTTGGCCCTTCGAAGCCATCTCTCTAACTTGTTTACGACGTCCAAGTCAGTCACGAGAGCACTCAAAGTTTGGTCTTGGAGTTAAAATGGTGATTATTTTTTCGAAGACCTTCTGCAAGTGGGTGAAAAGGTTCTGTCTCGAGACGACATCAAGCATTAACTATAGGCTAACCTTGAGTCTTTGTCGTTGGGGAATTTCAAACCCTCCTCAATGTGTCAACTTCGAGTCTATTTGAGTCATCCACCATTGAGTTAAATGGGATGTCCCCCCTCGAGCTTGAGTTCTTGCGACGTTTCTCCTTGCAACTGAATCGCCTTCTCAAGCTATGGACTCTGAATTTTTTCCATGCTGCTTTCATCCTTCAGTGGTGAACACCCTAGGATTCGCATACAACTTTTTAGCGAAAGGAACTTGTTGTGAGTAAGGCTCAGACGCAGCTTAGGATGCAATGGACTTTCCAAAGGCGTCTAGCGACCCATACTCATAGGACTGCTATGCCGCTCGGGTACTCTAAGAAGAACAGTTCTGGTGTGAGCTTTCCTGACTCTCAAAGCAGACTCTTCTTCCTTGTCTTTTAGTGCCCTCACGTTCTCACCCTTTTCACCGAGCGCAATTATTTTTTGTTGAGCTGGAGCCTCTCACTTTGAGACCTCAATTCTCCACTATGGACCTGCGAAGTTACTTGGCCTATGGTTGCTAGAGGGCCAGCCACAACTGAGCCTCTACTCAGATTTCAGCGTAGGTCACAAGGTCTTCAGTATACATCATGTTGAACGGTGGTTCTTGCTAAAGACTAAGGCCACAAAACAATAGGAACAAATCTATTGGAAAATAGAGAAAGCTTTGCGGGGGCCCTCTTTCTAGCACAAAAAAGTTGTTATGAAAATTCTCAACAACCAGAGAGACTCGATCGACCCTGGCGAGACCGAGTTAGATGGGTGCATGGTCACGTTCGACCAACAATGGGATATGAACAGAGCAAAAGATAGTGATAACCAAATTGAAAAGATAAAAGAGAGAAAGGTTTTTAAAGTGGCTCGACAAGTTAAGAACAAGTCTACGTCTACTGTTATATTATTGCCTTAGGTGTTTTTCCCTTTGATTACAGATTACAAAGGGTTGCTCTCCTCTGCCAATGAGGTATGTGTGTGTGGGATTGAGAAGATTTATATGCCCATATGGCTTACATGAGTGAGAGAAAGAGAGATAGAGAGAGAGAGAGTCCCCTCTCTTCGAGAAAGTAATTAGTTTATATAGGCTATCATAGTAACAAACTTGTAATTACAGTCTAACTTGTTGTCAGCTTTTAACGTATGGATACAAATATTCACGGAATAAAAACTATCATATATAAGATTAGCAAATGATGAGTTAAACAAATTTAAGTTCAATAAATAAACTTATCAACGAAAGAATGACAAAGTTAAAGTTGATGCAAGTGAGCAACAATAAATGCAATCAACTTATGAGCAATAAATATGTATGATGAATGTATGAACGTGAGTAATAAATATGTTGAGAGAGAGAAGTGCTCAAAGATTTATAGTGGTTTGGAGCTATATCCACAAGCCTCATACATCCACTTCTTCGAGGCAACCTCTTTGAAGTTCCATTAGAATCGGATTGTGCCAATACAATAGTTTTCACAAGGATTTTTGCCTCACACACTTAGATACAACATTTCACCTAGTTTTATAGGATTTCGCCACTAAGGTTATAATCAAAGTGTTTGTGAATGATTGCTTCTTCTCTATATGCTTATACACATAATAAGAACAAATACTCTCTCAAAGATTTACAAGATGAGTACAAGTGAGAGTAAATGATTTGGATTTTGAGCTCAAGGAATTATACGAGAATGTTCTCTGATTTGATACGACTCTTCTCTTCACTTTTGCATAAAAACCTTGAGTTTTTATATCCCTTAAAAGAATTAGTCGTTGCTTCATTTAATGCAGTTCTAATAAAATCTGCAGACACACAGGAATGGTCGTTCCATAATCACGAACAGTTGTTCCTGACACAACGGATATATTTCTCAGATCTAGGGTTTTTAGAATGGACGTTCCACCACACTATATGATTGTGTAAAGACACTGCGCGGTCATTCCACCACGTGGAATTACCTTACCCAAATTGCTCTTCCAAATCCACAAGATCTTCTAGAAGCAACCATGGCTTCCTAGAAATCTAATTTGTAAAGCTCTTCAGATAGGAACAGTCATGCTTCTTTTGATACATGAGTTTTGACTTGATTTGACTTTGTAAAATAGTCAAGAGCGTGAATGATTCTGAATTTGAAAATCTTGACTTTTGACTTGAATGGAATGTTCGTGTAGGATGGTCGAGCAGGTGCCATATATTTTAGCAAGGTGATGAACAACCATGAGGAACAAGGTCGTGTAATGAAGCATGTTCATCTAGGCAGTTTTCTTCCTATTGAACAAGTGTGCCTTGATCGCTCATACCTATTGAAAATTCTGCTTAAGCACGATCATGCCACCTAACAAGTCTATTTGGATTTGGTCATGACTTGTGTTATACCTTAGCATCTTTTGGTTGGTAATCAACCAACTTTTTGGATAGTTTTGGCACATCAAAACACAAGAAAGGTCAACAATCTCCCTTTTTTTTATTAATGACATAACTAAACAAAAACTAAGTTTCATTTAAGCACAATATCATAATCAACATGCTTAAACTAAAAAAAAAAAAAAAAAAAAAGAGAAGAGTTCCCCCTTAAACTGTGGACTCTTCTTTAAAATATGCATTTTGCACAGTAAGGATTTTGAGCACTAAGGCTCCCCCTTACACCAAGCATATTCTTAAATTCAATATATCAACAAACAAAACACTTCACAATATATTGATCCTTCAACACTTCAATTCAACTTCAATAACACAACACTTCAATATATAACATCAACAACACAACAACTGTAACGCCCCACTTGAGGTACGTAGTTGTTGTTTCTTCCTTTGCTCTTATTTGAGTTGGTATTTGGTAATATTGAGTGTTGTGTTGTATACTTGCCCTGAAATTGGTTGAAAACAGAAGAAGTTCAGTCTGCCGTGCTTCGCCGGGGCAAAGAAGAATCTTCGCCGCGGTGAAGAGGTGTTGAAGCCACGGGGAAGGCTGCTGGACAGTTGCCGCGGTGACAGAAGTTTCCTCGCCGCAGCGACAGGCCGATTAAAATGTTTGTTAAGTTTTAGATATTTTCTTCCCTAAGGGCAATTTGACCATTCTACCCCCTAATTAGCAGGAAAAGTGGGGAGTAAATTGTAAGGAAATTTCAAGGAGAATATGTTAGTATGGGGGTGTGTTAGTAAGGAATCAAAGGATATGGATGGAATTTCCATAAAAGAGCAAGGGCAAAATGGGAAGAATGAGTATTAAGAGATATTAAAAAGGGTTTAGCCTTTGAAAGTTCTTCATTTTCCCAATTCCACCGCCTCCTTCATTCTTCTAAACTCTCTCAAATTTCCTTCAATCTTCCAAAGATTTCCAAGAGCCTTTTTGAGTAACTTTTAGTGGGGTTTTAATCTAAAGCTTCCTAAGGTAAGGATTTGTGCTTTAGATGAGAGTTTTATTATGTTTTGATTAGAGTCTCATGTTGTGATTATTGGTTAAGTTGTAGAGGAAAAGCAAGCTACCAAAGGAAAGGAGAAGTGTTAAAGAAGCTAATTTCTTATAAGGTAAGTAAACTCAACCCAAGTTGAGATTTAAGAATTCTTTTGAGTAGATTGATATACATATGTGCTTTCTTTTAAGTGTTGAATGAGATTAGTAATTATGATTGAGTTATGAGTTATGAGAAGTATTGTATTTTGCTTGATGTTGGGTTGAGTTTGATTGGAGTTGGAGGAGGTTTTGAGCAAGATTATGGAAGTGTTTCTCTTTTGACAGGGAATTTAGGGTTTATGAGGGAGTTTTCTCCCATTTGATTGATTAAAGAAAAGAGAAAAGCTAGAGTTAGAGTAGAGTTATTTATGCACATGAGTTGTATGACGAAATGCTCAAGAGAATCATAAGTAAGGATAGAAAGCCTTAATGGTTGCTTCATGTCATAGTTACCTTTCATAAATGCATTAATGAGTATGAGTCATTGATGTGCCTTAATTATGCTTTACTTATGCATTAGAAAAGAGAGTAGAAAAAGAGTAGAGACTTTTGAGTTTAGACTACTCCAAGAGTAGAAAGAAAGAGAGAATGAGCACTATAGAGTAAAGCTAGAGTAGTGCTTAATAAGAGAATAGAGTAGGTTGTGCGATGGGGAACCTGTGAGTACGGGTAGAGTATTCCCGCATGTACGCCGCATCAAGAAAGCAGCCCGAGTATCAGAAAGAGAAGTGGTGTAGCCCGTAGTGTACATGCGGATGAGGGCTATACCCGAGTTTACCCGAGAGATTCTATGCACTCACATGGCCAAAGGTTCTGAATCCAGGCATAACCAAGTCCGATCGGCTAGAATGAGTATAAGTCACAGGAGTGGGAGCGAGTCCCAGTCGTGCCTCCGGTCAGATGGGGCCATGACTTACTAGAAAGAAAGTTAGTATAGAGGAGTTATGAGAAAGAGAAATTAGATAGTGTTATTAAAGAAAGAGTTACAGAGATATTTGAGTTCAGGGGTTTACTTACTGAGCCTTGTTTGTGCTCATCCAGTTGTTCCCTATATTTTTTGCAGGTTCTAGATGAGGACACAGTTGGATGGACATCGGCACACGAAGAGAAATGGCTACACTGTCCACCCTATTTTGATAGTTTTGCATATGTCACAAACCTTGTATACATTTGTATAAGAATGCATATGTTTAATGAAAGAAAAATTTTGGGGCCCAACTTTTTATATTATGGTTATGTGTATTTTCACTGTGCATGTTTTAACAAAAATTGAGTCGTTACAACAACGCTTCAACAACAACAAACTCAATTCATCTTTTCTCTCCCCCTTTTTATACACATTATAGCAATAAGATGAAAAGTACTGAAATAGAAGCTTGTATTGCCATGTTAGAATAAATACATAAAATGATCATCATAAAAGAAAAATAAGTGTCTAAAAGACACTAATTATCCCATGTGCATTACCAAAAGTAAAAAATAAAGACACAAGCAAAAAAAAAAAAAAGTGGAAAAAAAAAAAGTTAAAAAAGTAAAATGTAATAAAAATGAAATAAAAAGGTGTGGCTAAGGCTGTGGTGGAGGAGATGGAGGAAATGGTAGAGGGAATTTTGACACTTGAGCTTGGAGGCTTTGGATATTGCTTGAGATTTTCGAAAGCTGAGAACTCAAAAGCAGAAAGTTATCTGTGACAGCATTGCTTAACCTATCAAACTTGTCATCAAAATACAAAGTGACTTTCTCAAATATTTCATCAGCTAAATTAGGAGGCATTGAACTAGAACTAGCCTCAATTCTTGATATCTGTTGGGTGACTCTTTCCTCTTCACTTGATGATTCAGTGACCTTTTCATCTCTCTCTAGTCCCTCATGAGGGATTAATACCCATGTTCCATTTTGCCTTGCCCGAATCATCCCTAATATCTAAAGAGCATTCTCATTAAGTCAGTTTGCATCCATGAAGATTACCCTCTGTTCAATATCCAAGTATGTGATAGGGAGATTCAACCCTTCATAGAAGAAAGTGATCAACATTCCCAAAGGAATTTCTCCAGAGTCCTTCTAAATCTCTTCAAGCTTTGTTACTAGCAAAATTGTTGAGTTCACTTGTCGACCATCTACTACTACCTCCATTAGCAGTACATCTTTAGTCGTGATATGACCATTTGATCTCCTTGCATTGAAGGAGTAAGTGGTATATTTGTGAACAATCCTCATTGTTGGATCAATTAGCTTTGTCGAATTTGATGTATGAGGATCATATGTCCTGATTCCTCCTACTTTTTCCCATGCAATAAAGGAAGACCATTCTCTAGGTGGATCAACTAATCCATTGCAATCACACTCAAGCCATTAAGCCAACAATTCAAGTGGAACTGAATGGTTGATTTTTTCAATCTGAAAAGCATCGTATAAGAGGGAATAACTTCTAAGCTACTGAAGAATTCATTAATAAGATGTCTATAACCACGCAATCTTATTTCTGACAATCTTCTCCATTTCAGACTATCAACCCATTATGCTAAGTTATTCTCTATTCTTAATGTACGAATAATAGCCAAATCAAAAGTTTGACCAAGATTCATACCCCTTTCTCCATGCGCTCAAATTCCATCTTCTGAATGTGATTTCTGAATTCAACTCCATAAGGCCCGTGTAAACCTAATCTTGGCAAATGGTTTCCTCTCATTGTTGTCTTTATTCTAGGCATGGTGTTTGGGTGATTGGTTTGAGTTTAGAGAGAGTTGGGATGAGTTTAAAGTGATTTGGAGTGAAAAACTTTGAGTTTAGAGAGTTTTTGAAATATATTTTGACTGAAAAATGAACTGACAGTTATATAAAAAACACGTGGCATGGTCGTGCAACCATCGGGCATGATCGTTCCACTAGCATTGAAGTTCAGGGTTAGGGCAACCCAAATCATGCACGGTTTTACATGATACTTAGCACGATCGTTCGTTGGTTTTTGAAAAATGATTCAATGAATTCAACACGCATGATCGTTCCACTAACTAAGCACAATCGTTCTAACTCAGACAGTTTTTTTAAAAAAAATTTGATTTTCATGCACATTGATTAGAACATCATCAACAACCAATATCTTTGATATTCTAATCTCTTGGGGAGTTTCCATGTTTGAGAAAAAGTGTCAAACTTGATATCAATCACAGGATTGTATCATTTTGACTTTCTTCAATTAAAATAACCATTCAAACATACATACATATATTTATCAAACAATATGTCTTTCATCTGTTAAAATGTAGTCCAAATCTTACATATGAACTGAACATGTTCTCCATCTTTGTGAGAAGACTTGCCACTTAGTGATTTTTAAGTCCATCATCTAATGTACCTTATCATTCCCCTTTGGAGAAGCAAGTATAGATTTCTCTATATAGGTTGTTGCAAAAACGGATTTTAGAGTACCCAACTCATAATCCCAACCCTTTTATCTTTGCACTTTGATGGATCAAATCACTAATGAGGTTATGTAAGAGTAGTTTCATTTTGACTTATGCGAAGACAATCATGCAATTAATGTTCAAAGCATGTTAACACAATCAACTCAAGCATATTCTCAATATGCACATAAAAACACATCATCTTAATCAATTTTTCATATAAAACAAACACATAAGATGATGAATCAGACTTGGTTCGAATCTATCATTCCAAGCTCTCTTCAAATAGCGTATAATCTTTCTTTATAAAGAGGATTAGTGAAAATATCAGCCAATTGATGATTAGTATCAAAAAATTCAAGCACAATATCACCTTTGCTAACATGATCATGTAGGAACTGATGTCTAATGTCTATATGCTTTGTTCTAGAATGATGCACAGGATTTTTAGACAAATTTATAGCACTTGTATTATCACAATGAATATGAATGTTATGCATTTTACAACCAAAATCTTCAAGTTGTTGCTTCATCCAAAGAAGTTGTACATGACAACCAGCCGCTGATACATACTCAGCTTCTGTGGTTGAAGTAACAACTAAATTTTGTTTTTTTGAAAACCATGAAACTAGCATGCTTCCTAAGAATTGACATGTTCCACTAGTGCTCTTCCTATCTATCCTACATCCTCCAAAATTAGCATCTAAATATCCTATAAGGCTAAGAGGTAATCCTATAGGATACCATAAACCAATATTTGGAGTTCATTTCAAGTACCTAAGAATTCTTTTGACAACATTCAAATGAGATTCCTTAGGACAAGATTGGAAACATGCACACATGCATACACTAAACAATATGTCTAGCCTAGATGCAGTTAAATACAAAAGTGCACGTATCATGCCTCTATAAAGCTTAGTATCAACACTTTTACCTCTCTCATCGGCTTCCAATTTGAGTGATGTGCTCATGGGAGTAGGTTGATCTTTTGCCTCATTCATCTTGAATCATTTGAGGAGATCATGAATGTACTTAGATTGATTCAACAAAATCCCTTCCTTTTATTGCTTGATTTGTAATATGATAAAGTAGTTAAGTTCACCCATCATGCTTATCTCGAATTTTCCTTGCATCATTTTAGTAAATTCCTTACAAAGGATTTCATTAGTAGCACCGAAGATGATATCATCAACATATATTTGAACTACCAAAATGTCATGCTTATGCTTTTTAGTAAACAAGCTAGTATCCACCTTTCCTTTTGAAAAACCATTTTGAACAAGGAAGCTACTCAATCTATCATACCAGGCTCTAGGAGCTTGCTTTAAACCATAAAGTGCTTTTGAGAGTTTAAAAACATGTTCAGGAAAACTAGGGTTTTCAAATCCGAGTGGTTGTTTGACATAAACCTCTTCTTGAATGAAACCATTTAGAAATGCACTATTAACATCCATTTGAAAAAGTTTGAAATTTAAATGGCATGCATAAGCAAGTAACATTTCTAATGGCTTCTAATCTAGCAACAGGGGCATAGATTTCATCGAAATCAATACCTTCATCTTGAGAGTAGTCTTGGGCAACTAACCTTGCTTTGTTTCTTACCACTATACCTTGCTCATCTATCTTGTTCCAAAATACCCATTTGGTGCCAATGATTGGATGATCTTTAGGCCTTGATATAAGCTCTCATACTTTGCTTCTCTCAAATTGATTTAGCTCCTCTTGCATTGGTTGAACCCAACTTTCACCATTAAGTGCTTAATCCACTTTCTTATGTTCTACTTGAGACAAGAATGCTATGAAATGGCATATATTTCTCATTGATGCCCTTGTTCTTACTCCTTGAGTAGGATCTCCTATGATTTGTGCATATTTTCACTTCATCTGTCACTCTTGGAAATGAAATCTCGCTTGTTGTTTGAGGTTCCATATAGGTGTTATCTTGATTTTCAACCTCTTCTTGATGTTCTTCTTCTTTGTTTGGATTTGATGGTTGTCACGACCCAAATTTAGCCTGATGGTACTCACCATGCTTCCCATTGCCTGTTAAGCCTGGAGGGCATGGGTTCGAGTGGTGGGGAAGGCGAAAGAAACTCGGTGGTCCAGGGCCGAGGATAGTCCTATGAGTCACGCTGGGGTCAGCCCAGAGTGGACCCATGAGGGGTCGATCAGCCCAGCCCAGCCCAAGGGTGTAGATTTGGGTCGTGACAATGGTGATGCTTCATCATTGATCTCTAGTTCTTTCATCATCTCATCATTATTTCTGATGAGAATCCTAACCCATCATGCCAATCACAATTGCTAGGGATTTCATTGAAGACTCAAGGACAACATGAAGATCAACATTCGGCCCAAGCATCCCAAACACTCAAGGAAGTTCACAAAATTGTCCAAGAGGTCTTAAGGTTCCAAGGCACGGCTCAAGCCCAATTGTGTGACCTAAAACGTGTACAAGAAGTGGGAGCAAGTTTCATTGGCCCAAGCCCAAGTTTTGGGTGTCATTTGATTCAAATTTTGGAGGCAAAACCCTAAAAATTGTTGTTAAGGACAAGGGTCCTTAAATTAGGGAAAAGTTGCCCACTTGATCATTAAATGGTTATGGCTTAATTTGAGCATGTGTGGTGGACTTTTGTTTATGTATTTGAATGTAATATTTTAATGTTTTCATTGTGTAATATTTGCTAGGGTAAATCCCTAATTTTTGTAAAGCCTATATAAAGGCCACTTGATCATTTTGTAAAAGGACTTGAATATTGAATGAATAGTGACTTGTCTTGAGAAAGAGTTTTCTCTTGTTTCCTTTACCCAAGTTCGGCCAAACTTGGTGGTGGAGTCTCTTTCAAGCTGGTGGAGCTTCCTTTAGGCTTGATTGAGTCCTTGGTCATCTCTTAGGTAAGTTGTATTCCTTTAGTGTCAAGTAAACTCATTTTTCCGGATTTTGTGTGCATGGTGTGTATGATCCCATTTGTTGTGCATTTGAACATAAATGATTTAGTGAATGACTAGAGCTTGTTGAAAGGAGTTGTTTTTAATCATTTGATGGTTGTGAAAGTACATGAAGGGTGATAACCGAATGGTCCTAAGGACTTGAAAGAAAACTTAGCCTAGGTTGAGTTAAAAGTGGTTGTTTTAGGGTAGTATATGAATTGAGTTTGTAGAGATTCATATCAATTTCCTACATTCTTAGAAGAAAATTCATCAAATAACAAATGTATAGATTCTTCAACTAAGAGAGTTCTTTTGTTGAAGACTCTATAGGCTTTTGAATGTGAAGAATAACTGAGGCAAGTTGTTGTTAGAGTAGATGCACTAGAGCCAATGATTTAGCTCTTGTAAACTCATTTCAAATTAATGAATAAAAGGCATCGCTCATTTATGAGCATTTACTATAACATCTATTTACTGCAAATAAAGAAAATAGTATATGTCCTTAGAAAGGTTGGAACCAGTGATGAGGGAATTAAGAGTTATAATTCTTAATTGTGAGAACCCTATGAGCACAAGGTGGCCCTTCTTAAACTGTCCGTAGTCATAGTATAAATTTGATCAAAGACATAGATTATACAGAGAGACTATCATCATGTTGAATGACCCTATCGAAAGGTAGTGACAGATCTCACATGTCAAGGTTGTGGGCATCAACCTGGTGCATCGCATGGGTGCTTGCTTGTGCAAGTACATTGGACTGACCCATCAGAGGATTCCACACGAGATGGTAAACCTAGTGTCTGTGGAATATATCCTCTTACGAATGGTGGTTCATGTGATCCTTCGACTTGAGATCACCAGAGCACTGTGTGTAAATATCAATGTGATTTGACACTAGTCTAACATCGTCTCTTTTAGGGATTACTAGAATGGTGGTGATTGGTTACATTGAGAAGTACACTATATCTATGGTGGATCAATAAAAGATTCATCACTTCTGGTTACAGTAGATCTTATCTCGGTGAGATATTTGGTTAAAGAACTACGACCTCAAATCTGTGGCCACGGCGGAATAGGGTTGGTGCTCGAATTCAATAGTCATTAGATTCAAGAACCAAATATAGAACATGTTAAGGTGGCTTTTGAGGTAGACACTATTTCTGTACCTCAAACCTTGATGAAATAAAAGATGATGAAAAGGATTGAATTGCACGATAACCATACCGAAGACAAGGTAAGCCTAAATCGTTGATTCTTTACTTACCGAGGAATCATGATGCCTTGCTAGAAGCTAATCTTGATTAGTGTAGAAAAACACTAATTGCTTGATGCTTAATTAGTTAGCGGGACACTTCCGGCAAAGTAAAGAGCCTTCAGGTCACACACATAGAAGGTAGTTAAGTAAGAAACGAAAATAGAAGGACAATATTGTCCTTGGGCTGAAAAGGGTATTTTGGTAATTTGGGAGTCTAGGGGCATTTTCATCATTATAGGCTAAAAGGGCACTTTGGTAATTTTTCCAAGTAACATGAGTACCATTAGGCTACTCATGTTCCTTGGCCAAGTTATAAGTCCAAGGTTCAAGTCATGAGGGAGGTGTTTGCAAGGTGGAGAGACCACGAAGCGAAACAAAGCCGTGAGGTTCTAAAGGAGGTGTGGCTAAAAGGACCCATAGCGGACAATACCTTGGATGTGTCCAACGCGCGGGGAAAGCCCTTGAACCCGAAGGTGGCAAGATAGAGGATAGCCTCTGGTCGTGACAATAACTCTATTAATGATATAGCATGAAGTATTAATCGCTTCAACCCAAAAATATCTAGGTATGTCATGCTCACACTACATGATCCTAGCCAACTCTAGTAAAACTCTATTTCTCCTCTTAACAACTCCATTTTGTTGAGGAGTCCTAGGTGCCGAGAAATTATGCTCAATTCCTTGCTCATTGTAATATGATTCAAATAAAGTGTTTTTAAATTCTTTTCCATGATCACTTCTAATGCATGTAATTGCATAGCCTAATTGGTTTTGCAATTTCCTAATCAATGGCAAGAATGATTTGAATGCATCATGTTTGTGTGCAAGAAACAATACCCATGTAAAACATGAGTAATCATCAACAATCACAAAACAATAATGCTTACCTCCTAGACTAGTTGTCCTTGTGGGACCACACAAATCCATATGCAACAATTGTAAAGGTTTAGAGGTTGAAACATCATTCTTGGATTTAAAACAAACTCTTGCTTATTTGCCTTTTGCACATACATCACAAATATGATCTCTTTTGAAAACAAGCTTAGGCAAACCATGCACTAAATCCTTTTTAGAAAGCTTTGCAATGACATCCATGCTTGCATGACCTAATCTTCTATGCCAAAGCCAACTATCTTCATCTTTTGTGGACAAACGACAAAGATCTTTGGATGCAATGTCACACAAGTCAACAATGTAAATGTTTGAGCGTCTATACCCTACGAATGCAATCCTATTTTTGCAAGAATTAACAACTTCATAACACATAGATTGAAAAACAACTTTAAAGCCTTTGTCACTCAATTGAGTAATGCTCAATAAGTTATGTTTCAATCCATCAACAACTAATACATCATTTATAGTTAGAGAATTTTTACCAATAGAACCAATGCCAATGATTTTTCCTTCTGAGTTGTCACCAAAAGTGACATTTCACTACAACAAAAATGGCCTATGGTAACACTGGACAGTAGCACTTTTCTTTAAAGTGTTACCGTAGACTATCTATGGTAACACTTGATGTTAAAATGTTACGATAACAATTTTTATATGTAACACTTTAACTTTTTGTAACACATTTTATATCAATGGTAACTCTTTTTCTTAAATGTTATGGAAAATATATCTACAATAGCATTTTTAAAGTATTACAATAGACCTAATAATATAGTAACTTTTTTATAATGTTGCCATATAATCAAAATACAGTAACATTTTATAAGTGTTACCATAAACCTAATTATTTACCGGAAAACAAAATATTATTCCTGCCAATATGAAATGAGGTTGATTTTGTCTCATTTTTATTGTTTAAGGGTCAAATTTACTATTTGGGCTTTACTTTGTTACATCTCATTCATGTAGGGACCAAACTCAAATGTTTTTACAAATAGTATAAAAGGAAGATGGAAGGTTATGCAAAGCCAAAAACGTCC
The DNA here is from genome assembly GCA_026225825.1 of Pistacia integerrima. Lineage (NCBI taxonomy): Eukaryota > Viridiplantae > Streptophyta > Magnoliopsida > Sapindales > Anacardiaceae > Pistacia > Pistacia integerrima. The sequence continues at coordinate 26,801,264 of CM047749.1, forward strand.
ACCCATCTTCATCCATTTTCCAGAGACCGTCCAACTTCCACCTTCGACAACCATTTTCCTTCTCCAACGGTTAGCCGTCATCACGTAAGACCTTCCTAGATTCTAACGACCATTAAGCTTCCTCCATCTGTGACCATTGATCTTCTCGATGACTTTAATTTCTTAATTTTTCGGCAACTTCTAGACATCCTAGGGGCTGGTCCATACTCCCTAAGGTCAGATCCACCTTCCCCAAGCTTGGTTGACTCGAAATCTCGCCTGAAAAAGCCATTTCACCGTCTTGACTCTTCACCTTAATTCTCGGTGTGATTTCATCACTTTTTGATGCCGTTTCATCTCCCAAGTGTTGGAGTTGTCCACCACTTCAACAATAAGGGGTCACGCATATGCATCGGGAGTCTCGTTGCCCGGTCAATGGGTAGGGGTGCAGGGGACAGCGCCTCCCGACTCGTAGGAAATTTGTATGTATTGAAATAATATTGATTATACTAAATTAAAATATGGTAACACTTAAAAGTGGTACTAAATCAAAATATAATAACACTTAAAAGTATTACCATTTTCTTAAACTTTAACTGGGAAAAAACTTGTATACCCGCCAAACAAAATTTCCCCCGAAAAAAAATACCTAATACCTCATTCACTCATCTTCTTCACGCCACTTTTGCAATTTTACTTCTTCACTAAAATTTCAGTTGCAAACTTCCCTCTATAACAATTTTTCGTTATATTAATGAAGCCACCCTACACTTAGAGCATTTTCAACTCTTCCAACCTACTCACTCAAACAAAAATCATCTTCATTAAGAAAAATCTAGTGAAAATCATTGGTTTCGTCAAATTTTTAGCTTAAAATCGCCAATACCCATAACCCATTGAACCCGAAATCGAAGCCCTCGTCCTTTAAGAGGCAAATCAATGAAGCTACGGTTCAGGTGAATTATTTTCTTCGTTTTTTTAATCTTGTTAGTTGTTTACTTACGTTTTTGGCTTATTTGATAGTGAGTATGTTGTTCATCAGGGTACACAAACTCTGGGTGGAGGGCCGCCTGTAAAAAAGGTCATTTCTAGTTGCTTCACATTCTTCTTTTCGCTCTTGCACTCCTTCCTCACATTTGTTACTTTTTTTTGTGCATTTACTGTTTATTGTTTTGTGCTTTGCTTGCTAGAATTAAAATTGTGTCAAAAGTGATAATGTAGAAACTTTTAAGCTTAAAGCAATTGTAAAACCCTTCCCTAGCTGGGTATTTCCTAAGTATCCCTTGGCCATTGAGAACCTAGAAAACGCATGCCTAGGAAAGAAGTTTATTTTAAAATCCTATTTAAAGAATAAACCTGTAGTTTACAAATATATTTTTTTTAATTTAATTTCTAAACTATAATAAGTTCATTGTACAAGTTAAAAAATATAGTTTCCTTTCTTGGAGTAAATTATGAAATCTATAGTAATACTTACTAGAACATACACACTTTTACAAAAGTTACTAGCAATTTGATTTCCTTTATTAATACAACATATTTACTCCATTATAGAACATGGACATATTTACTGCATTATGAAATATGAACATAATTACTACACTAAATATCAACAAAACCATTCAATAGTCATCATTAAAACATCTCTTCTTGCTCATAGCGTCCCTCGGAATCCTCTCCCAACTTCATGCCTTAATTCTTACCTGCAAAACATTTTAAAATATTTCGAGGGGTGAGCGCTAATCGCTCAGTAAGGAATATGGCCATTTATAAACTATTAAGGTTCATTATACAAGTATATTACTTAGGACCTTACCTACCTACAAAACATGACCTTCATTCTTTGACATAACAAGTTCATAAAACATATCATACACTTTGGACTTTTCTCATAAACATAACCATACATAATATAACATAGAACATATATGACTTATGAAATATTTATGTACATGGCATGCTTATTTCTTTTGTCTTTATACTTGATGGTTTCATTAGTCTTTGTTATACGATCGGATTCATTTGAACCATTACCTTGTTCTTGGTCGTCACCTCAAAGGACTCATGGTTTCCATAAGAATTCAATTCCTCTGATCTTGGTTTATACCTCAAGAGACTCATGGAATTCATTCTTTAACATTTAATAAATTTTTCATAAGACAACTAAATAAGCTATATGCATTACCATTATGAATGCAAACATATGGACTAACATCTCCCATGCTCAATCATACTATATTCTCCTACTAAACTTCTAACTTAATTCATTAAATTTCTCATACAAGACAAGGAAATTCAGTAGTAAGATTATTCAGGGGTTTGTTAGAATTAGAAACAAATGGGAATTTCCATTAAGAAGGTGGATGTCATATAGTTCGTCACTTTTCAAGAATTTTTTCCCTTATCTTCCAATTCGAATTGATTTTTGGATAAAACATAAAAGTTTTAGGTCTATAATCTAAAATTTTTAACACTTCAAGAATCAACTCAATCGGACTTCTATAACTTCAGTTATGACCTATTCAGTGAAGCATGTACAATATAAGTCTTAAAAAGCCAAATCCGAATTCTATTCATTTTAACCATGTCACCTTCATTTGTACATTCATATCATTTACCATATCATTCTAAGTATAAAAGGCCATAAAAACCTCCCTTTTTACAGAACCAAAAAGTGCCAAAACATCGTCCAACTACAGATCTCTTAATTGGCATAATCATCCTCCATATGCACACATACACCAATCAACACACCCATTTAAACAATCCATAACTAAAACATAGCATCACACTCATATTAACATAAATAAATGTAAGTTTCATAAACCCTAGGTATTATCAATTGTAGTCATAAGGGAGATTTTTTCCTTACCTTAGTATTCAAAGCACAAAGACACTCCTCCTTAGCTCCAAAGTTTCACCCTTTCTACCTTATACACATATAACCACTTATGAATTTCTATAACCACTTATGAATTTCTCTTTTAACTAAAAGATCAGAACAACTAGGGTTTTGAAACTCACCTTAAACCCTAAAATTGAAGTTCTTTAAGTGTGGATGGTGATCTCCTTTGAGAATCAACTTGAAATCCTATGAAAATTTGAGAATAAAATGCTTGGATTAGTGGCTTTTATGGTGGATTTGAGAGATGAAGAAGAAGATGATATATTTGGGGTGTACAAGGCCGACTACTCTCTCTTAAAGCCTTGTAAATATTTATTCCATTGGTACTCTATTATGATTGGTCAATAAAAGTTAGATGTAAGGGTCATTTGGCATAAATTTTTCATATAAGGGCATTTTGGTCATTTTGACCATAACATAATGATCAACACTCATTTAATGCCATTTGACTTCTTTAAAACACTTAACAATTAAGCAATCCCATTAGGTAAATGACTAATTTACCCTTGGTGCACTTTTATGGATACTTAATTCATATGGATTTGTATGAAAAGACCATTATACCCTTGGTTACCGTTTACGCCATTTAACCATGTCAATCAACTTTATGACCATTCTACCCTCATTTCTCTTCAATGACATCACCCCTTACACTTTATAATGGCCACTTCTCGAAATACATGTAAATTGACCAATTTACCCTTCCATTCAAAAAAAGAAAATTACTTGAAAAGGTAAATTTCATACCTTAGGGCATCGGAATAATAACGTTGGGTTTACAACAATCGTCTCAATGGCTAGTCAAATTTGGTTTATCTCAACTATAGTTTGCAAAATGCAGGCTACATTTTGCACTGCAGTTTGCAAATTGTAGCTTGCAAAAATGCAGACTACAGTTATCATTGTCATCATATTCATTTTATTCTCTCTATCTTATGTATTTCCTTTTGGGAGCAGGGGAATGGGAACTGTTGGTTGCAAGGTTGAGAAAATTATGATCGCAAAAGAAAATCAATGGTAGTTGATTTAAGGTTTTTGGAGTGACTATTTTAGTGACATTGGGAGCTTGACATAGATGTTAACAAGCATTTTATGTGTACTATCCTGAAGATGCACTTATGACCTTAAAGATTTTGAGTATAAGAATATTGATGGTCGAGGGTGGGGTCGTAGCAATGATGATGGTTCAAGTAATTTTTTGATTGGTTAATTAAGCATATATGATGTTTGCTTTGCTTTAGAGTTGAGGAGTATTTTCTATTTTTAGTTTTTTCTTCTGTTGTTCTCCTCTTGTATACTCCTTTTGGCCTTTTTAAATGTTATGTTATTTACTTATTCGAGAGACTTATTGCATCTTTGGCGGAAAGAATACTGAAATATTTGAAATTGAGCCTTCTCAGCATTTTTTGAGAGTTCAGATTTCAGAGGAAGGGTTTTCTTTGCTGTAAGTTTTCAAATTACTTATCAAACTTATATATTTTAAATGATGAAAAATGGCCTACGGTAACATGCAAAAAGTGTTACCGTAGGTAATTCGTAGCATTTATAAGGATGCTATGACAGCCCATGTTACTAAAAAGTAGACATTCGTAACACTTTTTGCATGTTACTAATCATTTCAGTAACTGTCATAAAATGCTGTTGTTAAGCATATTGTAGCACTTATTCGTAGTTACGAATGATTTGTGGTAACACTGCATAAATGCTATAAATAAGTTTTATGTAACATTCTTAACCTGTTACAGTTTAGTTTTCTATAACATTCTCAAAATGCAATAAATAAGTTTTTTGTAACATTCTTAACCTATTACAGTTTAGTTTTCTATAACATTCTCAAAATATAGTTTGCATGTGCATATTTGAATATGAATTTATTGTATTTGTCAAATTGTAATAGTATTTCCATTTGTGCAGATCAAGATTTGTCCCATATCAAGAGGAATTAAAGATTATTGCAACAAGAAGGATTGGAGTTAATAAGCTACAACCATTAAGTATTCGGAGAGTAAGCATTATTTTGTTGTTCAATGGAATTTGCATATTATGTTGGTTACATTCAACTCATGTTTTGTTGTTTTCATAATATTCTGCCATTTTTACCTATAATTATTCATGTATTGTTTGGCTTTTAATAATTGTGTAGATTAAGTAATGATAATGATGAATAAGGATTGGGTGCATCTAAATGGGTAAGAAAAAGATTAAAAGACACAATTCCATATGTGTATGAAGTAATGATGATTTTCCTTAACAAGGTTTTAGATGTTTTAGGTTTTTTTCCTTTTTTTTTTTTTTATTTTTTTTTTTTTTTTGATAGAGCTACGGATGCATACATTCAAGGTGCACGGGACTTTGTCAAGATGGCTGAAAAAAATGCAGGCTATGAAGCACAGATTTTATGCCCTTGTAAAGATTGTCGCAATTTGACTCATCATGGTATAGACGTTGTTTATGAGCATCTGATTATACGAGGAATGGATCCTACATATACAATTTGGTTCCATCATGGTGAAATAGAAGATATTACAGGAACTGTTGCTCAAGTAAATAGTTCAGATTCTTTTAACTTAATTACTAGTGCATATATGGGAGCCAATCATTATGCATCAACATCAGAAGAGAGAAAAGACAATGATTTCACGCAATCATTGGAAGATGCTAAAACTCCTTTATATCCTGGTTGTGCCAAGTATACAAAAATGTCTGCCATTGTAGCTTTATATAAACACAAAGTTATGAATGGTTGGACTGACAATAGTTTTGATGGCCTTTTAGAGATGCTTGAAGACATGTTACCAGAGCATAATGTGATTCTCAAATCAGTCTATTCTGTGAGAAAAATTATTAAGGAGTTTGATTTGGGGTATGACAAAATTCATGCTTGTGCAAATGATTGTTGCTTGTTTAGGAAAGAAATAAAAAACTTGCAAAGATGTCCAAAGTGTGGCTCTTTGAGATGGAAGGTAGATGAAAGAACGAAGAAAATTAGGAAGGGTGTCCCGGCTAAAGTTTTGAGATACTTTCCTATAATACCAAGGTTTAAAAGGATGTTCAAGTCACCCAAAATGGCGGAAGAATTACAGTGGCATTTCAAACACAAAAGTGAAGATGGCAAGATGTGTCACCCAGTGGATTCTGTAACATGGGACTTGATTAATTATAAATGGCATGCTTTTGCAGAAGATCCTAGAAATCTAGGGCTGCTGATGGCTTTAATCCTTTGAGCGGTGACAAGACAAATGCTCATTGGTTAAAGTTTAGTAGGAAATTCTGTTATATGGGTCATAGGAGATTTTTATCACCTACTCATCCATTTAGAAAAAAAAGGCTTGGTTTGATGGAAAGGAAGAAAAGGGAAGAAGCCCTATGATCATGAATGGTGCAAAAATTTTGTCTGCTCTTAAGGATTTTGAGAATGATTGGGGAAAGAGTTCTAAGAAGAAAAGGAAGTGAAATTGCGAAGCTACTCCATTATGGAAAAAAATATCTATCTTTTTCGAGTTGCCATATTGGAAGGTACATCTTATTGGTTTCGTAGAATTTTATTTATGTTCTTATCCACAATTTTTATATGATTTTTGTATTGCTTATAACTTTTTGCAAATTTTATTTTTAGGAGTTGCCATTATGCCATAATTTGGATGTTATGCACATTGAAAAAAACATTTGTGAGAGTATATTGGCACATTATTGGACATCAGTGGAAAAACAAAAGACAGAATCAATGCTCGAAAAGACTTAGAAGATATGGGAATTCGTCATGAGTTGCATCCAAAAGATCATGGGCATAGAACATACCTGCCACCGGCTCCACATATGTTATCAAAGACGAAGAAAGAAAAATTTTGTAAGAGATTATTTAATCTAAAGTTACCTGACGGGTATAGCTCAAACATTGGGAATTGTGTATCAATTGAAGAATGCAAGATAACAGGTCCTAAATCGCATGATTGTCATGTTCTAATACAACAATTATTGGTGGTAGCATTAAGAGGGTTGTTACCCAAGGGACCAAGAATGGCAATTATGCAATTATGTGTATTTTTTAATAAACTATGCCAACGAGTTATTGATAGAGAAGTTGGGGTTGCACTAGACGATGAAGTTGTTGAAACCATATGTATGTTTGAGCAATTCTTTCCCCCGTCATTCTTTGATATCATGATCCACTTTTAAATTCATTTAGGAAGAGAAGCGCGACTAGGCGGACCCATTCAGTATCGATGGATGTATCCGTTTGAGAGGTGATCAATCATTAAACCCATCTCTGTTTGAATTCGTCTATTATTTAAAGACATTAATTTAATGTGATATATTTTTATTTAGGTACATGAAGATTCTCAAACGATATGTTGAAAATCGACACGACCTGAAGGTTGTATTGCAGAATGTTATCTTGTTAATGAAACTGTTACTTTCTGTAGCGGGTATTTTAATCATGATTTTGGAGGAAATGATCAAAATGCTCGTAATCAAGATTTCTTTTCTGACGTAATTCTATAAGGTCATCCAATCTTGGGAGGAAAGTCAATGTCATTAAGTGATGAAGTGTTAGAGCGAGCACATCGTTATGTGTTATTTAACACAACAGTGACTGAACCATTTCTACAGTAAGTATTCATCTCTAGATTTCCAATTTAGATAACTATTTACATTGTATATGACTTTTGCACTACTTGGTTTCATGTTAGGATGCATTTGGAAGAGTTAAAGCAATCCAACAAGAATCTTGAGAGAAATCACAACTTACTCCAAAAGACCCATGCAAATAATTTTGCAACACGGTTGAAAGAAAAGGTATTATACTTTGAATGATTGCTAAGTACTTTGTAAGTCATCTCATAAATAATATTAACACCTCTTTAAAATTGTTCATATAGGTTTCGTTCCTAACCTCCATATGTGAGGATGGAGAAACACTAAAGTGGCTTGCAAATGGTCCAAGGAATCATGCCATGAGTTATAATGGTTATGTTATAAATGGACAAAGGTTTCACACAAAGGATGTTGACAAATCAACACAAAATAGTGGTGTTTCAATTGAGGCAACAACAATATGTCGAGCAAGTGCAAAAGATACTTCACAAGTTGTTGATGTAGTTGGATACTATGGGGTGATAAAAGAAATTATCTTATTGGATTACTATCAATTTTAGCTTCCAATATTCAAGTGTCATTGGGCGAATGCTGGACATGGAGTTAAGTTTGAAGATGGTTTTACACTTGTCAATTTGCACCAAAGTCAGAATCAATATGTAACGAACCCATTTATCCTAGCATCTCAAGCGAAACAAGTGTTTAACTCTAGAGAAATCGATTCACCTAATTGGTACGTTGTGTTGAAGGCACCACCGAGAGGTTACTATGAGTTGGAAATGTATAATGAGGATGAGGATTTGATTAGTAGACCGGAATATGTTACAACACACAATATGAACATTTATGATGATAGTGAGGAAGTTAGTTACATGAGAGAGGATTGTGAAGGTGTATTGGTGTGATTTATGTACTTTTGTAAATTTAAGTTAAATGGAACTACAATTCTTTTATGTCCACTGTTTATTACTTTTTATTTTGTGGATTGAAGCTAGTTATCTATTCATTTACATATTGTATATCGTGTAATTGTAGTTGCGCCTTGTTTATATGTAATGGGGCTTTTTGCATTTATTAATTTCTTAATAATTAATTGTAATTTAAATGTTATTTTACATTCTTAATAAGTAACTTTCTTTGATTTCAGGTATTGAGGCAAAGATAAGTACTTATGGATTCCATTACTGTTCCTAAGAAAAAAAGAGGTCCAACTAAAATGAAGACCATTGCTTTGAATGGTGATAATCGGATTGAAATCAAGTTCAATGACAAAGGTCAGCCTATTGATGAAGAATCTATTAAGCTATCTTCATTCTTGGGACCTCTTAGGGGAGAAATTGTACCTTTTACAATTCCTGATTGGAGAAAGCTTCCTTCTGACATGAGAGAGAAATTATGGAAATGTGTTCAGGTTATGTATGAATCTCCATGTTTATATATATATATATATATTTGGTGCTTGTTTTAACAATTTACTTGTATCTCTCAGGCAAGATATAAGTTGGATCAGGAATGGCAGAAACACTATGTGTTGAAGGAGATGGGTGCTCTTTGGAGAACTTCAAAGTCTAGGCTGGTGAGTAACATTAAGATGGCTAAAAATGAAAAGGAAAGAATGGCCCTAAAACCTGATAACATCAAGAGTATTAGTGAATGGAAAAAGTTTGTGGAAGAAACATTAGGGCCAAGGTTTAAGGTAATTATAACATTGCACACACATGGTCATTATATTATATATGGATATGCTTATTGTTGATGTAGTTGCATATGGTCATTTTAGGGTAAAGGTGAAGAAATGAAAAATAGGAGGAAAAAACAAACTTCCTACACAGGTGGTCGAAGGGGTTATGCTCGCATGACTAAAGATATAGTAATGTCTCATTCTTTGTTATGTGATTGTAGTTTAAAATTGAAAAATAATATAAACATTTATGATTATTTTCATTTTTTGATAGAAAAAGAAAACTGGGAAGCAGGTCGTGTCCAGAGTTGAGGTATGGATTGAAGCTCATAAGAAAAAGAATGGTAAGCCAATCAACACCAAGACTGCCGAAGCAATTGTAAGCACTTTGTTATCTATATGGTATTATATAAGTAGAAAAATCTTGATGCTGTGTTAGCTGCATTTATAGGAAAAGTTACAACAAATGGGTAATGATTCAAGTTTGCCAACTCCTACAAACTTGAGAGAAGATGCTATAACAAAGGTATTAGGTCCTAATAAAGGTGGACATGTGAAGGGACTTGTAAAGGGTGTAACTCTTACACAATTGTCCATAATAGCTCAAAGGGACAGTCTTATAGCTCAAATGGCACAGCAGCAAGTGGAGATGAAAATGGAAATGAACCATATGAAGGACTTGCTCAACCTAGCTTTGAATCAACATCAGGCTAGTATCACTAAAACCTTTTCTTTAATTTCATAATTATACTTTGTATTTTTTCTCATATTCTCACATGAACTTTACAGGGTCAAAGACAAACAGTTGAAGAATCTGAAGATGTATCGGTTAGATTATTTTTATATCAAGATGTTTATGTGTCAATAAATGTATATGTTTTCCCTTAGTCATTTCATTTGAGAATGGAAATTGTTTTATTGTATCCATTTGGTGTTGCAGATTGTGAAAACAATCCCTTACAAAACTAAATGCAAGTTGCTTGATTGGAGTGGGTCTACTGAAGTAGTAGCTAAAGGACATTTCTCATCAGATGATCCAAAAGCACTTGTTCATCATATTCCTATTGGACCTAATGCTATGAGAGTTTGGATTGATATAGCCAAGGTCCCTAATGCATTTTTGTGGAGGTTTGGATCCGAAATGGTTTTTGTTGAAGATGTTGTTCGGAGTACAGTTGCTTGGCCTTCTGACAAAGTTGTCCTACCTTTTCAAAAACAATTTTAGGTAACTTCTTTTCCATTTTAGGTACCTAATACGTTTTTGTTTTGAGTCTAGTAACCTGTGAAGTTGGTTTATGTTGCAAGTGAGACTTCTTTTCTCTTTTTCTTCATTTACTGGGAGAAAATAATTCAAGTTCCCTCTTATTAATGTTTGACTAATCATATGATCAAATACTTATTGTTTCACTTCCGAGAATATGTTGTTTTGTGTTTTTTTTCTTTTACTCTGCATTATAGTATTGCAATATCATTACTTTGCCCATGTAAAATTGTGTATTTTGTTTATAAGTTGTATAGTTCAAATACGATTTGGGCTGCATTATTTCCTATTGAGGTTGAGGTATAACTTAAAAACTTATTGTTGCTCTTTTAAATTATTGGATGCAGGAAATTCTGGGCAAGGTTATACTCTTCATGTCATTAGTGTAGCTGCCGGTGAGGTATGCATTATCTTAGTATCTAAATTTTCTCATGTTGAGGTATATATGTATTCAATGTTTTAATTGTATGAACACACAGTTTATGTATAGAGTTTGATCTATCCTCAGAAGTTTTTAATTTTTATTTAAATTATGTAGCATGACATGAAATATATCTAAGTAGGTCACTCTACTGTCTTTGTAAAACTTTAAAGGTTTTGCACTATAACATAATAATGTGTTCTTTGTTATTTAATTGAGTGAAGAAAGATTCTTGATGGTATGCAAACTGCAATATGCAATATGCAATCTGCAGTTTGCAAAATTGCAAACTGTAGTTTGCAAACTACATTCTGCAATTTTGCAGTCGGCATTTTTGTAAACTACAATCTGCATTTTGCAAACTGCAGTCTGCAATTTTACAGGCTGCAATCTGCAATTTTACAAACTGTAGTATGCAAAATTATAGACCGCAATTTGCAAACTGTAAAATTGCAGTTGGCATTTTTGCACTAGTAATTGTGAAGTTGAATATTTAAACATGTTCTTTTAAACTTGCATGGTGCCATTTTTTAGAACTAGTGATTGTGAAGTTAAAGATTTAAACATGTTCTTTTCCTCTTTCTTTTGCATTAAATATTTGGGGTGTTTTTGTCTTAATCTTTTCTTGAATTTACAATATATATGTGTTATCATTTTTTAGAATATACATGGGAATTAAAGATTTTTTTGTATTAATGGTTTTGTAGGTTGTGAAAATGCAAGAGTACTTTTTTGGTAAAGCACAATTTGGAATGGAAAATGGTATGCATGATGGTTTTTGTTGTTAGAATTTTTTGAATGATTGGAAGGTATTAACTATTGCTCACAGTTAATTTTCCAATCATCTAGGTATTATAATGTAAAAATGATAGGTGCATATTTGTTAGGCATATATAAAACTTTTTGTATACGAAGGTTTATATGTTACAAAATGTGATATGATATATGAAGCATATTAGATTTTATGGATGTAAAGGATGTTGGGTGCCTATTTATTAGACTTGATCGCAAAGTTTTTGTAAATGAAGGTTCACCATCAATGAAATGTTCTTTGGAAAATTAGTGTATCATTGTTTATAATTTGTATTATTTAAATAACAACTATAACAGTTTTATATATGCTATAACAGACACATTGATAACACTTTCAAAATGTTTTGGAAAATAATTTTGTAACATTTACTAAATGCAATGAATGATACTTTGGTAGCACTTTTAACATGTTATTAAAAACTCTTATGTAGCATTTTAACAATGTTACAAAAAAACTAAACTGTAACAGGTTAAGAATGCTACAAAAAACTTATTTATAACATTTTGAGATGTTACAAAAAACTAAATTGTAACAGGTTAAGAAAGTTACATAAAACTTATTTATAGCATTTTGAGAATGTTACAGAAAACTAAACTGTAACATGTTAAGAAAGTTACAGAAAACTTATTTATAGCATTTTGAGAATGTTATAGAAAACTAAACTGTAACAGGTTAAAAATGTTACGGAAAACTTATTTATAGCATTTTGAGAATATTACAGAAAACTAAACTGTAACAGGTTAAGAATGTTACAGAAAACTTATTTATAGCATTTTCATAATGTTACAGAAAATTAAACTATAACAGGTTAAGAATGTTACAGAAAACTTATTTATAGCATTTATGCAGTGTTACCAAAAATCATTCGTAACTACGAATATGTGCTACAATATACTTAACAACAACATTTTATGATAGTTACTGAAATGATTAGTAACATGCAAAAAGTGTTACCAATGTCTGCTTTTTAGTAACATGGGTTATCGTAGCATCCTTATAAATGCTACGAATTACCTATGGTAACACTTTTTGCATGTTACCGTAGACCATTTTTGTTGTAGTGTTTCCTCTATTCTTTAGCTTCAATGAGGTGAACAAGCTCGTCTCTCGTCATATGTCTTGAGCATCCGCTATCAAGGAACCATTTGTTTGCTCCAAATTTCATTACTTCAAGACATACCTACACAATAAAAATATTCATGTACTTTTTGGTACCCAAATGGTCTTGGGTCCATCGGAGTTAATTTCAACCATTCCCTTAGGAATCCAAACCCTTTTTACCATAAAAGGCTCGCCTTTCTTAATAGGACGTGTGATATGACCAACATACTTGTAAGATGCTTTTGGTTTAATACATGGTTCATATGTTTTTTTTAAAGGTTTCTCATTTGAAAACATGGTATAGCCTTAACCTTATTTGTTGAAAGCACATCTTTGTGAAGCAAGCATTTCATCAAGTCTTTTATTTCCCAAAGTGAATTTGCTTAAGATTTCTTTTGTGTTGTCAAGCTCATTTCTCAAATCAATGTTTTCTTTTTGCAAAACATCACAAACAATTCTATAATCATCAAATTCTCTTTGTAAAACAATTTTGTCACATGACACAGTCAATCTCATTTTTAAGATCTTCAACATTATCCAAGAGTTGTTCATATTCAACTTTCATCATGCATGCTTGATTTTCAACTTTCTATTTTTCAAAGACAATTTTTCAAATTCTTCCATTAATGATTCAAATGCACTTTGCAATTCATCAAAAGAGTAATGTTTGGGTTCATTTACCTTGGATTCAGAGTCTCCCTCTAAATCATCTTCCTTGGCCATGAAGCAAAGGTTGGCTTGCTCTTCATTTGACTCATCTTCATCACTTGAGTCATCACTTCCACTCCAAGTGGTGGCAAGAACCTTTTTTTTTTTTTTTTTTTTTTGTAGAATTTGTCCTTCTCATCCTTCTTTTTCCATTTGGTTTGAGGACAATCTTGATAGATGTGGCTGAGCTTTTTACATCCATGGAAAATTATCTCTGATTTGCCTTTATCATCTTCATTTCTTGGTTTGAACCGTTGGAATTGTCTTCCTTTGAATCTTTTGTTCCTTCCAAGAAACTTTGTGAACCTCTTTGCTAAGAAGTTGATTTCATCTTCTTTCATAGGAGAATCATCATCTTCTTCTTCTTCTTCTTCATTCACAGTCTTGAGGGCAATCTCCCTCTTTGGTTTGATCTCTTCATCTTCCTCTTTCTCTTCATCTCAAATGTCAATAAGCTACCAATGAGCTCATCCGTTTTCATCTTCGTGTGATCTTTGGATTCTTCAATCGTGGTTACTTTCATTGTCCAACTTTTCGGCAATAAGGGAAGAATCATCTTTACAAGTTCAAGAGTCGCAAACCTCTTTCCAAGACCTTTGAGATCATTTATCAAGTTGGAGAATCTCTTGTAAATGTTGGTGATGCTTTCTCCAATTTTCATCTCAAACAACTTATAATCTCAGAATAGCATCACAATCTTTGATTCCTTTACTTGACTTGTTCCTTCATGAGTGGTTTGAAGAGTTTTCCAAACATCTTTAGCCCTTTCACATGTCGGAACTCTTCCAAACTCTATAGAATCAAGAGAGCAAAACAAGATGTTAAGTGCTTTGTCATTTAAGGTCAATTTCTTTTCATCTTCAGCAGTATAATGTTTTTCTTCTTTAGGAAGACTTGTTTAGGGGTTCATGGGAATGAAGTTCCCTTGCTCTACAATTTTCAACAGGTTATAGTCTATAGATCTAAGGTGGAGTCTCATTCTAAGTCTCCATTGTGTGTAGTTTGTACCACAAAACAATGGGGGTCTAGTAGTGCAATGACCCTTACCAAACAATGGTGTAGATGAACTAGCCATGTAGATTGGTTAACTCTTGCAACCATTAGGTTTTCGACACAAGCGCGTAAGCTTTGATACCAATTGTTAAACCCTAAATATGGCTAATATTCTTAGGAGGGAAGGGGGGTGTTAAATAGAAATCAATAAATGCAATAAAAACTATCTTATACAACAATAGAAAATGATAAGTTAAACAAATATAAGTTCAATAAATAAACTCAACAACCAAAGAATGACAAAGTTGAAGTTAATGCAAGTGAGCAACGATAAAGCAATCAACTTATGAGCAATAAATATGTATGATGAATGTATGAGCAAGAGTAATAAATATGTTGAGAGAGAGAGAGAGAGAGAGAGAAGTGCTCAAAAATTTATAATGGTTTGGAGCTATATCCACAAGCCTCCTACATCCACTTCTTCAAGGCAACCTCTTTGAAGTTCCACTAGAATCAGATTGTGCCAATACAATAGTTTTCACAAGGATTTTTGCCTTACACACTTAGATTTACAAGATTGCACCTAGTTTTATAGGATTTCGCCTCTAAGGTTATAATCACAATGCTTGTGAATGATTGCCTCTTCTCTATAGGCTTATACTCACAATAAGAACAAATATTCTCTCAAAGATTTACAAGATGAGTACAAGTGAGAGTAAGTGATTTGGATTTTGAGCTCAAGGGATTATATAAGAATGTTCTCTGATTTGATATGACTCTTCTCTTCACTTTTACATAAAAACCTTGAATTTTTATATCCCTTAAAAGAATTAGTCGTTGCTTCATTTAATGCAATTCTAATAAAGCCTACAGACATAGAGGAATGGTCATTTCATAATCGCAAACAGTTGTTCTCGACACAGTGGATATATTTCTTAGATCTAGGGTTTCTGGAATGGACGTTCCACCACACTGTATGGTCGTACGAAGACACCGCATGATCATTTTACCATGCAGAATAGCTTTACCCAAATTGCTCTTCCAAATGCACAAGATCTTCCAGAAGCTGAAAGTAAGTGAACAGATTCACGCAGCGGAAAAGAACAATGAAAATCTTAATAATTAAAATTTAATTTGTCATTACTCTAAAAACCAAAGATCCGAGCAATGATTATAACGTTTTGCATGTTAAAACGTAACTATGTAAACTAACAAATCTGTGTAAATCACTATAAATACATACAAGGATTCAGAATACATTACCAATGTTTGGAGGCTCCTTTAATATCTCTGATTTGATCTCGTTCCCAATTCAAAGTAGAATCACACTCACGTTGACCACACAAAGATAATCCGTAGAACCATCAAGGGATTTGCTAGATCCACTTGATGGCTTCAAGAATCCAAGAAGAGAAAAAGATTTTCTCTCCACCAAGTCAAAAACGTGAGAGAGAGGAAGATAGGTGGCTAGGTTTTTTTTTAATGAATGAATGTTATATGTTTTTAATTTTAAGTTGCACTTATATAGTGCAACAATTAAAAACCCTATTCCATTTAGGAATAGCCATGGGCTCCAACCCTAATCCACCCTTAATATATAAAAATATATTAACATTTAATTAACAATAATAATCCATTTAAATATATGCGCACATATATTTACATATAATCTCATTGATTTTAATTTTAATATTAAAATTAAATACAGGCAACAACCTCAACAAATTTAATTGCACTATGAGATTACTAAAATACCCTTTCATCCTAAAAGACAAAAATACCCCTTTCAAAAAAAAAAACGATTCTTAAATTATCTTCTAAGTGTGTGACCCGTAGGCACCTTATCATATCGACAATTAGTAATATCGTGATTAATACCAATTAATCTTCTCACTACACACAGACCAAGATTGGCCTCTAGCAAGGCATCATGGCCACCGGATAGATTCGGATTAAGCAAAATCGCTACTTGTCAATGATATCGTTGTCGTGCAATCAAATCCTTTTATCATCTGTTATCTCATCAAGGCTAAGGTACAGAAATAGTGTCAACCTCAGTTATCCTCGATGTCTTTGTATTCAGTTACTAGACCAATGACGATAATAATAAATTGGATTGAGCAACAACTCAATCCCACTATGGCCACAGCTTTAGTGTCATTGCCATTCACTGAATTGCGCAGTGAGATAACTTCTCTCATACCCAGGAGTCGTGAATCCTTTGTTGATCCACCATAGTCTTGATACACTCCTCAATGCAGCCAATCACTGCTGTATTGATAGCTTTGGATAGAACTACATTAGGCTAGTGTCAAACTACACCAATAGGTGCACAAGACGCTCTGGTGATCTCAAGTCTAAGGATCACATGCACCACCATTCTTTAGAGGATTTATTCCATAGACACTGGCTATATGGAATCCTCAGGTGGGCTAGTCTAGTGAACTTGCCTACAACAAACACCCATGTGTCACACCAAGTTTTCGGCAAACAACCTTGACAAGGGAGACCAGTCACTGCCTTTCGACAGGGTTGTTCAACACTATGATAGTCTTACCGTATTATCTATGCCTTTGGTCAGAATAATACTGGGATTACGGACATTTCTAGAATGGCCACCATATGTGATCATAGGGTTCTCACTATCAAGATTTGAAACACTTGATACCCTCGTCACGGTTCTACCATCCTAAAGACATATATCAATACATACAACTATGATTTACATGATATAGAAGAAAATTGCCTTTTATTGATTAATAAACATTATTACAAAGAGTCAATTCCACAATAATTGATTGGTTCAAAGGCATCTACTCCAACTGAAGCAACCACAACTTCTTGGAAATCTGATTTGTAAAACTCTTCAGATAGGAGTGGTCGTTCCACCATCTAGAACGGTCGTGCATCTTTTGATACATGATTTTTTACTTGATTTGACTTTGTAAAATAGTCAAGAGCGCCAAGGATTTTGAATTTGAAAATATTGACTTTTGACTTGAATGAAACAGTCGTGCAAGTGCCACACATTTTGGCAGGGTGATGAACAACCAAGAGGAAAGAGGTCGTGCAATGGAGCATGTTCATCTTGGTAGTTTTCTTCTATCGAACGAGCGTGCTGCTTAACCATGGTCATACCACCTGGCAAGTCTGTTTTGGTTTGGTCATGACTTGTGTCAAACCTTAGCATGTTTTGGCTAGCAATCAATCAACTTTTTGGATAGTTTTGGCTCATCAAAACACAAGAGAGGTCAACAACTTGCTTGCAGGTGCTTCATCGGCGTGACCCTTCTAGTTGTTCACCTATTTTTGAGATGGAAATAGCCTCCCTTTTGGATTCTCGTCTATCAACGACTAGGAATTGATGATTATGGGGAGATTTACATGCATAATCCCTTCCAATTTAGATCTGAGTCAGGCGTTCACCTATGTGCAAATTAGAGTGATCCATGTGCCTAGGTAATTATTAAGTCAGAATAATCATGTCTTGAATTGACGAACTCATTGTTTAAGCCACTTGCCATGAGGGCGACACATGGGACAATCCTGACTGCTGGGATTCGACTTGGTCACATGACAGGTGGCATGAATCTAACGGCCTAGAAAATCAAGCACAACAAAATAAAAATTCATCAACAAAATTCAGTTTGGTTCACAATCAAACTGCAAACAAACAACTATAATGACAAGTTTAGTTCCAACAAAGACAAAAGATGTTCCAACTTTCAAACACATCAATGAAGACAAAACAACTAAAATTCTAGATACCCAAGTTTCAAAAGTAAACTAAAACATGACAGGTCACAAAAACAACTTAATATTTCAAGATTTCTAGTGCAAATAAATCATCCTTAAGCACTGAAACTATAGTCACTCTGTTTTAGTATCAATCTCATCCATTGATGGTATCGATCCTTTAAGATCGTCATCTATCATTTCTTCTCTACTGAAAATCTCACATTAAGGAGTCAAACCTTATTACAAAAGCCATAAAAAATAAATGTTTATGATTGTTGAAATGTAAAATAGGAAATAGAATTATTCTCTTTGTAATATAGGAAATAGAATTATTCTCATTGTAATATAGGAAATAGAATTATAATAGGAATAGGAAATAGAATTATAATAGGAATGTAACAATTTACTTCCTAGATTAGTTTTTTGTTTTTGCTATAAATTCATTGTACATCTCATTATGAAATACAAGAAAAATATTTCTCCACATGGTATCAGAGCTTGGTATCTGAAATTTCAAAAAATTTCTCTCTTTCTCGGATTTTTTTTCAGCAACTGTTCTCCGGCGACTATTCTCCGGCAACGATCGAATCTAGTCCAATCACACCGGACTGATCGCCTTCTCCTTGTCGTCCTAACTCGAGTGGTTTCGTCGTCGGCCGCCGCTGCACGCGCCCTCACGAGCCGATCGTTTTTCCAGCTCCTCCGTCTCCGCTTCGATTTTTCCGGCAAGCGTAAGTTTCTGTGTTTCCGTCAGTTTCAAGACTTCATGGATTCTTCAAAAACAGCCTCTCCTTCGAATCCAAGTGGTTTTTCTTTTGTATCTCTCCCTCCCATCACCACTGAGCGATTAATTGGGACTGCTAATTATTCATCATGGGTTGCCTCTGTCGAATTATGGTGTATGGGTCAAGGTTTGGAGGATCACTTAACCACCAAAGCTGCCGATATTACGTCAGATAAGTCTTCCTGGACTAAAATTGATGCTATGTTGTGTAGTATGTTATGGCAAACTATTGATCCCCCCCTTCACCTTATTTATAAATCTTACCGCTCTTGTGTTGATATTTGGAGTCAGGCTAAACTTCTCTATACAAATGACATTCAACGTTTATATTCTGTTGTGTCCAACCTAGTTCATCTCAAACAACAGGATATGAATATGTCGAATTTCCTTGGTAAGATGGCTTCCCTTAAGACAATTCAATCATTGTTACCGATTAGTAAATTGCAGGCGAAGATTTGGCTCAACGGGACAAGTTCTTTATGGTCCTGACACTTGCAGCTCTCGGTCCATATCTTACACCTGTTTGAGATCAAATTCTTTCTGGATCCACCGTGCCTTCCCTTGACGAAGTGTTTGCCAGATTACTTTGGGTTTCCTCCCATACTACTGTACCTTCCCCATGTGACTCTTCAGTCCTTGTTTCTCAGTCCCAAACTTTTCGAGAACAGGGCGATCGAAGTGGCAGAGGAAATCGGCCCAAGTGTAGTTACTGTCATCAGTGGGGGCATACCAGAGAGAAATGTTTTAAGTTACATGGTCGACCTACCCGAGCTGCTAATATTGCTCAGGCTGATCACTCTGATCCTCATTCTAAGTCCTCTACAGTACTAGCTCAGCCCTCCTTAACTCTTACAGGTACTGATTATGATGAATACTTACAGTATCAAGCCAGTAAGCTTCTTCATCCATTGCCTCCGTCGCTCAAACGAGTAATTCAGTTGCTTGCCTTTCTCAGTCTTCCTCTTTAGGACCTTGGGTCCTAGATTCAGGTGCCTCGGATCATATTTCTGGTAACCCTCATTTACTTACTCAAATTACAAATACTGTATCTTTACCTCCTGTTACTTTAGCCAATGGGTCTAAAGCCGATGTTCAAGCTATTGGATGTGCAAAACCCCTCCCCTCCTTAGCATTAGACTATGTGCTTTATATTCCCAAATGTCCATTTAATCTCGTGTCTGTTAGTAAACTTACCCGCTCCTTAAATTGCTCTATTCGTTTTGATACTGACTCTGTTGTTATACAGGATCGCGACACGGGACAGATGATTGGACACAAAACGTGAGTCACAGGGTCTCTATCATCTCCATATCCCATCTACAGCATGCATTGTCTCCAAGTCTCCGGATCTCCTTCATAATCGTTTGGGCCATCCTAGTCTTTCCAAACTTCGAAAAATGATCCCAGGTCTATCTAAATTATCGTCCTTGAGTTGTGAGTCGTGTCAGCTTGGAAAGCATACTCGTAGTTCTTTTCCAAAGCATGTCAATGAGCAGTGCGTCCCCTTTGAGTTAGTGCATTCAGATGTGTGGGGTCCTTGTCGTGTTAACTTTACTTTGGGATTTAAATATTTTGTTACATTTATTGATGACTATTCCCATGCACTTGGTTATTTCTTATGCGCTCTCGTTCTGAATTATTTTCCATATTTTCATCATTTTGTGCTGAAATTAAGACTCAACATAATACTACCATTCGTATATTACGAAGTGATAATGCTCGTGAATATTTCTCGATTCCTTTACTAAATTCATGACATCTCAGGGAATTCTTCATCAGTCTTCTTGTGTTTATAGTCCTCAACAGAATGGCATTGCTGAGCGTAAAAATAGACACCTCATTGAAATTGGTCGCACTCTTCTTTTACATAGCCACGTCCCGGGCTTTAGGTTTTGATGTGCAGTTCTAACCACTTTGTTATTTAATAAATCGCATGCCTTCTTCTGTCTTACAAGACCTGGTTCCACACTCCATATTATTCCCTAATACTCTATTATTTTCTTTTCCCCCGCATGTCTTTGGGAGCACCTGTTTTGTTCACATTTTCCCTCCCCACAGTCGGGATAAAGCGTCAGCCAAGTCTATGAAATGTATTTTCTTAGGGTATTCACGTCTTGAAGGGCTGTAAGTGTTATTCTCCCGCCACACATCGCTACTTCATCTCTGCTGATGTTACGTTCTTTGAGTCTTCTCCATTTTTTCCTCATCCTCCAGTGGAGTCTCGAGTAGTAGATGTTCTACCTATTCCATACGTTGCTTTCCCACCTTCCCGTCTTCGATACCTCGGTCTCCTACTAATACCACTCTTCCTGTCGACAATAGTCTTGTTCCTTTTACAGGTGATCCTGATGTTCCCGCTGTCGTTCCTGAGATCCCTGTCACTGCAGGTCCTGTGCCCGATTCCTCCAATGCCACGGTCCTGTCTCCGGTACGTCGATTTCCCATTGCTATTCGTAAAGGTATGCGGTCGCACGCAACCCTCATCCCATCTACAATTTTTTGAGTTATCATCGTTTATATCCTTCATATTATGCTTTTGTCTCCACCCTTTCTTCTGTTTCTGTTCCTTGCAATGTTCATGAGGCACTTTCTCACCTCGGGTGGCGTCAGGCAATGGTTGAAGAAATGTTTGCTTTGCATCATAATCATACTTGGGAGTTAGTTTCCTTACCTCCGGGCCATTCGATTGTTGGTTGTCGATGGATTTATGCTATAAAGGTTGGTCCAGATGGTAAGGTTGATCGGCTGAAAGCCCGTTTGGCGGCCAAGGGATACACTCAGATCTATGGGACAGATTGTTTTGACACTTTTTCTCCTGTTGCTAAGATGTCTTTCGTCCGGTTGTTCTTTGCTATGGCTGTCATTCGAAACTGGCCTATGCATCAATTGGATATTAAGAATGCTTTTCTTCATGGTGAACTTCAGGAAGATATTTATATGGAGCAACCTCCTAGTTTTGTTGCTCAGGGGGAGTCTAGTTTAGTATGTAAACTTTGTCGTTCTCTATATGGTCTAAAACAGTCTCCTCGTGCTTGGTTTGGACGATTTAGCACAGTTATCCAAGAGTTTGGTATGATTCGATGAGAGTCTGATCACTTTGTTTTCTATAGACATACATCATCGGGTGGCTGTATCTATCTCGGTTGTCTATGTCGATGATATTGTTATTACAGGAAGTGATCAAGATGGCATTGGACAGTTGAAGCAACAATTGTTCAAACACTTTCAGACGAAAGACTTAGGGCTACTCAGATACTTTCTTGGCATAGAAGTCGCTCAGTCTAAATCTGGTATTGTTATTTCTCAGAGGAAGTATGTACTGGATATTCTAGAGGAAACAGGGATGTCAGATTGCAGACCAATAAACTCTCCTATGGATCCTAATTTAAAACTTTTACCTGGACAAGGGGAGCCTCTTACTGATCCTGGAAGGTATCGAAGACTTGTTGGAAAACTTAACTATCTTACTATCACACGACCGGATATTTCCTTTTCTGTCAGCGTTGTGAGTCAGTTCCTTCAAACTCCGTGTGATAGTCATTGGGATGCAGTTGTCCGGATTTTAAGGTATATCAATGGAGCACCAGGTAGAGGCTTACTGTATGAAAATAAGGGCCATTCGCATATTGTTGGATATTCAGATGCTGATTGGGCAGGTTCTCCATCTGATAGACGTTCTACCTCAGGATTTTGTGTTCTTGTTGGAGGAAACCTAGTTTCATGGAAAAGTAAGAAACAAGCGGTTCTTTGCAAGATCAAGTCTTTGAAGCGAGTATCGTGCAATGGCCTTAGCCACTTGTGAGCTGGTTTGGTTAAAACAACTAATTCAAGAGTTGAGATTTGTCGAAGTATCACAAATGAAGTTACTCTGTGATAATCAGGTTGCCCTTCATATTGCTTCAAATCCAGTGTTTCATGAGAGGACTAAACACATAGAAATTGATTGTCACTTTGTTCGAGAGAAAGTTCTATCAGGGTGTATTGCAACTAGTTATGTTAGTTCCAACGACCAGTTAGTAGACATCCTCACTAAGTCTCTCAAAGGTTCTCGTGTTGACTTTATTTGTAACAAGCTTGGTGCATATGACTTATATGCTCCAGCTTGAGGGGGAGTGTTGAAATGTAAAATAGGAAATAGAATTATTCTCTTTGTAATATAGGAAATAGAATTATTCTCATTGTAATATAGGAAATAGAATTATAATAGGAATAGGAAATAGAATTATAATAGGAATGTAACAATTTACTTCCTAGATTACTTCCTAGATTAGTTTTTTGTTTTTGCTATAAATTCATTGTACATCTCATTATGAAATACAAGAAAAATATTAATCCACAATGATAAATGACATAATATATGTAACGCCTACTTGAGGTACGTAGCTCATGTTTGTTCATTTTGCCCTTAATGTTGATTATTTGCCCTTAGTTAAGCTTGTATGTTGTTAATATTGTTTGATTGGCCCTTAATTGAAGTGATATGTTGGTTTGGTTGAGTGGTGGCCCTAAATTTGGTGAAGACTTGGCGAAAATTTAGAGTTACAGACTTCGCCGGGGCGAAGAATAATCTTCGCCGCAGCGACGTAGGTTCTATAATTTTTCACCGGGATGAAGAAACAATCTTCACCACGGCAACGAGTCAGCTGAAATTCTTCATGAAGGTTCAAGAGATTTTTCCATAGGGGCAAAGTGACCATTCTACCCCTAATTAGCAGGAAAAATGGGGAGTGAAATGTAAGAAAATTTCATGGAGAATACATTAGAGTTGGGGTTGTGATTGCAAAGAATTAAAGGGCAAAGTTGGAATTTCCAAGAAAGGGTAAGGATAAAATGGGAAAGAGTGCTTATAATATGAGATAGTAAGGGTTCAGTCTTATAAACCCCCTCATTTCTCTTCTTCCACCGCCACTTCCATCCTTCATTTTCTCTCAACTTTTCACTCAATCTTCCAAGGATTTTGAGGGCTTTTGGTTAGAATTTGATAAGGAGTTAATCCTAAGCAACAAGAGGGTTAAGAGGAAGCTTGAGCCCAACAAGAGTAGAGAGCTTTAGTGGAAACTATTCAAGCATAAGGTAAGTAAATCCAACCTAAGCTAAGTTTTGAGTGATTGAATGATGTGTAGAGATTGTTTATATGAATCTTGCATGAATTCTTTATGCTTGAGATGAGTAGATGGCATTGTTATTGAGTGTGTTGATGGTTCATGGTTGGTTTTTCCACCATGAAAAGGGTTGGTTGTGTTGATAGAATTTAATGGAAGTTTGGATGGATTTAGAAAGAGTTTGGGAAGAGTATTTGGAGTGTGTTTCCTTGGAAGGATTTGTGATGATTCAAGGGAGTTTTACTCCAATTTTGGATGGTTTAAGAAAGAAGTAGAATTATAGTTAAAGTAGAGTTTGTGTATGCATGCTTATTGTTTGATGAAATGCCTAAAAGAAGCAAGAGTATGAGTAGAGAACCTTAATTTATGCAAGATTGCATATTTGCATTTCATGAGTGCATTTAAGAAAGAATTCTAAGCATGAGCCATCCATATGCATATATTTATATATGTGTAATAACTTAAGAAAGAATCATAAATTGTGAGAGTAAAGCACTCTAAGAGTAAAGAGAAAGAAAGAATAAGCACTAAAG
Organism: Pistacia integerrima; assembly: GCA_026225825.1. Classification (NCBI taxonomy): domain Eukaryota; kingdom Viridiplantae; phylum Streptophyta; class Magnoliopsida; order Sapindales; family Anacardiaceae; genus Pistacia; species Pistacia integerrima. The sequence goes on from CM047749.1 coordinate 26,825,880, forward strand.
AATAAAAAAAAGAAAAGTGCTAAAGAAGAGAAAAGATTAGGTTGTGCGATGGGGAACCCGTGAGTGATGAATAGAATATCCCCGCATGTACGCCGCCTTCAGTGAGTGGCCTAAGAATGAGAAGAAGAATTGGTATAGCCCGTGAGAGTGCATGCGGATGAGGGCTATACCCGAGAGAGAATACAGTCACATGGCCAAGGGTTCCGAATCCATGCATCAACCGAGTTCGATCAGCATAGATTAAGAAAGAATAAGAAACAGAAAGAATGAGAAAGCATGAGAAAGAAAAGAAAGAAGAGAATAGAAAGAAAAGAAATGCATAAAAATAGAAAACAGAAGAGAAGAAAGAGAATGCATTCCTATGCATTATTGCCTGTGCATTTCATTCATGCATTGTTATCATGACTTCTATCATGATTTGTAAGAATAAGAAAGAAAGAAAGAAAGAAAGAAATAGAAAGAAAGAAAGAATAGAGAGAGAGAATTAGTAGAGGAGTACCGTGAGCAATAGAAACAAAGAAGAAAATAGAAAGAACAAGAGAGAAAGAAAAAGAATAGAGTAAAGAAAGAATTAAAGAGTGATGCACGGGGATAACGGAGTAGAGGATTTACTTACTGAGCATTTTTGTGCTCACCCCGTTGTTTTCTATGTTTTTGCAGGAAATAGGTGAGGATGCGGTCGGATGGACGTCAGCAAGCGGAGAGAACTGGCAACACTGTCCACCATTATGATAGTTTTTGTACATGTTCTTTTTGTACTATGTAAAGAATGTATATATTAAGTAAAGAAAAATTTGGGTCCAACTACTTTCTATTAATTATACATGTATTTTTATTACGTATATTTTATGAGCATATTAGTAGAAAGAAGTCATTACAATGTAGTTTTATAACATAAAAAAGTTTGTTTTACATAATATTATACTTCTAATTCAAGCCCAAAGCCAATTTTGAGTGCACATAAATGCCCCCAGTGTATGTGGATGGAGTCTACAACAATGTGAACTTAGAGTTCTACCTCCTGCACTAAATGCAGATTTTGAAGCAATAGTGGAAACTGGAAAAACCAAAATATCCTTAGCAATCTCAACTAACGTAAGATAATTTGCCTTATTAGTCTCGATACGAATTTATTTTCCATTGTTTAACGGTGATGACCCAATTGGATGGATTTTTATATTGTAGCAATGTCAACGGGTTACTGGTATTACTAATACTCAGATGCTGACTTTAGCTATGGCTCATCTTATTAGAGATGCCATTCCATGGTATCTGTGGTTGGAGCGAATAGTGGGTGAATTAAGTTGGATATACTTATATTGTTTTGAAGACTTTTATTTTCAATTCATGATTTTCAATAAAGAATTACAAACTTATGTAGGGAGAATACAATCTACTAAATTTCCTAATTATGTTAGTTACAGATTACACAACGTATTGCCTGACAAAATCAAGAGATTACAGAATATCTAGAATATTCTGAAAATCATAAGTCTGACATAATTAGAGGATTACAAAGTAATCAAAAGATTTACAGAATATTTTGAAAATCTCAACAATTTACACTTGCATCGTGTACTCAATCGGCTCCTTGGTCAAGTTGATGTTGGGGGAACTCTCTCTAAATTACATCAAACAGGGATAGTTCATGACTATCAAGTGTAGTTTGAACGGTTGGCAAATAGAATAGAAGGCAACCTGAAACATCACTAGTTAGTTGTTTTCTTTCAAGGTTACATAACAACATTAGGGTGGATGCTCAAATATGGAGGCCAAAAACCCTTATGTATGCATTTGAACTTGCTCGCTTTAAAAAATGAAGCCATTATAGTAACCAGGGAAGCATCCTCTAGCATAAGGTCAAGTGACCTAATCTTAAATGTTTTATGACTCCAAAAAACCAATTTCGCATCCTTCTAAGAACCAAAAGATACCCACGTTAAATCTTCCGATGTCAAACCAAAAGAAACCAATAAATTCCAATGTCTTAAAACCCGGCCCGGCTTGTTTAACTGACCGAACTAGGAATTGGGCCTTCATCGGTCTGAACATTCATTAAACCCGACTTTGACATTTAATCTGTATTGACCCGTGGCCCAAAATCAGGTCACTAAAAGTAAAAACCCTAAAAAAATTTCTTTTCTACAACTGCATCTTCAAAGTTCAATTCAAACCTCATTCTTCCATCTACAATCTTCATTCTTTGAGAAATTGACTGAAATATTCGATAAAATAAAATCAAAATTCTTCGTTCCAAGTCACTTGTTAATACAACAAAATCAAAATTCCAACAATTAAGAACAAAAGTACAAATTTTCAAAACGAGGTAAGAGAATTTTCAACTTGTTGGAGAGCCTGAGCTTGTTGGGTTTAGCGGAGAAGGGGAAAAAGAGCTGTCAAATGGTGATAATGGAGGAAAGCAGAAGGGGTTTGGAGAGAGTAGAGAAAGAAGAGGCAGAGAGAGAAGAGGAGGAAGAAGCCATTTGAGTGTGAAATGAAAAGTAAAGGAGTTTATAAAGAAGAAAACAATGAAGAAATTATGGAACCTTTGAGCTTTGGAGAGATCCGTCAAAAGGGTTGTTTGTATTTTTTGTTTTATTATGAGGGAGTTGGATTATGAGGAGGAAGAAGAAGATGAAGCAGCCGCTAGGGTTTATAAGTTATAATTTTGAGATTAAATTTTTTGATGTCATCATGCTGGCGTCAACATAATGATGTCATCTAGAGGGTCGGACCGGTTCAACCGCCCAATCTGGACTCGGTCCCTTGGCCAGATCATACCGCGGGTCGGGTATTAAAACATTGATAAATTCAACATCAAATAAGTCTACTTCTTTATTAGGACCAACACCTCAAGGTTTTCCTACCATACATTGTCTATCACTCATTGAACAAGTGGAAAGACGTTCCAAAGGTCTATGTTTTAATTTTAATGAGCAAATCAAGCTTGGGCATCGTTGCAACCAACCCCCAATAACTACTTGATGAGCCCTCATGTGTTTTGATATCCCAAAACTAATCAAAAGTGAAAGATTCAGCATGCATGAAGAGTGGTGGAGATGGAGAATGAAAGCATGAAAGCATGGATTAATAAAAACGGTTTACATGCAAAGCTTGGATATGAGATTATACCTACTCCTTTGCTTTGGATTGATGAAGATTAGCTTCAAAAGGATGAAACCTCCACACTTTAACACCACCTTGAGAGGATTAGAGAGTGGCCGTGGCTAGGGAGAGAGAGCTTTTAGTTTGTGTTTGAGTGAACAAGTGAATAATGAACAAAAATGCAACCTTTTGCACTTATATATACTTGGGCTATTTTGCAATTATTTATTTTTCACTTCCAAGCCCAATAAAATCTTATTTTATAAAGGGACCCCACGAATTTAATATGCTACCCTTTGAATAATCAATATTATTCAAGGGCCCATGTAAACTAAACTAGTTTACATTAACAACCCATAAATTTACCCTTTTTACCCTTTAACTATTAAAAGGTTATTTTTGTTCATCTCATTAATCTTAACACTTTAAGATATAATAATTAAATATAATTAATTATTGCTTGACCATTTTAACCCTTAAAATGTCACAAATTGTTTTCTATGTAACTATTACTATAGAAATCCCGTTATTACCCTCGGAAGGTGCTAGCCCTCTTCGGATAATCATTTCTCTCTCTCATCATTCTCTAACTTCTCAAGGCTATTGGTGTGACCATGTAGGTCCACCGTGGATTAGCCGTGAGCCGGTTCTGGATGAATCTGGAAACCCGTCCGAAGGCCCAACGACTATGGTAAACATCTAGCAATGTGCCATAGTCCCTAAACCACGATGAAGAAATACTCCATCGAACCCATTTCAGATCATACGTACCATGCAGGTAAAGTCCCTCCATTGAGATATCCTAATCGAGTATGGATTCATGGAACGTCAAAATCCTAAACTCGATCTTCTACCGAATTGTCGATCAATATGTCTGGAACTTGTCATCACAAACTTACTTTTGTATGACTAATAATAGACTCTGGCCAGAGATTCAGTTTTTCGACATTTATCGATGTTCGTCTAGGAACTCGAATCCAAATGGAGTCAGCGGTACTCCCGATCCTATATTTCTGAGTCAATGGATCCCCTCTTGACTATCGTTCGTTTCCGCATATGAACAACGCATGACCAAATAGGTTTTATTGTACGAAACATGATTAGTCTCGTACTTATACATCGTATGAACCATACGCATCCATATCGGATCCGACTACAATGTCTCAGGTCAAAGGACTACATCGTGCCTGATATAACCAAGCGATAAATCATTGACTACATGCTTTTCCAAGTGATTTGTCGTTATTCGGTCACGTTCGAAAAACAGTTCACAAACCGTTAATCCATACCAATGCCCCAGTGACATGACTATCATCGTCATCCGTACTTATATCAACTCATGATATCTTTCGGAAGCATCCGGTATGCCCTCTTGTACAATATGGTTGCCCAAATTTATATTGCTTCCGTAGGGAACCCTTTTCGATAATTCATTTACCTATTAAATGAATCATCTGGACAATTCATATATATACTTTATTTTAAATGCATGACTGAATAAAGGAAGCAATTTACATATATGAATTGAAGAACTCTTTCTTCTATTATTTATGATATATATAGATACAAGACAAAATGCTCTGAAACCGACAACACGAATGGTTTCTAGGGCATACACTAATATACACTAACAAACTCCCACTTGCACTAAAGCCATTCGATGTTGTATCTCATACCCATCTTCTCAAGATGATGGTCCAATTGCTTCAGTGTCATCGCCTTAGTCGGTGGATCAGGCTACATTTTCTCTGAAGGAGTCTTGAATCAAAATCTCTCCAGCTCCAACGAATTCTCTCAAAATGTGATACTTACGCTGAATGTGTTTGGATTTTTGGTGTGCCCTTGGTTCCTTTGCTTGTGCAATAGCTCCAGTATTGTCACAGAACATGCTTATCGGGTAAGCCATGTTCGGAACCACACCAAGTTCAATTACGAACTTTCGCATCCAAACTGACCTCCTTCATGCTTCCGAAAGCGACAATGTATTCACACGTAGTGGAGTCAAGCTGGTTGTCTGCTTTGGAACTTTTCCAACTAACGGTACCTCCATTACATATAAAAAATGTACCACGACATAGACTTTCTATCATCAATATCTGATTGGAAATCAGAATCTGAGTATCCTTGAATGTTTAACTCGAAACATCCATAAACTCAGAACTAGATCCTTAGTTCTTCTCAAGTACTTAAGGATCGATTTTACAACCGACCAATGTTTCTCCCAGGTTTGGTGTGATCTGCTCGTAACACTTACAGCATAAGCTATATCAGGTCTTGTACATAGCATTGCGTACATTAAGCTACCTACGGCAGACGCATAAGGCACATTACGCATCCACTGCCGCTCTTCATCGGTCTTTGGACCCATCTCCTTAGAAAGATGAAGACCGTGAGTGAAGGGCAAAAGACCTCTCTTAGAGTTCTCCATGCTAAATCTTTTTAGCATTTTCTCTATGTACAATTTTTGGGATAATCCAATTACCCTTTTCGTTCTATCTCTATAGACACAAATGCCAAGGACATATGTCGCTTCTCCTAAGTCTTTCATCGAGAAGGTTTTGGACAACCAAACCTTAACCTCTGTCATCATGCCTATATCATTTCCCATCAAAAGTATGTCATCTACATATAATATGAGAAACGTGATGGCATGATCTTTAACCCATTTGTATACAGGGGCTCATCCGGATTCTTGACAAAACCAAACGATTTGATTATGTCGTCAAATCGAATGTTCCAACTTCTTGAAGCTTGCTTCAATCCATAAATGGATCGATGCAATTTGCATACCTTATGTCTTTCAACAGAGGATACAAAACCTATCGGTTGTTCCATATAGATGTTTTCCTCAATAAACCCATTGAGGAAAGGCTGTTTTGACATCCATCTCGCCAAATTTCATAATCATGGTATCTTTGCGATGGCTAGCATTATACGGATGGATTTAATCATAGCTACAGGCGAGAAGGTTTCCTCATAATCCAATCCTTGTTTCTGAGTATAACCTTTCGCCACCAGTCGAGCTTTGAAGGTCTCTACCTCCCCATCCTTGCCAACTTTTCTCTTGTAGACCCATTTACAACCTATAGGAACTATTCCCTCAGGTGGATCCACAAGCGACCATACTTGATTGGCATGCATTGATTCTATCTCAGAATCCATCGCTTCTAGCCATTTTCCTGAATCTCTATCCAGTATTGCTTCTTCGTAGCTTCTAGGATAATCACCATGATCATCTACTCCCACTAAGTAAGATTCAAAATCTTGCTCATGTAGGAACCCATATCTCTCTGGAGGTTTCGACATTCTAGAAGACTTTCGTATTGGAACCATAGTATCTGATACTGAGGTTCGCTGAGTGGATGTTCCATCTTTAGCAATCTCGGTTCTTGGCTCTTCGAACTCTTCCTTGAGTTCAATATTTCTTCCAACGCCGCCTTCCTCCAAGAACTCGTTCTCGAGGAAGCGCGCATTTCTACTGATCCAAACTCTTTGATCACTTGGGAAGTAAAAGCAATATCCTAAACTATCTTTAGGATATCCAATGAACCGACCCTTCTCGGATTTAACATCCAGCTTATCAAATTTAACCAATTTAACATAAGTCGGCAGCCCCCAAATCTTCATATAATTCAGACTTAGGCGTTTTCCATACCATATCTCATACGGTGTTTTACGGACAATTTTAGACGGGACCCTATTAAGGATGTGCACTGATGCGGAGAGTGTACCCCTAGAGACATTGGTAAGTCTGTAAAACTCACCATCGATCGTATCATATCCAATAAGGTACGATTTCTCCTTTCAGACACTCCATTAAGCTGGGGTGTATAAGGAGGACTCAATTGTGAGATGATCCCATTTTCTTTTAAGAACTCTTGAAACTCGTACTCAAGTATTCACCCCCACGATCGATAGTAGTATTTTAATACTCTTTCCAGTTTGATTTTCTACTTCATTCTTGAATTCTCTGAATTTTTCAAAGGATTCAGATTTGTATTTCATTAAATACAAATACCCATATCGTGACATATCATCTATAAAGGTAATGAAGTATTCAAATCCTCCCCTAGCTAAAGTACTAAATGGTCCACATACATCTGTATATATGAGTTCTAAAAGTTCTTTAGCTCGCTCTCCTTTACTCTTAAAGGGAGACTTGGTCATCTTTCCTTGGAGACATGATTCACAGGTTGGATAGGGTTCAGAACCCAATGAGTTTAGGATCCCACTTTCTCCAAGCTGTATTAATCTTCTCTCTCCTATATGACCCAATCTATGATGCCATAGAATTTTAGGATTTGATTCAGATGGAGTTCTTTTATTAGAAATGGTATTGATTGAAGCATAGTCATTCAATTCTAAGACATACAAACCATTTGTATTCACAGTTTTACCAACTAAAACATTTCCAAAATGTATTGAACATTCATTTCCATTAAACAAGACATAATAACCTGCCTTACACAAAGCGAAATAGAAATGATGTTTCTTGTGGCCTTTTCAAAGTACAATATTTTAAACAAATTCAAAACATGTCCTGAAGGTAGTCTTAGTGAGCAAGTCCCCATGGCCTCGCGCAACTCGTGCCCCATTTGCCATCCTCAAAATGATCTCGCCCTTTGTCACCTCGGAACTATTCTGAAGTACCGCAAAGACATACAAACATGAGATGTTCTTCTTGAATCTAATATCCAGGAATGACTATCTGAATTAACACTTAATTCATATTCAATCATAAGACATTGGTTCGTACTGCTTTTCCTTTGCCTTTCTTGATCGCTTCGGTATTGAGGACGGCCTCTTCCAGTGTCCATCTTTTCCACAGTGGAAACATTTTCCCTTTGCATCGGCCTTCTCTGCCTTTGCCGTTGGCTTCTTGAAGCTCTTATTCTTGGGTCCAACTTTTGGACCTCTCTTTGTAGCACTTTGGGCTTTTTATTGGCCTCGCTAGTGGAGGCGGCAAAGACATCCTCATGTCCTTTCCCTTTCACATTCTGTCTATGAAATTCTTTAAGCTCATTTAGCGTTCGAGAGGTTTCTCTCAATCCTATTGAGATTGTAGTTAGTTATAAACGGTTTATAACTTGGAGGAAGGGATTGTAGAATCAAATTCACTTTGAGGCGGTCTGGCATGACCACCCCATATCCATCCAGTCGATCTAATCCATTGATCATTTTAAGAGTATGATCAGTTGGAGGTTCCCCTTCCCTCAACTTCATGCTAAAGAGGGATGCACACAATTCATACTCAACCACTCTTGGATTTTTGCTATACAACTCTTGTAGAGCTATGAGGATATCATAAGCATTTGAAACCTCTTCATGCTTAGTTTGAAGTTCTCTATTCATGGAGGCTAACATGTAATTTTTAGCCCTCCTACTATCCTCTCTCCACTTTTCAAGAGCATCAAGCTCAGCTTGTGGAGCATCCGGTCCAATATCAAGTGGAAGAGGTGCTTCTAGGACATAGGCAATTCTTTCAAAATCTAGAACAATTCTAAGATTTCTTAGCCAATCTTTTAGGTTGGGTCCAGTTAACATGTTATTGTCCATTATCCTTAGGAGAACATTGTTGGCCATTTTTCAATTATTTATCACAAAGATGAAACTGCAAAGAAAAGTAATTTTATTAGTGTCTTGTAATCTTTTAAACCTTTTAATGCATAATCAAATTAGCTCACACTATTTTATTCGAGTCCTACACTCCCTTAAATAGGATCTGAAAATTTTCGTTGGATTAAATTTTTTAGTAGGGAATCAATTTCTTATCAAATTCAATTAACCTCACATAATAGAATTCTTGGTCAATCAAGTCTAATAAGTAGGAAACTCTTTTCCTTTTATATCACTATATAAGGTTTGATTCATATTCCTTGTCCTAGCTTCGGATACCTCACATAATATAATTCTTGGTACCCTAGGCTAGTTAAATCCGAACCATTGTGCTTTCTTATGATGACATTTTCATCATGTCCTCACATAATAGAATTCTTGGTCAAGGTGAAAATATCCATCCAAGAACAAGATCAACTTAATTCCATGATATAAAGATTATATCCCTCACATAATAGAAATCTTGGGATATTAAAATTTATATCAAAGAATTTAGTTATCCCACAATGGGAGACTTGGATTTAATAATTTTAAATTGGGGAGATTTAGGTTTAACCGTTAGTTAATTCATTTTTAGCATGCCATGTTTAATTATCCATTCATACATATCACATATATGCATAAATTAAAGCATGTGGGTTGACCATGGGGCTTTTCGAAAATACATCCTAAAGGCAAACTATTTACCCTAATACTATATCTTCGATTGGATCATCATCCGGATGTTCTTCTGTTCCCGTCTAGCCGATTCCATTACATATTGGATCTTAGGCACGCAGGCCCGATTAAAGTAAATAAATAAAATTTAATTATTACAAGCCATTTAATAAAAGAATATTACAAACACTTTTGAATATTTTGAAAACCAAATGGCGCCCATGATCAACCCTCTAATCTAATATTCATTCATCACATAAATAAATATTAAACATTCATACCAAATATAATAAACAATTATTTAAATGCATGAATATAAATATATAAATATATAAATATATTAATAGATATTATATATATATTCATGTGGTAATTTAATTATAACTTTGGGTCATGCAACAATTACACATTTTATAGGAATCATTACACAAACACTTTTGTCATATTCCACCCAAAGATATACTATTTAATTGTTAGCATCATTTCAATACTTTTCACAAAAGTCATGCATGGCATAGATAAGTGGGTTTTATTACTCCAAGAGTAATCATTCTATGACACAGGTTACTTTTAACTAAAGTAATACTTTTTATGACATATTTATCTTTTCAAAGACAATCATGTCATCTTGCATCATCATTTTTTGAAACCATTCAAACAACCAAATTATTACATTTTAAAAATATAATAATTTATGCCATGCAATGATGCATTATAAGATAATTTAATCAAATTAAACATCCTACATTAAATTTACCACAATCATATATAATATCATAATTCATCATATGAATGAATAATCCATAACTTTATGCTAACATCAAATTCCACCACTAAACACTTGCAACATTTGCATACACTTCATGCAAAAATATACTTTAATCAAATTAAAGATAACACATTTAGCATGTCAAAGCATAAATCATTTAATCAAAGTAATGGAAATGAACATGCATGAACATTTTTCTAAATGAATCATCATGCAACATTTCCTAAAACATCATTCATCAATACATGAATGCAATGACATTTTTATGGCAAAACTAGTCATGGCCGAAAATGACATATATGCATGCATGTAGTTTTCAACACATTTCATGCAATAATCATCATCCAAACATGCTTTAAATCATATTCTAACATATCCAAACATATTAGAGCAAGAAGAAAAACATGTTTTCCAAAGATCAAGAGATGGCCGAGACATACACATGCATCAAACATGCTTATTACATCAAACAACTCATCCAATACTAAGGCATGCTCATTATAACCATTATCATCATTCAAACATATAAGAATGAGAAGAAGAATGAACATATACCTCTGATCTATGTATGGCCGAGACATGCATGTAAAGATCTACTATGAAAAAAACATTTTTGAACCATATCACTAACATGCAAACTCAACCAAGTTTGATGAACATATGAACACATGGAAAATGCCATTTTAGCTTATAAATTCGACATGCAAGGAGCTTTTAGCTCTGATACCATTTGAAAGATTCAGCATGCATGAAGAGTGGTGGAGATGGAGAATGAAAGCATGAAAGCATGGATTAATAAAAACGGTTTACATGCAAAGCTTGGATATGAGATTATACCTACTCCTTTGCTTTGGATTGATGAAGATTAGCTTCAAAAGGATGAAACCTCCACACTTTAACACCACCTTGAGAGGATTAGAGAGTGGCCGTGGCTAGGGAGAGAGAGCTTTTAGTTTGTGTTTGAGTGAACAAGTGAATAATGAACAAAAAATGCAACCTTTTGCACTTATATATACTTGGGCTATTTTGCAATTATTTATTTTTTCACTTCCAAGCCCAATAAAATCTTATTTTATAAAGGGACCCCACGAATTTAATATGCTACCCTTTGAATAATCAATATTATTCAAGGGCCCATGTAAACTAAACTAGTTTACATTAACAACCCATAAATTTACCCTTTTTACCCTTTAACTATTAAAAGGTTATTTTTGTTCATCTCATTAATCTTAACACTTTAAGATATAATAATTAAATATAATTAATTATTGCTTGACCATTTTAACCCTTAAAATGTCACAAATTGTTTTCTATGTAACTATTACTATAGAAATCCCGTTATTACCCTCGGAAGGTGCTAGCCCTCTTCGGATAATCATTTCTCTCTCTCATCATTCTCTAACTTCTCAAGGCTATTGGTGTGACCATGTAGGTCCACCGTGGATTAGTGAGCCGGTTCTCGGATGAATCCGAAACCCGTCCGGAGGCCCAACGACTATGGTAAACATCTAGCAATGTGCCATAGTCCCTAAACCACGATGAAGAAATACTCCATCGAACCCATTTCAGATCATACGTACCATGCAGGTAAAGTCCCTCCATTGAGATATCCTAATCGAGTATGGATTCATGGAACGTCAAAATCCTAAACTCGATCTTCTACCGAATTGTTGATCAATATGTCCGGAACTTGTCATCACAAACTTACTTTTGTATGACTAATAATAGACTCGGCCGAGATTCGGTTTTCTGACATTTATCGATGTTCGTCTAGGAACTCGAATCCAAATGGAGTCAGCGGTACTCCCGATCCTATATTTCCGAGTCAATGGATCCCCTCTTGACTATCGTTCGTTTCCGCATATGAACAACGCATGACCAAATAGGCTTTATTGTACGAAACATGATTAGTCTCGTACTTATACACCGTATGAACCATACGCATCCATATCGGATCCGACTACAATGTCTCAAGTCAAAGGACTACATCGTGCACTGATATAACCAAACGATAAATCATTGACTACATGCTTTTCCAAGTGATTTGTCGTTATTCGATCACGTTCGAAAAACAGTTCACCAACCGTTAATCCATACCAATGCCCCAATGACATGACTATCATCGTCATCTGTACTTATATCAACTCGTGATATCTTTCGGAAGCATCCGGTATGCCTACTGTACAATATGGTTGCCCAAATTTATATTGCTTCCGTAGGGAACCCTTTTCGATAATTCATTTACCTATTAAATGAATCATCTGGACAATTCATATACATACTTTATTTTAAATGCATGAGTGAATAAAGGAAGCAATTTACATATATGAATTGAAGAACTCTTTCTTCTATTATTTATGATATATATAGATACAAGACAAAATGCTTTGAAACCGATAACACGAATGGTTTCTAGGGCATACACTAATATACACTAACAAAAAGACTAATTGAAATCTATAAAAAATGCAAAGGTATGACTCAAGTCATAACCCAAAAAAAAAAAAAAAAAAAAAAAAAAAATGCAGACTTCTTCAGATGCAATGCCTATTCAATTCAGTCGAACGCCCGTTCCTACCTTGTTTAATTTCCCAGAAAGCCGTTGAACATGGAACAACATCATTCCTCATGCTCGTTCATAGTTCTACCAAATTCATGCTAAAGGTGCTCAAATCGTTCCAATTGGAATGACCAAATCGAATGCCTATTTCAAGCATATCTGAAGACTTAAGTAAGAAGGCTGAAGCACACATATGAAGAAAGAACAATCAGAATGAACGATCGTCCATCAAGCCCGTTCCATATGAATGACATCATTCCATTCATTGTTCATACTTCTGGAATCTTGACACAAATCTACGAAATCAGAGAAGGAACGCCTATTCCACGTGTTGGAATGCTTGTTCCAGTCAAAGTCAAGATTTTGGACTTGGAAGTTTCGAGCTCAAATCAAGTTTTGAAATTTAAGTGTCAGACCCGAACGACCTCGATAAACGCCTATTCCAAAATTCATCAAGCTCATTCCATAAAGGAATGACGTTATTCCAGGACACCGTTCATGCTTCTAGAGGTTGTGTATAAGCCTAGCTTAGAGGCAATCATTCACAAACACTTTATTATTAATGTTGCGGGCGAAATCCTATAAATCTAGAGGCGAAATCCTATTAAACTATAGTAGAGACAAAATTCTTTGAAAACTAGTATAAAAGTGCAATTCGATTCTAGTGGAACTTCAAGGAGTTTGCCTTGAATAAGTGGATGTAGGAGGCTTGTGGATATAACTCCGAACTACTATAAATCTATGAGCATTTCTCTTCCCTTATCTCTCTTATTTATTGTTTGTTGAATGTTTATACTTGCCTCATGCATTTAAGACATATTTATTTATTGATTATAGTATATTGCTCATTAAGGGAATTCATTTACATCTATTGTTGTCTCATATATTGATTAAGTGTCCATAGCATTTGGGTAGTTGGAGATTTAATTATTCCGATTAATTTATTAATCTCCTTTTCATCCCCCTTTGAGCATTTGTCATATTAGGGTTTCACATTACTATTAGAAGTTGATAACTCTAGTATTAATTTCAATGATGGCAGAGACAATGGGGTATAAATGTCCATTATTGATTGCGGTTGAAGATTTCTTTTGGCCTGAAGACAAGCCTTCTTTCAAAGGAAGGATTTCATTTATCTCTTAGTTAGATTAGGATGAGGGTCTTTTGAATTGATTAGGATTATACTTATTAGTAAATTTATCTTAGACTTAGAATTATCTATAGTGTGTTCAATTATTTTAAATAAGTATTTTATTTCACTAAAATACAAGAAAAAATAAATAATTTCCCCAATTCTCACTATACTTATGTCTTCTCTCTAAAACAAGTCTATTCTTCTTCCATTTCATATAATTCTTTATAAAAATAATTAACATTGTGCATTTTAATTGCATCCAAAGACAATGAGACATTTTTTGATTTGTTTTCTCTAAGCGAATGAGCACATAAAAAGCTAAACTTTTTCCATATGGTAACTAGCTACATCTTTTTTTTCTTTTTTTCTTTTTTTAGCAACTAAGGTTTTTGCGACAGCTTATGCATACATTGACCAATTCTCGAAGAAGACTAGCGTAAAAACCCACTGCCACGACCCCCCTCTTAAATCTCCATAGACCTTTGTTGTGAAAGAAATCACAAGTGCACAAATTGAACATGTAATAAAGTAAAGAAAAATATCGTTCCCACGAAGATTGTTTAACTTATTTAAGTACCAAAATTAACTAATCTTTGATTTATTTAAAAAAATCAATTAAAAATATTGAATTTTAGAGAATTTAAAGAAATTAAAATAAGCTAAAAAGGTAATTTATAAAATTCAAATGTCTGAATCACTAGAACATCGATATCACCATATTAAAATATATCAGCTATGTTAACAGTCAGAAAAACTCTAATTTTTTATATAATCTTTCTCAAGTAATATAAAAAATACCCTCACACACTAACCAACTATATCTCTATGTGAATTAAAATATATGGACACTGATTAAGATCAATGGTAATTCATAGATTAATTGCACAAATCAAGTTAATACATTTCCGTTTCCCAAAGAATTTATGGCATTCATTACAAAGAACAAAAACACGTCGTTTCAATATGGTTCTCAAATTAATTAAATATTTAAAAGCATTAAACATAGTAATAAACCAACATGAACTAATAAATTTTAAATAACACAAACTTATAGAATTAAATCTTCATAGTTAGACTACATCATAGCAGAATAAATTGAGAAGAAAAATCCTCAAACGTGCTAGCCGGAGTCTCTCTTTTCCTCTACGTCAATTTGCTGTAAAAGACTCCAAACCCTTGCGGCATTTTTTTTTTTTTATCAATTTGTATGGAAACACAACCTTTTCCTATTTAATTTAGAATTTCTAAGTAGACTTAGTTTGGGAAACAATTCTAATCAATATATGGCCCGACGTCATTAATGCAACTCAAAGCCATTCCAATTCCTTCACGTGCTGGACTTAAATTGAAGGCAAATTTTACTATGGTCTCTTTAATTTATTATTCTCTCATTTTGCTATGAAATTTCTTCAGCCTTTAGTTCCCCCTTGGATCTTCAATTGTTTTGGCCAAATAAAGCTTTGACTTATTCTTTTAAAATTGTCTTGACTTTACTTCCTATAGAATTGACTTGAATAAAAAAAAATATATGTAATAAAATAAATAAATATATAGTAAAACCTCTCTATGGTGATAATTGTGAGACTAGACTAATTTTATTATTATTAGAAGATTATAACTTAATAGAGAAAATTATTGTTTTGACTTAGTTATTCTTAGTAGAAGTGTTATAGAGGTAAAATATATACTACATTAATAATTAATGGAGCATATCAAATCCAAGGTATAGACAATGATAAAAAAGATAAAAATAGTTTCAAAAAAACTAGCACATGTATTTATGTAGTGTTGGGAGTATGCAAAGTCATCTTAAAGTCCAAAATTTTGCATTCTCTTTAATATTTTTCTCTCAATGTAAATTCTATAAGTTATGTTTGGTACACTTTTTTTAATAGGATTTCTAAAATCTTATTCTGAATACATTTTAGAATAGGATTCTGAGAATGTGTTTGATACATTATTGGAAAACATTTTATGAAAAAATTTAGATTACTTTTTAACCCCTTACATTTGTTAATTTAACTAAACAACCCCCCAAAAAAAAGTTTATAAATTAACAAAAACACCCCTACTCACCCTAATCGAATTCTAGCAGCCAGCCACCATCACCGGACGGTGGCCATCAATTGCCGTAATGGCACACAATCAGTTGGATCTGACTAGTCGTACACTGATCTGGCATTTTCTGGCTAGATGCCTTTTTCGGCTAGAGATCTAACCAGAAAAGGCCAGATCTATAACCAGTTTCTGCCCTTAGATCTTGCATTTTTCGACCACATCCACCATGGATCTAACAAAAAAAAAAAAGCTAGATCTATGGCCATAAATTGGCCATCGTCAACGACCAGATTGCTAGATCTGGCCAAATCTGGCCATCAACGGTTAGATCTTTGGCCGTAGATTTGGTTGAAGAAGGCAAGATCGACGCACGACCAACTAGATCTAGCTGGTTGTGTCTCGTTTCAATGTCGACGGTCGGTGATGGTAGCGATGGCGGCTAGCAATAGCGATGGTTGTTGGTGGGTGACAGTAGCTTGGGTGGGTGAGGGTGTTTTTGTTAATTTATAAATTGTTATTGTGAAAAGTAATTATTAAATGTTTTGAGTGGAATAGAATATGATTGGAATTCGAAATGAATAGTAAATATTAAAACAAGCACATTTTTCACTTTTTAGGATAGGATAATAGAATAGAATAGAATAGGGTTGGAAAAGTCAAACAAGCAGGGGGATAAATTCATTGTACTATAACACAACCCATGCAACCTTCAACCAATTCAAGTGATACATTTCCTTCTTCCTCTAGCAAATCAACCATGCCACCCAAAGTTAATACACGAAATAAATTGACCAAAAATATTCGTGTTGAGCTGTGCAAAATGAAAAAATCAAACCCCAACTGGAAGCATCTTGGCTTGGATGTGGCAAGAAGCTCTAAACATGCTTAAGAACCTTCAAATATTTTGGCTTCAACAAAAAGGTGCCCATGCTGGTGAGTTCTTACGTATCCGCAAGTTCAAAGATGTAGTAACAACTCTAAAACATAAAAACATAAATTATTTCATCTTAAACCTTTAATTAATGTAACATTTGATGTAATATAAGATATATTTTATTTCATCTTAAACCTTTAATGTAAAATATATTTTCAATGAAATGAGTCGTTGCAACCATGTAGCCCTTCTTTAATTTGGTTACTACTTATCCCGAGGGGTGAGCATAGGTAGCGGGTAGAACTGGAACCGGAACTTACCTGAAACCGATACTATACGGGTAAGTTCCAGTTCCATTTTCTTGGAACGAAACTATGCGGTTTCAGTTCCAATTCCTACATGTGGAGAAACCAGAAATGGAATCGGAACCTTGGGAAAGAAACTGAAGCGGATACTTAGTTTGGAACCTGCTTGGAACTAATGGCAGATACCCTGTTTGGAACTTGCCTGGAACCGAGGGCGGGTACCCAGATTAGAACTTGTTTTGGAGCGTAGGCTGAAACAAAATATCTGTGAAGAATGGGGGGTTTATATAATTTTACATATAAAAAAATTTAAAATGGAAAAAATTAAATTTTTACAATAACCTAATTAAATATATAGACAATTATACATATAAACTATACCATATAAAAAACTTTAATATATTATAATAACCTAATCAGATATATATACATATATAGTAATATTTACTTCACGATATATATATTAAAATTTTTACATATAAAAAACTTTAATCTATTATAATATTAAAGTTTTGATTAATTATTTAATTAATTAAGTGTATAATTGGAATTAGGATCCAATTAAAATGTTTTAATGTTATTAAAAAAATTGTTTTTGAATAAAATAGTATATTTGATTGAATAATAATATAATATTTAGTTATTTACTTCAATTATAAAATTCTAAATATATCTATAATAAATTATTAATGAACTAATTAATTATATATGATAAATTGATAAATATTAGTACGTTACTTGTTAAATGATTATTTAATTAATTATAAGTTTATAACATTACATTATAAACATTAGTAATTTAGTACATTACTTAATTAAATGATAAGAAATTTAATTAATTATAATATTACATTATAGATTTATAATATGATTACTTAATTAATTATAACATTCCATTATAAATATTAGTACAATACTTAATTAAATTATTATAAATTTAATTAATTATAATATTACATTATAGATTTATAGTATGATTATTTAATTAATTATAACATTACATTATAGTATGATCACTTAATTAATTATAATATTACATAATTAAATGTTTATTTAATTAATTATGACATTATATTATAAACATTAGTAATTTACTACATTAATACAATACTTAATTAAATGATTAGAAATTCTGTACAATATTTATGAGTCACATTGGACACAAATAAATGAGTAATCAAAAGTTGAAAACTACTAAATGCAGGTTTTCTTAATTTGGTAGGGGTGTATTTGAAAACTTTTAGGATATTTTTGTCATTTTTTAAACAAATAAGGGGTAATTGACTTTTTACAGGGTACCCGAGTAAGGAACTAGATTCTACATTTCAGATTCTGGTTCTAGTTCCTTTTCTAGGAACCTACACGGTACGGTTTCGGTTTTGGTTCCTCAAAAAATTGTAGGATACCCGGGACCGCTCAACCCTACTTATTCACGTGTTCATAGTTATTTCTAGTCCATACAATCTAAAGACTTCCTTTTTCAATGTTTCTACTCATTGAACCCACCATGGTTGAGAATAATTCATTACATCGTTAATGCCATCATACTTAACAAAAGAAAGTGGCAACTCAAGTATAATAACAATCCTATCAATCTTCTCCTTAGCAATATTTCTATCAAAGATCTCAGAGCTAAAAGTTTCTAAAGTTGATTTCCCATCTTCTTTTTTAGCCCTCAAACATGTTTGTTGAATTGATAGTTTGTCTACTTGGAGGACAAGTTTGAAAGTGCCCTTTCAAATGGCTCGTCACCTTGAAATAATTCCAAACCCAAGATGTCGCTCTAGGCTTGCGCTCACACTTCAATTCTTGCCAATAGAAGCCTCTAACTACTTGTTATTCGACTGTGGTTTATACCGCTACAAGAAAAAATCTCATTCTTAATAATTGTCAGATTTTTTTAACCGTTTAAAAAAAAAATGTTAAGAGTTATAATTTTTTAATAGAATGAGTTTTTAAAAAAAATGTTAAAAATTATGGCTGCGTTTGTTTCACATTTGGGAATACGACTTTTAGTATTCCCAAAAAAGTTAAACAGTAAAATACCCAAAATTTCAGATTTTTGGGAATACTACTCCCAAAATTATTCAACTTTTTTTAAACCCCTTAAATTTGATAATTTAATTAAATACCCCTAAATATATTTTTTTAAATTACAAAAACACCCCAATAATCCACATTTGCAGTTATTACCACCACCAGGAAAATGGCCGAATATCAGAGAATGGAGCTCACCGGCGAATCGGCAGGCGGTCTGCGCATCTACCTTTGGAGGATCCACCGCAGATGCAGGCGGTGATCTAGGCGAATCGTTGGCCGGCCGATCTTTGGCCAGCTCGACGCGGCGGCCAACAACGTGCGTGTGCCATCAACGGCGGCCGTTTGTTGGCCGTCGTTGAGAGCAACTCTGGCCAAAGATCGCGATCTTTGGAGGCCGTAATCTCGGTCCACGACGGCCAACAAGCAAGGTCCGTCGTTGACCATCAACGCGGCCGTTGTTGGCCGATCGTTGAGCAAATACGGCCGATCGCGTAGATGCAGCCGGGGCCTGACGGATCCACGGTGGATCGCCTTTCCGGCCGAGATCCACGGTGGATCTGGCGGCAGGCTATGCGACGCATGACCAAGAAGATCCAACGGTCCATGCGCCCATGCAGGCGACTCACCGGCCACCTCCGGTGGTGGTCGCCACTGAAGGGGTGTTTGAGGGTGGGTTAGGGGTATTTTTGTTAACTTTTAATGTTTTATTATAGGGGGTATTTTGTAAAAAAATAAACATAAAGGAGATTTTATAATTTATAAATTTTACCTCGTAATACCCGCCCAATTCAACTTTTTTTTAACTTTTTTCAAAAAACTTTTCCCAAAACCCCCAAATTTTGAACCAAACGCAGCCTATAATTTTTAATAAATTTTTATGAACGAGTCAAAAATTTGAAATAATACTTAAAAGTATTTTAGATGATTCTTGACTGTTATTAATTATTAAGGATTTGGTCAAAAATAAATTATACAAATTTCTTTATTGACACTTATAGTCTCAATCTTGACAGTTTCCCACCCATTTTTCGTTCTCTCTGCACTAAATTATTTTCCCTTTCGTTATCCACACGCTACAACAAAATGGACTAGACATCGTTCCGGCGATTTTTCTCCGTTTTTCGGCGACTTCTAGAGATCACAGCGGCCGGTCCATACTCCCTAAGGTCAGATCCACCTTCCCCAAGCTTGGTTGACTCGAAATCTTGTCGGAAAAAACCATTTCACCGCCGTGACTCTTCACCTTCCCGGCGTGACTTCGCTCGCTTTTGGTGTCTTTTCGTCTCTCAAGTCACATATTTGGACTCCTCGTGACCTGATCTATCTCTTATGAAGTTTTGGAGCATTTTCATCACCGATCGCCGTCGTGGGAATCCATAGCCTCTTCAAAGCTTGACAAAGTGGAGAATGTGGCCATTAGAATAGACCTCAATAACGGGAGTGTTGGGTGGGGTGAGGCTCCTATTTTGCCTCATGTGACAGCTGGGGATCAAGAGACTGATATGGTGAAAGCTGGTGCGGCTTGTGAGGTTTTGAAGAAGAGTCCAGCCATGGCTCTGGGTTTGGTTTTTGAGAAGATTGCTGCTCTTCTTCCTGGTCATCAGTTTGCTTCTGTGAGTGTTTCTTGAGATTTTTAGTGTTTTTCGAATTTGGGTTTGATTAAGTTATTGATATCTTTGTAAGGTTGTTGGAAGTTTTGGTTTTTTTACGGTTTGGAGATTGCTTTTAGGGTGTTTGGTGTTTGTATTTGAATAAAATTTGGCTGCGTTATTTGTTTTGTTTGAATTGTGAGTTAGTACATGAGAGAATTTAAAGCGCATTGTACTTAGGATATCGCTTGCTTGAGTTATTGACTCTAGTAAATCCAAGCAAAAGAAAGCACAGGATTCGAAAATTTTTAATCGCTTGTGCTTTCATCTTTTCTTTTCTTTTTATCAATTTCATGAATGTTTATTGAATCACTTGGTCTGTTGGGACTTGGGTCACTTTAAATGATTGACTTGCAGTTGTATTGATACTGGTGGCAAAAGAAAGATTTGTTCTTTGATGAAATTGAGGTACAACCTTTGTACAATTGAATTGATTGGAGTGACCACATCCTGGTTCTGGCTTAACGGAGCTATGCTCCAGTGTACATTCATGAGGTACTCTTGTAGATACTCCATATGGTTCTTTCGAAAGCAATTGTTATCCTCTAGGATGGACTTTTCATGTTTAATTCTCTGAAGAGTTTATGCCTTATTTTGCTTTCAACAATTTTGTTATCCAGTCACAGAGTCCTGTATTGATACAAGTCTTACAAGACATTTAATGGTTGACAAGCTAATGATTTTATCACGCTTAAAAGTTATATATAATTCTAATACGTTGATGAACTTGATGATTGTTGTGGTTATGAACGCCAGGCCGACTTCGTGAAAATGCCATTTCAAGACAATAGTTTTGATGCAGTATATGCAATTCAAGCTACCTGTCATGCTCCTGATGCAGTAAGTTAATTTTTAAGATCCTCTATCAAACATTATTGCCTTTCACAAAGATGGTACATGAGCTTTCCTTTCTGTTTAATTGGTGTAACTAGATGTTTATTTCTGGACAGTATGAATGCTGCAAAGAGATTGCACCAGCTCATGAGGGACTGGCGTTAGGAATTGGGGATGCTTCTATTATAAAGGCGCTTGCGAAAGCATATGGGAGGACTGATGCCCAGGTTAAGAAGCAACATAAGGTACTGAATCTATTTGTTTAGTTTGGTAGCACTGCATATGCAGTTGTGTTGTTTTTATGATTAATATTTGTTGTTGAATGTTATTTGTAAATCTTCAGGGGTTATTTGAGCGAGACACATGAGTGCTCTGGTTTTGAAATTGAGTTCATTAAGTGGGTTCGGAAGGTGTAAAGAATGAATTGATGTTGTAGGATTCTATGTTTCATACTGATATATGTGGCTGAAGAAAAATAAGAGCTCCAGTCATATTATATATCCTTTATTTCTTATATTGTTTTGATTCACGTTTTGTTTCATGTTTTTTAATTGGTACGAAATGGGAGATTTGGGCCTTGTTGCCAAAGCAAGTCATTCATCTCAATCGATGATATTCAAGCGGCCAGATGCATTATCTATTTGTAAAGTTTTTGATGCTTTTCGGCTCATTGCTCAGGTGCACTGTCTTATTTTCTTCTTAAATGAAGAAGCATTGTTTGGTTTTTGGAAGTGTCATGCGAGTTAGATGCCTTATTTTGCTTGGACATGCGTGTTTACTTGATTATCATTATTGTCAAATTTTCCATGAAGAATCAGATAAACTGGCTAATTTTGGTCTTCACTAGTGGGATAATTCTCCTCAAGATCTAGAGTTCCACATTGAATTGCCTTTTTGAGAATGCTAGTATTTGGTTGTTCCAAGCAATGTTTTAAAACCTGGCCTGGCTCGGCCGATTGAACCAGTTCAATCGAGACCCGGAAGCTTCAACGGGTCGGGTTTAATTTTTTCCTATTCACCCAATACCCTAGGATTTCCGGTGATGATCGGCGAACAATTAACTGTCGGAATGTTGGGCCTTTTGAAAAGCAGTTTCCGGTGAATGTAATGGTGGTGAAAGATTTGATTTCCGGTGAGTAAATCGATTGGAAATCAAACAAAATTAGCAGTGGCAACGATGAGATTTTTCTGGCGATTGACGAGGCTAACGGGGGTGGGGTGAGGTGGGTTTTGGTCGGGAGGAAAAAGGGAGTAATTGTTGGGTGATGGGGAGGGTTGTTGCCGGAATCGATGGGATCTGGCCTGGAATGCCGACGTCGACGTTGGTGAGATCTGGCCGACATCGAACCTATTTCGGCCAGATCTTGGGTATATTTTAATGAAAATGGGCTCAAGGGACGATTGGGGTTGCATCTGGGGTGTCGTCGCCGCTAATCAGTCGTCGGTCGATTTGCAGTTGGGATATGTTTGATAAATTTCAAACCTATAGGGACTTAACTGTAATTTTTAGGGATATATTTGCTAAATTTTAAAATTTTTTGTCAACCGGTTTGACCAGCGGTTAAACCGGTCAACTCGGGACCCGGAAGCTTTGTCGGGTTTCACCCCGGGTTGGGTTTTAAAACATTGGTTCCAAGTACTTATTCTCGGACGTTGTGCATGCAAGTTTTAAACTTAAAATTGTAAAGAGTATTTTGAAACATGTACATAATCTTTAAACGAGTACATACTATATATATATATATATATATATATATATTCTACGCCATAAGTATTTAGAATGAGATCATTAAAATACTGAATGATGTCACTTCACTAACCTTGAAGCCCATGCAGCCATGCTCTTGATAACGATTGTTTCTTGCCTTAGTTTAGTGAGTTGGTGAAGTGACGCACTCCCCATCCGCTTTAGTATTTGTTTCTTGTGCTTTATAACTATATATTAAATTACAATTAATAATGTTTAATCATAATTAAGTTTTGAGTTGAACAAGTAATTTCAATTTTTTTTTTTTTTTATTACAAGTATTGCATCATCACTATCCCTCCTTACTCACAAGTATGTATTGATAATTATGCCTTATTTTGCATTGATGAAATCACCCAATCGCTTAGTATGCATCATCGCTAGCGCTAGTGCAAGGATTTCTGCTGTAGCAAGCGCGGAATTACAACCAAACAAAAAAAAAAAAAAAATTTGCTACAACATAGTTCTTTACCCATGATCACGATTCGATAATCTAGTCTACCATATAAAATTAAAAACCATATAAGGTATAGGGTTATACCTCCTGTTGACAACTCTTTCTTTGAATTAAAATTTTCGTAGAGTTCATGTACTATTCATTGCACTGTTTATAATACTGTTTATGGGGACTGTTTACGTACTGTTCAACTATACTATTTATATACTGTTCACCGATCCTATCCATAGTTATTGTTCATCGATATTGTTTATGGGTATTGTTCACTGGTACTTCGCTATCGTTCCAAAGTAGGATCGAGCACGATAGTATTCACACGAAAGTAGGTTGAAATCACTTTTGGATTGATTACTAGATCAAGTCCAAGAGCTTAAGGAGGTGGTAGAATTTGTGAGAGAAACACTCTCTAGGGTTTGGTGGCTAGGGTTTGTGTTTGGGAGAATTTTAGTCTAAACTGACTAAAATTATTTTGCTCTCAAAAGTAGTAAAATCAACTTATGAAAAAAATAAAATAAAATAGGAATTTAATTAAGATTGTCAATCCTTAAATTCCTATTTGATTTGAATTACAATCCTTTTAAAAAGGATTTAGAATATCTCAAAAAATATTCTTCATTAAATATAAATAATAATTAAATAAATGTTCCTATTTATTTAATTCTTATATAAATGCATATTCTAATTGAATAAATATTACTATTTATTTAATCTATATATATTTATATATATTTACATATTTAATTTATAGGTTTTAATATATTTAATTAAATTAAATATATTCCTTCATATTAATTTCAATTAATATGAATCCAGTTTTGCTAAAAATCCTCCCCTATAAATATTGGATAATGGTGTCAACCCTAGAAAAATTACCAAAGTGCCCTTTCTGTCCAAAATGATGAAAATGCCCTTTGACTCCCAAATTATCGAAATACCCTTTTTGACCCAAGGACAAAATTGTCTTTTCAATTTTATTTCTCTCCTAACTATTTTCTATGTGTGTGACCTAAAGGTTCTTTATTTTATCGGCAGTGTTCCAATAACTAATTAAGTATCAACCAATTAGTGTTTTTGTGTACCAATCAAGACTGGCCTCTAGCAAGGCATCATGATTCCCCGGTAAATAAAGAATCAACGATTAGGCTTATCTTTTCCATAGTATAGTTACCGTGTAATTCGATCCATTTCATTATCTTATATCTCATCAAGGTTTGAAGTAGAGAAATAATGTATATTTCAAAGTATTGACCTTAATATATTTATATTTGGTTGTCGAATCTATGATTATATAAAACGGATTTGAGCACCAACTCGATTCCACTGTGGCCACCGATTTGCGGTTGTAGTTCTTAACCAAATATCTAGTCGAGATAAGATCTCTTGTAAACAGGAGTTATCAATCATTTGTTGATCCACCATAGTCATAGTGTACTTCTTGATGTAACCTATCACCACCGTTATGGTAATCTCTAAGAGAGACGATGTTATGCTAGTGTCAAATCAAATCGATATTTACACACGGTGCTTTGGTGATCTCAAGTTGAAAGATCACATCCATCACCATCTGTAAGAGGATATATTCCATAGACATTAGGTTAACCATCTTGTATGAAATCTTCTGATGGGTTAGTCTAGTGGACTTGTACAAGCAAGCACCCATGTGTTACACCATTTTGATGCCCACAACCTTGACAAGTGAGATTTGTCACTACCTTTCGATAGAGTCGTTTAATGCGATGATAGTCTCTCCGTATAATCTGTGTCCTAGTTATACTATGACTACAGACAGTTTTAGAATAGCCACCATTTGTGCTTATAAAGTTCTCACAATTAAGATTTATAACACTTAATTCTCTCGTCATTCGTTTCAACCTTTCTAAGGACATATACTATGTTCTTTACACCCAGTAAATAGATGTTGTAGTATAAATGCTTTTAAATAAGCAATGCCTTTATTCATTTCTAAAATGAGTATTACAAGAGACAAAATGTTGGTTGTAGTGCACCTACTCTAATAGCTAGTGCCACCTACCACTCACTCTGTTTGTGTTCGGTCTTCACTCTACAGTCTTCAGCATCACAACGTCTTTGAAGCTCATTCAGGTAATCTTTGTAATGGCTTCTTTGTATGGAATTTTTATTGAGTTGAAGAGTAGTTGTTGAAGTTAAGATGCAGAGATAAAGGGATTTTTTTTTTCTTAGTTGTGATGAATTCTGTAGCTGAGATGTGTGCTCACGAAAAGTAGTTTGTTGAGCTACTTCATTTTATGTGTTTTTATTTGCAAGCATTTTCAATAGTTCATGTATATATACTGAATTTTTCTACTTTTAATATTTTATAGTTCATGGGGAAAGAAATATACACAGATGCAAAGGTCAATGAAGTTTGAGGAGAATAGGCGAGGTCAGGGGCGGATCCAGCCCCTTTGATGGTAGGCTTTAGATTAAAAAAATAATAATAATAACATACAGACCCAGTAAAAATTGTTATTAATATATATACCAGGCCCACCCTTAGATTTTAAAAAAATGAGAACTATTATACTCACCACCAAACAAAAAACTAAAACTTTCGAATTTCAACCCTTTCCTGTGCACCGAAAACCCTGTTTGGGGGAATGGAGGTTAATGTGGGCTATGATTGCCTTTGGTGTGCACCAAAAACTTTCTTTTGAAAAGATCGTCCCCCACAAAGTTCAGGATCTCCCAAAAAAATGTATACACCACAATTCAAATGGGCATTTTTGGAGCACAGCAAAAAAAACCTCGACCCAAAATGCTTAGTATATGATTTTTTACGATTTTTCAAAATTTTAATCTTCAAAAAATCATTAAAAAAAATCCGTTCATGCGAATTGCTTCTTTTTTTTTTGCATTAGATTCCTTGCATTTTTCTTCACCACCATGCAAAAAACTAAAACTTTTGAATTTCAGCCTCTTCCTATGCACCGAAAACCTAGTTTGGGGAAATGGAGGTTAATGTGGGCTGTGTTTGCCCTTGTTGTGCACAAAAAACCTTCTTTTGAAAAGATCATCCCCCACAAAGTTCAAGATCTCTTGACCAAATGTATACACCAATATTCAAATGGGAATTTTTGGAGCATAGCAAAATGAATCCCAACCCAAAATGCTTAGAATATGATTTTTTACAATTTTCCAAAGTTTTAATCTTAAAAAAATCATTAAAAAAAAATCAGCTTGTGCGAATTGCTTCCTTTTATTTGCATTAGATTCCTTGCATTTTTCTTCACCACCATGCAAAAAACTAAAACTTTTGAATTTCAACCTCTTCTTGTGCACCGAAAACCCAATTTAGGGAAATGGAGGTTAATGTGGGCTGTGTTTGCCCTTGGTATGCACCAAAAACCTTCTTTTGGAAAGATCGTTCCCCACAAAGTTCAGGATCTCCCGACCAAATGAATACAGCACAAATGGCCATTTTTGGAGCCCAACCAAACCAACCCCAACCCAAAATGCTTAGTATATGATTTTTTACGATTTTCCAAAGTTTTAATTTTGAAAAAATCATTAAAAAAATTCCGCTACTGCGAATTGCTTCCTTTTTTTGGCGTTTGGTTCCTTTATCAAGTGAAAGGAAGAGCTAGTGAAGTCTCTCCATAACAAGGTAAGTAAACTCCAACCCAAGTTAAGATTTGAGAATTTTCTTGATTAGGGTTTTGATATCAATGATGTATGTATATGATATACATGTTATATGCCATGCTATTGAGGCTTAAATAGAGATTTCTAGTGCTTTGTGGTTGTTTATGCATTGCAATTATAAGAAATGACATGTGGGTTGGAAAGGTAGTTTGAGATTGAATTAAAGGATATTGGGAAATCCTTTTTGGAAGTGTCTTTCTTTGGTAGGAATTGTGGCTATGTGAGGGGCATTCTCCCCATTTTGGATGGTTAGAGAAAGAGTTAGAATCATTGCTATAGTAGAGTTTTATAATGCACTTGAGTTGTTTGATGAAATGCCTAATAGAGGTTTGAGAATGAGAAATGAACCTTAATTCTTGCAACATTGCATGTTGGCATCTCATAAGTGCATTAGTGGGGATGAACCATCCATATGCATTATTTGTGCATTGAGTAGTGACCTAAGAAAGAGTAGGAAGCTTTGTGTATGTACTTGCCCTATGTGTAGAGAACTTTGTGGATGCAACTACTCTAAGGGTAGAGAGAATGAGAAGTGCTAGAATAGAGTGAATGAGAAGGGTATTAGAAAGGGGTGAATGCTTTGTGATCATCACCCGACAATTACGAGAATCGGGTTGATGCTTTGTGATCATCACCCGAATAGCCATTAGAAGTGGGTTGATGCTTTGTGATCATCACCCGATAGTTAGTAGAAACGGGTGGATGCTTTGTGATCATCACCCGGTTAATTATGAAAAAAGGGTAGATGCTTTGTGATCATCACCCGGCATTTAGTAAAAGTAGGTTGATGCTTTGTGATCATCACCCGATAGTGATTAGGAACGGGTTAATGCTTGGTGATCATTACCCGAAAGTAATGAGGAACGGGTAGGTGCTATGTGGTCTCCACCCGATAGTTACGAAAACCGGGTAGGTGCTTTGTGATCTCCACTCGGTAGTCACTAGGATAGGGTTGGTGCTATGTGAACTCCACCTGGCAGTCATAAAGAGTGGGATGGTGCTGTGTGAACGCCATCCGGCCGTACCTCCGGTAAGATGAGGCCATGACATTTAGTAGGAAACAACAGAAAGTGTGAGGAAAGAATTAAGAGTAATATATACGGGGATAGACAGATAGAGGGTTTACTTACTGAGCATTATTTTGTGCTCACCCCGTTATTTTCCTTTGTGGATGCAAGGATCTAGGTGATGATGCAGTCGGAGGGGCGTCGGCAAGCGAGGAGCAATAGCTACACTGTTTCCCTTGTTTTGTCTTTTAAAATGGCATTTTTGTAAATGACGTTCTTGTGTATAAAAGACATATGGCTTATAATGAAAAGAATGTTTTGGGCCCAATTTTCTATTGTTATTATGCATGCATTGTACTAGTTTACAGCAGTTGTTACATAAACAACCCTACACAAGTGCTAAAGATTTAATCTAGTGGCAGCCTTAAGACTTAGAGAGATCGATGAAGCTAAACAACACAAACTCAAGCGGTTGCATTTAATTTAGTTGAGTGTTCTTCTTAAGAATTACTAATTCCTGACGTAGCAAATTATTAACCCTAATTGCTTCACAAGTTAAAGGAATCAAACAATTACGGATTTGATATCTAACTTAGCAGTAGATTGCAACAATTAATAAATAAGTAGACCTTCCAGTAATTAAACGCAACAATCATTAAAATAAGCGTAGAAGAACATTCAATAATCAAACATAAATTGAACACTTAAAGAAAAAAAAAACCAGATTGATCTCACAGTTTATTGATTTCGAGGTCTTGTTTCCTTCGACCAAATTATAAAAGTTTAGCCTCTCATGGCCGTAATCAAAACTCAAAAGAAAAACGAAAATCCACTAGAGAGAGAAGAGAGAGGCGTGTGTGTTCCCTTCCCTAATCCCTAATCTGATCTCCCTTTAAAAATATCTAATTCGAATTCTAATCCTACTCAATCTAAATCTCCTAAGAATATTCTAAAATCCCAAAATAACCTTTATCCTAATCTGAGTAATTGAAAATAAAATAAAGTCTTAATACAAAATAGGAAAGTGGTGTTTCCAGCTTTAATTTGCGTGCAACAGGTCTTCAAAACTTCTTGTAATAATCTGCCTATTTGAATTGCATGACAAGGCAGAATGTTCCAGAACGTTGGTAGTGCAGGTGCGCTAACTTCAAGCTTGATTAAAGCCTTGATGCAGCAAGTATCTCTCCAAACTCAAAACATGAAAGTTGTATATCGCTTTCTTAGCATTCAACATCATTTTGAATCATCTCAATCGGATCTCAGATGAGAGAGTTATGCCCAGATTACAAAACAATGTTGAAACTATCCGAATTCACTTAATTAGTTCCGTTTTGCAATTAACGCCTCCATTTGCATCCTAAATCAAAATAGAATAATAATGAGTATATTTAGGCAGCAAATAAGTATAAAAGACTAGACATTAGGGGGGTAAATATGACATTTTGCATTCTCATCAACATACCTGAAGGAATGTGGGACAGTATCAAAACTCACCTCTCCATATACAGCCCAGCATAATGGTTTGTCTGAAAGGAGGAATAGGACTTTACTTGAAATGGTTAAGTCCATGATGAGTTTTAATGATTTGCCCACATAATTATGAGGTTATGCCCTAGAGACTTCGACTCACATACTGAACCATGTGCCATCAAGGTTTGTAGATAAGACTCCATATGAATAATGGATGAGCGAAAGCCCAACTTGTCTTACCTGAAGATTTGAGGTTGTGAAGCTTATGTTAAGAAATTGACTTCAAACAAGCTGGGCCCAAAATCTTACAAATGTATATTTGTGGGGTATCCTAAAGAGAGCAAAGGATATTATTTCTACCATCTAGAAGAGTGCAAAAGTTTCTTTGTCGCTCGTACTAGTGTCTTCCTAAAAAAGGAATTTTTTTTTCTAAGAAGTACTAGTGAGAGAAAAGTAGAACTCAATAAAGTTCTAGAACCACAAGATACATTAGATGAAGACGGGAAGATGTGCCACAAGAAGTAGTTGAACATTGTGAGGAGGTTACTGCACCATCTGTGGATCAAAGTGCACGACCTCAAGTAGCACAGGAGCTACGTAGGTTTGGAAGAGTATGTCATGAGCCCGAGAGATATGGTTTTCTTGTGACTCAATATGGCGACGTACTAGTCTACAAAGACAACGAATCCAAAACCTACTATGATGCTATATGGGATCCAGATCTGTTAAATGGCTTAAAGCCATGAAATTTGAGATGGACTCCATGTACAGAACTAGTTATGGTCTTTGGTGGATCCACCTGAAGAGGTAAAGCCCATAGGGTGTAAATGGGTCTTCGAGAAGAAAACTGACGTGGATGGCAAGATGCATACCTATAAGGCACGTCTGGTCGCCAAAGGTTTCAAACAAATTCATGGTATTGACTATGAAGAAACCTTTTCGCCGGTTGCCATGATTAAATCCATCTAGATTATACTTATGATTGCTGCATATCATGACTATGAGATTCTGCAAATGGATGTCAAAATGACTTTCCTGAATGGAAACCTTGAAGAGGATGTGTATATGACACAACCCGATGGTTTTGTTCTTGATGGACAAGCTAATAAGATATATACAAGTTGTAAAGGTCCATTTATGGACTCAAGCAAGCTTCAAGGAGTTGGAACATTTGTTTTAATGAAGTCGTAAAAGAATTTGGTTTTATCAAGAATGAAGATGAGCCCTGTATTTACAAGAAAGTAAGTGGGAGCATAGTGGCATTCTTGGTGTTGTATGTCGATGACATACTTCTGATCGGGAATAATATACTAAACTTGCAGTCGGTAAAGACTTGGTTATCCAAGTGCTTCTCCATGAAGGGCTTAGGAGAAGCAGCCTACATTCTCAGAATAAAGATCTGTCGTGATAGATCTGGTAGGTAAGTTGGCTTGTGTCAGAGTACATTACATAGACAAGGTACTGAAGAGATTCAGTATGGAAGAATCCAAGAAGGAATTTCTTCCGATGGCACACGGTGTCTATCTCTCTAAAGATATGTGTCCTAAAACACACGATGAGAGAGATAGAATGAAGGGGATCCCATGTTCCTTAGCGATTGGATCCATCATGTATGCCATGTTGTATTCTCGAATTGATGTTTCATGTGCATTAAACACTTGTAGTGGATATCAATCGAATACAAGTGGGTGATGCCATGTTGTATGCTTGAACTGATATCTCATGTGCATTAAGCACTTGTAGTAGATATCAATTGGATCCAAGTGAGCAATTGATGTTTTGTACTCAGATTGATGTCTTATGTGCATTTAGCACTTGTAGAAGGGATCAATTAGATCCAAGTGAGCGACACTGGATGGGCGTCAAGGACATCCTTAAGTACCTAAAAAGGACTAAGGATATGTTCTTGGTTTATGGAGGGGAAGATAAGCTCACTGTATGAGGATATAGTGATGCTAGTTTCCAAACGGATAAAGATGATTTTCACTTGCAAATCGAGTTTTTATTTTGTCTCAATAGAGCTGCAATGAGTTGGAAGAGCTCGAAGCAAAATACTACAGTAGATTCTACATGATGGGCACTTAGGGTCATTCGATGTTAAATACATGAATGATTGGCTATAGTGCAAGTGGGAGATTGTTGGAGTAGGTGCCTTAGAGCCAATCAATTATTGTAGAATTGACTCTTCGTAATAAGGTTTATTAATCAATAAAATGTGTTTTCTAATATATCATGTAAATCATAATTGTATGTATTGATATATGTCCTTAGGATGGTAGAACTGTGACGAGGGTATCAAGTGTTTCAAATCTTGATAGTGAGAACCCTATGATCACATATGGTGGCCATTCTAGAAATGTCCATAGCCCAGTATTATTCTGACCAAGGACACAAATAATACGATAAGGCTATCATAGTGTTGAATGACCCTGTCGAAAGGTAGTGACTAATCTCACTTGTCAAGGTTGTTTACCGACAAGCTGGTGCAACACATGGGTGTTTGCTATAGGCAAGTTCACTGGACTGAAGCACAGAGGATTCCATATAGATGGTAACCCTGGTTTCTATGGAATAAATCCTCTAACGAATGTCGGTGCATGAGATCCTTAGACTTGAGATCACTGGAGTGGCTTATGCACCAATTGTTGTAGTTTGACACTAGCCTAATGTAGTTCTATTTAGAGCAATCAATATAGTAGTGATTGGCCACATCGAGGAGTGTATCAAGACTATGGTGGATCGACAGAGGATTAATCACTCTTGGGTAAGGGAGAAGTTATCTCACGGCACAATTCAGTAAATGGCAATGACATAAAGTTATGGCCACAGTAGGATTGAATTGTAGCTGAATCTAATTTATTATTTCAGTCATTGGTCCAGTAACTGAATACAAAGATATTGAGGATATCTGAGGTTGACACTATTTCTGTACCTCAGCCTCGATGAGATAATAGATGATGAAAGGATTTGATTGCATAGTAACCATATCGTTGATAGATAGCTATTTTGCTGAATCTAAATCTATCGGGTGTCCATGATGCCTTGCTAGGGGCCAATCTTGGTCTATAGTAGTGAGACGATTAATTTGTGTCAATCACAATACTATTCACTGCCAATATGATAAGGAGCCTATGGGTCACACACTTAGAAGACAGTTTAGAGATGATGACTTTTTGGAAGGGTATATTCGTCTTTTAGATGAATAGGCATATTGGTAATTTCGCTGTGTAATTAAATTTACTGAGGTTGTAGCCTATGTCCAATTTTATTATTGGAATAATTTAGTACAATTATGAATTTAATTATTAGAGTTAATCTTAATATTTATTTTAATATTTAACTAAATAATTAAATAAGGGTTAATATGCAATTCTACCTAATGTTTGGTTGATGCTAAACTTGAGGGTTGGAATGGATTTTTTACTTATTATACTAGTAAAGAAAAATTAGGTTTTCCTAACCTTTCATTGTGTGAGTGTGGGAGAGTTTTTGAAAAGAAATTTTTCTCTTCTTTTCTCTACACACTTTCTTCTATTACTTGACTACTTAAAGCCAAGAATTAATTCTAGCAAAATTAATTCTTGGTTATTGGTATACTGTCTTTGTGTGGACGATGTGAGTTCGATTCCATTCTAGAATAGGTAGCGAGATCACATTCAGAGATATTGACGGAGCCTCCAATCACATGTATAATTGAATCCTTGTATGGATTTACATTGTTTCAATTTAAGCATGTAAAATATGTATATATTAGACCCTGATTTTGACGAAATCAGGTAATTGTTAGGCGAAAATTTTTGTTTTTCACTGCCTTTGTTCATCGATTTACTAACAGTTTCTTGACAAGAGAAGAGGGTACACATTTCATGGTTAAAAATGCAATTTTGGGCAGAAAGAAGACAAGAAGAATCAAGAGGGGGACAAAGAGTGAGAAGGCGATAACTAAAAGGAACTCTTTTTCGCAAAAATGAAAAAGGTGACACATATAAAGAGCAATCCTAAAAAATTAGGGATTTCATTTTTTTTTTTTTTTTTGGTGAAATGTCCAAAAAGATATGCGCACACTTTTGAAGAAATGTAAGCGCATAAGTGCAGACGATTTTAAAAGCAAATGCTCGAACAACAAAACCATGTTAGCACATTTTTCTCAGATGGTAATTTTAAAACAAAAGTATTAGACATACCTATTATTCAAGAAAAACATAATGAAAGAAGAACAAAAGAAATAAGTCAAACTGGAAGTCTCAAAGAACTTTTAAGTAGGGGTGAATGGTTCAGGGTATTCTGCAATTTTTGTTGGGAACCAGAACTGAATTTGGACCCTGTCAGTTCCGGTTCTTAAATTCCTGGAACCGAAACCTGAAATGCAGGTTTCAGTTCCTTACTTGGGTACTCTGTCAAAAATCAGTTATCCCCTATTAGTTTAAAAAATGACAAAAACAGCTTTAAAGTTTACAATACACCCTTAACAAATTAAGAAAACCTGCATTTCGTAGTTTTCAACTTTTAATTACTTATTCATTTGTGTCTAATGTGACTCATAGATCCTCTAATCTCTAGGGAAAACATGAATTCAATCAATTCATCATAGTTCACATAAAATTTCTCAAGCAAAACCAAAACACAAACGATTATTGAAATAAGAAATATAAATTTACATAATACCCCTCATTGTTTTATACTATTTTTTCAAATGTGGTATGAATGGAGAACATTGAACAGAATAGGGGTCTATTTGATATTGTATTTCAAATGATTTTGAAAATATATTTTTTATATATAAATATATAAATTCTATATCAAAGTATAGTTATGGAATTAATTTTGGGTATTAAATTTTAGTGAACTTTATTATCCAAAAATACAAATATTATATATAACTATAATTACTAGAGTGAAAATGAAATTAAATTAACATAAATTGTGAATTTGTGACAAAAGAATAAAATTAAATATTAATATTAATATGATTTATGAATCGTTAATTAAATAATTAGTATGACTCTAACTCTAAGTTTGTTTAATGATTTCTTAATATACCATGACTCACGAGGCATGAGTTGTCATACTATAATGTAATGTTATAATTAATTAAATTTTTAATCATTTAATTAAATAATGTACTAATGTAGTAAATTACTAATGTTATAATTAATTAAATAATCATATTATAAATCTATAATGTAATGTTATAATTAATTAAATTTCTAATCATTTAATTAAGTATTGTACTAATGTGGTAAATTACTAATGTTTATAATGTATTGTTATAATAAATTAAATAATCATACTATAAATCTATAATGTAACGTTCTAATAAATTACTATACCATGAGTTGTCATACAATAATGTTATTATTAATTAAATATCTAATCATTTAATTATTAATGTTTTAATGTTCATCAATTTATTATATAATTACTAAGTTTCTATAGATATGCTTATAAGTTAGAACTTGATAATTGAAGTAAATATTATTCAAAAATAATTCTTGTAATAACATTAAAACACTTTTAATTGAATCCTAATTTCAATTATGCACTTAATTAGTTAATTAACAATAAAATATTTTTCTAACATTATAATATCCTTTTATTTTTCTAAAAATATGTAATATTTAATATAAAATTATAAATATAAATGTACTGACCCACGTCACCCATGTCACCCACGTGGATCCATTCTATTTTGAAATTTTATTGCAAAATTACAATAAACCTCCCATTCTTTACTGATATTCATTCCAGTCCTGGTTCTAAGACAGGTTCCATCCCGGGTACCCGACCTCGATTCCTACTCTAGGTTTTGGGTCAGTTTCGATTCCTGCACATGCAAGAATTGGAACGAGACACACACAGTGGCAGTTCCAAAAAATTGGAATCGAAACCTACCCTGTCAAGGCTGGTTATGGTTTCGATTCTACTCTCTGATTCAAGGTAGAACCATTACCCATGCTGACCCCTACTTTTAAGGAAACTAGATCAGCCTATCAATGTTAAACACAGATGAATGTCTCAAAAACACAAAAACCTTATAAACAAAAAGAGTTTAACCCACATAATTCAACAAGTAAAGAACACTCCCTCAAATCATGCAAGAGAAAGTTGGCTTGATCCATATCATGCGTGTGTGAAGTGTCCTCAAAGACTCATTGGTCAAATTTTTAATTCAAACTCCCCCTTCCCACATGCCCTATAAAAATTATATTTTTCTTTTAAGCAATTTTGTAAGTAATTGACAAACGATGGAAGCGGAAAAACAAAATTTTTCGCTCATCAATTACTATGAATAAGCCGAGATCAGGGTTTGATATATATATTTTACATGCTTAAATTGAAATAACATAAATCGATACAAGGATTTGATTATACCTGCGATTGGAGGCTCCGTCAATGTCTCTGACTGCGATCTCGATACTGATTCGAAAATGAAATCGAACTCACGTCGTCCACACGAAGATAGTACCACAATGACTAAGAGTTAATTTTGCTAGAATTAATTCTTTTCTTTAAGGAGTATTGATTTTGGAAGATTGAGAGTAGAGAAGAAGAGAAAATATTTCTCTTCAAAAGCTCTCCACGGCTACAATGAAAAATTAGGTTGAATAAACCTAATTTTGCCTTATTTAATAATAAAGCAAATATCCATTCCACCCCTCAAGTTTAGCATCAACCCAAACCTTAGGTAGAATTGCATATTAACCAAACTTAATTATTTGGTTTAAATATTAATATAAATATAAATATTAACTTTAATAATTAAATTTATAATTTTGCTAAATTACTCCAATAATAAAATTGGACATAGGCTACAACCTTAGTAAATTTAATTATACAGCAAAATTACCAATATGCCCATTCATCTAAAAGACGAATATATCCTTCAAAAAGTCATCATCCTTAAACTAGCTTCTAAGTGTGTGACCTGTAGGCTCCTTATTATATCGGCAGTGAGTAGTATCGCGATTGACATCAATTTTCTGACTACACACAGACCAAGATTGACCCTTAGCAAGGCATCATGACCACCCGATAGATTTGGATTCAAAAAATAGCTACCTATCAACGATATGGTTATCGTGCGATCAAATCCTTTCATCATACGTTATCTTATCGAGGCTGAGGTACAAAAATAGTGTCAACCTCAGATATCCTCCATATCTTTGTATTCAATTACTGGATCAATAACCGGAATAATAAATTGGATTGAGCAATAACTCAATCCCACTGTGACCTCATTTTAGTGTCATTGTCATTCACTGAATTGCACTGTAAGATAACTTCTCCTGTACCTAGGAATGATGAATCCTTTGTCAATCCTATTATAGTAGGTGCCTTAGAGCCAATCAATTATTGTAAAATTGACTTTGTAATAAATGTTTATTTATCAATAAAAGGCATATTCTTCTATATCATGTATGTAATGATATATGCCCTTAGTGACAAGGGTATCAAGAGTTTCAAATCTTGATAGTGAGAACCCTATGATCACATATGGTGGCCATTCTGGAAACATCTGTAGCCCCAATATTATTCTGACCAAGGATAGATAATACGATAAGGCTATCATAGTGTTGAATGACCATGTCGAAAGACAATGACTAATCTTACTTGTCAAGGTTGTTTGCCGACAACTTGGTGCAAAGCATGGGTGCTTGCTAAAGGCAAGTTCACTAGATAAGCCCACCAGAGGATGCCATATGGATGGTAACCCCAGTGTCTATGGAATAAATCCTCTAACGGATGATGGTGCATGTGATCCTTAGACTTGAGATCACCGGAGCGCCTTGTGTACCAATTGGTGTAGTTTGACACTAGCCCAACGTAGTTCTATTCAGAGCTATCAATACAGTAGTGATTGGCTACATTGAGAAGTGTATCGAGACTATGGTAGATCGACAAAGTATTCATCACTCTTGGGTACGAGAGAAGTTATCTCACTGGGTAATTCAGTAAATAACAATGACACTAAATCTATGACTACAGTGGGATTGAGTTTATGCTCAATCCAATTTAATATTCCTGTCATTGGTCGAGTAACTGAATACAAATATGTTAAGGATATCTGTGGTTGACACTATTTATGTACCTCAGTCTCGATGAGATAACAGTTGATGAAAGGATTTGATTGCATGGTAACCATATCGTTGATAGGTTGCGGTTTCGCTGAATTCGAATCTATCGGGTGGCCATGATGCCTTGCTAGAGGCCAATCTTGGTCTGTGTGTAGTGAGACGATTAATTAGTTTTAATCGCAATACTACACACTGTCGATATGATGAGGAGCCTACGGGTCACACACTTAGATGATAATTTAAGAATCAATTTGTGAGAAAGGTATTTTCGTCTTTTAGGACGAAAGGGCATTTTGGTAATCTCATAGTGCAATTAAATTTGCTGAGGTTGTTGCCTGTATTTAATTTTAATATTAAAATTAAATTAGTGAGATTATATTTAAATATATCTTTGTATATATATTTAAGTGAATTATTATTATTGATTAGACATTAATATATTATTATATATTAATTGATTTTAATTATAATAATAATTAATTAATTAAAATATCATAAAGGGTGTGTTTGGTTGCAAAGGTAAACTAGGGTTGGAGCCCATGGCTATTCCTAAGTGGAATAGGGTTTTAATTGTTGCACCATATAAGTGCAACTTAAAATTAAAACATATGAGAATTATTCATTTAATTAAAACCCTAGCCACCCTATCTCTCTCTCTCTCAAGAAGAAAACTTTTCTTATTCTTCTTTCTTGATTCTTGAAGCCCTTGATTGTTCTAGCAAAATAATCAAAGGTTCTGCGGATTATCTTCTTGTGGACTTCCATGAGTGTGATACTACATTGGATTGATTGGCGAAAAATCACGTGAACAATAGAAGGTGAACAATAATTGTGAACAGTGTTCTTGTCTGAAGTTAGAGATATTCGGAGGAGTCTCCAAACGTACATAAGTATTCTAATCGTTGAATGGATTTACTTTATACAGATTTTGTTTATAAACATGTAAACAGTATAATCTATACTCGGATCTTGATAAAGAAAGGTAATTGATTTACCGATTGAATTATGGTAGACCAATTACTAATAGATCCATGATAATCATATTTTACACTATGATTTTGCATTGAATTTTAATAGGATTTAGGATACTTTTCATACAATTTGGGCCATAATTGCTACCTAATTCTATTAATTTGTCTTTGCAGGCCTAAACGATGATTTTGAGGATAAATGACAGTTTTGAGCGTAAATTGTGTAACTTGAGCTTGGAAACTCCGAATGATCTGATTTTAGAAGGTTTGGAAAGCTACGAAGAATATCTACAACTTTCATGTTTTGGGTTTTTCCTAATTCTGACTGGACAAGGGTGAAAACTTGGCTTGAAGTCGTGAAAAGTACGCTGGGAACCGAAGAAAAACGTCTTTGGACGTGCTTCCGTATTTCTGCCATAACGTAAGGTGTAGACCTCGGATTGGGCTGATTCTTGAACTAGAAGAAATATTTTGGAAAGGAATATAATTCATATGTTTAACACTTTTCCAGATTCAGACTCTATCATGCTCAAATTTGGCCCAAATTTCCTTGCCACGGCAAGGAAAAAGCTTCGCCACGGCGAAACCTACATCAGATGTAAAAAATAAAATGACGTGTTTTGGCTTGCTAGGGCTTCATCCTTAAGTAAGAGAGGTATAACTTAGAGTGAAAAGGAAGAGAAAAGGGTCTTGGTTCGTCATTTGGAAGGCAGCTCTTGGAAGGAGAAGATTATTGAAGATTTGGGCTTCTAATTAGATAAGACTCCTCCATCTTTTGCTTGTTTTTCAATGATGAATCCTGATTCAGTTTTTTTTTTTTTTTTTTATTTTATTTCGTTTTTGAGTATGAACTGAGTTTTTTAGCTAGGGTTTGATGTAGCCTTGATACAATGATTCAAATTTATATGAATTGATTTACTTTGAGTTTTAATTTCATGATTGAGTGTTTATCTCTTTGCTTAATGACTTTTGGATGCTTGATCACCATTCAAATGTGTTGTTCACAATGAGACTGATAAGTGATTTGTGATTGTGCCTCTTGGGATAAATACCATAGATTAAGCAAACGCTAGAGATAGGTTTAGCGATCTATGAAATCTAGATAGTATTCCATAAAGCTTAAAAGACTTTGAACTATTAATCTTCAATTTGTTGGGTGCAGAAGCTTAATAGGGATAAGTAGGGAAATGTAGCCTGAGAAGGTATGTTTTACAACTTAGAGAATTCAATTTTCAATCAAGGAATTAGAACTTGGGTAATAGATTCTATGATTTGGGTTAGCGTATGTAGGTGAAATCAACACCCTAGCATTTTTTAGCATTGTTTAATTAGTTAAGTTGTTGGGTTTTGCTTTAATTTCATTATCATTCATTTATATTTTGTTAATTTGTATTTAGTTTGTTAATTTTCCATCAATCCAATTTATTGTTTCTTCAATTAGGACTTCAACTAGAGAAATCGGTACTTAGTAACACTATCCTCGTGGGAACGATACTCATCACTTTATTACTTTTTGTGACTAGTATACTTGTTACATTTGCATGTTTATGAAATCACGCATCAAGTTTTTGGCGCCGTTGCCGAGGATAGTTGATTATTAATATTGATAGTATCTAGTGTAGTGCTAAATTGAAGCTTTTATTTCATTTTTGTAGTTAATCGTAAATATTGTATAGTCTTAAGCTTGAGTTCTTTTTTTTGTAGTTTTTTTATTTTGTAGTTAAGCTTAATTAACTGTTTCTTGTAGTGCATGTGGAGATCATGGTAGAAGTACATAGAACGTTGAGGGATTATGCCGTACCAACGGTGCAAGAATGCAATTATGGTATTACAAGGCCACCTGTTGCAGTGAACTTTGAGATTAAGCCGACAATAATTCAGATTATCCAACAGTCAGTCCAATTTGATGGAAATTCATCTGAGGATCCAATTTTGCAAATCGCTAGCTTTCTAGAGATATGTGACACATTCAAGGTTAATGGAATGACTGATGATGCAATTAGGCTGAGATTATTCTCATTTTCACTGAGAGATAATGTAAGAACTCCATTCTACTCATATTCGTTTAAAATATACATAGTAAAAATACATGTAAGATAGCATAAATAGTTGGGCCCAAATTTTTCTTTTATTAAACATATACATTCTTTATACAAAAAGTTGTATCATGTACAAAAGCATCAAAAACAAGGTGGACAGTGTAGCCATTTCCCTTCGCTCGCCGACACCCATCCGACTGTATCCTCACCTAGATCCTGCAAAAACATAGAAAACAACGGGGTGAGCACAACTAATGTTCAGTAAGTAAATCCTCTACTCATCTATCCCCGTAACTCTCTCTCTAATTCTTTCCTTACAATTCTCATTTACTCTCTCTTTTATACTTCTCTCTATTTTCTCTTTCTCTTAACTCTTACTAACTCTCTTTTTGTAAGTCACGGCCTCATCTTACCGGAGGCACGGCCGGGACTCGCTCCCGCTCTCCGTGACTTCTACTCATTCTATCCGATCAGACTCGGTTATGCATGGATTCGGAACCCTTGGCCATGTGAGCGTATAAACTCTTTCTCGGGTACTCTCGGGTATAGCCCTCATCCGCATGAACTCTCACGGGCTACACCACTTCTCTCTCTCATACTCATGCCGCTCTCTCAATGCGGTGTACATGTGGGAATACTCTACCCATTACTCATGGGTTCCCCATCGCACACCCTACTCTATTCTTTTTTTCTCTCTTAATAAAGCTCACACTCAAAATTCTCTACTCTTTCTATAATGCATAATTAATGCATATGGATGGTTCATGCTCATTAATGTACTCATGAAAAGCACAAATGCATTATTGCATTAAAGCCAGTCATTCTGCGCAGGTCACACTAAAAAAGGCATAACTTGAGTTATACACATCGGATTGCTACGATTTTTATCTCGTTTTAAAGCTTAGAGACAGAGCTATAACTTATATGTTTTGGTTTAAACCCAGTTCAATCCGTAAGATGCCCAAAAAGCACTCAGAAAGTCACGGCTGTGACAGGGCAGTTTAGTAACATGTTTTCACTTAGGCATTTTATCAAGCAACTCATGTGCATATAAACACTCTACTATAATTACTACTCTACTTCATTCTCTAGCCATCCAAAATGGGAGAAAACTCCCTCATATAATCATAATCCCTGTCAAGAAAAGCACTTCCAAATAGGTTTACACAACATCTCTCAAACTTCATCTCAATTTCCATTTCTCAATACACATTAAAACACTTCTCATACATGAAGTATATCCAACAACCACCAATTAGTTACTCATCTCAACTCAATTCCTCAACAAGCATAATACATATTTATACATGCATACATCTCTACTCAATCTCTAAATCTCTACTCAAAAGCTTATTCAAAACTCAACTTGGTTGGATTTACTTACCTTGTAATGGAGAGATTTCACTAACACTTTTCCTTTCCTTTGATAGCTTGTCTCTTCTCTACACCTTTAAACAATAAAACCCTAAGACTTCAATATATATATATAAGCAAAACTTCACATCTAAAGCAAAAATCCTTACCTTAGGGTGCTTTAGATTAAGTTTCTATCCCAAACTACTCAAAAAACTTTCTAAAATTCTTGAAATATCTTGAACTATTGAAAAAAAGAGTTGAGAGGAAGTGATGAGAAGAAGTTGGCGGTGGAGAAGAAGAATGAAGGGTTTTCTAGACCCAAACCCTTATTAACTCACAATTAACACGTCTTCCCATTTTGCCCTTGCTCTTTCTTGGAAATTCCATCTATGTCCCTTAGTCAATTACAATAATGCCCTCATTTTTATTACATTCTCCATGAAATTCTATCTCTTTCCACTCCCCACAATTTCAACTAATTTTGAGTGAAAAGACCATTTTACCCCTAATGAAAGTTTAAGGGATTTTCTTCATATTTTTCTCAAAATAACTTTAACAAAAATTCAACTAAGGGCCAACCAACCAATATTAACAATATATCAACCCAAATAAAAGCAAAACAATAAACATTCAAGCAAGACAGCAAACCTTAACTACGTACCTCAAGTGGGGCGTTACAGATAAGGCAAAAGGTTGGCTCATGTCACACCCAGTTGGGACAATCACCACATGGGACAGATTAGCTTAAAAGTTTATTGCAAAATACTTCCCACCAGAGAAGACGGCAAAAATGAGAAACGACATTATCTCTTTCATGCAAGGTAATGATGAATCACTCTATGAAGCTTGGGAGAGGTACACAGAGTTGTTAAGGAAATGTCCACATCATGGTCTACCGCTTTGGATACAAGTCCAAACATTTTACAATGGGTTGCTACCAAATATTCAAACTATGGTAGATGTGGCAATAGGTGGAGCCTTAAATAACAAGACCTTAGAAGATGCTTATGAATTGCTTGAGGTGATGGCAAACAATAACTACAAAAGACCTAATGAGAGAGCAATGCCGAAGAGAATAATGGGTCTACATGAAGTCGATGTGTTCGCCACATTATCTGAACAAATTGCATCACTTCAAAGCCAATTGGGAGGTATGAATGTAAATTCTTTTCACTCACCTTTTATAATTTGTGAATTTTGTGCAGGAAACCATGGGAGTGTGGAATGCTAAGATGGAAACCAGTTAGTCTTCTCAACAACCGAGCAGTGAATTACATGGTTAGTTCACAAAGGCTGCAAAATGACTCCTTATAATCTTGGTTGGGGGAATCACCCAAATTTGTCCTGGAGCAATCAAAGCAGTCAATCAAATCAAAGGATAGTGCGAAACCATCAACCAGTGGTGAATCATCAACCATGTGAGCAAAGAATGTCGAAATTGGAGGATATGTTTGAGAAATTCATGCAAAAAACCACAAGTTTTATGAATGAGACACGCTTAAACTTCAGAAATCAAGGAGTGTCCATTCGAAATTTGGAGGTTCAAGTGGGGCAATTGGTTGAACAATTGACAGAGAGATCTCAAGGTTCTTTGCCAAGCACAATGGTCACAAATCCTAAAGAACAGTTAAATGTCGTAACATTGAGGAGAGGTATAGTGTTG
Organism: Pistacia integerrima; assembly: GCA_026225825.1. NCBI lineage: Eukaryota > Viridiplantae > Streptophyta > Magnoliopsida > Sapindales > Anacardiaceae > Pistacia > Pistacia integerrima. Next base: position 26,869,930 of record CM047749.1, read on the forward strand.
AAGCAACCCCACAATGAAGAAAAGTGGGAAGAACATGAAGACAAGAGTAATGAAGAGGAAAATCTCAAAGCGGAAAGGTGTGCAAGATACTTACGGGAATTTCAACCAAGCAACTCAGCTCACAAGGAACAATTTGAGGAATTTGGTGTAAATGTGCACAAGTCAAAATTGGTGTTGGAAGAGACTCCAAACATTGGACTCAACCAATCACCATCTCATCTCAAGTACGCATATACGAATTTGAAGTTTCGAAAAGATGCTTATGAGAATGTCCGAAATTCCAAAGGAAAGACCAAGAGGTGGCAATGGGAAGTGAAGAACCCCACAAGGATCCACATTGATGAAAGAATGAGAAAGTCAAGCTTCCAACTATACACAAGCGCTTCTTGGGAGGCAACCCAAGTGTTTTCATTTGTTTGTCATTTGTTTGTTGTTTGTTGTTTTGAATTTGTTTAGTTGTTTTATGAATTAGAATGATTTTGATTTCGTGTGTTTTTGGGTGTTTCAGGTGAAATATCGAACTAAGGCGAAAAAAGGAAAACCACCAGTTTTCGTCGCGGCGAAGCATTTTCTTCGCCTAGGCGACGTGCTTTCTAGAATTTTTCGCTACGGCGAATGTGACAACTCTTTTTAAACCCACCTTCATTTTCTCCATTTTTGCGATTTCAAGCTCGAGCCTCCAAAGAATTTATTTTTCTCTTCTTCAATTTCTCACCATTTTCCCTCAAAATTATTGCAGCATTCCACTCCCTTACCTCTTTAAACAATCATGAACCTTTCAATAGCCCCGGTTTAACCCATTTTGAAGATATTTTTAGCAACCCTTAGGTTTTGAAAATTTGGAGCTTTCTTTGTGATTTTTAATGAAATTGGAGCAATTGAAGGTTGGAAAGCTTGGGCTTGGTAAGTTTAAGAGTTTTTGTGCAATTTATTTGTTCACTTTCAATTGTGGATTTGTTTTTGTTGAAAAATTGCTTGAATTTGTTGATTGTGGATGTTGGTTGAGAATTTGAGGATTGAGTTGATCGTGGAGTGTAGAAATTGTTGATTTTGATTTAATTTGGTGTTGAGGAAGTTGGGTTTGTTGTGTTGAAGTGCTTTTAGCAAATTTGGGAGTTGTGTAAAGAGGAAGAAGTAGAAGAAGATTATTGCCTGAAGTACTTTTCTTTTTAGTTTTAGTTTTTATTTCTTTATGTTTTGTAAGTAGGAACTGATGTTGATTTCCTGGTTTTTAGCTCTTTATTTGTTTTTGTTTAGATTTTAGGTTTAATTCAATAAGGTTGAGATCAGGATGTAATTCTTTCATATTAATCGGTGAGGGTATCTAACACATTTGGCAGCATAGACTTTCAATTGTTTGACAGATGATGATGATGAGGAAGCCAAGGAATGGATGCCAGGATTTTGCACAAAAATCGACCTTTATGGATTAATTAGGGGAGTATCTTGTAACCTTTACTTTTGTTTTTCTATTCCTTGGATGTGCATGATGTGACACTGGGGACAATGTCATTTTAAGTTTGGGGGTAGGAAAATGTTCAAAATTTTTGTGTCTAGTTTGTTTGTGTGTTTTAGCTCGAAATTGGGTTTCTTTTTGTTTTAAGTTCTTTGATTGCTATTTGTTTAGTGTGTTTTGTGTGTGTTGTGTTGTTGTTACCTAGATGAATTGTATAAGTCTATGATGAAACTAGAATTGTTGGGATATTATTTTTGGAAAATGTTAAGCATTGCTTCAAGTTTAGGTTGGTTGACTTAATTTAGCTTGAGGTTCGTTGAGTGGTTCAACCACCATTTTCGCTCTTTCGGCATGCTTAGAAACATTTTATGTGGTTAGGTGAAGTCTTGATATGTTGGTGGACTCTAGAACCTAGTTAAGAAGTGCTTGAGGCGAAATTCTAGGATTATACATTGTTGAGGAAATGATTTAGGCATTTTTCGGAATGTTTGAGCCTTTCCAGACGACCCATGAATGAATCTTTCCCTAGTCACCCATTTGAGCCTTATGAGATTATCATTACCTTATTTTCCTTGCAAACAAAAAAATTGTCCAATCCCTATACCCTAAACACTTTATCATACCATTTACGAGAATTATGGACCTAATGTATGACACAAAAGAGCATTGAGAGGTGTGTGAATAAGTGATGGACCAAAATCTTAAGTTTGGGGGTTGCAAAAATGGCACAAAGAAGAGGCAAGAGACCTCAATGGTGTTGTAAATATTTGTTATTTTCAACAAAAAAAAAAAAAAAAGAAGAAGAAGAAGAAAAATTTCTTTAGTTCGATTCAAAATCAAAAATAAGAAATGCACAAGTTTGAGGGTTGTAAAATGGTTGATACTTTGATTGGTGGTTGAGAAAGAAAGTGGAGATTGATGTAGCTCTTAGTGTTTGCATGAGGAAAACCGAGTTCTCTTACTTTGTTTATCCTATCCCTTTCCTTGGAGCCCACTACCCGAGCCTAACGTTACAAGCATGCAAAGACCTTTTGATTCTTAGCGATGTCTACTCTACATTAGTGGAGAGTAGTTCCATAATTAGGCTTATAGAGTCTGCCACCATTTGATAAACTTTACATTTCTGCATAAAATAATCCGGGAAGTTGGAAGGTGGACTGAAGTTGGGATTACCTACCTAGGGGACCGATAGAGAAAGATGGTCAACTCAATTTATGACTTCTTGGAGTGTGGAGCAATTTTTTTGTAATAATGTATCAACAATTTTTAAGACTTGCATTGTGATTCAATCTAGGTATTTATCTTTCTTTTTGTTTTGATTTTTATTCCTTTTTGCTCAAATCTTAAGTTTGGGGGTATTTGATAATCATATTTTACACTATGATTTTGCATTGAATTTTGATAGTATTTAGGATACTTTTCATACAATTTGGGCCATAATTGCTACCTAATTCTATTAATTTGTCTTTGCAGGCTTAAATGATGATTTTGAGGATAAATGACAGTTTTGAGCGTAAATTGCATAACTTGATCTTGGAAACTTAGAATGACCTGATTTTAGAAGCTTTGGAAAGCTAAGAAGCAGATCTACAACTTTCATGTTTTGGGTTTTTCCCAATTCCGACTGGACAAGTGTGAAAACTTGTCTTGAAGTCGTGAAAAGTACGTTGGGAACTGAAGAAAAATGTCTTTGGACGTGCTTCAGTATTTCTGCCATGATGTAACCTGTAGACCTTGGATTGGGCTAATTCTTAAACGAGAAGAAATATTTTTTAAAGGATTACAATTCATATGTTTAACACTTTTCCAGATTCAGAATCTATCATGCTCAAATTTGGCCCGAACATTCCTCGCCGCGGCGAAACCTGCATCAGATGTAAAAATAAAACGACGCATTTTGGCTTGCTAGGGCTTCATCCTTAAGTGAGAGAGGTATAAATTAGAGCGAAAAGGAAGAGAAAAGGATCTTGGTTCGTCATTTGGAAGGAAGCTCTTGGAAGGAGAAGATTATTGAAGATATGGGCTTCAAATTAGACAAGATTTCTCCATCTTTTGCTTGTTTTTCAATGATGAATCTTGATTCAGTTTGTTTTTGTTATTTTATTTCGTTTTTGAGTATGAACTGAGTTTTCTAGCTAGGGTTTGATGTAACCTTGATACAATGATTCAAATTTATATGAATTGATTTACTTTGAGTTTTAATTTCATGATTTAGTGTTTATCTCTTTGCTTAATGACTTTTGGATGCTTGATCACCATTCAAATGTGTGTTGTTCACAATGAGACTGAGAAGTGATTTGTGATTGTGCCTCTTGGGATAAATACCGTAGATTAAGAAAACACTAGAGATAGGTTTAGCGATCTATGAAATCTAGATAGTATTCCATAAAGCTTAAAAGACTTTGAACTATTAATCTTCATTTTGTTGGGTGCGGAAGCTTAATAGGGATAAGTAGGGAAATGTAGCCTGAGAAGGTATGTTTTACAACTTAGGGAATTCGATTTTCAATCAAGGAATTAGAACTTGGGTAATAGATTCTATGATTTGGGTTAGCGTATCTAGGAGAAATCAACACCCTAGCATTTTTTAGCATTGTTTAATTAGTTAAGTTGTTGGGTTTTGCTTTAATTTCATTATCATTCATTTATATTTTGTTAATTTGTGTTTAGTTTGTTAATTTTCCATCAATCCAATTTTTTGTTTCTTCAATTAGGACTTAAACTAGAGAAATCGGTACTTAATAACACTATCCTTGTGGGAACGTGGGAACGATACTCTACTTATCACTTTAATACTTTTTGCGACTAGTACACTTGCTACATTTTCATGTTTATGAAATCACGCATCAATCCACCATAGTCTTGATACACTCTTTGATGCAACCAATCACTACTGTATTGATAGCTTTGAATAGAACTACATTGGGCTAGTGTCAAACTACATCAATCAATGCCTAAGGCACTCTGGTAATCTCAAGTCTAAGGATCACATGCACCACTATTCGTTAGAGGATTTATTCTATAGACACTAGGGTTACCATCCATATGGAATCCTTCAGTGGGTCTGTCCAGTGAACTTACCTACAGAAAGCACCCATGTGTTGCACCAGGTGGTCGGCAAACAACTTTGAAAAGTGAGATCTGTCATTGTCTTTCGACAGGGTCGTTCAACACTATGATAGCCTAACTATGTCCTTGATCAGAATAATACTAGGGCTACGGACATTTCTAGAATAGCCACCTTATGTGATCATAGGGTTCTCACTATCAAGATTTGAAACATTTGATACCCTTGTCATGGTTCTATCATCCAAAGGACATATATCAATACACACAATTATGATTTACACGATATAAAAGAATATGCCTTTTATTGATTAATAAACATTGTTACAAAAAGTCAATTCTACAATAATTGATTGGTTCTAGGGCACCTACTCTAACAATTTCAAGACATATGATTTGTCTTTTTCTTTTTTTATTTCTTTTTGACACAAAGGGAAAAAACTCTCAAAAGTAACCCCATGTAGCTTTCACGCAAGCAAGTAAGAAGCCCTTTTATTGGTAGATCTTCCAAGATATAAGGGTCTCTACAAAAAAAAGAAGATTACTTAATATGGCTTTCACACTATCAAGCAAGGTAGCTTTTTCATTAGGTGATTGGATTTCAACAGAATAACTCAAGAAAAAAAGAGGTAATGATCCACAAGAGTTAAAGAAGTAATGGCACATACATCTCAGCACAAAAACACACTCAAAAAGTGAGAACAAATCAAAAGAATAAACATTGATCAAGGCAAACTTGTAAAATTAAAAATGAGAGACTTCCTTATTATCAAAACAAAGATAATTACTCAAAATTGAAGTAGTCCAATGGACTTCCTCAAATTAATGAAAGTTTGATAGTTTAAAGCTTTTGTAAAAAGATCGGCCAACTGAGATTTTGTGCTTACATGTGCTAAAGAGATGATCTTTTCTTCAACTAAGTCCTTAATGAAATGGTGCCTAATATTAATATGCTTGGTTCTTGAATGTTTATTGGGTTTTTTGAAATGTTTATTGCACTAGTGTTGTCATAAAAGATGGTCACAAATTTTGAAAAAGCTTATAATCACAAAGCATTTGTTTTAGCCATAAGACTTGGGTGCAACAACTTCCCACAACAATATATTCCACCTCAACAGTAGATAGGGAAATTGAATTTTGTTTCTTGCTATACCATGTGACAAGATTTTTGCCTAGATAGAAACACCCACCAGATGTGCTTTTTCTATCATCTAAACTCCCAGCCCAAGCAACGTCACTATATCCCACCAAACATGCATTTGATTCATTTGAGTACCACAACCTGAAATTGCATGAACCTGAAACGTACTTCATAATCCTCTTCGCAGTAGTTAAGTGCAATTTAGTAGGGTCAACTCGAAATCTTGCACATACACCCATGCTATAACAAATGTTAGGATGACTTGCCGTTAAGTACAAAAGGATCCCAATCATACACCTATAAAGTTTGGAATCAACCTTTTTCCCATGCTCATCCTTTGAAAATTTAAGAGTAGAGCTCATACGAGTTCTTACATGTTTTGCACTTTCAAGCCCAAACCTTTTAAGCATATTCTTGACATACTTTGTTTGAGAGACAAACATACCATTCTCAGATTGTTTGATTTGAAGACCCAAAAACATGCTGAGTTCACCAACCATGCACATTTCTAACTCATTTTTCATTAAGTGAATAAACTCTTGAGAAGGTATACATGATGTTGATCCAAAAACAATGTCATTGACATAAATTTGAGCACACAAGAAATCTCTCCCAAAATGCTTAATAAACAAGGTCTTATCGACACTACCTCTCTCATAGTTGTGATCAAGAAGGAATGAGGTTAACCTCTCATACCAAACACGAGGGGCTTGTTTCAACCCATAGAGTGCTTTCTTTAATTTGAAAACATGATTAGGGTTGTGAAGATCTTGGAAACCCGAAGGCTGTTCCACATAGACTTCCTCCATCAAAAACCCCCAAGAATGCACTCTTCAAGTCCAATTGGTATAGTTTGATTTTCAAACAACATGCAACAGCCAATAGAAGTCTAATTGATTCAAGATAAGAAATAGGGGAAAACGTCCCTCTTGCCTTGTTTCTTATGATATTTCCAAATTCATTAGACTTGTTCTTGAAAATCCATTTTGTCCCAATCACATTAATGCCATTTGGTCTAGGAACAAGAGTCCAGATGTCATTGCACTCAAATTGCTCAAGTTCTTCAGGCATCATAGAAACCCAACATTTATCTTCCAAAGTTTCTTTAGAATTTTTGGGTTCCATAAAAAAGACAGCACAAATTGTTTATTTCATTCATCCTTTTCCTCCAAGTAACCATCACATCATTAGAATTTCCAATAATGCTTGACGGAGGATGTTCCTTTTTAATCCAAGAAGGTGGTTCCTTTCTGTTTGGTGTCTTCCTTTGCAGTATTTCATCAGTGAGAACAACAACCAACTGACTTCTTTCACCTTCTGAACTTTGTTGAGATTCTGGTTTCTCTCCCAATTGAGCTCTAGTTGTGTTCACATCTGAAGATGTGGGCACATTAGCATGAGTTCTATGAGCCCGTGGCTCAGATGTGATCACATTTTCCCAACTTGTGGGCACATTTGGTGTAGATATGTCCAAAATTTCTTCTCCTTGAAATACTCAGAAAAATCTTCTGAATCACTAAAAACAGCATTGATTGACTCTAAAATATGTTTAGAACACATATTAAAGAGCCTATATGCACGACTGTTAAAAGATGAAAGATTACATGCTTATTAGGGGTAAAATGGTTGAAAAATGGTGTAACATGAATTAAGGATCATATGGCATGAAATTAAAACAAATAGAGTGTCCTTAAAGCTTTATAACCCTTTGTAGCTTTGATTGGAGATTAAAGATCTTCAAAATTATTGATGAAGAATCCTTAAAGTGTATCCACCACAAGATGAAAAGAGAGAGCCAAACAAAACTGGGTTTTTAGGTGAGATATTTCTTTTAAAAGATTAGGTTAAAATGAGATTATAAACATATTTATATACTTGGATCATTTTGCAATTTTGAAATTGTTATTAACTTCTTAATAAATTTTCATTATTGCTAGTTTGTCCTTGAACAAATTTCAATTTAAAAGTTAATCCTTGGTTCAAACTAATTTATAACCAAAGCATTGAACTTTACTAAATCCCATTTTATACATTTATATATTGGGCCATTATTGAATCCAATCCATTAAAAATATATTGACCCATAATTGAATCCAATCCAATAAATATATGTATATATATCAACCCATTATTAAATTTAATCCAATAAATATATATTAGCCCATTATTGAATGTAATTCAATAATGACCATATTACCCTTGGTAAATGCTAGCTTTCCATGAGTAATCATTTCTCACCAATACATTAATTCAGATGCACACATTTACATCTAAACATCATTAACCTTTAATGATAAGTGTTACTATCTCGTCTTATACTTGTCTTGTTTTTTTTAGGTGTGATCACTTAGGTTCATTGTAACCTAGCCATGGGCTCAATATCGTAAACCGATATGTTTCGTCATAACTCTTTATTATCAAAACTCTCACCAATCATGGTAGGAATCTAGCAATGCTTCATCACCCCTAAGCCATAATGAAGTTAAACTCCAATGAACCTTTCTCCAATCAAATGTTTCAAGTAGTAAAATCCCTCCGATGTCTAATCCCGATTAAGTACCCTTAATTTAATCTCTAATCGAATCATCAATCAATATAATGGAACATGTCATCGTAAACTCTTTTCACATGATAGTTTTCATACTTTGGCTAGAGATTTCCTTTTTTCAATGTTTATTGACATTCGATTGGGAACTCGAGATCAAACTATTTCAAGTCAACGGATCCTATCCTGACCATCACTTGTCCTCACACATGAATAGCATATGACCAAAGTGGCTTCTTGCACAAGACATGGCTAGTCTTGTGTTTATACACCATATGGACCATATGTATCCTATGTTGAATCCAACTGTGACATCTCAGGTATAAGGATCAATAGTACACTAGTACGATCCTACGATGTATCATTGACCACATTCTAAATGTCCATGTGATTCATCGTAATCGATCATATTCGATAAACAGTTCACTAATCTTTTATTCATGCTAATGCCCTAGTAACATAACTTTTATATATAATCAGCCACACTAATAACATCACATGATATTCAATGGAGACGTTCAACATGCCTACTATGCAATGTTATTGCCCAATTAACATTACTTACGTAGGGAATGCTTCAATGATTTGATCTTCTAAAGATCCGTATCATCTGGACATTTCACATGCATTATAAATAATATAAATGAAGCAGTAAACATACATGTGAAATCAAAACTCTTTCTTCTATTCTTAATAGAATATTTACAAGATATAATGCCCTAAAACCGACAAGACGATTAGTTCCTAGGGCATACACTAACAATACTTCCACTTGCACTAGAACCAATCACTATGGTATCTAATACCTATCTTCTCAAGAAGATGGTCCAACTGCTTCTGTGTTATCACTTTGGTAAGTGAGTCAACTACATTATCAATTGAAGGTGTCTTCTACACCAAAATTTCTCTAGCTCTAATGAATTCTCTCAAAATGTGATATTTACGCTGAATATGCTTTGACTTCTGGTGCAATCTTGGTTCCTTTGCTTGTGCAATAGCACCAGTATTGTCACAGTACAAGGTTATCAGATAACCCATATTTGGAACCACACCAAGTTCAATCATGAACTTGCACATCCATATAGCTTCCTTTGCTACTTCTGAAGTGGCAATATATTTAGCTTATGTAGTGGAATCGACATCAGTTGACTGTCAGTAACTCTTCCAATTGACTGCTCCTCCATTACATGTGAAAATGAACCCGGATGTAGACTTTCTATTATCCATATCTGATTGAAAATCAGAGTCCGAGTATCCCTAAATCTTCAATTCTAAATCTCCATAACTTAGGATCAAATCCTTAGTTCCCCTCAAGTACTTAAGGATTGTTTTCATAGCTGACAAATGCTCTTCCCTTGTGTCGGACCAATATATGCTCGTAACGCTTACAACATAAGTTATATTAGGCCAAGTACATAGCATGGCGTACATGAGACTGCCTACGACCGAAGCATAGGGTATCCCATGCATCTACTGCCACAATTGATGAGTCTTTGGACTTATATCTTTTGATAGATGAATTCAGGAACTGTAGGGCAAAAATCCCCTTTTGAAGTCTTGCTTGCCAAATTGTTTTAACATCTTTTCTATGTACATATTTTGGGATAAGCCTATTAAACCTCTCGCTCTACCTCTATAGATACAAATTCCTAGGATGTAGGTTGCTTCTCCTAAGTCTTTCATGGAGAAAGTTCTGGACAACCACATCTTAACTTTAGTCATCATTCCAATGTCATTTCCCATCCAAGTATGTCATCTGCATATAGTATGAGAAATATGATTGTATGATCCTTTGTCCATTTATAAAAAGAAGGTTCATCCGGATTCTTTATGAATCCAAATGATTTGATTGTTTCATCAAACTAGATGTTCCAACTTCTTGAAGCTTGTTTTAACCCATAAATGGACCTCTGCAACTTGCACACTTTATTTCTTTCAAAACTGGATATGAAACCTACAAGCTGTTGCATGTAGATATTTTCATCAATGAATCCATTGAGGAACGCTGTTTTGACATCCATCTGCCATATCTCATAATCATAGTGCGCATCTATGGCTAGCATAATTCTGATAGATGTAATCATAGAGACTAGTGAAAAGGTTTCCTCATAATCCAACCCTTGTTTCTGAATATAACCCTTCGCAACCAGTCTCGCTTTCTAGGTCTTTACCTTTCCATCTTTGCCAATTTTTATCTTGAAGACCCATTTATATCCAATAGGAACTATTTCTTCTAGAGGATCAACAAGAGTCCACACTTGATTAGCATGCATGGATTCTATCTTAGAATTCATAGCTTGCTTCTAGCCATTTTCCAAAATCGATATCTAATATCACTTCTTTATAGCTTATAGATCATCCCCATGATTGACTTCTCCAATCATGATAGATTTAAAAATCGCCTCATGAAGAAATCCATAGCTTTCTAGAGGACGAGATACTCTAGATGATTTACAAACTAGAACCGTTGTTTCAGGCATTAAGGTTTCCTAACAGAGACCATCCATCTGAGCATTTTCGATCTAAAGATCATCAAACTCTTCTTGATTTTTCTTCTAGCACCACCTTCCTCTAAGAACTATTTCTCAAGGAAATATGCATTTCTATTGATTGAAAATCTTTGATTAGTGTGGAAGTAAAAATAATATCCCAAACTCCCTTTAGGATATCCAATAAAACGACCTTTCTCAAATATAACATCCAACTTATATGTCTTGACAATCTTAACATAAGCTGGACAACTCCAAATTCTCATATATTTGAGACTGGGAGGGTTACCATACCAAATCTCATATAGTGCCTTCTCGATAGATTTAAATGGTGCCCTATTCAAAATGTGCACAACTATAACAAGGGCAAATCCCTATAGTGACACTGGCAAATCCCCATAGTGACGCTGGCAAGTTTATGAAACTCACCACCGACTGTACCATATCCAATGAAGTATGGTTTCTCCTTTCTAACACGTCATTATATGGTGGTGTATACGGAGGAGTCACTTAGGATATTATACCATTCTCCTTAAGAAAGTCTCGAATCTATACTCAAGTATTCATCGCCACGATCTAATCATAGAATCTCAATGCTTTTTTTGGTTTGTTTTTCTACTTCATTTTTTTTAATTCTTTGAACTTTTCAAAGGATCCATATTTATATTTCATTAAATACAGATACCCGTACCTTGAATAGTCATCAGTAAAGGTAATGAAGTATTGAAAACCTACTCAGCTCATTTCACTAAATGGTCCGTATACATTTGAATGAACTAAATCTGATAATTCTTTGGATCTTTCTCCTTTTATCTCCTATATGACCTAACCAATGATGCCAAAGTAATTTTGGAGATCTCTTATTAGTAATGGTATTAGTTATGCTATGATCATTCAATTCTTGAACCCACAAACCGTTTATATTAATAGCTTTGCCAACTAATTTATTTCCAAAATAAATTAGACACTCGTTTCCATTAAACTATATTTTGTAACTAGATTTACATAAAACATAAACAAAAATGATGTTTCTAGTCACTTTGGAAAAATACAAAATTTTGTATAAATACAAAATGTGTCCCGATGGCAATGTCAAATGGAAAGTCCTTATTGCTTCGGTCTCAACTTTTGCTCCATTTGCCATCTTCAGCATGACTTTATCTTTTCACAATGCAGAGCTATTTTGCAATGCTTGCAATGAAACACAAATGTGAGATGTAACAGATGAATCTAATATCTAGGAATGAGCATTGAATTAATACTTAATTCAAATTCTATGACATAAGAATGGAACATATCTACTCGAGCTTTTTTCATGCTCTTGAGATATAGGGGACAATTCGTCTTCCAATGTCCATCTTTCTTATGGTGGAAGCACTTCCCTTTATCTTTGGCCTCTTAGCCTTGGTTGCACCCCTTTTGAAAACCTTTTTTTTTGTAGTCCAGCTTTTGGACCTTTCTTTAGTTTTTATTGCTTCTTCTTAAGTATTACTTGAAGAAGCTGCAAAAACATCTTCTTACCCTTTATCGAAAGTTTATCTCTTTTCCGATGTGGCATCCAGAACTATAGAGAGTGGAAGGGGTGCTTCCAAAATGTACGATACCTTTTCAAAGTTGAGAACAATTCTCAGGTTCCTCAACCAATCTTTGAAATTTGGTCCGATCGACTTGTTGTCATCTAAGATCCTTAAAAGAAGATTATTGCTCATTTTCAACTAAATATCACACAACAACTATTGTAAGAGGTTGTAAGAAATTAAAACGTTTTATCAATGTCTTGCAAATTTAAACCTTTAATGCTAATCTAACTAGCTCCCACTATTTTATTCGAATTCCATACTCCCCTGAATGAAGATTTGAAAATTTGTTGGAATAAATTTCTAGTGGCGAATCAACTTCTTATCAAATTTAATAAACCTCACATAATAGAAATCTTGGTCCACTAAATTCAATAAGTAGGAAACTATTTCCTTTTTTTAACACCATATAAGCTATGATTCATTTTCTTGCTTCTAGATCGAATACCTTGCATAATAGAAATCTTGGTACCCTAGACTAGTTAAATTCAACTCATTATGCTTTCTTAAAATAGAATTCCCATTATACCCTCACATAATAGAAATCTTGGGTAAGCATCCCTCACATAATAGAAATCTTGGGTTCTCAAATTTTTATCCTAAAGAATTAATTGGCCCATTATGGAAGGCATGAACTTAATATTATTCCTTGGAGAGATTTTAGGTTTATCCTTTGATTAAGAAATGTTTTACACTTATCTCATACACTAGATACCACCTAATGTATCCTTATAAATATAAAACATGGTGGGATTCAAAATCCTAATTAGGTCAACTATTCACCTAATTCTAACAATTAAGATTAAACCCTAATTAATATTTATCTATCACATAAACAAATATTAATATAACCAAAACACACCCATTATAAAATGAACATACTCATAAAATAATAAAGGGAATGACAATCAAAATAAATAAATATATCACATATATTTATTCAAAAAAAAAAAATTATGAATAAATATCGTCTTGTGCATAGTATAATATTTAGATAACTATGGAGACATGTAACAATTACATGAAATATGGAAAATGTAAGGTACATGTGACATTTCACCACCATTAACCTTTTATAAAATATCTTATACTTTATAGAAAACCTCTACATTTAACATAATGCTCTCTCATGTCATTTGTTAACCAAATTAAGGTGACATGATTAAAAAAATTAAGCACCCATCATCCATGGTTTGGTTAATCAAGAATATTTCTAATCCTTATCATTTTCCCTAATTACACATGCACATGATCAATTCATCCAATTAACATGCCATACATTTAACATTTGATCAAAATCATATCTTGATCAATTCAAGCACCATATTCATGACATGGCCAAATATGATGATCCAATATACACCAACCATGTATACAATTTTCACATGACTATCAAGCAAAAATCATAAAAACAACATCTACTAATCACCATTAAATATGTCTTTTTCACATAAACAATTTATGCATGGATCATCATCATAATTTCAACATATTAAAACATGGCTAATGTCCATAAATTCACCACCAAAAAATTGTATTCACAATACAATTGAATTACATGTATATTTAACCCATAATATCACATATTATTACCATGGATCTTGCATTCAAAATGCACAAGGCACATAATAAGAGTTGGCCAAATAAACTTTAGGGTATAATGTAACATTTACATTAAATATGTAATGATATCACCAACAATTGGCAATTATAAAACTAACACGTGGCAAATTAATATTGATGGAAAAGTTTAAGCTTATTGTATATTACAAATGGCATATAAACATGCATTTATAAAAATAAACTTATCAAAACTCATAATTAACAATTAAATTGTGTTCACATTACTTTTCCATCTTTTTGGCACAAATACAATTTTACCCTTAACTCTTTAAGGCAAATTATAAACATATTTGTATACTTAGACCGCTTTGCAATTTTGAAATTGTTATTAACTTCTTAATAAAATTTCATTGTTGCTAGTTTGTCCTTGAAACAATTTCAATTTAAAAGTTAATTCTTGGTTTAAACTAATTTATAACTGAAGTATTTAACTTTTACTAAATCCCATTTTATACATATATATATTGGGCCATTATTGAATCCAATCCATTAAATAGATATACTAACCCATTATTGAATCCAATCCAATAAATATATGTATATATATCAACTCATTATTGAATTTAATCCAATAAATATATATATTAGCCCATTATTGAATCTAATTCAGTAATGACCAAATGACATATTACCCTTGGTAAGTGCTAGCTTTCTATGAGTAATCATTTTTTACCTATACATTAATTCGGATACACACATTTACATCCAAAAATCATTAACTTTTAATGATAAGTATTACTCTCTCTTCTCATAATTGTTTTTTTTTTTTTAGATGTGACCACTCAGGTTCATTGTAACCTTGTCGTGGCCTAATTTCGTAAACCGATATGTTTCGTTATAACTCTTTATTATCGAAACTCCCACCAATCATGGTAGGGATCTAGTAATGCTCCATAACCCCTGAGCCACAATGAAGTTAAACTCTAATGAACCTTTTTTCCGATCAAATGTTTCGCAGAGTAAAATCCTTCCGTTGTCTAATCCAGATTAGGTATAGGTTCATGGTATGTCAAAACCCTTAACTTAATCTCTAATCGAATTATCAATCAATACAATGGAACGTGTCATCATGAAACTCTTTTCACATGATAGTTTTCATACTCTAGCCAGAGATTTCATTTTTCCAATGTTTATTGACATTCGTTTGGGAACTCGAGATCAAACTATTTCGAGTCAATGAATCCCATCTTGACCATCACTTGTCCTCGCACATGAATAACATATGACCAAGCTGGCTCCTTGCACAAGACATGGCTAGTCTCGTGTTTATACACCATATGGTCCATATGCATCCTATATCGAATCCAACTGTGACGTGTCAAGTCTAAGGATCAATAATACACTAGTATGATCCTACGATGTATCATTGACCACATTCTAAATGTCCATGTGATTCATTGTAATCAGTCATATTCGATAAACAATTCATTAATCGTTTATTCATGCTAATGCACTATTGACATAACTCTTATAGTCACCCACACTAATACCATCACATGATATTCAATTGAGACATTCAGCATGCCTACTATACAATGTTATTGCCCAATTAACATTACTTACGTAGGGAATGCTTCGATGATTTGATCTTCTAAAGATTTGTATCATCTGAACATTTCACATGCATTATAAATAATATAAATGAAGTAGTAAACATACATGTGAAATCAAAACTCTTTCTTCCATTCTCAAAAGAATATTTACAAGATATAGTTCCCTGAAACCGACAAGACAATTGGTTCCTAGGGCATACACTAATAGAAGAATACCCAAGAAAAACTCCCTCATCACTCTTTGAATTAAACTTTCCTATATTTTCTGTATCACTTAGCACACAACACTTGCATCCAAAAACAAGTAAGGCAGATTTGGTTTCTTACCTTTCCACAGTTCCTAAGGGGTTTGGAGAGTACCTCTTTGCAAATAAACTCTGTTTGAGATGTGACATGCAATATTTATGGCTTCGGCCCAACAACCGTTTGGGTAGCTTCTTTGCATTGAGCATTACCTTAGCAATCTCTTGAAGAATCATGTTCTTCCTTTCCATAATGCCATCTTGTTATGCAGTCTTGGGGGCTGAAAATTCATGTTGTATCCCCTACTTTTCACAAAAAAGAACAAAATCAAAATTCTCAAATTCTTTGTCGTGGTCTATTCTAATTCTCATAATTGTCTTCATTGAACAGTCCTGCTCAACTTGCAATCTTTTTATCAGTTTTCAAACATCATCAAAAGTGTCAGATTTTTCTCTTAGAAAATCAACCCAAGTGTATCTTGAAAAGTCACCAACACACACACACACACACATACCTCTTACCCGCTAGACTTTCAGTTTGCATAAGACCTATAAGATCCATATGGAGTGTAATATTCTTTCTAACTTGTAGTTCTTTAGAAAAATATAAGTAAAACTCACTAAATATATTATAGAAAATATATATGTATGTAAGAATGTAATAATGGGCCCAAATTTTTTTTTTACTTTATATACAAATCTGTACATAATGTAATAATAGTACGTAAATAAGTACAAGTAATCTCGGACAATGGTGCCATTCTCCTCCGCTATTTGATGTTCCTCCTGACCGCATCTCTTATGTTACCTGCAAAAACAATGAAATCAACTAATTGAGCACTAAATTGCTCAATAAGTAAACCCATAATACTTCTATTCTTCCTCCATTACTTAGATTTGAGATTCTCTTTCCTTACACCAAGCTTTTTTATTCTTCTCTGCTCTTTCTAAGATTCTAGTTTCTCACTTACTGATATGTAAACACAAATAGGGAAACTAACTCGGGATAGTAGAAATGGCATGATGCATATGCACAAATGCATAAACTTTTCTAAGCAATGCATTTTCTTTTCTATTTTTCCTGTTTTCATATTACATTTTACATTTGATTTTTGCTTTATGTTTCTTTTCTGTTTTCTTTCTTTTTTTTGTTTCTCTTCTTTCTTTTTTGTTTCTCTTCTTTCTTGCTTTTCTATTCTTTCTTTCTTTCTTTTCTTTTCCATTCTTTCTTTTCTTTTCTTTTCTTTCTTTCTTTTCTATTCTTCTTTCTTTTCTTTTCTTTTCTTTTCTTTCTTTCTTTTCTTTTCTTTTATTTTCTTTTCTTTTCTTTTCTTTCTTTTCTTTTCTATTCTTGTTTGCCGATCGAACTCTGTTGAGGCATGGATTCGGAACCCTGGCCGTGTGAGTGAGTACAATCCTCATCTACATGCACTTCTAACGGACTGTACAAATTGTTCTTTCTTATTCTAAGGCCGCTCACTAAAGGCGGCGTGCATGTAGGTATGCTCTGCTGGATACAGTCCTCATCCACATGCACTTCTAACGGACTGTACAAATTCTTCTTTCTTATTCTAAGGCCACTCATAAAGGCGGTGTGCATGTGGGCTATTCTTCTTCTCAGTCACTCACGGGTTCCCCATCGCAACAACCTTCTCTTCCCTTCTCTTTTTACATTTCTTTAAATAAAATTTCAGATTTGAATTATTCTTTAATTATGTTTCTTAAAACAATAATTCTACATTTAATTTCTTTTCTTTCTTTTCTTTCTTTCTCTTTATTCTTTAATATTCTCATATATGTATATGTGCAAGTAAATATGCTCATTCTTTGCTATTCTTTCTAAATGTAAATGTGAGAATGTGAGAATGCATTATGGTATATAAAAAATATCATAAGAGAACTAGTATTTTCTACTAACAACCTTCCCACACTTGAAATCAATCATAGATTATTAGACAATAAATTGGAAGCATTTTTGAGGTAGTCATACTGTACAGGTCATATTCAAGAAGGCATATCTCGACTTATACACATCGGATTGCTATGATCTTGTCTCATTTTAAAGCTTAGAGAAAGAGCTACAACTTTTATGTTTAGGCCTCAACCCAGTTCAATATGTAAGATGCTCAAAAATCACTCAGAAGGCCAAGGATTTGATAGGGCAACCATGGTAACATGTTTTCTCTTAGGATTTTCATCAAAAAATTCATATGCACATGCAAATACTAAGTTGGCTACACTTCCACATCTTTCTCAAGCCACCAAAATAGGAGTAAGAACTCCCTAAAGCCAACAATCAACTTAGCTGAAATTCATCCTCCACCTTTCCCAATCCATACTTTCATTTTTCATCCAAAATCCCATCAACTCAACACATACGAAGACATCAATTCTCATCACATATTAATAAATCAATTCTCATCCCATACTAATAAATCAATTCTCTACACATACTAATGAATCAATTTTCATCACATACTACTAATTCACTTCCCATCATATACTAATAAATTACTTCTCATGGTCATGAAATTCACATATCAAACAACCTCAATTTTCAATCCATAATTTCTCGTCATCCAAACACACATACAACATAAAATAAATTTCTCTACACAACTTGTGGTTAAATCAAGGCTAAAGTTGGATTTACTCACCTTGAATTTGAGCAACTGCAACACTATAATCTCTCTTTGATAGAAGTCCCTTTCCTCTTAAACCCTAAGCATATAAAACCATAAGAATTCAAAACTTTAAAATTTAATCTCACTTCTTGGTGCAAGAATCTTACCTTTGGATGCTTAGGATTGAAAATCTATCAAAATCTAGCCAAAATCCTATGAATTTCCTTGGAAATCTAGTGAAGAAATTTGAGAGAATTTGGGTAGAGAATGGCATGAATGGAGGGTAGAGTGGCTAGGGTTTCTCCTCTTGAACTCTTATTACATAATAAGATATATATAGTTTCCCATTTTACCCTTGCACTTTCTAAAAATTCCATCTATGTCCCTTAGTCAATTACAAGAATGCCCTCATTTTTATTATCTTCTCCATGTTATTCTATTTCTTTTCCCTCCCCACTCTTTCATCTAAATATGAGTGAAATGACCATTTTACCCCTAATAACATTTTAAAGAATTTCCTTCACACTTGTTCAAGCTAACTCTAACTAGATTCAACTAAGGGTATTAGGGCATAAATAAAGCTACATACCTTGATGTGGGCATTACATAGAGTAACTCTAAAACACGAGAGGTGGAAAGATGTGACAAGGGTTTGTGAGAGACTTTAGTCTGTTTACCTTGTTGGCATGAACCACATATTTTACCTTTGGGAATTTCAAGTTTAGGTAAACCTCTTATAGCCTCATTCTTTGACAATTTCACAAGGTCTTTGAAATTTATGTGTCCAAGCTTCTTATGCCACAATTCTTCACAATCAGATTTAATACTTGAAAAGTGGTTAGTCAACAAATAGCAATTGTCATTTGACCTTTTCCCTTCAAGTAGGGAAACACCATCTTTGTTCAAAACTTGACACTTTGATTTGGAAAAATGAACAAAAAATCCCTATCACATAACTGACAAATGCTAATCAAATTTTCTTTCAAACCATCAACACAAAGAACATCATTTAACAAGGGAAAACCAGGCAACTCCATTGAACCTTTTCCTATGATCTAACCCTTTTTCCCATCAAGTTCTGTTGCTTTGACAAATGTGCTCACATCAAACAAGGATGTGCTAGCACCTGGAGTGTATCCCAACCCAAATTTGTCTCCAGACATCTTTTTGTTGCCGAGCAATTCATTCAGCTTGTTGGAACCTGCATTAAACTTCTCAATAATGGCCTTAGCCTCTGTTAGATCACACATAATTTGATTCAATAACAAATCTTTATCAAATAATTCAGAAGTTAAAGATACAATTTTGTCATTTAGGCTCTTTTTCTCTTTCACCAAACTTAAGTTTTCAGCTTCCAAGGATTTCATCCTCTTGATTGCTCTCAACCATTGATCATACATCTGATTATAAGCTTCTTGCTGCTCAGAGATATCCACACTTGAGTCACTAGAAGAAACACTTTCATTTTCATCTTGATTTTTGGTAAACGGTAAGAAATTTCCATTCTCCTCTGTTTCCTCTTCATCACTCTCATTTTCTTCCAAATCACTTTCACTTAGTGCAGCAACCATCACTTTACTCCTTTTCTTCAAGGTGCTTGAACACTCAGATTGAATATGCCTATATCCCTCACATTTAAAGCATTTTATGCCTTTACTCTTCTTCTCACTCTCTTTGAAAAACATCCTGACTTAGGTTGACTTGAAACATTCTTCTCAAAATATTGTTTTCCTTTTTGAAAAACATTAGATTTTTTCAAGCCTCTTTCCAAAAAAATTGCAAAATTCTTTGTAAGTAAGACAATTAATACTATCGTCATTCATCTCAATAGAATTATCATTGTCGAAGGCATCTAACTCAACATCGAGTTTAAGGGCCAGACCTTTACCTGATTTGGGTGTCTCCTGTAACACCCCACTTGAAATACGTAGCCATTGTTTATGGTATGGCCTAAAGGATTACTGAATTGCCCCTAAATGAGTTTGTATATTGCTCATGTTGTGTGGTTGGCCTTTGGTTGAGTTGATGTTTTGGGTTTGATTGAGTGTGTATCATGGAATTGATCAAGACTTGGCAGATTTTGGAGTTGACCTTCCTTGGCAGGGCGGAAGAAGCTTCGCCGCGGCGACGTTGGTTCTGTGTTGGCGGTGTCGGTTCTGGAATGTTTCACCGGGGCGACAGGAAGTTCTTCGCCGCTGCGACGGGACGGCAGAAAAGTTCCTTGAGTTTTCTAGAGAATTCTTCATAGGGGTAAAAATGACCATTCTACCCCTAATTAGTAGGAAAAGTGGGGAGTAAAGTGTAAGGAAATTTCTTGGAGAATAGTGTAAAATGGGGGTGAGTTTGTAAAGAGTTAAAGGATAAAGGTGAAATTTTCAAGAAAGAGTAAGGGCAAAATGGGAAAGAGTGTATATTATATGAGCTAATAAGGGTTGAGTTCTCTAAACCCATTCATTTCACCCATTTCCACCGCCTCTTCATCTCCCATTTTCTCTCAATTCCTTACTCAATCTTCCAAGGGATTTTTGAGAGTTTTGAGTTGGAATTTGACAAAGAAGTGATCCTAAGCAAGAAGAGGTAAGAATCCCTACTTTAGAGATGAGTTTTATTTATGTAAGGGTTAAATTCTTACTAATTTTATGCTTAGGAAATAAGGGAAAGCTATGGTCCAACAAGAGTAGAGAGCTTTAGTGGAGACTACTCAAGTATGAGGTAAGTAAATCCAACTCAAGCTAAAGTTTAAGAAATTCTTAAGTAGAGATTTTATTTATGCATGTATACATGATGCTTGTTGAGAAATTGAGTAGAGATGTATGTCTATTTGTTGAGGAATTGAGTTGAGAAGAGTATTTATGTTATGTTTGTTGGATATTTCCTTTATGGGAAGTGTTAATATGTGATGAGTTTGAGATGAAGTTTGAGGGATGTTGTGTAAACTTTTTTGGAAGTGCTTTTCTTGACAGGGATTATGGTTATATGAGGGAGTTTTCTCCCATTTTGGATGGCTAGAGAATGAAGTATAGTAGTAATTTTAGTAGAGTGTTTTTATGCACATGAGTTGTTTGAGGAAATGCCTAGGTGAAATCTGCCCTGTCACTGCCGTGACTTTCTAAGTGATTTTTGGGCATTTTACGGATTGAACTGGGCTGAAACCAAAACATAGAAGTTATAGCCCTGTTTCTAAGCTTTAAAACAAGACCAAAACCGTAGCAATCCGATGTGTATAACGAAAGTTATGCCCTTTTTAGTGTGACCTGTGCAGAATGACGATTTTAGAGCCATATTGCATTTGACATGTCATAAGTGCATTAATGAGTATTAACCATCCATATGCATTAATTGTGCATTGAGAAGTAGTTTGAGAAAGAATAGAGAATGTTGAATATGAGATACCTTATGAGTACTAGCTTAAGAGTAGAGAATTTTGAGTATAAGCTATACTATGAGTAATAGTTTGAGTGAGAAAGAGTAGAGAATGTTGAGAATAGCAACTCTTAAGAGTAAAGAGAATGAGAATACTTTGATAGTAAAGAGAAAGAGAGATTGAGCACTAGCGAATAAAAGAGAGAAAAGTGCTACAAAAGAGAATAGAGTAAGTTGTGCGATGGGGAACCTGTGAGTGACGAGTAGAGTCACGAGAGTGGGTGCTTTGTGATCCCCAGTCGTGCCTCCGATAAGATGAGGCCGTGACCGTCACGTAGAGTGGAACATGAGGTTCCAGCCGTGCCTCCGGTAAGAAGAGGTCGTGACAATTGCGAGAGATAGAGAGAAAGCATGTACACTCACATGGCCAAAGGTTCCGAATCCATGCATGACCCAATCCGATCGGTAGAGAAATGAGTGGAAGTCAAGTAGAGTGGTAGCGCCCAGCCATGCCTCCGGTCAGATGAGGTCCTGACATTCCACTGAGTAAGAATGAGAAAGAACAGAAATAGAAAGAACAGAGATGAGAAAAGCTAAGAGTTAAGCTATATTATGAGTACTAGCTCGAGTATGAGTACTAGCGTGAGAAAGAGATGAGCAAACATGAGAAAGAATAAGAAAGAGATAAGAGCATAGAGTAGATTATGCGATAGGGAACCCGTGAGTAATGGGTAGAGTATTCCCACATGTACGCCGCATTGAGAGAGCGGCATGAGTATGAGAAAGAGAAGTGGTGTAGCTCGTGAGAGTACATGTGGATGAGGGCTATACCTGAGTACCCGAGAGAGAGATTATACACTCACATGGCCAAGGGTTCCGAATCCATGCATAACCGAGTCCGATCGGCTAGAATGAGTAGAAGTCACGTAGAGTGGGAGTGAGTCCCGGCCGTGCCTCAAGTAAGATGAGGCCGTGACTACTAAAGAGCGAGTTAGTAGAAATGATTTATGAGAAATGAGAATGAGATGATAGAGGGAATTAAAGAATGAGAAAGAATGAGAAAGCTTGAGAAAGAATGAGATAGAAAGAGAGAGAATATGAGAAAGAATGTGAAAGTTTGAGCTAAGAAAATAGAGAGTAGAAGGAAGAAATATGCAGTTCTTTTGTATTAATTGCATGTACCTCTCATACATGCATGTACCATGAGTTCTTCCATGGTTAGTGAGAGTATAACGAGAATAAGAGAGAGAGAGAACCATGATTTTCCTTCATGGTGAGTATGATGAGAATAAGAGAGAACCATGATTGTTCTTCATGGTGAGTAAGAATAAGAGAATAAGAACAGAGAGAATAAAAAGAGCAGAACAGAGTTAAAGGAGAATAAAAGTATCGAAAGAAAGAAAGAAAAACGTTGAGAAATAGAAATAGAAGAACAGTAGAGTAAGGAAAGAACCAAAGAGTGAGTTGCGGGGACAGGTAGTAGAGGATTTACTTACTGAGCATTGTTGTGCTCACCCCGTTGTTCTTCTCTGTTTTGCAGGAAATTGCAGCGGTCGGATGGACGTCGAGGAGCGGAGAGTATTGGAACCACTATCCACCAGCTATGATATTTTGTATTAATTAGAAAGTTTTTAAACACATAGTATTTTGTATTTGTCAAGAATTATATTTTATGAGTAAAGAAAAATTTGAGCCCACTATTTTCCATACGCTATGTATATCTATAATTTACATAGTACGTATTATAAGAATAGTAGTAAAGAGGAGGTGTTACATCTCCCACCTTTTAAGATGCAGTTCATACATTTGTAGAGAAACAATAAGCTCATCAAGTTCCATTGCAACCACGTCTTTGCAGTCTTTGATTGAAGTTGCCTTAGACTAAAATATTTTTGGCAATGAACAAAGAACCTTCTTGACAAGTTCAAAGTTAGAATATGTTTAGTCTAAAGCATAACACCTATTTGATACATCACATATTCTACCATGGAATTCAATTATGGTCATGGTCAAGTTTTCAAAGTCAGTAAGAAGTCTCCTAAGTCGGGTCTTTTTAACACTATCAGTACCCCTATTCTTTTCCTACAATTTATCCCATGCATCCTTGGAAATTTCACAATTAGCAATAATTGTCATTTGGTTCAATGAAACAACATTGAAAATTGCATGGATGACCTTGGAATTAAAGTTAGCTAGATCTAATTCATCCTTGGTCCATAACTCAGTAGGTTTAGGCTTAGTCCCTTCAGCGTCAATAATAGTGAGTTCTTTCTAGCCTTTAACAACAACAATCCAAACTCTCTCATCTATAGATTTCAAAAATGCTCTCATCTTAGGTTTCAATTTTGAATAATTTGGTCCTTCTAGCATGGGAGGTCTATGAGTACATCCTCCTTCATTAAAGAAACTCATAATGAAGGCAAGATATATAAAAGAAAAGCAAGATCAAATCAGATCAAAGGAGCAATATCAATTCAACAGAAAACCAGAGTAGAAAAAAATTGTGTAGATGTGAGCACATCCTATGTGAAAGCCCCGTCATCTTGGACCATGGGCTATCCCAGTCTTGGCCTACTGCGACCTCATGGGCTTTCCACATGCGCCCCATCATCTTGGGCCTCACTTGGATATCCCCACCCCTGCAAGTGGGGATATCCAGTGAGGCCCAGATGAGGGCGCATGTGTAAAGCCCAGAGGTCGCAGCAGAGATAGCCCATGGTCCAAGATGATGGGGCCCTCACAATAAAAAGTCGCATTTTTATTGTGAGAGCCCCCTCATCTTGGACCATGGGCTATCCCAGTCTTGGCCTACTGCGGCCTCATGGGCTTTCCACATGCGCCCCTTCATCTTGGGCCTCACTCACTTGGATTTCCCCACCCCTGCAGCGAAAAACAAAAACATAAACTCTATGGATCGTTCCTTAGAACCAAGATCTGGGTACAAAAATCACAGTTTACATTAAAATAATTAAATTTGCAAAAATCAGTTCAAGGTTTAAGAAACCATACCCACGTTTGGAGGCTCCACCAATATTGTCTCTGAATGTGTTTGCTACCGATCCAAGTGTAGGATCGAACCGTAGAGGTCCACACGAAGACAATCAACAAGAACCAAGGAGAGATTTGCTAGATCCTCCTTGGCCTTAAGAAATCAAGAAGAAAAACAAAAAGTGTTTGTTTTTCAATGGAACAGTAAAAGTGGCGTGGGAGAGTTTTGAGGCTGGAGGTTTCTCTCTTTTCAAATGAAGAATGAAAATAATAAAATAACACACACCAGTTTCTTTCAACTAAAACCTTTTTCTTTTATAGTCTTATTTTAGTTGCCCTATTCCCATATGGAATAGGCTTGGGCTCCAACCCCAACACCCCCAAATTTGCCAAACACTCCCATTTAGATATTTTAATTTAATTCATCATTATTTCAATTAAAAATCAATTAATATATATATTAACATTTAACAATAATGATAATTTATTTAAATATATGCGAACATATATTTAAACGGAATTTCACTTATTTAATTTTTCTAACAAATTAAATAAAGGCTACGACCTCAGCAAATTTAATTGCACTGTGAAATTACCAAAATACCCTTTCGCCCAAAAGACGAAAACGCCCTTCTTTCTTCTTGAGTCTTAAATTATCTTCTATGTGTGTGACCCATAGGCTCCTCATCATACCGGTAGTGTATAGTATCACGATTAACACCAATTAATCGTCTCACTAATACACAGACCAAGATTGGTCCCTAGCAAGGCATCATGGCCACCCGATAGATTTGGATTCAGCAAAGTAGCTACCTGTCAATGATATGGTTACCGTACAATACGATCCTTTCATCATTCGTTATCTCTACAAGACGAAGGCATAGAAATAGTGTCAACCTTCGGTTACTCTTGATATTATGTATTCAGTTTCTGGACTAATGACCTGTATTATAATCCGGATAGAGCAACAACTCAATCCCACTGTGGCCACAATTTTAGTGTCATCGCCATATACTGAATTGCGCCGTGAGATAACTTCTTCCGTTTCCCGGGAGTGATGAATCCTCTGTCAATCCACCATAGTCTTGATACACTCCTCGATGCAGCCAATCACCACCGTATTGACACTCCCCGAAGCTGCGTTAGGCTAGTGTCAAAGCGCACCAATCGGTGCACAAGGCGCTCCGGTGATCTCAAGTCTAAGGATCACATGCACCACCATTCGTTAGAGGATTTGTTCCATAGACACGGGGTTACCATCCATATGGAATCCTCCGGTGGGTCGATCCGGTGAACTTCTTTGCGGTGTAATCGCCACGGCAAGCACCCATGTGTTGCACCAGGTTGTCACCAAACAACCTTAACAAGTGAGATCAGTCACTGCCTTTCGACAGGATTGTTCAACACTATGATAGCCTTACCGTATTATTTGTGCCCTTACTTCAGAATAATACTGGGGCTACGGACGTTTCTAGAATGACCACCATATGTGCTCATAGGGTTCTCACTATCAAGATTTGAAACACTTGATACCCTCGTCACAGTTCTACCATTCTAAGGACATATATCAATACATATTGCAATAATAATGATTTACACGATATAGAATAAAATGCCTTTTATTATTGATTAATGAACATTATTACAAAGAGTCAATTCTACAATAATTGATTGGCTCTAGGGCATCTACTCTAACAGAAAGCCCATGAGGCCGCAGTAGGCCAAGACTGGGATAGCCCATGGTCCAAGATGAGGGGGCTCTCACAATTAAGAATCTTGAAAATGAAATAGACAAGAATGAGAAAATACCATCTACAAACTTTTCACTTTCAAAGAAGGGAATCAATTAAAGAAGATACATAGAAGGTTTTGAATAAGATATAACTCACTCCACTAGTAAAGATTTGCAACAATGTTGTCAGCTACTTTGTCACGAATCCATGTCTTACCAGCATTTGTTGTTTTCGAGAAAACTCCACTTCCAACTGCTTCCCAAGCCTCATCCTATGCAATGAAAAATCATCATTTATATTCTTATTCAATATTTACATTAAAGTGTAATTTTGACCCGCTTATAAAAATTCTTGCATGTTAGTCTGCAGTTTAAAGGCTATAATTTATGTGTGTCTACTAAATCATTTAACAGCAAATCCTGCCGTCAGAGATGAGATGAGAAAAAGAAAACACACCCAAATCAAAAAGCATTAAAAAAAAAAAAAAGAGTCTAACCTAAGCAGGTAGTGGCAACGGAGATGAGATGAGGATAAGTCGAAGAGACTCAAGAGATGTAGATGGAGAAAGATGTTACAAATGAATTAGGGATTTAGGCTATTAGTTTTGGGTAATTTTTTTTTTTTTTTTTTTTTTTCATTTCTACAGGTACCTGCAAGTATACCTAGCCTACCCACAAACATGCAATAATTCAGCCAACTCTAACCTTTACCCCAGGATCAACTACAATGAGATGTGAGAAGATTTGTTACCCTCCGGTGAAGTTTCAGCACCAATAGACCTTCATAAGGTATGAATGAAGCTTCTTAGATGTAGCAATGGGCGTAGAAAAATTTTGAAGCACCTTTCGAAACCTTTATGTGTGAATCCATTCACTAATTTTGTGTTTAGAACAACTTTTAAAACACCCAATCTAAAAGGAAGAAGGTTCAGCTACATTCAAGAGAATTTTGGGATCAACAACTTTGATCTAATAGTTCAATTACATGTAATAGTGACTTTGCCCTCTTTATATAGTTAGTGAAATTATATGGGGAAATGTGTTGAGTTGAGTCAAGTTACTACTTACTCAAGCTTGGCTTGGCTGCTAAAGTATCGTGCTCGAGTCTCTTACTCAAGCTCGTGATCGATACTGAAACAGGGGGCAGTTTGAACTCACAATAAGTGAGCTCAAGGGCGAGATAGCTTTTGCCCAATTCCACCGATGGACAATAACATTTAAGTCCTTAAAGACATTCATGCAAGTATTCCTCCTCTAATTATATCAGCTTGGATTCAAGCTTGCAATAAACGATGTCAAGGTTGAGATCGCATTCGCCAAACTTTAGTCCACCATTACCTCATACTTGACATGACGATCGTATAAGTCTTTCTTTACAAATGTATTAAACCATTTAATACATTTGATGCATGTCTCTAAATGCCTTTTATAATTTGTCTAATTTACTTTCTCAAACTACTATAAATAGTTTAAATTAAATCAGAATAATTAACTTTACACACATATTGTCCAAGATAACATTAGCTACCTAGGAGACCCATATGGAAATATTTAATAACAAGCTTTAACTTATTTGGTTCTGTACCCTTTTATCTCATAAACGTAAGGTACCAAATGTGTTAATGTTGTCCGACTCCACTTAAGGGACAACGTTGCACTCTTGAGTTAAACACTCTGTTTATTAGAAACTTTAATAATTTAATATGATTAAATTATTTCTTTAAAGCCTACCCATTTAGCGATAGCTACACATATACTCTCTTGGAACACCGATAACTAGAACTAGGTCGCTATACCGATATACCCCTCTGGATATATCTTTTCCTTGCTCTAGTTTCGCATCCACCAAATGATAAATGTTTAATACACAGTTTATTAAATGCTTGGTCGAGTCTCATTATTCAAGACCCTTTATGTTGGAGGGGGTACGAAGCCCTAACAGAAGTTAAAGAGGTGGGTTGCTTGTGTTAACCTAATAATCGTTTCTATGCACCTGTGAATGTTTAAACCTCAGGGGAAGCTATGTAATTAACTATTTTATATAAAGTATAATTGGTAAGTCACTTTATTTTATGTCTAGATTTTTCCTTTATATACAATATTCATATTTTGGATAATTAAGATTACCGTTGTAAATATGTCCAAACCCCTTTATTCACCTTTATAAAATCTACAATAATAATTAAGGATAAATTGTAAGTATTTTTGTCAACTTATGAATTATGTGTGGCTACATTAAGTTTTGATGTCAGGACATCATATAGTTTATGTACAATCGTTTTTGTAGCTTTATGTTGTCATGACACTTAGTATTAGTGTCGAGACAATCACCTAGTCAGATTTTCATTACACATGTTGTGTCTTCATTAGATGTTAGGATATTCTCTAGACCTGAGATATGTGTGAGTGGTCCATGTACACATGTCAATAGCTCAGATGGTGTACTGGAAATTCATTTAGCTTTTAAGAAGTGGTCCCAAGAAAGTAGGTGAAAACTTTCCCAAAATAGCTAAACATGCAAGAGCTTGTCGGCGGGTTGTCTAGTGCATTGTTGAGCAAGTTTTCTTTATATTCATCTTCAACCTTGCATTATCTTTTGAGCCAAAATATACTTATGTTTGTTCTCTGTAAAATCCTTGAGGTTTATTTTATATTTGGTCAGGTTCCATTATGCTTTGCATGAGTGGAGCTCAAGGCTGTCCTGGTGGTTTCCTAGTGTGAAGCTTGTTGTGGTAGAACAAAGTTCAACCAAATGGTAAAGATGGAAGTGTTGTCATAATAGATAGTATTTTACAACTTATGCTTAACTTTGGATTTGTAATTGAACTATAAATGTTTATCATAGTGGATTAGCATCGTTTGGACTTGGTCCTATAGATGTAGGTAGTTGGTCGAACCATGTAAAATTGATTTGTGTGTTTTACATTATGTCATAGATGTTTACTTTATATTGATGATGAATGAACAAACCCACAAGCACAAATGAACATGTTTAACCCATTCCGCATATGTTTAATGAACTTGGTAAAGTCTTAAAACTTTCATTAAATAATATGATAATGAATAAATAATATCGCATTAGTTTTCATATTTTATTTTTTTGTACGTATAACAAGATTGAGCTTCTTGTTTTCTTACCTGTATACTGGTTTGACTTCAATATACAACTCAATAAATGAAATAAAAGGATAATTAACTAACCTAAAGTCTGTATGGATCGACTAATCTCTGGTTTCTGACTTTTTAGGAGATAATATGTTATTTTCTTTCATAACTAATGATCATATATATATATATATATATATATATATATATATATATATATATATATATATATATATATATATGTCTAAATCAAAACAACTTTTTTCCTTGAATATGAAATTGACGTAATTTTGTTATTATATTCAAGGTAAGAAGCTTGTTGTTTGATTGAACTCAACAGCCTAACACCAGACCCCAATGTATTAAAGTTAAAAAATAAAAATAAAAAAAAATAAAAAACTTTTTTAAGTTTCATAAATATAATACTATTCCACCGTTGCCGACCCTGGTTCGCTCTAGTGAACCTTCCAATCAACATGGTGCTTTCCTCTAATTAACCTTCCAATCAAAAAATTAAGAAATCAGTCGACTCTTGTCCTCTGGTTCCCTTAATACTGATCAGATAAGGTAATTGGATTACTTTTCAGAATCCTGCAATGTTTCAATGGAAGACCATTTAAAAGTTTTAGCATAGCTAAAATTAAAAGATTAACTATTTATGAAGGTACGAAAAAGTTCAACTCTATCATTTAAAAAATGAATGGTTTTGTTTTAACTTTCACTATTTACTTAACAATATTATTAAAAAAAAAATTACGCAAAAAAGGAAAAGATTTGTTCATTTAATTTTACTTAAAACTTTGAAAGATCTAAAGACACGAGGGAGTTATATTATACCATCTAACAGCTAGGATTATTATTTTCCCTTTTTTACCACCAAAAGATATTGTTTTTAACTTTTTTTTTTTTTATTGATTTAATTACTGTAAAAAGTTGTTCCATTAGATACAAACTTTACATGGATCGCACATGTCGTTCTCATAACCTAATATGAATTAATCGACACAGAACAAGAAATTGATTTGTTTCAAATTGATCCAATGAAAAAGCTGAATTAGAACTGGAGTGTACAAACACAGAATTGAGCTGCAATGGTTCTAGAATCTAACAGTTTTTTTTTTTTTTTTAAATGTTTTTGATAGCCAATAAATAAATAAAAGAAAAAAAAATCATATTTGTGTCTATGTAGAACCATCATTGTCATAACATTACAAATACAAAAATAAAAAATGAAAATAAGAACTTCTAGACGATCAATGTTATAAGACCTGGTCAAGGGGGCTGGTTCTTGGGTCAACCGGTCAAACTGTTGACGTCAGCATGATGTCAGCAATGTATAATAAAATTTTAAAATTCTAATAAATTTCCAAAATAATTCCATCCAAATGACAATATAGTAAATGATACTATTTTGCCTTATCAACTCGGATTAAAGGGGGATAAAAATTTCTTATTTTATAATTTTGTATATTTTTAATCATATTTTGGGTTAATTTTTTGTATTTTGCTTTCAAAAAGTGAGATTTTAAATCAACTTGTGTTGATGAGATTTTACATTCATAATCCTTAAGATGGCATCCAAACTCTTATTCTTTTTTTTTCCCTTTCCCCCCTCATTCTTTCATTTTCTTTTTTCTCCCCATCTTTTTCCTTTTTTCCCTTTCCCCCCTCATTCTTTCCTTTTCTCTTTTCTCCCCATCCTTTTCCTTTTTTCCCTTTCCCCCTCATTCTTTCCTTTTCTCTTTTCTCTCCATCTTTTTCCTTTTTCTCCACTATTTTTTTCTCAGATCTATCACAATGGCGGTGGTTCGCATGGTGGTGGCAACCTTCTTTCCTCTCCCGCCTCACCTCGTCGAGCTACCTTCCACCCGAAATCACAACCCTACATACCAATCACATCATACCTTCTTTAATGTTTCCCCCACAAAACTCAACTTCCAAAATTCTTCCAATTCTCTCATGGCTGACTCATAACCTAACAAAACCCTCTTTATATCCTTTTTGCATCCTCACTAACCATGGGTGGACTCGTCAAAGAAGATGATTAAAGTTAGTGTTGGTGCTAAGTTGGTTGCTTTGCTAGTGGCAACCAATTTTCAATGGTCTTTGATTGTTAGGTTTGCGGGTGGTGGCAGGTTTGTGGTGGTGGAGGAGGTTGTTGGGTTTGCAGGGTGGTTGTTGGTTTGTGAGAATTGGGTTGTTGGGTTCACCAATTCGGTTGCCGACAGTGGTGCAGAGTTCGAATCAGACTAGTGGAGGAGAGAGGCAGAGTAAATTGAAGCGTGGACGGCCGGCGACGCGGAGGCGGAGCAGACTATAATCTAGATCAAAGATTAGAATATTGGAAGGAGTGAAGATGAAGAACTGAAGATTGAAATTGAAGAATAGAATTTAGGGATTTTAATTTTAGGAATTAGAATTTCGATTTACCCACTGATTCTCTGATCTGATGGTTGAACCAAAAATTCAGCATTGTTCCTCCGGTTCAACCCCGGGTCAACCTAGTCCAAATGCTAGAATTAGGTTTAGGATGTATTCGGACAGGATAAGGGTTCGATTCTCGATCAGATCAGTTGAATCGGTCGATCAGGTTCCCGGTTGGACCAGTTGAATCGGTCGGTCTGGTTATTCGGCCAATCCGATCCAGGTTTTTAAAAAAATGTTGATGATTAGAAACCTAATTGTATGTTCGGTCGATTCGACCGTTCGGCTAGTCCGTTTCGAGTTTCAAAACAATGTAGATGATCAGAAATCTAATGATATTTCATTGTCAATTTCAATAATCAAATCAATTTCTTTTCCTGAATCTCTGGATCAAGTGAGAGAATATGGAAACCCCATATGACCTCGCTGTTACATAAAATTAAGAGAGAAAATTAAAAATGAAAAAAAAAAAAAAATGACAGTGAGTGGATATTTATGATAATAAAAGTTGAAGTGAATACGGTTGGAAATAGATAAATGAATTATTTGATTGGCAAAGACAAGTAATAATACATAACACGTAGTCATGTATGAAACAAGTAACCAGACAAAACATATTTATGCAGATCGTTGGGCAATAACTGTAGACAACGATCCCACAATTAATTTCAACAAGACTTGTCCTCTTTATTAACGATGGGCAAACGGCACCTGCCCATCCTTGCATCAATTTTTATCCTTTTTTCTTAATCAACCCTTCAACGCCCATTCTCCTCTTTTAGAACAATAAATATTTATCTCATGTCGTTCCTGTTTTGTTAAGATTTTTAAACATTTTACATTAATCCAATTGAATTAATCAGTAAAACCCAAACAGATTACATTATTATTATTTTAGTATCTGAGGGGATAAATTTTTATTTATTCGTTTTTAATTATACACTCTCCTTTTTTAGATTAAGTTTTCTGGTATCACATTAAATAACAATTATCCATTGTGGATACTGTTCCGTTAGCATTTCTATATTATAATTTCATTTACACACTCCACACTTGATTGATTGAATTAAACAGTAAAGCTCTAACGGAAATATTAACCATGGAGATATTTTTTTTTTTTTTTTCAGATATCTCATGAGAAATATGAAATAAACTCTATTCATGTTGAATTAAGGACTTGATGGTAATGACATAATCTGTGTACAGTACAGATGAAAAGATGAATCAGATTCTTCGTTTTTGTCTTTGAAACCAAAAATAGAAGGTTGGCATTAAGTTAATTATCATTTGGATTTCAATTCAAGAAAAATAATCTTTCAACATATGTATTTTACTAATTATGTGAAATCGTATTTTCTTAAATTCATCAAATAACTTTTTAATGTTGTCGTGATAATGAAAGGACGTTGATGTCCTCAATTCTAATAAAGTGTGGGAAAAAGACACTAACCGAAGAATTAGCTCGAATTCAATAATTGTGAAGTCAAATTAATTAATTAATTAAAGAGATAGCCTATTATTGAACTTATCCACTTCATTTTGAAAGAATTAAAAACACTCTTATTATGGTAATCAATGGGGGAAGAGATTTGAATTGATGAAGACAAACCTATAGTTTTGATTAAGATTGATAAAGCTGAATGGAGTTTCACTGTTTGAGAAGAGAAATTCAAGAGTCATGTGTTTTAATTATTAACATTTTAATTCCATTAAGATTTTAAGTTAAGTTTTAATGTCATCTTAACAGTTATCCTAACCGTTGATGGATTGAAATAGAGGGTCACGTGTTGAAGTCTAATTTTAAGTCAAAAGAGCTCATCCCTTTTTGGTAGAGGGTTTTTGATAATCATAGGAATGTTTTTAATATTTCCTTAACCAAAGTATATGAGTTTAATATTAAACAATTTCACAATAAAAAAAATAAAATAATTAAGAAAACAAAGTTTATTATAGTTGTCTCGAAACATAATATTAATTAATGTCCAACAGCGCTTCGGGCTCTATAATTCAATGGGAAGTCAATTCAATGTCCTATGGGATGCCACAAACATTAAGAATTTACTATTAATCAACAACCCTTTCATATCCATTATTTCTTTATGACGCTAGCCCCTTATTTGACCTATTCCTCAAGTAAGAGCTTCAATTTATACATCACCTAAGAATGCAGCTGATTTCTATAAATAGAATTTCGAAATTGAATATTTTTGGGGATTTGATTAAGTCTTAAACATTAATGTTTGCGGATTTAGTTAGTCGTCCTGAATTAATTAATTATATAAAAGGGTCTTTTTGTCACTTGATTTTAATTAAATTAGGTGTTTTGAGTAGAGTTTTAATAATTTTCTTTCCTCTCCAAGTATGTAATCAATTTCGTCCAAGGAATAAATTAATTCACCCACTCTCGCCGCTGCCTATAAATAAGTAGAAGTAGTGAACAAGAAAATTTCAGTGAACGGAGAGGTACAGGTCAGTAGAAGATAGAAGAAATTAAGAAGCTTGGTTTCTCTCATTAATAAGTGTGAGCTAACAGAAAGATGTCCAAGGAGAGAGTGAGAGATTGCAAGCTCATTAGGATTTTGACTTAATTTTTAAATTCGCTTCAATACAAAAGCGCATTTTGTTGATACGAATTTGTACCAACTTGAGAGAACCGATTGACTTAGATGGAATCAGAACTGACGTATGTGTAGTTTAATGATAAACCAACAATTGAATATAAATATGTGTGACAATGCAAAAGACGCAAAAAACACAAAAGACTTTTAAA
Organism: Pistacia integerrima; assembly: GCA_026225825.1. NCBI lineage: Eukaryota > Viridiplantae > Streptophyta > Magnoliopsida > Sapindales > Anacardiaceae > Pistacia > Pistacia integerrima. Next base: position 26,904,628 of record CM047749.1, read on the forward strand.
GTGATTCGACAAATTAGAACTTAAGTCTACGTCCATCGTTATCTTATTGTTTTTTAGTGATTACAAGAACAATATAATATGCCTTGAATAATTTGCTAACTTCTCTCTCATAATTGGAGGAGGTTTATATACAAGTTTGAGATAAAGGAAAGAGACAGAATACTGGGATTGCAATCAAATTTAAATTGCAACTCTGATATTTCCGTGATTGGATGCTAAGATCGCGCTACCACCAACGTTAATCTTATCTCTTCTGAAATATCCTATATTTGAGCTTATCCCTGCTTTGTCGAAAAACTGCAAGCGTTGGTCACAACTAATTTGTGTTGGGTTGAGCTATCACTATTAACGAGCTTATACTGGGCCGGACCAATGCTGAGTCAAACTGATTCTGGGTCGAACTATATCCTCGCCGGCTTTTGACTTCTCTAAGTTTAATGGAAAAATCATACACAATACTTTTCATCATGCCCTGAAACGGCACCATTAAGGTATCTTTCTTGTAACACGATGCCTTTATAGCGTCGGGATATGAGTATCTCATTATGACGCTTTTTGACGTCATGATATTGGCAAACCAAGAGGACATGAATCACCTTTGTACAACAAATCAATGTGTTGTATAAGTTATTCAAAATTGTTGTATTTGTTGAACTGAGAATAGTGTTTAGTTTCCAACTCCCCTAAAGCTTAAACTAGTACATGATGACTCAACATTTTATTAGATAAGATGATGATGGGTGTAATACGACAAATTTCTTGTAATGAGCTAAGATTGTGAAGAACAAGTAGCTAGTATATGAATTATTTGTCTATAGTAAATTTAATTGAAAAATTACAAAAAGAAGGAACAATAAGAAATTCTCTCTTTTCAATATAATCTGAGTAGCAATAATACTGTTTATTTACTTACAGTTATGGTTGTAGGAATATTAGTTAGGATAGTTCAAGGAAATAAATAGAAAACACAAACATAAATCCATGATGATGATGTTCACCTATCCATTAAAACTCTCTTTGAAAGCTTAAAAAACCCTACCCTTTCCCACAACATTCACCCTCACTTCACTTCTCTCCAATTTTCTCACTCACTCTCCAATTTTCTCTCCAATGAACCAAATGGCATCAACCCCAATGCTCTCAATTCTCCTAGATTGGTTTGTCAACGACCCAAAAATCCTTCATTTTTCATGGATTGAAGGCCAAACTCCAGCCTCGTCCCCACAATTTCTCACCCTCACTGTTGTCTCTTATCTCTCCATCACCCTTTTCCTCTCCCAAAACCACCCCATCTCCATTGCACGTCCCCTCCTCCGACGAATCACCGTCGTCCATAACCTCATCCTCATCAACCTCTCGCTAATCATGGCCATTGGTTGCCTCCTCTCCATATTCTTCCATGCCCCGAACATACACTACGTGTTATGTTATCCGAAAAATGTCGAGCCAAAAGGCCCTCTCTTCTTCTGGGCCTACGTTTTCTACCTCTCGAAGATTTATGAATACGTCGATACGTTTCTGATCGTCGTGAGTAAATCGATGAAACGCCTCTCGTTTCTTCACGTCTACCACCATGCTACGGTTTTGATAATGTGTTACATTGGGTTGCATACATCGCAATCTTCCTTTCCGGTGGTACTCGTTACGAATTGTGTGGTGCATGTGTTCATGTACTACTATTATTTACTATGCGCGATTGGAAAACGTCCAAAGTGGAAAAGATTAGTCACTGACATCCAGATTTTGCAGTTTGTGTCGAGCTTTATAAACATGCTCATCGTATTCTTCTTCCATTTCACCGGATCAGGTTGCTCCGGCATCTGGGGTTATTGCTTCAGTATGGCTTTCATTAGCACTCTTTTGGTTTTATTCATTGATTTTCACTCAAAAAATTATAACGCCAAGAAGGATGTATAAGCGATGATCGATCCATGAAGAGTATCTGGAGGGGATTTTTAACTAATTTCTTCTGTGTTCTTCATTTATGATAATTAATATTTTTATGCTAGTAGAAATTAAGCAGTGAAGATGACTGGCACATGAACATGTTCACGGTTTAATTACAGTTTTTTTTTTTTTCTTATTTGATTTTAGAGAATTTAATAGTTTGGTATTAATTAAACATTATTCTGAAGTTTCTAGCTAGGGCTCATATTAAATGTTTGTACGACATCTCTGAAGATGGAATTGAATAGTGGGTCGAGCCAGAAATTAAGTCTTTATTGTTGTTTGGTCAAAAATTTGTAATACTTTGCTGTTTGAGTTTAGTCATTTGAAAAATTAGTTTGTCAGTGACGACAATATTTGATTGAACAAGGTCGTGGATGATCGAGTTTATTATCATATTGTAATTATAGTATTTCACTTTCAACGTTTTTTATTTGGTAACTTACTATCTTTCATAATTTTGTAATGATTCACTTGATTTATTATCCTTTTACCATGCAATGTTAGCAATATTTTCCTTATTATTATTTTTTTAACATGTATAAAAGATAAAAATCAATTAAATTTTTTTATTATAATTTTATTTATCAAGAGTAGAACAAGAGAGTAAGAAATTGCGGAAGCAAAGCTGAAGGTTGTAAGACAATATCTTGTTCACACCTTATTTCAATAATTAAATCCGTACTACAATTAAATTCATCAATTAATATCCAGCTACCACCAAAACTCCGGTGCATTTCCCATCAATTAGCCCTATTTTTCAACAAAATTAAAAAGAAAATCTAGTGTAATTCATCAAATATTTTAAACTTTCCTTTTTATCTCTAAATAAAAAAAATATGAGATTTGGGATAAAATTTTGTCAATTTCAAAACAACTGTTAAAAAACAAATTTTAACAAGGTTTCTGAGTCTTTTAGCTGTTTTTCTAACATAAGGAAAAAAAAATAAAAAATAGATACTGAAATAATTAATAAAAACATTTACAAGAGAGAATGAATGTTGCCATAGCTGTTGTATGCAATAATAATTATACCCAGTTTAGGAATGAATATAAAGTGAATATTATTCATGCAAACTTCTCAAGGAAAGCAGATAGATTTTGATGAATATATAAATAAAATATTGGGTCTCTTGGATCAGAAATTACACGGCCAATAAATGAGTTTGAATGATGGTTTTCTTTCTTCAAAAAGATGTGGCTACTGGATTTAATGTTGATGGCTAAGAACAGCAGGCATTCTTTAATGTTATACTGCAGCAAGTTTTGACCTTTACACGCAGTGATTGTTATTATAATTATTATTTGTTACCTACTCTTTTCAAGTAAATTAAAATGAAGGGAGAAAAGGGTGGTTGATCTTTTAATTAATTAAGCTAGTTTTTGTATTTAATTACTCCCATGCAAAGTAGGAAAAGAAGTAAATAGTAAATACAGGAATAAAAATCAGTGTGTTGGCTTGTATATTTAAGCAGAGTTTTTACTACGTATCAGTTGGCGTAAATGAAATTATTTTTAGGTTACAGTTGCTGAGTGGGAATTTATATGTTACAGTTGCTAATGCGTCCAGCTCACTGTGGAAACAGGCTTTTTGATGGGACTGGCGTTTAATTCAGTGTACTAATATCCAGAATAATTTGCAGAATATTCAATTCTCATATTTGGAGGGAAGAAATTTCACATTAACGTAAAGCAAGAGAAAGATTTAAATATTAATGACAAATGGTACGAGAGTAGATGCACTCTCTGATGCGATGAGTGCAATAGCCTCACCAGAACGTGAGGTCTATATGGTAGGGAGTTCGTCACATTCCGCATCACTAACAAATTAAGTCTGAAATTTAGTTTACAATTTTTTTTAATAATTTAATATTAAGTATAGGGTATAGGATAATGTTCTTTGAACCTTAACTAATTTATTAACAGCTCCCAATTTAAGGGTAAAATTATCATAAAAAGATAATTATGTAAATTTATCTTCAGACTTCAGTTCAAGGATTCAAGAGTTTCTTGTTTTATTTTCCGATATTTCTTGTTGTGTCGAATAGCAATTAGGATTGAAAACTAAATGAATTGTGAACCAGAAAGTCGTTTACTCTTAACTCTTGATGACCTTTTATTACATTGTTCATAAGTATTACTGCTCTCGAAACTTAACAGTTCATAACAGAAGCCATTGTCCAGTAAACTCATATGAATAAAAATACATTTTCACTGAAATTGTAAAATATTATATTGATTTTATCAAATATAAAGCTATTAAAATGAAAGTAAAAAATGTGAAAAGATTTTTAAAGTGGTTCGGTAAGTTAACTCTCAAGCCTACTTCATCTTTTATCTTATTGATGCATTTGCGATTACAAGAATAAATTTTAACTCTAAAATTGTTAATACCTTTACAATGATTTTGAGGGAATTTAAATACTGCTAGGTTGATAATGGTTACAAGAGTGATTTTCGGGACAATGGCTTGCGTTTTGGAAAGTTAATTAATTCCATGATTTTTGGTGAAGAGATCATGCTGAGATTGTAGGGAGTTAATCACGTGATCTTCTTCTTGATTTTAGGGGATAACACCTACTTAAGGAGATAAGGCTCATCCGTGGCTTGAAGGATAATCGTCGTGTCGCTCACATTACTAATAATCACAGGTCGCTTGCATCTGGTCGTTGCCTCACAAGTTTCTCCGAGCTATAGCTCGCTCCAAGCTATTGCTTGCTCCGAGATGTCTACACATTCTCGCACAACATTTGTCCCCCAATTTTTGGAGGTTCTGTCAAGCTTAAAAATTATGATCTTTTTCGAATATGTTGACCGACATGCGAGTTACTGCTAGATTAAACTGACTTGTGAATCCGGCCCGACCAGACATATCTGAGCTTTAAGTGCAGGCTTATACATAGCGGGCTATCAATAACAAACTGAGGTGTTGGGTTGAGCATTATGTGTACACTAAGCATGCTACATCCAATCGAGATGCCACAAACTTGGAAATGTTTGGCGTTGCTGCTTTCATTTGAAGAATGCTTCCAAGGGTAATTATGTAATTTCAACAAGGTCACATCCATGCATTTAATTTAACATTACGTGGACAGGCACACCAGCTGTGCATTTAATGCGGCTATAGGTGAAGGGACACTGCAGTTGAAACGACTGGTTGCAAAGTTTTGTTTTGCGAAACGGCGATTACACCGCTTAGCTTGATCAACGCCACATGGCATGAATGGGCTGCCAAGATTGTTGGCAGGAATGGACGACCAAGATTGCTTGCAAAAATGGATGGTCAAGATTGAATCCCGCCTACGGTATCTTGCTATAAAATAAAGCCAAAACCCCTAGTTGAAGCCTTTTTCAATTTTTTACTTCCATTTTTACTTGCTAATTAATCATAATCACATGGCCATCTCTTTTGATTCCATCAAGGTCAATCGATTACCTCTAGTTGTTGTGAGATTGCATAACAACATAATAAATGGTCTTGTGAATAAGCTTTTTGCTTGTTGGTGAAGACAAAGTATGGCTATAATTATTTGTATAGAGTGAAATATTGTCTTATTTTGAAATCACAATTAAGGTTAGGGAAGATTGTATATGATTTTGAGATGTGAGAAGAGTAGAGATTTGAGTAGTATATGTTCTCAAGAGACTCTTAAATTTTTTATATTACAACTTTATCCTCTTAATAGGAGCAATTTAACATAAGATTAGGGATTTAATAAAGTCTTATTGTCGACTTATGAACTTTGTGTGCGTGTTTGTACTTAAGCACAATTGTGATTTCTTTGTTGATTTGCACATGTGATAATATTCTATGAATGAGCACACATATTATTTGTTTTCATTGATTGTGATTGAACAAAATATGCGGGCACATTTTTCTTATGTGCAAACATTTTGTTTCCCAGTACAAGTGGCACTTTTCTTTCTTGATTATCAAGTTTTATTTTTATGCATAATATTTACATTGCTTTGTCACTTTACAGGTGTCACTCTTTCAAAAGAGTGATCCAAGGCTCCTTATTGAAAAGTGGTTTGTACGGTGGAGATGAAAAAGCGCAAGGATATAAATTGATCATCTTCTTCCTTGAGTTTCTTTTACACCTGATATTCTAAACTTCCATTGATGCTCTAAATATTTTTAGAGTACAATTTATTCAAGTTTTCTTTGTTTGTGATTATCTTTATCAATCACTTTGTTGATCTTTGAGTGAAGGATCTTGGTTGCTTCGTTTATGAGCTTAAAGGGAGTTAAGCCAAGGAGTTGAATGGAAGCTTCAACCATTGAAGCTTGAGAGTAGCTCAAGCTACCCAAGAGGATTCTTGGAGGAAGCTGAAGACCTTAAAGAAATCAGAGGGAGAAGTTTAGTGTATCGTAGAACAGGGAGTTTTACTTTGTTATATCTAAATTCAACTCTAGATTGTCTTGTAATAGTTTGTGTTATAGTGGATTAGCTTAGATCTGGACCAGGTCCCATAGATGTAGGCTAAAAGTGTTTTTAGCTAAACCATGTATCTCCTTGTGTGCTTTATGTTTATGCTCTTGGTTGATTGATATTATTGTTGTTTTATGATCATAAAACAAATTAGTGTAACACCCATCCATAACCATTCTGTTGTGCTTCATAAAGAGTTGACAAACTCTTTCAATTGGTATGAGAGCACTGATAATTGTCTTCATATTGATCGCTTGGTGTTTGATTTTTTGTCATGATCTGCATTTCACGAGTTACACTATGCTAGGATGTGAGAGCCCCGTCATCTTGGACCATGGGCTATCCCAGTCTTGGCCTACTGCGGCCTCATGGGCTTTCCATAAGCGCCCCATCATCTTGGGCCTCACTCACTTGGATATCCCCACCCCTGCAAGTGGGTTTCTAGCCTGATGGTACTCATCTCTCTTGTCACAATGACTTAGCCACTGCAGGTCTTGTGTTCGAGAGGTGGGGAAGGTGAAAGAAACGTGCTCGTCTCTTGTCACGGTATCACTTGCGGGTCTTGTGTTCGAGAGGGTCCCCAAGGTGAAAGACTTAGCTGCGAGTCTTGTGTTCGAGAGGTGGGGAAGGCTGCCCAAAGTCCCGTGTTAAAGAGTGGGGACTAGGGGTGGGGATATCCAAGTGAGTGAGGCCCAAGTGTGCGGCGCATGTGGAAAGCCCATGGCTGCTGACAGGCCAACTAGGGATACCCAGGTCCCAAGATGAGGGCTCTCACAATAAAAATGCGTCTTTTTATTGTGAGCCCCTCATCTTGGACCATGGGCTATCCCGTCTTGGCCTCTGCGACCTCATGGGCTTTCCACATCGCCCCCTCATCTTGGGCCTCTCTCACTTGGATATCCCCACCCCTGTAAGTGGGTTTCTTTCGCCTTGCCCACCTCTCGAACACAAGACTGCAGGCTAAGTACTTGTGACAAGAGATGAGTACCACCAGGCTAGGCCGGCTGATGGTACTCATCTCTCTTGTCACAAGTACTTAGCTTGCAGGTCTTGTGTTCGAGAGGTGGGCAAGGCAAAAGAAACCCGCTTGCAGGGGTGGGGATATCCAAGTGAGAGAGGCCCAAGATGAGGGGGCGCATGTGGAAAGCCTATGAGGTCGTAGTAGGCCAAGACTGGGATAGCCCATGGTCCAAGATGAGGGGGCTCTCACATTAATGTCTCCTTTGGTTACCAATTTTAAAATTGTAAGTGTTAGTTGTCAACTTATGAAATATGTGTGCTCATTAGTGTTGATGTTTGTACTTTCTATTATTAAGCATAATTGTGATTTTCTTTATCTGTTTACACATGCTATAACATCTTGATGTATGTGTACACATTGCATTGTTCATTTGATTGTAAATGAACAAAACATGTGCGCACATTTATGCTTTATGTGTAAACATTTTATTAACCAACTTTGTCAGTACAGGTGTCCATTTTAAAGATATTTTATCTTCTTTTTTTTTTCATGAAACTTGGGTGATAAATTTTACTTTACAGGTTTCATTCTCTCCAAGAGTGGTCCAAGAAAGTTTGTTTAAAAGTGTTGGCCGCATGTATTATGAAGATTGGTTTAGCAAGGAATATTTAAACCCATCTTCTTCTTTCTTACGTCTCAAACCTGAAATGTTGAAGTTCCATTAAAGCTTTGAATTCTTTAGAGATTATTTTTGGTAGGTTCTCCTTTCATTTGATTATTCTATCAATCATCTTGTTTGTATTTTAGTGTAGGTACTTGGTTCCTTGATTGAGAGCTTAAAGGAAGTTTAAGCCGTGGAGTTGAAGAGAAGTTTCAACCATTAAAGCTTGAGAGGAGCTCAAGCTGTCTAGGAGGTGTCTTGGGCTCAAGCTGGTTGTGAAAGACGTTAGAGAAACTAGAGGGTGGAGTTAGTGTATAGAAGAACAGGGAGTGTTTTACTTTGTTGTATCTAATCTCAACTCTGGATTGTCTTGTAACGATTCCTGTTATAGTGGATTAGCTTCATCTAGTATATGTTCCATGGATGTAGGATAAAAGTGTTTTTAGCCAAACCATGTGAATCCTCTGTACTCTACTTTTGTGCTCATGGTTGGTTGATTGAATTGTTTGAATCAGCAAATATCAAGCAAAAATGTTAAACACTCACTCATAGCCATTTTGCTATGTGTTAAAAAGAGTTGAAGAACTTTTTCAATTGGTACCAGAGAGTAGTTCTAATAAGTTATTTCAGTTCATCCTTTCTTGTTGAGTGTGTTTGTGCCTTTCTTTGATATGCTTTGTTTTTGGTTGTTTTTAGCATCTGATTTGTTTTAGCCTTGTGATGATATGCTCCTTGGTTGTTTTGACTACTGATCATGTTCTTGCATTCTATTGATCAACTCTTCCTTGCCTTTGATATGATCTGATCTGATTTTGTCCTTGCTGATTGATCATTTGTCTTCTCATCATAATGAGTTTCTTTAATGAAGGAGGTTCCACAAATCATCCACCCATGCTAGAAGAACCAAACTATCCCTATTGGAAACCTAGGATGAGATCTTTTTTTAAATCCTTAGATGAAAGAGTGTGGATAGCTTTAGTTAGAGGTTGGAAAGAACCCATTGTTGTTGATGAAGAAGGCATTAAACCTAAACATGTTGATCAGTCGTCTAAGGATGAACTAAAACTAGCAAACTTCAACTCCAAAGCCATTCATGAGAATTTCAATGCCTTGTCTGTAAATCAAATGAAAATCATTGCTAATTGTGAAGTTGCTAAGAATGCTTGGGATAAACTACAGGTTAAGAATGAAGGAACTAATAGTGTTAAAAAGACTAGACTTAGGAGACTTGTTACTGACTTTGAAAACCTGACCATGCATGAGGATGAGGCCATAACTAAATTTTATGGTAGCATCTGTGATGTTTCCAATGAATACTACTCTTTGGGTAAGATTTATACTAATATTGAGCTTGTCAGGAAAGTGCTATGTTCTTTGCCAAGGAGGTTCTTGTCAATGGTAACTTCAATTGAAGAATGCCATGATGTTGACTCAATGGATCTTGACGAATTGATTGGATCCCTCCAGACTTATGAACTGAACTTGAAGAGATGGGAGAAACAAAAGTCAGGTAATAGTCCTGCTCTAAAACATGAGGTTGATTCAAATGTGTTTGATAATGTTGAATCTAAAGATATGAATGATGAAAGTGTTGTTTTGCTTACAAAGAATTTTGCAAAATTTTTGAAAAAGGGTTTGAAAAAGTCCGATGCAATTCAAAAAGGAAAACAACCTTTTGTGAAAAACTTGTCTGATCAACCTATGTTTGGTGTGTTTTCGAAAAAGTTTTCAAAAGAAAATGAAAGTAAAAATAAAGGCATAAAGTGTTTTGAGTGTGAAGGATCTGGGCACATCCAATCAAAATGTGCTTACTTCCATTTTTTATTCTCACTATCTCTTTGTGCCCAACATTGCATTTGTTTGATCATGAATCATCAAAGATCATCCTTGAAAGAGAAACATCAAATCATTCTTTCCAAGAAAAGAGCCTAACATGCTCAAGAAGGAATTGAATCTAAGACTAAGTCATCTTCCTTTCAGATTGTCAAGACAAATCTGTAAGTGTATGCCCTAGGAACCAATCATGATGTCAGTTCAAGGACATTATATCTTGTAAATTTTCTTTTAAGAATGGAAGAAAAAGTTCTAATTTCACGTGTACGTTTATTGCTTCATTTATATTATTTATAATGCATGCGAAATGTCTGGATGATACGAATCTTTTGAAGATCAAATCATTGAAGCATTCCTTATGTAAGTAATGTTAATTGGGCAATAACATTGCATAGTAGAAATGTTGAATGTCTCCATTGAATATCATTGATGGTATTATTGTGGGTGATTATAAGAGTAATGTCACTAGGCATTAGCATGGACAAACAGTTAGCGAACTGTTTATCGAATATGACTAATTACGATAAATCACATGGACATTTAGAATGTGATCAATGATACATCATAGGGTCGTACTAGTGTACCATTGATCCTTAGCCTTGCGACATCATGGCTGGATTCGACATGAGATGCATATGGTTCATATGGTGTATACACATGAGACTAGTCATGTCTTGTGTAAGAAGCCAGTTTGGTCGTATTTTATTCATGTGCGAGGACAAGTGAACAAAGTGAATAAACTAATGTGTGCACATTTAACAGGATATCACAACATGTGCACACCAATAAATGAATTCACAATTATGCTAACATTAAACAAATATGCACACAAAGTTCATAAGATGACAATAAGACTTTACAACCAGTATCATGGCTTTCTCAATCAAGCAATACTTTTCTAGGCATGGATTAAGATTTTAATGGTTTAAAGACCTTATTTTGAAAAAGAATAAATGTGTATATTATTTCTACTATTTTGTCCATCAACTTTAGTTGACTCTAGTGGTTGTGGCAAAAAAGTCTTAATGATTTTAATGATCTCTTTAATATTGTGGCAATTGCAGTTAATATTGTTAGTGACTCATCCAAACATTATAATATCCTTGGAGATAAAAAAGCTATTAATTAAAGTCATCAAAGTTCTTCAAAATTCACCATTTTGAAGAACTTTAATATTCAAAAACCTCTTCATGATGATAATAATCTTTTAGTATTGTGGCAATTGCAATTAATATCATTAGTGCTTCATCCAAGCTTTATAATATCCTTCGAGATAAAAATGCAATTAATTAAAGTTCTTCAAAATGGTAAATTTGCAAGAGAAAAAGGTCTTAATGATGAAGAGACTAATCTTAAATGTTTTGGTGATACACGAAGCCTGCACTATGGTACATTAATGAACATATATAATATTGATGCTCTTAAAATTGTGGCAAGAGATAGGTTAGAATCTACGCAAAGATTTCAAGCAAGAAATACAATAAATTGATGCAATCATTTGATTTTGTCTTCAGTCTATCTTGATGAAAAGTATACTTGGATTTGTAAAAGAATTTTCTTAAGTGCTACAAAAGAAAGATCAATTTATTGTGATTGTTATAAATTTGGTTAGAGTGAGTAAACAAGGTCTACAAAAGATAAAGGACAATAGATAGGAGACTTTACTTAGTTTATTCTCCATGTGTCAATCATGATATTGATGTCCTTAACATGGACAATAGGTTTTTGATTCCAATGTGATCATAATGTAAAACCCAAGATGTTACAACATACATCATTAACATAACAAGGTAGTTTACAATGTTTTAGATATGAAGCTTTAAGAGATGAATATAAGGCCCCAGACAATTGCCTCATTTGCATAAGGGTTTAGTTGACCCTAAGTTTAAGTTACGATAATTTATACAAAATTCACAAAACATATTATTCTTTAAAAAAAATTAATTAATTTAAATTGATAGAAATTAATTAGTCTAAAGAAGAAGACTTTGGTGTTAGAGTAAATGCCCTAGAGCCAATCTAATTGTGTAAATTGACTCTTAGTAATCATGCTTTATTATCAATAAAAGGCATTTATCTATACCACATGATCTGATTATATTCATATAAGAAAATGGTATACGTCCTTAGGATGGTAGAATTGTGACAAGGGCATCAAGTGTTTGAAATCTCGATAGTGAGAACCCTATGAGCACATATGGTGACTATTCTAAGAATGTCCACAACCCTAGTATTATCCTGACCTAGGTCAGAAATAATATGGTAAGGCTATCATAGTGTTGGATGACCGAAAGGTAGTGACAGATCTCACTTGTCAAGGTTGTTTGGTGACAACCTGGTGTAACACATGGGTACTTGCTATAGGCAAGTTCACCAAACCAACCCACTAGAGAATTCCATATGGATGGTAACCCCAGTGTCTATGGAATAAATCCTCTAATGAATGGTGGTGCATGTGATCCTTAGACTTGAGATTGCCAGAGCGCCTTGTACACCGATTAGCATAGTTTGACACTAGCCCAACGTAGTTCTATTCAAAGCTATCAATACGGTAGTGATTGGCTACATTGAGGAGTGTATCAAGACTATGGTAGATCGATAGAGGATTCATCACTCCTGGGTACGGGAGAAATTATCTCACTTAATAATTCACTAGGTGGCAACAGCATTAAATCTATAGCCACAATGGGATTGAGTTGTAGCTCAATCCAATCTATTTTGATCGTTGGTCTAATAACCGAATACCGAGATATCAAGGATATCCGAGGTTGACACTATTTCTATGCCTCGGCATTGATGAGATAATAAATGATGAAGGGATTGAATTGCATGGTAACCATATCATTGATAGGTAAGGGTTTCGCTAAATCTGAATCTATCGGGTGGCCATGATGCCCAACTAGAGGCCAATTTTGGTCTGTGTCTAGTGGGACAATTAATTGATTGTCAATCACAATACGATTCACTGTCGATATGATGAGGAGCCTTCAGGTCACACACATTGAATACCAATTAAGAATAAAATTCATGAGAAGGGTATTTTCGTCATTTATGATGAAAGGGTATTTTTGTCTTTTAAGATGAAAGGGCATTTTGGTAATCTTACAGTGTAATTAAATTTACTGAGGTTGTTGCCTAAATTTAATTTCATATGGAGATTAGATTAGTGAGATTATATATATTTAAATATTTAGTTTATACATATATATATATATATATATATATATATATATATAAAGGATATTATCCAATATTAATATTGATAATGTGAGTTCAAATTTTGTTTTTAAATTTGAATTGAAATGCCATGTTTGGTTGCAAGGGTAATCTATTCCAATTTGGAATAGGATTTTAGTGTGCATTATTTAAGTGCAACAAAGACTAAACGAATCATTTTTTTCATTCAGTTAAAATAAACCCTAGCCACCCTCTCTCTCCCTCTCCCAAAAATGTGAACTCCTTTGTGAGAGAGAATTTTTCTGCCCAAGAAAAATTCTGTAGAAAATTATTCTTGAAGTTGAGAGTTTTTCCTAGCTTAAAAATCCCTCAACGGCAACCATCCTGTCTTCGTGTGGATACAGCGACTGCACTTCTATTTTTGAGCGGTAGCGATTCCAAGCTCAAATCAAAGGAGCCTCCAACGCTGTATGAAATTTTATGTCCAATGATTTGGTTAATTTAAAATAATGTAAATCAGTTATAAAGATCCTAGTTAAGGTTTGCGGATCTAATTAAAATTTTTTTAATTTCCGCTGCGTTTTATAGATTCATTAACCTATAGTGGTATCAGAGCCTCTTACGCTTGATTAAATTATTTTATTATCGATTGATGTTTGTCGATGATGAGTATTTGTGATTTTAATTTGCTGATTAAATTCTGGAATATTTTGCTAACTAGTTTGGTTGAGATTTGTGTTTGGATTCTGCATCTGTTTTGTTTCTATTTCAGGTTGGGAGAAATCAAATAAAACTTGATTTCAATGCTAGACGAATCTGCCCTTAACGGGTTGTGGGTGGCTGCCCTTAAAAAGGGCAGCAGCTGTGCAAAGAAGGAGCAGCAGCATGTAAATATGCGCTGCTTGGGGCAGCACCACGCCGCACAGCGGCGCTACTTGGTGCAGGGACGTGGCCACATGCGCTGGCATGCGTCCTGGCTGGTGTTGCAGCAAACAGCATGACAGCAGTCTTGCAAAGCTGCTGCCTACGCACAGCAGCGCGCTGCTGCTGTCCCTAGTCTTTTTCCCCGCTTGCGGTGGTCTTGTGGTGGCCAAGTGCCCAGCAGCACTTGGCCTTAACTGGCACTTGGTTTTTCAGCCAAGTGCCCGATCTGATGTGCATGCGAATGCACATCAAATCTGGAAAAAATGGGACAGCCCATGTAAGAGATGCAATGGGCCAAATTTTGGGCTTTCTCGAATTGTTGCGTGATAAAGAAAAATCCCAAATTTTTTGGATACATGTTGGAAATGTTTTGGAGGCCCAAATCTAATGGGTCAGATTGCAATTTTTTAAAGTTGTTGGGCCTAAAAATATTGCTAAACTTTAAGGGTAATGCATAATTTACCAAAACAAATCAGAATTTAATTTTGATTGATTGATGCATGATTCTTGTATGTGAAGATGCATGGTGTATGGTGCATAAGCCTTTGGACCTAGTTTAATTTTGGGTTATGTAATTTAAAAATAAGGCTTGTGTGCCCTGCCTTTCTCTATTATTTCCTTTGTACTTCTCTCTCATCTCACTCCTCTTGAATGTAACACGAGGTTTCTTTTCAAATATGTAAAATTAGATTTTTAATTTTCTTTTGAAATTTGTGTAATGTTCAAGAAGAAGAAGCAAAGGAAGGAGAAGGCAAATACTTGAAGAATCCAAAGTTGTAATTAAACCTAGGTTGACCTACTGATTCCTCTAGGCTCGGGGAATCGATTTTAGTTAAGGCTATGCACCAATGATGCGTGTTCCCTACAACATGCAATATGTAGCAAGTATACTAGTCACACAAGTAATAGAGTGATGAGTGAGTATCGTTCCCACGAGGATTGTTTCTAAGCACTAAGTTTTCTACCGTTTTCAAGTTGAAGCAATCGAATTCTTTTGGATTAAAGGGAGCAATTTAAACTATAACTAAAACAAAATTTCACTAAAATAAAATTAAACTATGAAAGCAAGATTTAAAACGGGATAAAATCAATTCAAACAAATGGGTAGGGTTTTGACTTCATTCGGACTCCATGGGTTAAACCTAAAGAATTAAACTAAAATCATAGTCACATGCATTGATTATAAATTGAACTCTCTAAGGTGTCCAACATACCTTCTCAGACTATGTTTTCCTACTCTTCCCTATTAACCTTCCGCACCCAATAAATTGAAAGTTAATAAATCTAAGCTCATTAAGCACAAGAATCCTAGATTGATTTTATTGGTTCTTGAATCTATCTCTAGCATCCAATATTACAATGGTGATTACCCAAGAAGCTTAACACGAATTATCTCTCAATCTTATCATATTCATCACATACAACAATAAATACAGAATAATCACACAATCAAAGCAAATAATATGAAATTAATAATCATCAACTCTCTAACCCATTATAATCCGAACTACATCAAAACCCTAACCTAAAATAGGTTAGTTCATGGCTAAATCAATAAAACAATTAAAAGAAATGAAAAACTCCAAGTTCAATATAATGGAAACAAGAGAAAAGGAAAAGAATCTCCCCAAATTGATGAATCCACTGAGTTCCTCAAGTTTTCCACTTTGTTCAATCCAAACTCATTCAAAAATCAATCTAAGAAAATGTAAAACTGCTGTCTATCTCTCCACGAACGCGCTAAACAAAAAGACTAAGTATTTCTTTTATACCTCGCCCAAAATATTACAACTTAGCCTAAACACGAAACTTTGTGTTTTACAAAAAGTGGAGTACGCAGACTTCGTCGCGGCGACAAAGGAGCTGAATCTGATGCGTCATTGGCCCATTTCGCCGCGGCGAAGAACAACCTTCGCCGCAGCAAAGCTTCTTGAAGAATTCTTAAATTCCAGAATTGCCCTCCGCTTGCTTCTGAGTCCAAAAACTCCAAATCTGCCTTTATTCGCTCAAAATTTCCATTTTAACCTGAAACACGAAATGTAAGAAATTAAGTAGCAATTCAGGCAAAAATAGACTAAGAAGTATCTAAAATCCGGCCTAAAACCTTAAATAAACTAGCATAATCCTCGAATTATCAAATACCCCCAAACTAAGGACATGCTCGTCCCTGAGCATCAGGTACAAAACAAGATAAAATAAACACCCCCCAAACGTTCAAAAACACAAAACAACAACTGACAAAAATTAAATAAGAGAAACAAAAGACTCGACTCACAAAACAACTGCCTAGAATTTATACCAATCTCAAAAGTTGTTGCAAAATTATTAAAAGAAAAATGTTTAACACTCCAAGAAGTTATAAGTTGAATCGACTTTCTTTCTCAATTGGTCCCCCGAGTAGGTAATCCCCACTTCAATCCACCTTCCGACTTCCCGGATTATTTTATGCAGGAATGCAAAGTTTATCAAATGGTGGCAGACTCCATAAGCCTAAATATCGAACTACTCTCCACTAATGAGGACTAGACAAAGATAAGAATCAGCAGGTCTTTATAAGCTTGTAACGCTAGGCTCGGGAAGTGGGTTCCAAGAAAAAGGATAGGAAATACAAAGTAAGAGAACTCGGTTTTCCTCATGCAAACAATCAAATCAAATCGAACTCCACTTCTTCTCAACCACCAATCAATGTCTCCGCTAATGTACAACCCTCAAACTTGTATCTTTCTTATTCCTGATACCATAAATGCGCGGGTCTAAGGTGTATGTGGCGTTGTTAAACCAGAGGTCGCCAAGTACTGCTGGGTAGTTTTTAAGGCGGTTACTGGTTTCCAGCCGAGATACCCTTAAACTTGGCAAAATAAATTTTTTTATTTATTTTTTATTTATTCTTTTTTTTAAGCATGAAGGGAACAAAAAATTTATACAATCAAGACAAATCCATTGAATTGAGGTGAACTACCTCTTTGATTTTTATTGCCCTTCTCACAACCCCCAAACTATTCTTTTAGTCAATTCGTACAACTCTTCCCTTTCTTTGTGTTTGCATTAGGATCGAATTCTCCTAAGGGTACGACAGAGTGTTTAGGGTACAAGGATTGGACAATTTTTGGTTAGCCAAGAAAAATGAAGCAATAATGATCAAAACGGCTCAAATGGGTGACTAGGGACAATTTCATTCATAGGTTGGCTAGAAGGGCTCAAACGTTCTAAAAAGAATGCCTAAATCATCTCCTCAACCATTTCTAATCCTAGAATTTCGCCTCAAGTACTTCTCGACTAGGTTCTAGAGTCCACCAACATTATCAAACTTTACCTAAGCATAGCCTAAGAAGGTATGTTGGACACCTTAGAGAGTTAGATTTACAATCAATGCATGTGACTATAATTTTAGTTTAATTCTTTAGGTTTAACCCATGGAGTCCGAATGAAGTCAAAACCCTATCCGTTTGTTTGAATTGATTTTATCCTGTTTTAAATCTTGCTTTCATAGTTTAATTTTATTTTAGTGAAATTTTGTTTTAGTTATAGTTTAAATTGCTCCCTTTAATCCAAAAGAATTCGATTGTTCAACTTGAAAATGGTAGAAAACTTAGTGCTTAGCAACAATCCTCGTGGGAGCGATACTCACTCATCACTCTATTACTTGTGCGACTAGTATACTTGCTACATATTGCATGTTGTAGGAAACACGCATCAAGTTTTTGGCGCCGTTGCCGGGGATTGAGTTTTAAGTTAACATTGAGTTTTTCTATAGTTAGTTAGATTGAAGTTTTAATTTTTGTTTTAAATTTTCAGTTGGTTTGTGATCTCACTTTTATTCGTTCATTCTGTGCAGTTTATGTGAAGAGCAAGACGTTAGCCAGTGGTTCCTGTTGATCTTGAGATTGAAAGAACCGCCAGACGACTTAACAGAGAGAGAAGAGAAAGAGAGGATTTAGTGGTTGAAATAGAAGAAATAGTTGTTGAAATGGCAGAACCAGAAAACTGGACACTAAGGAATTCTCAGTTCCTACGGTTAATGGCAGTGGGTCGAGTATTACTAGGCCTACGGTTCAAGCCAACAACTTTGAGATTAAGCCGGCAATCATTCAGATGATCCAGCAGTTGGTAAGGTTTAATGGTGATTTGAAGGAAGATCCGAATCAGCATATAGCGAACTTCTTGGAAATTTGTGACACCTTCAAGTCGAACGGAGTGTTAGATGACGCCATTAGGTTGAGGTTATTCCCATTCTCATTGGGGGATAAAGCTAAGGGGTGGTTAATGGCACTACCAGTAGGGACTATCACAACTTGGAATGATCTAGCACAGAAGTTCCTGACCAAGTTCTTTCCCCCAACAAAATCAAGCAAAACTGAGAAATGATATCACATCATTTCTACAAGAGGAATCCGAGTCATTGTATGAGGCTTAGGAGAGGTACAAGGAATTGATGAGGAAATGTCCACACCATGGGTTGCCAGTTTGGTTTCAAGTCCAAACTTTCTACAATAGACTAATAGGTAACGTGCAAACCATGGTAGATGCGGCATCAGGAGGAGCTTTGCAAAATAAGACACCAGAGGAGGCTTATGAGTTGCTTGAGGTTTTGGCAAGCAACAACTATCAAAGACCAAATGAGAGAGCAATACAAGAAAATCTATGGGTCTTCATGAAGTTGATGCCTTCACAGCCATCTCGGCCCAACTCACGACACTTCAGAAACAGTTGGGAAGTATGCAGGTAAACTCTATTCAAGCACCTCAACTAACTTGTGATTTTTGTGCAGGAAACCATGTGAGCAGCGAGTGTCAAGTGGGGAACACATTTGCTTCGTCATATTCATCATCGGAGCAAGTGAACTACTTGGCAGGAAATCAGAGGCAACCAAACAACCCGTACTCCAACACATACAATCCGGGGTGGAGAAATCATCCAAATCTGGCTTGGGGCAATCAGAACCGGCAAAATAATCAATGGAACCAAAGGACTTTGCCGAATAACCAACCAGGGGTGAATAATCAACCGGGAGATCCAAAAGTGACAAAGTTGGAGGACATGTTTGGGAAATTCATGTAGGAGACCACGGGATTTATGAATGAGATGAGGACGAATTTCAGAAATCAAGGGGCGTCCATTCGGAATCTTGAGATACAGGTGAGCCAATTGGCCGTGAAGCTAAATGAGAGATCGTAGGGTTCCTTACCAAGCAATATAGTCACTAACCCACGTGAGCAAGCAAATGCCATAATTTTGAGGAGTGGGACAGTTTTGGAAGAGGTTGAACAAGCTGGAAAGAAAGAATCTGAAAAGGAAGAATCTGAAAAGGAAGAATCTGAAGAGGAAGTTGATGAAGAGATTGTAGTTGATGAGAAACCAAGCGGTTTGGAGGAAGAGAACAAGAAGAAGGATGAAAGGCAAAAGAAGAAGGAGAAATTGCCATTCCTTGAGATACCACCAGAGTTGGCACATCACACTCCACCCATGCCTTTTCCTTAGAGACTGAAGAAAAAAAATCAGGATAAGCAATTTTTAAAATTTATTGAAATTTTTAAAAAATTGCGTATTAACATTCTTTTTGCAGATGCATTGCAGCAGATGCCGAGCTACGTGAAGTTCCTTAAGGAAATCCCTTTGAACAAAAGAAAGTTAGAAGATGAGGAAATGGTGATGCTTACAGAGGAGTGTAGTGCCATTCTCCAGAAGAAGTTACCCTCGAAGCTCAAAGATCCAAAGAGTTTTACTATTCCTTGCATTATAGGAGATATTATGTTTGATCGTGTTTTATGTGATTTAGGAGCTAGTATTAATTTAATGCCCTTTTTTGTTTTCAGGAGATTGGGAATTGGTGAAGTGAAGCCAACGACGATGTCGTTGCAACTAGCGGATAGGTCCATAAAACATCCGAGAAGGATAGTGGAGGATGTGTTGGTAAAGGTGGATAAGATAATTTTTCCAGCTGATTTTGTGGTTCTGGATATGGAAGAGGATAAGGAAATTCCTCTTATTTTGGGCCGACCATTCTTGGCCATGGGGAGAGCACTAATAGATGTGCAAGAAGGAAAGCTACTGTTGAGAGTTCAAGATGAAACGGTAACTTTCAATGTCTTTGAAGTGATGAAGTTTCCATCTGAATCGGATTCGTGTTTTAGTGCCGATGTGGTGGATAAATTGGTTGTGGAATCTATTGAAGAAAACACCCCACAATTACCTCTAGAAGCGTGTATAGCCAAATCCAAAACAGTAAAGGTTGATGATTCGGCAAGTAATGAATGTACTAGGTTGTTAGAAGCACTCCAACCGATTGATGAGAGTCAAGATTTAGAATTTGAGGAGTTTGATTTTGAAAAAGAGAAGGAAAAGGAAAAAAAATGAAGAACCTCCAAAGCTTGAGTTGAAACCTTTACCTTCCCACCTCAAATATGTATATCTTAGGGACTCAGAAACCTTCCTAGTGATCAATAGTTCAGGATTGAGTAAATTGGAGGAAGAACGGTTGATTAGGGTGTTGAAGGAACATAGAGTAGCAATTGGATGGACGATTTCGGACATTAGAGGCATCTCGCCATCATTTTGCATGCATAAGATTCTCATGGAGGATGATATTAAGCCTAGGGTGCAACCACAACAAAGATTGAATCATTCGATGAAGGAAGTGGT
Organism: Pistacia integerrima; assembly: GCA_026225825.1. Lineage (NCBI taxonomy): Eukaryota > Viridiplantae > Streptophyta > Magnoliopsida > Sapindales > Anacardiaceae > Pistacia > Pistacia integerrima. The sequence goes on from CM047749.1 coordinate 26,925,203, forward strand.
AAGAAAGGAGGTGGTGAAACTCTTAGATGCAGGGATTGTCTATCCTATTTCTGACAGTCCATGGGTAAGCTCGGTACAAGTGGTTCCGAAGAAGGGAGGTACCACGGTAGTAAGGAATGAGAGTAATGAATTGATACCAACTAAAATGGTGACGGGCTGGAGAGTGTGCATTGATTACCGAAAATTGAATGAGGCGACAAGGAAGGATCATTTTCCATTACCTTTCATTGATCAGCTGTTGGAGAGGTTGGCAGGACATGCCTATTATTGTTTCTTGGATGGGTATTCAGGATACAACCAGATTGCCATTGCTCTTGAGGATCAAGAGAAAACGACCTTTACTTGCCCCTATGGCACCTTTTCTTACCAAAAGATGCCTTTTGGGTTATGCAATGCACCAGCAACATTCCAGAGATGCATGATGTCAATCTTTGGAGACATGGTGGAACGGTTCATAGAAGTCTTCATGGATGACTTCTCAGTTATTGGTTCGTCTTTTGATAGTTGTCTAACAAATCTTTCTCTTGTTTTACAGCGATGTAAGGAGACGAACTTGGTGCTTAATTGGGAGAAGTGTCACTTCATGGTCCAAGAGGGAATAGTGCTCGGCCATAGGATTTCAAAGGACAGAATAGAAGTTGATCGAGCAAAGACAGAAGTGATTGAGAAGCTGCCACCACCATCGAATGTCAAAGCGGTCTGAAGTTTCTTGGGGCATGCGGGGTTTTACAGACGATTCATCAAGGATTTTTCTAAGATTTCTAAACCCCTTTGCAATTTATTGAATAAAGATGTTGTGTTTGATTTTAATGATGAATGCATGCATGCCTTTCTAACCCTTAAAAAATTATTAGTATCTACACCTATTATTGCAGTTCCCGATTGGGGACTGCCATTTGAATTAATGTGTGATGCTAGTGATTTTGCTTTAGGGGTAGTGCTAGGACAGCGAAAGAACAAAATGTTGCATGTAATTCAATATGCTAGCAAACACTCACTGATGCACAATTGAATTACACCACCACTGAAAAAGAATTGTTGGCTATGGTTTTTGCTTTTGACAAGTTTCGTTCGTATTTGTTAGGTGCAAAGGTGATCGTCTACACGAACCATTCAGCAGTTAGGCATCTATTGGCAAAGCAAGAAGCGAAACCTCGGCTCATAAGATGGATCCTATTGCTTCAGGAGTTTGAGTTGGAAATTCGCGATAAGAAGGGATCAGAAAATGTGGTGGCAGATCACTTGTCGAGAATTGAGAGACCACTTCAGGGAAATGTGGAGGAAATCCCAATTAGAGAAACTTTTCGGATGAGAAGTTGATAAGAGTGGATGAAGCACCATCGTATGCAGATTTTGCAAATTATTTGTCATCAAGGGTGCTCCCAAGTGGTATGACGTTCCAACAAAAGAGAAAATTTTTCTTAGATTTGAAGTACTACTTTTGGGAAGAACCATTTCTATACAGACACTATGCTGATCAAGTGATACGGAGATGTGTCTCGAAGGAGGAGATGAAAAGCATTCTACGACATTGTCATGAGAGGGAAATAGGTTGCCATTTTGGAGGAACTAGGACAACAGCCAAGGTTCTACAATCGGGGTTTTATTGGCCAACCCTCTTTAAGGATTCTTTCCGGATGATTCAGGAGTGCGACCAGTGTCAACGGAGTGGTAATATTTCAAAAAGAGATGAGATACCGTTGAACAACATCCCGGTGGTTGAGCTTTTCGATGTGTGGGGGATTGATTTCATGGGTCCCTTCTCAAATTCTTTTGGGAACACATATATCTTGGTAGCGGTGGATTACGTTTCGAAGTGGGTTGAAGCAGTTGCATTACCGACTAATGATGCTAGGGTAGTGATTAACTTTGTGAGAAAACATATTTTCTCAAGGTTTGGGGTACCACGGGCAATTATTAGTGATGGAGGTTCCCACTTTTGCAATAGGGAATTGGATGCACTGTTGGGTAAATATGGAGTGACACATAGAGTTGCAATGCCTTACCATCCACAAACGAGCGGGCAAGTGGAGCTGTCTAATAGAGAGCTTAAAGGCATTTTAGAAAAGGCAATTAATGCATCTAGGAAGGATTGGTCACAGAAATTGGATGATGCATTATGGGCCTACCGAACTGTATTTAAGAATCCATTTGGTGTGTCCCCATTTAGAATGGTTTATGGGAAAGCATGTCACTTACCGGTGGAACTCGAGCATAAAGCATACTGGGCAGTCAAGCAGCTAAATATGGATTTAAGAGCTGCTAGGGAGGAAAGGATGCTGCTCTGACGAACTCGATGTGTTCCGTCTCGAAGCATATGAAAATGCTCGAATTTACAAGGAGAAGACAAAAAGGTGGCATGACAAGCATATCAGGAAGAAGGATTTTGAAGTGGGGCAAAAAGTGTTGTTGTTCAATTCTAGACTTAGGCTATTCCCCGAAAAACTTAAGTCTAGATGGTCCGGACCATTCACGATTACAAGAATTCACTCATCCGGAGCAGTGGAAGTTACACATGAAGAAAAGGGCACTTTTACAGTCAATGGACAGAGATTGAAGCCATACATTGATGGGGTGATGAGTTGCAAATCCATCCCAATACGGCTTGACATTCCGACGTGAAAAATTGAGTTGAGCTTACCGACTATAAACAAGCGCTTCTTAGGAGGCAACCCAAGTGTTTTAAATTTTTGTTCTTCTATTTTTATTTCAATGTGTTTGAATGTGTTTGATTCTTTTTAATTTGTGTGTTTTTGGGGTGTTTCTGGTGAAGTTTTTAGCTGATGCAAGGAAAGAAAATGCTCTAGGCTTCGCCGGGGCGAAAAAGTATTCTTCGCCGCGGCGAAGCACATAAGGTAAAAATAAGTTTTGAAAAGTCCCAGACGTCGCCGCGGTGAAGATTGTTCTTCGCCAAGGCGAAGCAACCTGAAAATATGTGGCAGCTACTGTATTTTATCGCCCCAGTGAAGAAAGTTGGACAAAATTTCTCTAAGGCAATTTCGCCACGACGAAGATTTTTCTCGCCGCAGCGATTAGCCACTGTAATTTTTCGCCCCGGCAAAGTATTTTACTTCGCCGCGGCGAAACCTGGGTTTCAATTTAGGGTTCATGAACGAAGAACTTCGCTGTGGCGAAGCTTGTTCTTCGCCGCGGCGAAGCCTATTTTCTATATATACTCACTTTGGCTTTTCATTTTCCACGCGATTTTGCAAATACATTTGAGAGAAAATTTTTCCAATTTCAATCCTTTGCCTCCGAAGTGTTTTCCCAACCAAAGTTTTCACTCCTTAACCCTCATAAACACCAAAACAACTCATTTCAACAACAAATTTTTCAAAAATTTCACGAAAATTTCAAGTTCAAGAAATTTGGGGCTTTCCAATCTGGGCTGATTCTGAGTAAATTGGTGGCAAATAATCCTTCGTATTGGTAAGATCTCAAGTTCCCTAAACTCATTTTCGCAAAATTTCAAGTTTTAAGTTGTAGATCTGAAAAATTTATTTTTGGTTGAGTTGCGAATTTTGTGAGTTCGATTTTGTTGAAGAATGGTTTATTGTGCATGTTGTGATATTGAGGAGTGTGGGTGTTAAGTTTTGCAGTGTGTTGTTGAATTGGGAGAAATCGTAGTTTGGGGGTCTGATTGCGAATTTTTGGAAGTGTTTTCAATTTTCTTTTTCAGGTTTGAATTGGTTGTTGTGCGGAACCTAGGCTTGAATTTTTGGGTTACGCTGTGAATTGAATTATAGAAACTGGCACCCAAGGTTAAGGTTCCATACAAAGGAAAGGGGAAAGGAAAGAAAGTGGACAGCCGCTTTGTGAATGAAGAGGCCCAGAAACGATATCAAGGGGCTATCCAAAGAAGAGATAAGGGCTTTATTCCTGAGCGCGGATTGACCGCGAGTCAGGTGTTGGATTGGAGTCGAGGGAGACGATGGGAACTGTTTATGAGTGCTCCTGCACAACCGTAGAGCCGCTAGTAAGGGAGTTTTATGCCAATCTCCCGGATTGTGAAGAGGGTACCACATTTGTTAGAGGAATTGATGTGCCGTTTACAAAAGATGTGATCAATAAGTTTTATAACTTGCCTAGGTTTGATCAGGATGAGTACGGAAGGTTTAGGGGGACACAGTTTGAGGATAGTATCATTCTTCTGGTCATTGCAAAACCAGATGCAACTTGGTCAGTGTCGAAGAAACAAAAGAAGACCATTAAGGGAACTTCTTTGACAGGATGGCTCGATTGTGGCAATATTTTTGTTAGTGTGAAGTTGATGCCGGAAACGCACTATAGCACAGTAACTTACGAAAAAGCATTACTGCTTTATTCTATTGCCACAGGAAAGAGTATAAATGTGGAAGAATTATCTTTAACAACATTCATCATGCCGCCAAACCAGGGCGATCAAGTTATTCTTTCCCACATCTCATTACAGCCTTGTGCATTAGAGCTGGAGCCAAGGTAGAAGGTGATGAGCAACGTATTCATGCTACCCCTATCCTCGATTCAGATTATCTGCCCCTATCTTCGTCACGGTGAAGTTTGGGACTTTTCAAAACTTATTTTTACCTAATCTGTTTCGCCGCGGCGAAGAATACCCCTTTTTCGCCCCGGCGAAGCCTGGACATTTTCTTTCCTTGCATTAGCTAAAAACATCACCAGAAACACCCAAAAACACACAAATTAAAAAGAATCAAACACATTCAAACAACTGAAATAAAAATAGAAGAACAAAAATTTAAAACACTTGGGTTGCCTCCCAAGAAGCGCTTGTTTATAGTCGGTAAGCTCGACTCTCTCAATTTTTCACGTCGGAATGTTAGTAAACGGTCTCGTATATGCAGCGGAAACAAAAATAATATAACTTAGGGATCGTTTACAAGAGCCAAGATCAAGGGTATGATTTTACAATTTATATTAAATAAAATCTGCATAAATATTCAACATGAGTTAAGAGAAACAAACGCACGTTGGAGGCTCCTCCAAATTTGTCGACGAATGTTTTGCTACCGATCCAAGTGTAAGGATCGAACTGTGTAGTCCACACGAAGACAATCTCAAAAAGAACCAAAGAGGGATTTGCTAGATCCTCTTTGGCTTCAAGATTCAAAAGAAAAACAAAATCAATTGAATTGATTTCAGGCTAAAAAATGTTACTACCGTGGGAGTGCTTTTTCAAAAGGGGCTGTGTGTTTTGTTTTCAAAGGAAAAAAAACCTTAATTAAAAATCACACATTTTTCCTTTTATATTTAAAAAACAATTTGCCCTAATCCCATACGGAATAGGCTTGGGCTCCAACCCAAACGCCCCATGTTGCCAAACACTCCCAATTTGATTTATTTTATTTTCCATCATTATCTCAATTAAAATCAATTAATATATATATATATATATATATATATATATATATATATATATTAACATTTAACAATAATGATAATATATTTAAATATGTGCGAACACACATTTAAACGTAATTTCACTTATTTAATTTTTTCTAACAAATTAAATAAAGGCTACGAACCTCAAGAAATTTAATTGCCACCCGTGAAATTACCAAAATACCCTTTCGCCTTAAAAAGAAAAGCAACGCCTTTTTCTTCTTGGATCTTAAATTATCTTCTATGTGTGTGACCCATAGGCTCCTCATCATATCGGCGATGTATAGTATCGCAATTAACACCAATTAATCGTCTCACTAATACAGACCAAGATTGGCCCCTAGCAGGCATCATGGCCACCGATAGATTCGGATTGAACAAAGTAGCTACTGTCAGCGATATGGTTACCGTGCAATTCGATCCTTTCATCATTCGTTATCTCGGCGAGGCGAAGGCATAGAAATAGTGTCAACCTTCGGTTACTCTCGATATTATTTATTCGGTTTACGGACCAATGACCCGTATTATAAAGCTGGATAGAGCAACAACTCAATCCCACTTTGTGGCCCACAGGTTTTAGTGTCATTACCATATCTTGAATTGCGCCATGAGATAACTTTCTCCCATACCGGGAGTGATGAATCCTCTGTCAATCCACCATAGTCTTGATACACTCCTTGATGCAGCCAATTATCACCGTATTGACAGCTCTAAAAAGAACTGCGTTAGGCTAGTGTCAAACTACACCAATCGGTGCACAAGGCGCTCCGGTGATCTCAAGTCTAAGGATCACATGCACCACCATTCGTTAGAGGATTTATTCCATAGACACGGGTTACATCCATATGGAATCCTCAGTGGAGGTCGATCCGATGAACTTCTTTGCGGTGTAATCGCCTACGAAACACCCATGTGTTGCACTAGATTGTCACCAAACAACCTTGACAAGTGAGATCAGTCATTGTCTTTCGACACAGTCATTCAACACTATGATAGCCTTACCGTATTATCGTGCCCTTACTTGAGAATATCTGGGGCTACGGAACATTTCTAGAATGGCCACCATATGTGCTCATAGGGTTCTCACTATCAAGATTTGAAACACTTGATACCCTCGTCACGGTTCTACCATTCTAAGGACATATATCAACACATATTGCAATAATAATGATTTACGCGATATAGGATAAGATGCCTTTTATTATTGATTAATGAACATTATTACAAAGAGTCAATTCTACAATAATTGATTGGCTCTAGGGCACCTACTCCAACAATCTCCCACTTGCACTATAGCCAATCATTCATGCACTCAACACTGAATGACCCAAGTGCCTACACTATAGCCAATCATTCATGCACTCAACTTTGAATGACCCAAGTGCCCATCATGCTTCTGCTACAATAGAAACTTCAATAGTGGGTTAGTAGGTATTTTACAAATCTGCATATTCCCTTTCTTATCGATCTTTCAGATCAAATTGAATCAACTAAGTAAGTGTTTGGATTACTGGTGAGACCGTGATTCCTTAGCCACAACAATGGCTTCATTATTATCGCAGTACAACTATACTGGATTAGCAATGCTTGAAATCACATCAAGTTCAGTAATGAACTTCTTGATCCAAACCGCCTACACGGCTGCATTAAATAATGCATTACACTTAGCATCAATTGTAGAATTCGCAGCAGTACACTGATTCGAGCTCTTCCAGCTCACTGCAATTACATTGAGACAAAATTGTGTAATCCCAAATTGCAAACTATAATCATCCTTTTCTCGTTTGGAAATAGCTTCACTGTATTCTCATACAGTGCTCATCTTTCCTCCATAATCCAAGAATATATATTCTTAAGCCCTTTTCAAATACTTAAGAATGTCCATTGACACTCACCTAGTGTCATTCACTTGGATTTAGTTGATATCTTCTACTAGTGCTGAATGCACATAAGTCATCAATCTAAGTACATAACATATTGCTCACTTGAGCCTGATTGATATCCACTACAAATGTTGAATGCACATTAGATATCAATCTGAACATATAAGATGGATCCACTTGCTAAAGCATGTGGGATCCTCTTCATTCTATCTCTCTCATTGTGTGGTTAAAGACACATATCCTTACAGAGATAGACACCATATGCCATCAGAAGAAATCCCTTCTTGGATTTTTCTATACTGAATGTGTTCAGTACCTTGTCTATGTACTTTGACTTAGTTTGAGCAACCTACACGATCTATCACGATAGATCTTTATTCCAAGGATGTAGGCTGCTTCCCCTAAGTCTTTCATGGAGAAGCGCTTGGATAACCAAGTCTTTACTGACTGCAAGTTCGGTATATCATTCCTGATCAGAAGTATGTCATTAACATACAACACTAGGAATGCTACTGCGCTCCCACTCACTTTCTTGTAAACACAGGGCTCATCTTCATTCTTAATGAAACTGAATTCTTTTACTACTTCATCAAAACGAATGTTCCAGCTCCTTGAAGCTTGCTCGAGTCAATAAATGGATCTCTGCTACTTGCATCCTTATTAGCTTGACTATCAAGAACGAAACCATCAGGTTGTGTCATATACACATCCTTCTCAAGGTTTCCGTTCAGGAAAGTAGTTTTGACATCCATTTGCCAAAACCCATAGTCATGATATGCAGCAATTGCAAGCATAATCCGGATGGATTTAATCATAGCAACCGGCGAAAAGGTTTCTTCATAGTCAATGCCATGAATTTGTTTGAAACCTTTGGCAACCAGCCGTGCTTTATAAGTATGCACGTTGCCATCCATGTCAGTCTTCTTCTTGAAGACCCATTTACACCTTATGTGTTTTACCCCTTCAGGTGGTTCCACCAGAGACCACACTTGGTTCTGGTACATGGAGTCCATCTCAGATTTCATGGCTTCAAGCCATTTAATGGAATCTGGATCCGATATAACATCTTTGTAGGTTCTGGGTTCCTCGTCTAGGTAGACCAGTACGTCACCATGTTGAGTCACGAGATAACCGTATCTCTCGGGCTCATGGCGTACTCTCCCAGATCTACGTAGCTCCTGTGCTACCTTGAGGTAGGTTCACTTTGATCCACAAGTTGTGGAGTAACCTCCTCATGATGCTCAACCACTTCTTGTGGCACATCATCCCGTCCTTCGTCTAGTATATCTTGTAGTTCTAGAACTTCATCGAGTTCTACTTTTCTCCAACTAGTACTTCTTAGAAAATATTCCTTTTCTAGGAAGACACCGAATCGAGCAACAAAAATTTTGCGCTCTTACGGGTGGTAGAAATAGTATCCTTTGGGTCTCCTTTGGATACCCCACAAATATACATTTACGGGATTTTAGGGGACCCGGCTTGTTGAAGTCAATTTCTTAACATAAGCTTCGACCCCAAATCCTTAGATAAGACAAGTTGGGCTTTCGCCCCTCCATAGCTCATATGGAGTCTTATCTGCAGACTTTGACACACGATTCAAAACGTGAGTCGCGTCTCTAGGGCATAACCCCGAGCGATGCGGGTAAATCACTAAAACTCATCATGGAACCTAACCATGTCAAGTAAGGTCCTATTCCTCCTTTCGACACTCCTTTGTGTTGGGGGTGTATAAGAAGGGAGGGGTGAGTTGTGATACCATCCCACATTCCTTGGGTATGTCTTTAGCTCAACTTGCCAAAGTTGGTATAGTAGTCATTTTGAGATTATCCTTGTTGTCTTTCTTAAGAACATATTATTGTAAACAGTTCCACAAAGAATATTATTTATACTCAAGGACAATAATCCATTAGTAAACTAATATTCTCATTTGTCCTTATGTGGACATAGAAATATAATTTCTAGCGAAGAAAAAACCATAATAATCCACTAGTTTCCAAGAAACAAGTCCATCGACTAAATCAGACGATAAATCCTCACAAGAAATGCATAGCGACGTGCTTCATTTCCAAGCCCCGGTAGTCCACCTCTCCCTCGGTGAGCAATCTACTCTACCGTAGTTCCTACACATCAATCAAATGTGATTACCACATCTTGTGTCAACTAGATGTTTGCGGGAGAAGTTAATCTCAATAACGTACCTGCGAAGAAGTAACATTCTTCTTCCCTTTTGCTAGGAAGGCCTTGCAATGTTTCCTCCAGTGGCTGAGATTCCCACAGTGAGGACAAACGCCTTTCCCTTCTACAATAGTTCTTTCCATCGACTTCTGAGCCCTTTCCTTTTCACTTGAGTTGGCTTTAACCAACGTCAATGTTTGACATTTTCATGCACGACTCGTTAGTCTTCAACAAATCGGAAGCTCGGAAAGGGTATTCCTCTTATCTTCCTCAATAAAGTCATAGACAAATTGAGAATAAGAATCTGGCAAAGACCGTAATATTAGGTTTATCATTAAACCTTCATTAAGTCCACCTCCCAAAATCTCAAGCTTATTCATATACTCGGTCCACTTGAGTATATGATCGCCAATTTTGGTACCCTCTTTTCCATCCTACATCTGAATAACGACCGAGACACCATATGTTTCTCATTTTTTGAAGAAAAAATGAAGAATAGAAGCTAAATCCATTTTTCTGCATTCATTTGCTGCAATAATGGTGCCATTGATGCAAGCATAATGTATCTAGTCATTTCTGCTTTTGCATCATGTGTATGCTTCACATATACATACCCAGTCTCATGGATAGAACTATCAGCAGGCTTTGGTGATAGAGCTTGCTCAATGGTGTATAATCTATCGCTTGCTGAAGTATATTATTTATACTTCTATACCAGTCAACGAAATTTTCACCATTCCATTTCTCTCCCAGTTTGATGATTTGTCGCAGTGATGTTGGGATCATTTTGCTCAAATTTAAGTGAATCTACAAGTGCAGAAAAATAACTATTATTACCATGTTCATTATTATTGTTTAATATGGTCTTTTATTAAACGAAGCTCCCACTATTTTACTCAAGTCAATAGCCCTCACCATTAACTTGGGAAAGCCCGTTGACTTTCCTAGTGGACCGAGATCCCATCCTGCCCATTTCAAACCTTTGCTTTGGCAAACAAGCCAAAATGAGTTGATTAGGTAGGCCAACAAACTTAATCCACACCAGTTGATAGCTCCCACTATCAACCTCAAATGTGAAAGCCAACAAGCCAATCACACAATCAAATGGGCCGGTACATGCCATCGTCCTCAAGTGTGATTCTCGGTATCAATAGTGGACACTACATGTCACCATGTACACACAATATGTGTACTGCTCTACTATGCCTATGACACGTGTTTATCAACCTTCGCTTTGGCGAACAAGCAAAACTGTCATTTTAAGTCAACCCATCACCATTAAGGAAAACTCCAATGCATTTTAACCTCCCACTAGTAGAAATGTACCCTTCGCTTTGGCGAACAAGGTTTCGACGAACAGTGGTTTGATTAATACCATGGTGATGGAAGGCTTTCGTGACTTAATATACTTTAATTGAGGGTTTTTCTTATTTAATGTCTCACCAGATTATTATCTTTGTTAGAATGACATTGTTTGGCATGTTATCAAACATTCAACCTTTAGCATGCATTCTCAACAAAAATTAAACGTGCCGGTACATGGCCCAACTAAAACCGATTTCCTCGAGCCTAGAGGAATCGGTGGGTCACCTAGGGGTCCTGTAATAAAAATCTTGAGTCTTCAAGTATGGTTGCCTCGTCATTTGCTTCGTCTTCAAGTACATTACAAAAACTATCGTTCTAAATTTACAATAAATAATTATACAAATTCTTTACATCAATAAATTTAGAAAACCTCGAATTTACATTCGAGGGGAATTAGATGAGAGGAGAATGTACATCGAGAAGAGGAGAAAGGCAGGACATGCAGGCCCTATTTAATAAAATACAACCATACATACCCAAAAAATATTTAAAACATTCACCCTTAGGTCTAAGGCTCATGTACGGGCACCATGCAATATACAAACAAGTACAAAGCATACATTTAAAAAACAATCAATTTCTGAAATTTGTGGATTAATTACAATTTACCACCTGATAATTTGTAGATTTGCAGTTTGGTCCAAAAGTTTTGAAACTTTGCATTTTACCCCCTACACACTTGGAAGTGCGCTAGCTGCAGCGATGAGTTAGATCGCCGCGGCGTGCATTGGTTTTGGTACAGCGCACGTCCGAAGGACGATCGCCGCGGCGATGGGTTATATTGTCGCGGCGAGTGCTATTTTCATACAGCGCTCGTCCAGAGGATGATCGCCGCGGCGATGAGTTATATCACCGCGGCGAGCACTGGTTTCGTCACCAGCGCCAGTTTGGACAATGCTTGCTGCGGCGATGGATTATATTGCCGCGGCGAGCGTACACAAATCTGTAGCTCGGATGCGTTCATACGGACAACCAAAAAACACTCTAAGGCCGGATTTTTGCAATCAATCAAACACATTGATCTCAACAAAAAATCCATCATGCATTAAACCAAACCCGAGAAATCATCAACAAATTAAAAATTAATCGATTAATCAGTTTCTTAAAAAACATATTTCAAGGCAGATTCTGAGATTCAATATGGCAACATATTATCATCAAATACATGTTATCAACCATACACATAAAAATTGTAAAATTCAGTACCCTAGGCTCTGATACCACTGTTAGTAAACGGTCCCGTATACGCAGCAGAAACAAAAATAATATAACTCAGGGATTGTTTACATGAGCCAAGATCAAGGGTATGATTTTACAATTTATATTAAATAAAATCTGCATAAATATTCAAACATGAGTTAAGAGAAACAAACGCACATTGGAGGCTCCTCCAAATTGTCGACGAATGTTTTGCTACCGATCCAAGTGTAGGATCGAACTGTGTAGTCCACGAAGACAATCTCAAAAAGAACCAAAGAGGGATTTGCTAGATCCTCTTTGGCTTCAAGATAAGAAACAAAACAAAATCAATTAAATTGATTTTCAGGGCTAAAAAATATTCTTTACCAGGTGGAGTGCTTTTTCAAAAGGGGCTGTGTGTTTTGTTTTCAAAGGAAAAAAAACCTTAATTAAAAATCACACATTTTTCCTTTTATATTTAAAAAACAATTTGCCCTAATCCCACACGGAATAGGCTTGGGCTCCAACCCAAACACCCCATGTTGCCAAACACTCCCAATTTGATTTATTTTATTTTCCATCATTATCTCAATTAAAATCAATTAATATATATATATATATATATATATATATATATATATATATATATATATATATATATATATATATATTAACATTTAACAATAATGATAATATATTTAATATGTGCGAACACACATTTAAACGTAATTTTACTTATTTAATTTTTTCTAACAAATTAAATAAAGGCTATGACCTCAGCAAATTTAATTACCTTTGTGAAATTACCAAAATACCCTTTCGCCTTAAAAGCGAAAATGCTCTTCTTTCTTCTTGGATCTTAAATTATCTTCTATGTGTGTGACCCATAGGCTCCTTATCATATCGGTAGTGTATAGTATCGCGATTAACACCAATTAATCGTCTCACTAATACACAGAGACCAAGATTGGCCCCTAGCAAGGCATCATGGCCACGATAGATTTGGATTGACAAAGTAGCTACTGTCAGCGATATGGTTACCGTGCAATTCGATCCTTTCATCATTCGTTATCTCGGCGAGGCGAAGGCATATAAATAGTGTCAACCTTCGGTTACTCTCGATATTATTTATTGAATTTACGGACCGAATGACCCGTATTATAAAGTTGGATAGAGCAACAACTCAATCCCATTGTGGCCACGGTTTTAGTGTCATTACCATATCTTGAATTGTGCCATGAGATAACTTTCTCCCATACCGGGAGTGATGAATCCTTTGTCAATCCACCATAGTCTTGATACACTCCTTGATGCGGCCAATCACCACCGTATTGACAACTCGAAAAGAAGCTGCGTTAGGCTAGTGTCAAACTACACCAATCGGTGCACAAGGCTCAGGTGATCTTAAGTCTAAGGATCACATGCACCACCATTCGTTATAGGATTTGTTCCATAGACACTAGGGTTACCATCCATATGGAATCCTCGGTGGGTCGGTCCGGTGAACTTCTTTGCGGTGTAATCGCCTACGGTAAGCACCCATGTGTTGCACCGAGGTTGTCACCAAACAACCTTGACAAGTGAGATCGATCCTTGTCTTTCGGCAGTCGTTCAACACTATGATAGCCTTACCGTATTATCGTGCCCTTACTTGAGAATAATCTTGGGGGCTACGGAACATTTCTAGAATGGCCACCATATGTGCTCATAGGGTTCTTACTATCAAGATTTGAAACACTTGATACCCTCGTCACGGTTCTACCATTCTAAGGACATATATCAACACATATTGCAATAATAATGATTTACGCGATATAGGATAAGATGCCTTTTATTATTGATTAATGAACATTATTACAAAGAGTCAATTCTACAATAATTGATTGGCTCTAGGGCACCTACTCCAACACGGAATGTCAAGCCGTATTGGGATGGATTTGCAACTCATCACCCCATCAATGTATGGCTTCAATCTCTGTCCATTGGTGTAAAAGTGCCCTTTTCTTCATGTGTAACTTCCACTGCTCCGGATGAGTGAACTCTTGTAATCGTGAATGGTCCGGACCATCTAGACTTAAGTTTTTCGGGGAATAGCCTAAGTCTAGAATTGAACAACAACACTTTTTGCCCCACTTCAAAATCCTTCTTCCTGATATGCTTGTCATGCCACCTTTTTGTCTTCTCCTTGTAAATTCGAGCATTTTCATATGCTTTGAGATAGAACTCATCGAGTTCGTTTAGAGTCAGCATCCTTTCCTCCCCAGCAGCTCTTAAATCCATATTTACATTTGCTTAGCTCCTAGTATGCTTTATGCTCGAGTTCCAACCGTTAAGTGACATGCTTTCCCATAAACCATTCTAAATGGGGACATACCAATTGGATTCTTAAATGCGTTCGGTTGGCCCATAATGCATCATCCAATTTCCGTGACCAATCCTTCCTAGATGCATTAACTGTCTTTTCTAAAATTCCTTTAAGCTCTCTATTAGATAGTTCCACTTGCCCGCTCGTTTGTGGATGGTAAGGCGTTGCAACTCTATGTGTCACTCCATATTTACCCAACAATGCATCCAATTGCCTATTGCAAAAGTGGGAACCTCCATCACTAATAATTTCTCGTGGTACCCGAAACCTTGAGAAAATATGTTTTCTCACAAAGTTAATCACTACCCTAGCATCATTAGTCGGCAATGCAATTGCTTGACCCACTTGAAACGTAATCCACACTACCAAGATATATGTGTTCCCAAAAGAATTTGGGAACGGATCCATGAAATCAATCCCCCACACATCGAAAAGCTCAACCACCAGGATGTTGTTCAACGACATCTCATCTCTTTTTGAAATATTATCACTCCCTTGACACTAGTCGCACTCCTGAATCATCCGGAAAGAATCCTTAAAGAGGGTTGGCCAATAAAACCCCGATTGTAGAACCTTGGCTGCTGTCCTAGTTCCTCCAAAATGGCCACCCATTTCCCTCTCATGACAATGCCGTAGAATGCTTTTCATCTCTTCCTTCGGGACACATCTCCGTATCACTTGGTCAACATAGTGTCTGTATAGAAATGGTTCTTCCCAAAAGTAGTACTTCAAATCTAAGAAAAATTTTCTCTTTTGTTGGAACGTCATACCACCTGGGAGCACCCTTGATGACAAATAATTTGCAAAATCTGCATACGATGGTGCTTCATCCACTCTCATCAACTTCTCATCTGGAAAGGTTTCTCTAATTGGGATTTCCTCCACATTTCCCTGAAGTGGTCTCTCAATTCTCGACAAGTGATGCCACCACATTTTACTCCCCCGCCCCCTTCTTATCGCAAATTTCCAACTCAAACTCCTGAAGCAATAAGATCCATCTTATAAGCTGAGGTTTCGCTTCTTGCTTTGCCAATAGGTGCCTAAGTGCTGAATGGTCCGTGTAGACGATTACCTTTGCACCTAACAAATACGAACGAAACTTGTCAAAAGCAAAAACCACGACCAACAATTCTTTTTCAGTGGTGGTGTAATTCAATTGTGCATCGTAAGTGTTTTGCTAGCATATTGAATTACATGCAACATTTTTGTTCTTCCTTTGTCCCTAGCACTACCCCCTAAAGCAAAATCACTAGCATCACACATTAATTCAAATGGCGTCCCCGATCGGGAAGGCTATGATAATAGGGTGTAGATACTAATAATTTTTAAGGGTTAGAAAGGCATGCATGCATTCATCATTAAAATCAAACACAACATCTTTATTCAATAAATTGCAAAGGGGTTTAGAAATCTTATGTAACACCTACTGAAAACTAGTACAATGCATGCAGTTAACAATGGAAAATTGGGCCCAAAAAGTTTCTTTTCATTACAATTCACATGTCTTTTATACACAAAAGTTATATTTACAAAAGTGCATTTCAAAAGACAAAATAGGGAACAGTAGCTATTGCTCCTCGCGCTCCGACGCCCTCCAACCGCAACATCACCTAGAACCCTGCATCCACAAAGGAAAATAACGGGGTGAGCACAAATAATGCTCGTAAGTAAAACTCTCTAACCTGTCTGTCCCCGTGTGTGACTCTTAATTCTTTCCTTTTCTAATTCTCGTTTCTATTTCTTTCTATAACATCATGGCCTCATCTTACGGAGGTACGGCGGATGGCGTTCACACAAAGACCATCTCACTCTCTATGGCTATCGGGTGGAATTCACGCACCAACCCGTTCTTAGTGACTAGAGTGAGGATCACAAAGCACCAACTCGGTTCTCTCTAACTATCGGGTGGAGATCACCTAGCACCTACCCGTTCCTCATGAATTCCGGGTAACGATCACCAAGCATTTACCCATCCTCTAGTCACTATCGGGTGATGATCACAAAGCATCAACCCGCTTCTACTAGCCATTGGATGATGATCACAAAGCATCAACCTACATATCTCTTAACTAATCGGGTAGTGGTCACAAAGCATCTACCCATTTCTATTACTCATTGGGTGACGATCACAAAGCGTGACTCCATCTCTCTAAGGCTATTCGGATGATGATCACAAAGCATCAATCCGATTCCCATAACGGTCGGGTGATGATCACAAAGCATCATCCCAACTATACTACTCTTCTAACTCATTCTATTGTAGCATTTTTTCAATGCTCTCACCCTTAGAGTAATTTTACCCACTAAGCCTCTACTCATAGGGTAATTGCACAAACCATTTCCTTACACTTTCTTAGGTCACTTTTCAATGCATATAACAATGCACATGGATGATTCATCACTACTAATGCACTTATGAAATGCCAACATGCAATGTTGCAAGAATTAAGGTTCATTACTCACACTCAAACCTCTATTAGGCATTTCATCAAACAACTCATGTGCATTATAAAACTCTATCATAGCCATGAATCTAAAACTTTTCCTAACCATCCAAAATGGGGAAAAACCCCTTCACAAAGCCATAATAACCTGTCAAATAAAACACTTCCAAAAAGGGTTCCATAATACCCCTTAAATTCCATCTCAACTACCTTGCCAAACCAACAACCCATTTCTCAAATTTGCAAGGTAATAACATTCACAAAGCATAGAAATCTCTACTTAATCCTTCATACATGCTATAATACATGCATATCACATACATACATCATCTCTATCAAAACCCTAATCAAGAAAAATTCATAAATCTCAACTTGGGTTGGGTTTTACTTACTTGCTATGGAGAGACTTCACCAAATCTTCTTTTCACTTGGTTTGCTTGACTATTCTCTCAACTCTTAACCAAAAGAATGAAAACCCTCAAAAACCAAAATGAACTAAAATCCACAAATCACACAACTTAAGGAGAAATCCTTACCTTAGGAAGCCTTAGGTTGCTTTTCAACTCCAAATAACTTCAAAAAACCCCTTGAAATTCCTTGATCAAAAGAAAAGAGAAATTGAGAGGAGAAGAAATGAAGGGTCACGTTTGAGAAGAAGAAAATGAGGGGTTCTTTGATTCTAATTCCTTTTAATGAAATATTAACACATTCATTCCCATTTTGCCCTTATTCTTCTTTGGGAATTCCATCCATATCCTTTGATTCATTACAAACTCACCCCCATATCAACACATTCTCCATGAAAAATCCTTACAATTAACTCCCCACTTTTCCCCGCTAATTAGGGGTAGAAAGGTCAAATTGCCCTTAAGGAAGAAAAATATCTAAAACTCAATCAACAAATTTAATCGGGTTGTCGCGCGGCGAAGAAACTTGCCTCCGCGCGGCGAAACCGTCTCAGCCAGCCTTCCCCGAGGCTTCAACCTCTCTTCGCCGCGGCGAAGATTCTTCTTCGCCCGTGGCCAAGACTACAGATCGAAATCCTTCTGCTTTTCAACCAATTTCGTGGGCAACCATTCAACACAACACTCAATCAAACAATAATAACGAAAACCAACTCGATTAAGGGCGAAAGAGGAAACAATAACAACGTACCCTGCCGGGCGTTACAATTCTTCCCTTAAAAGAATTTCGTCCCCAAATTCAAACAAATAACTCGGGAAACGATTCCCGCATGTCCCGCTCTACTTCCCAAGTGGCTTCTTCCACTTTGTGATTCCTCCAAAGGACCTTCACTAGCGGAACACTCTTGTTCCGAAGTTCTTTAACCCTTCGATCCAAAAATCCGAATCGGACGTTCTTCATATACTAGATTCTCTGATACTTCAACGTCTTCTACGCTCAGGACATGGAGGGGATCACTTACATACTTTCGTAGCATCGAGACATGGAAGACATCGTGCACCCCTTGTCCATACTAGGTGGTAGTGCCAATCTATAGGCCACCTTCCCCACTCGTTGCAAGACCTCAAAAGGACCTACATACCTCTGCTAGCTTCCTTGGCCTCCAAAGCGCATTACTCGCTTGTAAGGGGAAACTTTCAGAAATACTTTATCGCCCACTTGGAATTCTACCTCTTTCCTCTTCAAGTCGGCATAACTCTTCTCGATCTTGGGCTTGTTTCATTCTATTTCGGACTACCTTCACATCTTCTTTTACTAGCTTCCCGAGTCATCTCTCGCCCAAGAGCGTACTCAACTCATCTCTCTCTCCTACTTCATCCCAATGAAGCGGAGACCTACATCGTCTACCATACAAAGCCTCGTAAGGCGCCATTCTAATTGTAGACTGATAACTGTTGTTATAGGCAAATTCCACTAAGGGTAACATCTCATGCCAGGGATACTCGTAATCCATGCAACAAAGCTCAACATATCCTCGAGCACCCTGATTCGCTTCTCTCGGTTGGCCATCCTGTTCGAGGATGATAGGCAGATCAATGCCAAACGGGTACCCAAACTCCTCGTAAACTTGTCCGGAAGGTGAAACAAACTGAATCTCTATCGATACTATAGTCTTGGGCACACCATGCAATCCGACTATCTCCTCGAGGTAAATCGAGCCAAAACCGATCCCAGTGGGTACTATCCTTTCATCGGGAGGAAATGGGCTGATTTGGTTAGCCTTCCCACAATCACCCATATAGCATTATACCCTCTCTCGTACTGGGAGACCCGTGATAAAATCCATCGAAATACTCTCCCATTTCCACTGGGATACTCAATGGTTGAAGCAACCCCGATGGCCGTTGGTGTTCGCCTTCACCGCCGACAGTTAGGCATTTAGCCACAAACTCGGCAACGCTCTTTCTTCATACCCGACCACCAATAGCCTTTCTTGATATCCCCGATACATCTTGGTTGCTCCCGATGAGCGGTGTACGGTGTCATGAGCCTCCATAAGAATTTTCTGTTTCAACTCCTCAATGGAGGAATGCACAACCGATTTCAAATAGAGGGCACCATCTCTCACAAAGAACTCGATGTCTTGCCCTCATGCACTTGTGAACTATTTTCGACACCACTCATCGCCATTTGCTTCTCTAATTTCCTCTAGTAAAGAGGATCGTACCACTAGGTCGGCAATTCTTCCCTTTAACCACCTCAACTGCTCCTTAGACAATTCTTCTATTAACTCTTTCTCACTGCGTAAGCCGGAAAACATGAGCTTTTCTACTCAAGGCATCTCGCACGACATTGGCTTTCCCCGGTTGATACTTGATCTCACAATCATAATCCTTGACCAAATCTAACCACCTCCTCTCGCCTCATATTCAACTCCTTTTGAGTGAAGAAGTACTTTAGACTCTTATGATCGGGTGTAGATATTACTCTTCACACCATAAAGGTAATGCCTCCAAATCTTTAAAGCAAAGACCACACGCTAACTCTAGGTCATGCGTAGGGTATCTGGTCTCGTACTCTTTCAATTGACGAGAAGCATAAGCTATAACCCTACCTAACCGCATCAACACAGCTCCGAGTCCCCGCAGCAGGCGTCTCGTATAAATGTCATAATCTACACCCTCCCGTGGGTAACACTAGCACAGGAGCCGATGTTAACCTCTTCTTCAACTCTTGAAAGCTTTCTTCACAAGTCGACTGCATAAAAGGAGTTTTCGCTTGGTAAGAGCAGCCAACGGTTTAGCCAATCGGGCGAATCCCTCTACAAATCGCCGGTAGTAGCCCTTTCGCTAAGCCTAAGAAACTCCCCGATTTCTTTCTGTCTTTCGGCTTTTGCCATTCCAGATTGCCCGCACTTTACCTCGATCTACCGAAATCCCTTCCTTCGAGACGGTATGACCCAGGGGAATATCACTTGGTTCACCAAAACTCACACTTGGAAAATTTAGCACACAACTTCTTTCTCTCGCCGTTGCAATACTAATTCCAAGTGTTTCTCATGCCTCTTCTCTTGACTTTGAGTAAATCGAATGTCGTCGATGAAGACAACAATAAACTGATCCAAGTACTCGTGGAAATACCCCCGCTTCATCAAGTCCATAAAAATTGCCGGGGCATTAGTCAAGCCAAACGGCATTACTACAAATTCATAATGCCCATACCTTGTACGAAAGGCGTTAGCCACATCTTGTTCAACCACTCTCACCGATGGATACCGGACCTCAAATCAATTTTGGAGAACACCGCCGCTCCTTTCAACCGATCAAAAAGGTCATCTATCCGGGTAGTGGGTACTTATTCTTCATTGTAACTTTATTCAGCTCCTATAATCAATACACATCCTTAGTGATCCATCCTTCTTTTTCACAAACAAGATTGGAGCTCCCCAAGGGGAATGACTTGGTCGGATAAAGCCTTTATCTAACACTCTTGGAGTTGCTTCTTTAGTTCTTGGAGCTCACTGGGGCCATTCGATAAGGGGGCTTTGGATATTGGTGCCCGTCCACCCCCGGTGCTAGTTCGATACTAAATTCTACCTCTCTCTCGGAGGCAAACCCTGAGAACTCTTCCGGAAACACATCTAGAAAGTCTCGAACTACTGGCACCCTCTGGATCTCTAACTGTGGAACATCATCACTCTGCACTACATGGGCAATATACCCTGAACACCCCTTTCTCAACATCTTCCTGGCCTTTACATTACTAATCAAGATGCTCAATGATGGCCTTCTCCAAAACTAAACTTATTCTCCACAATCGAGGTTAAACCTCGCCTTCTTTTTCCGACACTCAATATTTACTCCATAACTCCCCTAGGAAGTCCATGCCCAGAATCACATCAAAATCGGGCATATCGAAGACTATTAAGTCAACGATTAACTCTCTACCCTGGATCACTAAGGACTCTCTTAACAAAATCTCTTGAGTCACAACACTAACCCCATCGGGTAGTTCTATCTTAATGGGCCGAGTCTCTAGTAGGTTTCAAACCTAATCTCTCAAGCATCCCATAAGATATAAATGAATGGGTAGCACCCGAATCAATTAAAGCATATAAAGGTGGATCGCATGAAATAATAATCGATCCAAGAATCTGGAACTTGATGGGATCGCCTCTCGCCTTCACCGTCACAAGAAACACTCGGCATTCGCAGCACCTCCCCGAACCCCGAGTGGTTGGTGGAAGAGGAGCTTTACAATCTCTCATCATGTGCCCCTCTGTCGGCACCTATAGCATACTCTCGATCCCTCGACACTCTCCCGGTGATTCTTCCCACACTTAGGGCAAGGAGGAAACCTTCCGCTCGAGGTCGCTTATTCTTCCACTCTTTCTATTCGTCTATACGAAACTTCTTCTTCTGATTCTTCATGTCTTTACCCTTCACATCCCTCATGTTTCTCTCTATGAGGGAGCGGGAGGGTAGCTCCTTCGGTCCTCCTGTCGAGGATCCTACGGGAAGATTTTATTCTCAAAAATCTCCGCCTTCATTGCCCGCCTCAAGGCCTCACCGTAATTCCGAGGAGGGTGGGAGCTTGTCATAATATCCCGGGCTATCTCCGGCTTCAATCCATGCACAAACTTATCCCTTCTCAAGGCCGGAGTGCTAACTATTCCCGTGCAAACCTTGCAAAGAGCGTTGAACTTCACGAGTACTCTTTTCACGCCGCTTAATTCCTTGTCAGTCGATAAATTCTTGGACCTTCTCATGAACTTGGTCCTCTGATCTATACTCACCTCAAACTCTTGCCTAAACTCTTCCCACGTCATTACTTGCAGGCCGTGAGTTTCTTCCATCAATTCCCACCAAATTCGGGCATCACCCAAACAAAGAAACTTCGCATACCGGATCTTCTCCCTGGGTCCGACATGGGAAATAAACCTCGTGGGCTCGCCTCTATCGACCCAAGCCACTCTTCGCTATCAACGGATCTCGAGCACCCTTTAAACTCGAGGTTGAGCCGACTGGAAAGACCTGAATCGGTTCCACTCTATCGCATCGGGGAGGTACCGTTGCCCTCTCTCAACAGCGAATCGGCGGTGTCTCGTGACGGGAGGTACAACTCTCCCCGAGTTTCAGCCATAACTTGCTGAATAATTCCCCTGGATTCTAGCTTCATCCAAGGGAGGCGAGACTCTAGTGGGTTAGAAGGTTCTCCTTCATTCACCACACCTTACCGCGATTTCGATAACTACGCCTCATCTACAAAATGATCACACTAATGAACTCAAGAAACAATTACGTAAGGAAAGAATTACTCACACAGCGGTTAGAGGGACGCGTGGCGATGAGAATAGTACAACTGCTTCAATCCCAAAATCTTTGCTCGATACCAAAAAATGTAACACCTATGAAAAACTAGTACAATGCATGCAATTAACAATGGAAAATTGGGCCCAAAAAGTTTCTTTTTCATTACAATTCACATGTCTTTTATACACAAAAGTTCTGTTTACAAAAGTGCATTTCAAAAAGACAAAATAGGGGAACAGTAGCTATTGCTCCTCGCGCTCCGACGCCCTTCCAACCGCAACATCACCTAGAACCCGCATCCACAAAGGAAAATAACTGGGGTGAGCACAAATAATGCTCGATAAGTAAAACTCTCTAACGTCTGTCCCCGTGTGTGACTCTTAATTCTTTCCTTTTCTAATTCTTTCTTTATTTGCTTTCTATAACATCATGGCCTCATCTTACCGGGAGGTACGGCCGGATGGCGTTCACACAAAGACCATCTCACTCTCTATGGCTATCGGGTGGAATTCACACAGTACCAACCCGTTCTTAGTGACTACCGAGTGAGGATCACAAAGCACCAACTCGGTTCTCTCTAACTATCGGGTGGAGATCACCTAGCACCTACCCGTTCCTCATGAATTCTGGGTAACGATCACCAAGCATTTACCCGTCTCTAGTCACTATCGGGTGATGATCACAAAGCATCAACCCGCTTCTACTAGCCATTGGATGATGATCACAAAGCATCAACCTACATATCTCTTAACTAATCGGGTAGTGGTCACAAAGCATCTACCCATTTCTATTACTCATTGGGTGACGATCACAAAGCGTCGCCCACCCATCTCTAAGGCTATTCGGATGATGATCACAAAGCATCAATCCGATTCCCATAACGGTCGGGTGATGATCACAAAGCATCATCCCAACTATACTACTCTTCTAACTCATTCTATTGTAGCATTTTTCAATGCTCTCTACCCTTAGAGTAATTTTACCCACTAAGCTCTCTACTCATAGGGTAATTGCACAAACCATTTCCTTACACTTTCTTAGGTCACTTTTCAATGCATATAACAATGCACATGGATGATTCATCACTACTAATGCACTTATGAAATGCCAACATGCAATGTTGCAAGAATTAAGGTTCATTACTCACACTCAAACCTCTATTAGGCATTTCATCAAACAACTCATGTGCATTATAAAAACTCTATCATAGCCATGAATCTAAAACTTTTCCTAACCATCCAAAAATGGGGAAAAACCCCCTTCACCAAGCCATAATAACTGTCAAATAAAACACTTCCAAAAAAGGGTTCCATAATACCCCTTAAATTCCATCTCAACTACCTTGCCAAACCAACAACCCATTTCTCAAATTTGCAAGGTAATAACATTCACAAAGCATAGAAATCTCTACTTAATCCTTCATACATGCTATAATACATGCATATCACATACATACATCATCTCTATCAAAACCCTAATCAAGAAAATTCATAAATCTCAACTTGGGTTGGGTTTTACTTACTTGCTATGGAGAGACTTCACCAAATCTTCTTTTCACTTGGTTTGCTTGACTATTCTCTCAACTCTTAACCAAAAGAATGAAAAACCCTCAAAAAACCAAAATGAACTAAAATCCACAAATCACACAACTTAAGGAGAAATCCTTACCTTAGGAAGCCTTAGGTTGCTTTTCAACTCCAAATAACTTCAAAAACCCCTTGAAATTCCTTGATCAAAAGAAAAGAGAAATTGAGAGGAGAAGAAATGAAAGGTCACGTTTGAGAAGAAGAAAATGAGGGGTTCTTTGATTCTAATTCCTTTTAATGAAATATTAACACATTCATTCCCATTTTGCCCTTATTCTTCTTTGGGAATTCCATCCATATCCTTTGATTCATTACAAACTCACCCCCATATCAACACATTCTCCATGAAAAATCCTTACAATTAACTCCCCACTTTTCCTGCTAATTAGGGGTAGAAAGGTCAAATTGCCCTTAAGGAAGAAAATATCTAAAACTCAATCAACAAATTAATCGGGTTGTCGCGCGGCGAAGAAACTCGCGCGCGCACGTCCACAGCTTCCCCGAGGCAACCTCTCTCGCCGGCAAGATTCTTCTTCGCCCCGGCGAAGCACGGCAGACTGAAATCCTTCTGTTTTCAACCAATTTCAGGGCAACCATTCAACACAACACTCAATCAAACAATAATAACGAAAACCAACTCGATTAAGGGCGAAAGAGGAAACAATAACAACGTACCTCAAGCGGGGCGTTACATCTTAGAAAAATCCTTGATGAATCGTCTGTAAAACCCCGCATGCCCCAAGAAACTTCGGACCGCTTTGACATTCGATGGTGGTGGCAGCTTCTCAATCACTTCTGTCTTTGCTTGATCAACTTCTATTCTGTCATTTGAAATCCTATGGCCGAGCACTATTCCCTCTTGGACCATGATGTGACACTTCTCCCAATTGAGCACCAAGTTCATCTCCTTACATTGCTGCAAAACAAGAGAAAGATTTGTTAGACAACTATCAAAAGACGAACCAAAAAATGAGAAGTCATCCATGAAGACTTCTATGAACCGGTCCACCATGTCTCCAAAGATCGACGTCATGCATCTCTGGAATGTTGCTGGTGCAATGCATAACCCAAAAGGCATCCTTCGGTAAGCAAAGGTGCCATAGGGGCAAGTAAATGTCGTTTTCTCTTGATCCTCAAGAGTAATGGCAATCTGGTTGTATCCTGAATACCCATCCAAGAAACAATAATAGGCATGTCCTGCCAACCTCTCCAACAGCTGATCAATGAAAGGTAGTGGAAAATGATCCTTTCTTGTCGCCTCATTCAATTTTCGATAATCAATGCACACTCTCCAGCCCGTCACCGTCTTAGTTGGTATCAATTCATTACTCTCATTCCTTACTACTATGATACCTCCCTTCTTCGAAACCACTTATACCGAGCTCACCCATGGACTGTCAGAAATAGGATAGATAATCCCTGCATCTAAGAGTTTCACCACCTCCTTTCTTACCACTTCCTTTATCGAAGGATTCAATCTTCGTTGTGGTTGCACCTTAGGCTTAATATCATCCTCCATGAGAATCTTATGCATGCAAACTAATGGCGAGATGTAATGTCCGAAATAGTCTATCCAATTACTAGTCTATGTTCCCTCAACACCCTAATCAACTGCTCTTCCTCCAATTTACTCAATCCTGAACTAATGATCACTGGGAAGGTTTCTGAGTCCCCAAGATATACATATTTGAGGTGGGAAGGTAAAGGTTTCAACTCAAGCTTTGGAGGTTCTTCATTTTTTTCCTTTTCCTTCTTTTTTTCAAAATCAAAGTCCTCAAATTCTAAATCTTGACTCTCATCAATCGGTTGAAGTGCTTCTAACAACTAGTACATTCATTACTCGCCGAATCATCTACCTCTACTGTTTTGGATTTGGCTATACACGTTTCTAGAGGTAATTGTGGGGTGTTTTCTTCAATAGATTCCACAACCAATTTATCCACCACATCGACACTAAAACACGAATCTGATTCGGATGGAAACTTCATCGCTTCAAAGACATTGAAAGTTACTATTTCATCTTGAACTCTCAACAGTAGCTTTCCTTCTTGCACATCTATTAGTGCTCTCCCCGTGGCCAAGAATGGTCAGCCCAAAATAAGGGGAATTTCCTTATCCTCTTCCATATCCAGAACCACAAAATCAGCTGGAAAAATTATCTTATCCACCTTTACCAACACATCCTCCACTATCCCTCTCGGATGTTTTATGGACCTATCCGCTAGTTGCAACGACATTGTCGTTGGCTTCACTTCACCAATTCCTAATCTTCTGAAAACAGAAAAGGGCATTAAATTAATACTAGCTCCTAAATCACATAAAACACGATCAAACATAATATCTCCTATAATGCAAGGAATAGTAAACCTCCTTGGATCTTTGAGCTTCGAGGGTAACTTCTTCTGAAGAATGGCACTGCACTCCTTCGTAAGCATCACCGTTTCCTCATCTTCTAACTTCCTTTTATTTGAAATGATTTCCTTAAGGAACTTCACATAGCTCGGCATCTGTTGCAATGCATCTGCAAAAGAATGTTAATATGCAATTTTTTAAAAATTTCAATAAATTTTAAAAATTGCTTATCCTGATTTTTTTCTTCAGTCTCTGAGGAAAAGGCATGGGTGGAGTGTGATGTGCCAACTCTGGTGGTATCTCGAGGAATGGCAATTTCTCCTTCTTTTTTTGCCTTTCATCTTTCTTCTTGTTCTCTTCCTCCAAACCGCTTGGTTTCTCATCAACTACAATCTCTTCATCAACTTCCTCTTCAGATTCTTCCTTTTCAGATTCTTTTTTTCCAGCTTGTTCAACCTCTTCCAAAATTGTCCCACTCCTCAAAATTATGGCATTTGCTTGCTCACGTGGGTTAGTGACTGTATTGCTTGGTAAGGAACCCTGCGGTCTCTCATTTAGCTTCTCGCCCAATTGGCCCATTTGTACCTCAAGATTCCGAATGGACGCCCCTTCATTTCTGAAATTCGTCCTCGTCTCATTCATAAATCCCGTTGGGTCTCTGCATGAATTTCCCAAACATGTCCTCAAACTTTGTCACTCTTGGATCTCCCGGTTGATTATTCACCCTTGGTTGGTTATTCGGCAAAGTCCTTTTGTTCCATTGATTATTTTGTTCGGTTCACGATTGCCCCCAAGCCGCATTTGATGATTTCTCCACCCCGGATTGTATGTGTGGGAGTACGGGTTGTTTGGTTGTCTTTGATTTCCTGCCAAGTAGTTCACTTCCTCCGATGATGAAGATGACGAAGCAAATGTGTTCCCCACTTGACACTCGCTGCTCATATGGTTTCCTGCACAAAAATCACAAGTTAGTTGAGGTGCTTGAATAGATTTTACCTACATACTTCCCAACTGTTTCTGAAGTGCCATGAGTTGGGTAGAGATGGCTATGAAGGCATCAACTTCATGAAGACCCGTAGATTTTCTTGGTATTGCTCTCTCATTTGGTCTTTGATAGTTGTTGCTTGCCAAAACCTCAAGCAACTCATAAGCCTCCTCTGGTGTTTTATTTTGTAAAGCTCCTCCTAGCGCTGCATCCACCATGGTTTGCACGTTACCCATCAGTCCATTGTAGAAAGTTTAGACTTGAAGCCAAACTGGCAAGCTATGGTGTGGACATTTCCTCATCAATTCCTTGTACCTCTCATAAGCCTCATACAATGACTCGGATTCCTCTTGTAGAAATGATGTGATATCATTTCTCAGTTTTGCTAATTTTGCTGGGGGAAAGAACTTGGTCAAGAACTTCTGTGCTAGATCATTCCAAGTTGTGATAGTCCCTGCTGGTAGTGCCATTAACCACCCCTTAGCTTTATCCCCCATTGAGAATGGGAATAACCTTAACCTAATGGCATCATCTGACACCCCGTTCGACTTGAAGGTGTCACAAATTTCCAAGAAGTTTGCTATATGCTGATTCAGATCTTCCTTTAAATCACCATTAAACCTTACCGAC
Source organism: Pistacia integerrima (assembly GCA_026225825.1). Taxonomy (NCBI): domain Eukaryota; kingdom Viridiplantae; phylum Streptophyta; class Magnoliopsida; order Sapindales; family Anacardiaceae; genus Pistacia; species Pistacia integerrima. The sequence continues at coordinate 26,953,263 of CM047749.1, forward strand.
TGCTGGATCATCTGAATGATTGCCGGCTTAATCTCAAAGTTGTTGGCTTGGACCGTAGGCCTAGTAATACTCGACCCACTCCCATTAACCGTGGGAATTGAGAATTCCCTTAGTGTCCTATTTTTCTGGTTCTGCTATTTCAACAGCTATTTCTTCTGTTTCAACCACTAAATCCTCTCTTTCTCTTCTCTCTCTATTAAGTCGTCTGGCAAGTCCTCTCAATCTTAAGATCAATAGGAACCACTGGCTGACATCTTGCTCTTCGCATAAACTGCACAGAATTAACGAATGAAAGTGAGATCACAAACCAACTGAAAATTTAAAACAAAAATTAAAACTTCAATCTAGCTAACTATAGAAAAACTCAATGTTAACTTAAAACTCAATCCCCGGCAATGGCGCCAAAAACTTGATGCGTGTTTCCTACAACATGCAATATGTAGCAAGTATACTAGTCGCACAAGTAATAGAGTGATGAGTGAGTATCGTTCCCATGAGGATTGTTTCTAAGCACTAAATTTTCTACCGTTTTCAAGTTGAAGCAATCGAATTCTTTTGGATTAAAGGGAGCAATTTAAACTGTAACTAAAACAAATTTCACTAAAATAAAATTAAACTAGGAAAGCAAGATTTAAAACGGGATAAAATCAATTCAAACAAACGGGTAGGGTTTTGACTTCATTCGGACTCCATGGGTTAAACCTAAAGAATTAAACTAAAATCATAGTCACATGCATTGATTGTAAATCGAACTCTCTAAGGTGTCCAACATTCCTTCTCAGGCTATGTTTTCCTACTCTTCCCTATTAACCTTCCGCACCCAATAAATTGAAAGTTAATAAATCTAAGCTCATCAAGCACAAGAATCCTAGATTGATTTCATTGGTTCTTGAATCTATCTCGGCATCCAATATTACAATGGTGATTACCCAAGAATCTTAACACCAATTATCTCTCAATCTCATCATGTTCATCACATACAACAATAAATACAAAATAATCACACAATCAAAGCAAATAATATGAAATTAATAATCATCAACTCTCTAACCCATTAGAATCCGAACTACATCAAAACCCTAACCCAAAAATAGGTTAGTTCATGGCTAAATCAATAAAACAATTAAAAGAAACGAAAAACTCCAAGTTCAACATAATGGAAACAAGAGAAAAGGAAAAGAATCTCCCCAAATTGATGAATCCACTGAGTTCCTCGAGTTTTCCACTTTGTTCAATCCAAACACATTCAAAAATCAATCTAAGAAAATGTAAAACTGCTCTCTATCTCTCCACGAACGCGCTAAACAAAAAGACTAAGTATTTCTTTTATACCTCGCCCAAAATATAACAACTTAGCCTAAACACGAAACTTTGCGTTTTACAAAAAGTGGAGTACGTAGACTTCGCCGCGACGAAGAAGGAATCTCGTCGCGGCGACAAAGGAGCTGAATTTGATGCGTCACTGGCCCATTTCGCCACGGCGAAGCTTCCTGAAGAATTCTGAAATTCTAGAATTGCCCTCCGCTTGCTTCTGAGTCCAAAAACTCCAAATCTGCCTTTATTCGCTCAAAATTTCCATTTTAACTGAAACAATAAATGTAAGGAATTAAGTAGCAATTCAGGCAAAAATAGACTAAGAAGTATCTAAAATCCGGCCTAAAAGCTTAAATAAACTAGCATAATCCTTGGATTATCAACCAACACGTTTATTTTACACTTAGTATGCATGCTAAGAGTGTATGTTATGACTATAACATGCTAAACAAGATAAAACTGGTGAGACACAAAATTAAAAACTCTCGATAAAGTATATTAAGTCAAATCAACGAAAGCCTTCCATCACCATGGGTTTAATCAAACCACTGTTCATCGAAACCTTGTTCGTCAAAGCGAAAGGTACACTTCTACCAGGGGGATGTTAAATTTCATTGGTGTTTTCCTTAATGGTGATGGGTAAACTTAAATGATATGTTTTGCTTGTTCGCCATAGCGAAGGTTGATAAGCATATCATAGGCATAGGAGAGAAATAAACTTGTTGTGTGTACGTGGCGACATGTAGTGGCCACTCTACTGATACTATGAACCACACTTGAGGACAATGGCTTTGGTCATTGCATTGTGTGATTGGTTTGTTGGCTTACTTCGCATTAGAGGTTGGTAGTGGGAGCTATCAATTGATGTGGATTAAGTTTGTTGGCCTACCTAATCAACCCATTTTGGTTTGTTCGCCAAAGCGAAGGTTTGAAATGGGCTAGATAGGATCTAAGTCCCTAGGAAAGCCAACAGGCTTTCCCGAGTTAATAGTGAGGGCTATTGGCTTGAGGGAAATAGTGGGAGCAATTATTTAATAAAAGACCATGTTCATTAAATAATTGAAACAAACATAATAATAATTTTGCTTATTCTACACTTGTAGATACAATTAAAATGTGTAATATGATCCCATCATCACTACGACAAATCATTAAACTGGGAAAGAAATGGAATGGTGAGAATTATGTTAATTGATATAGAAGTATAAACAATATACTTCAATCAAGCGATAGATTATACACCATTGAGTAGGCTTTGTCACCAAAGCCTGCTGATAGTTATATCCATCAAACTAAGTATGTATATATGAAACATACACAAGATGTAAAAGCAAAAATGACAAGGTACATTGTGCTTGCATCAATGACACCATTACCAAGGTAGCAATGTGAGAATATGGACTTAGCTTCTATTATTTATTCTCTCTAGAGAAATGAGAAGCATATGGTGTCTTAGTCACTATTTAGATGCAAGATGGAAGAGGGTGCCAAAATTAGCGATCATAAACTCAAGTTGACCGACTATATGAACAACCTTGAGATTTTAGGATGTAGACTTAATAAGGGTTTAGCAATAGACCTAATATTATAGTCTTTGCCAAATTTTTTCTCTCAATTTGTCTATAACTTCTTTGAGGATGATAAGAAGAATACCCTTTCCGAGCTTCTAGATATGTTAAAGGCTATTGAGTCGGGTATGAAAATGTCAGAAATATTGACGTTAGTTGAAGCTAACTCAAGTGAGTAGGAAAAGGCTTAGAAGTCATTGGAAGAAATTGTTGTAGATAAGAAGGGCGTTTGTCCTTACTGTGGAATCCCAGCCACTAGAGGAAACATTGCAAGGCTTTCCTAGCAAAAAGGAAGAAGAATGCTACTTCTTCGTCAGGTACGTTCATGATTGAGATTAACTTCTCTCATCAACATCTTGGGTCACTGACACAGGATGTGGTACTCATATTTGTACTAATGTGCGGGGACTACGGTAGAGTAGATTGCTCATCGAGGAAGAGGTGGACCTACCAGTTGGAAATGGAGCATGTGATGCTGCATTAGCTGTAGGATCTTATTGTCTGATTTTGCCTACAGGCTTGTTATTTGGAACTTATAGATTATTATGATTTTCCCTCGGTTTCTAGAAACAATATTTCTATGTCCACCTTGGACAACTGAAAAAATTGCTTTACTAATGGACTATTTTTAGTATAAATAATATCCTTTATGAAACCATTTCATATTAATATGTTCTTAAAATAGATAGTAATGATATTCTCAAAATAACAACTGTGCCTAGTGTGGCTAGTTGAGTTAAACATACCTGAAGGAATGTGGAATAGTATCAAAACAAACCTCTCCGTATACACCCCAATACAATGGAGTGTCTGAAATGAAGAATAGGACCTTACTTGAAATGGTTAGGTCCATGATGAGTTTTAGTGATTTGCCCACATCATTTTGGGATTGTTCCCTAGAGACTATGACTCACATAACCATTTGTCATCAAGGTCGGTGGATTGTTGTGGTATTTCGCAAGTGTACGAAATTGTGCAAGTAATAAAGTGTATAAATACGGATATCAAACCCAAGGGAATTAGTATTATCAATTACCAATTAAACTATCCTATTACTATTTGATCAATCCAAACTGTATCAAGGAAAACCTAAATTATATCAAATTAACAATTGAAATTAAAAAGAGAACTGAAAAGATAACAATTAAAACACATCTTTGTGTTAAAACAAGATGACTAGACTTAGGGCATAGATTTTACACCAACTCTTATTCATATGTATCGATCACTTATGCTAATTTTATTAAGCTCTTCCTACAGGTCAAACTCCCAAAATTTCCAATAACTTTCTCTCAAATAATTATCAAATTAACCCCTAATTACTAACCCAAATTATCTCTAATCAGATTTAAGAAATTAGAGATCATTGCGCTCTATGGAGTTTACCAAAACCTCACAAGTCGAGGTAACCTATTTTTAGCATTCGCTCAACCTATGGTTTTACTATCGTAGACCAACTAAGTATCATCTCTCGATCTCAACCTAGTCCATTAGTTCATTCAATTCTTGGGCCCTTAAGAATCAAAAGCATTAGGTATAATAGTAAAACTTAGGAAAAATTCTTAATAAAAATTAACATGCATAAATCAACAAGAGATTGGGCTACATCTTAGCCCTAGAGAATAAATTTAGTTCATAATAAACATTAAAGGAACAATCATCTTTATTAAAACAATCATCATGAGTTTATAAGAGAGGAACAAGAAAAACTTCTTTCTATTGTGAATCAAAGCTCCAGAACTTCTGTCCCTTTTCTTCTCTATAGGTCTTCCTTCTCTTATTCTCCCCTAAAGAATCCCCAAAATAATGCTAAAAGACTTCTATTTATATCCTACAAGGGTTAGGGTTTTATTTTCCTTAATTCTTCTTCTCACATCATTCCATAACACTTCAGAGATAGTGATTTTTGAGCTTGATAACGATGTAATCTGGAGAAGTTGTAAACATATGAAATGTAGCCCTTTGAATTATATTTCTAAAAGTCAAAGAACTGTCTTGATTTGAGGTCTATAGATTGAGATATTGTTGAAACACCGAAGCATGCTCAAATTGGAGCATAATCTAGAATCTCCTCTTTACTTCAAAGCTCTATAACTTCTTCAATTCAACTCCGATTCTTGATCCATTTGTTTCTACGTGTCACTCATTCTGTCGTTGATATGACTCTTCATTCTTGTATAATATTTAGCACTAATAACCTAAAAAACACTCAAACACACATGTGATCCCATAAAAGACAATTATGAAAATATCAAGCAATTTTGCCAAATTAAGCCTAATTTCTCACAAATAATCTCCATATAAGTAAATGTGTATTTTCAAGCTCTTATCATAGATAAGACTCCATATGAACAATGGAGTGGGTGAAAGCCCAACTTGTCTTATCATAGGATTTGGGGTTGTGAAGCTTATGTCAAAAGATTGACTTCGAGCAAGCTAGACCCGAAATCTTACAAATGTGCATTTGTGGGAAGGAGACCAAAGGATACTATTTCTACCACCTAGAAGAGAGCAAAATTTTTTGTCGCTTGTACTAGTGTCTTCTTAGAAAATGAGTTTTTCCTAAGAAGTACTAGTGGGAGAAAAGTAGAACTCGATGAAGTTCTAGAACCACAAGACACATTAGACAAAGGACGGGAAGATGTGCCATATGAAGTGGTTGAACATTGTGAAGAGGTTCCTCCATAATCTATGGATCAAAGTGAACCACCTCCAGTAGTACAGGAGCTGCGTAGGTCTAGAAGAGTACGTCATGAGCTCGAAAGATATGGTTTCCTTGTGATTCGACGTGATGACATACTGGTCTACCAAGATAATGAATCCAAGTCCTACGAAGACACTATATCGGATCAAAATTCTGTTTAATGGCTTAAAGCCATGAAATCTGAGGTGGACTTCATGTACCAGAACCAAGTATGGTCTCTGGTGGATCCACCTGAAGGAGTAAAACCCATAGGGTGTAAATGGGTCTTCAAGAAGAATATTGACATGGATGGCAAAGTGCATACCTATAAGGCACGACTGGTTGCCAAAGGTTTCAAACAAATTCATAGTGTTGACTATGAAGAAACCTTTTCGCCACTTGCCATGATTAAGTCCATCCAGATTATGCTTGCGATTGCTACATATCACGACTATGAAATTTGGCAGATAGATGTCAAAACAACTTTCCTGAATGGAAACCTTGAAGAGGATGTGTATATGACACAACCCGATGGTTTCGTTCTTGATGGACAAGCTAATAAGATATGCAAGTTGCAGAGGTCCATTTATGGACTCAAGTAAGTTCAAGGAACTAGAACATTCATTTTGAAGAAGCTATAAAAGAATTTGGTTTCATCAAGAACGAAGATGAGCCCTATGTTTATAAGAAAGTAAGTAGGAGCGTAGTGGCATTCTTGGTGTTGTATGTCGATGACATACTTCTAATCAGGAATGATATACCAAGCTTGTAGTCAGTAAAGACTTGGTTATCCAAGTGCTTCTCCATGAAGAACTTATGAGAAATAGCCTACATCCTCGGAATAAAGGTCTATCATGATAGATCTCGTAGGTTGCTTGGCCTAAGTCAGAGTACATACATAGACAATGTACTGAAAAGATTCAATATGGAAGAATCCAAGAATGGGATTTCTTTCGATGTCACATGTTGTCTATCTCTCTAAGGATATGTGTCCTAAAACACACGATAAGAGAGATAGAATGAAGAGGATCCCATATGTGTCAGCAATTGGATCCATCATGTATGCCATGTTATGTACTCATATTGATGTCTCATGTGCGTTAGACACTTGTAGTAGATATCAATCAAATCCAGGTGAGCATCACTTGATAATTGTCCAGAACATTCTTAAGTACCTGGAAAAGACTAAGGATATGCTCTTGGTTTATAAAGGGGAAGATGAGCTCACTATAAGAGGATACAGTGATGCTAGTTTCCAAATGGATAAAGATGATTTTTCCTTGCAATTCGGGTTTGTATTCTTTTCTCAATGGAGTTGTAGTGAGCTAGAAGAAGCTCATACCAAAGTACTACAGCGGATTCTACAACTGATGTTAAGTACGTCACATTATCTAATGCAGCCTTGTAGGCAGTTTGGATCAAGAAGTTCATTACTAAACTTGATGTGGCTCCAAACATTGTTGATCCAAACAAGTTCTACTGTGGCAACAATAGAACCATTGCTATGGCTAAGGAACCACGGTCTCACTAGTAAACCAAACACTTTCTTAGTTGATTCAATCTGATATGAGAAATTGATAAGAAAGAGGGTGTGCAGATTTGTAGAATACCTACTAACCCACTGTTGAAGTTTCAGTTGTAGCAGAAGCATGAAAGGCACTTAGCATCATTTGGTATTAAATACATGAATGATTGGCTATAGTGCAAGTGGGAGAATGTTAGAGTAGGTGCTCTAGAGCCAATCCAATTGTGTAAAATGACTATTTGTAATGATGTTTTATTATCAATAAAAGGCATTTATAATTATATTTGTATAAGAAAATGGTATATGTCCTTAGGATGGTAGAATCGTGACGAGGGCATCGAGTGTTTGAAATCTCGATTATGAGAACCCTATAAGCACATATGGTGGCCATTCTAGAAACGTCCATCGCCCTAGTATTATCTTGACCTAAGGCATAGATAATACGGTAAGACTATCATAGTGTTGGACAACCCTGTGGAAAAGGCAATGACAGATGTCACTTGTCAAAGTTGTTTGTTGACAACCTGGTGCAACACATGGGTGCTACTATAGGCAAGTTCACCAAACTGACCTACTAAAGGATTCCATATGGATGGTAACCCTAGTGTCTATGGAATAAATCCTCTAACGAATGGTGGTGCATGTGATCCTTAGACTTGAGATCACCGGAGTGCCTTGTGCACCGATTGGTGTAGTTTGACACTAGCCCAACATAGTTCTATTCAAAGCTATCAATAGGGTATGATTGGCTGCATCAAGGAGTGTATCAAGACTATGGTGGATCGACAGAGGATTCATCACTGTTGGGTATGGGAGAAATTATCTCATTGAATAATTCAATAGATGGCCACAACATTAAATCTGTGGCCACAATGGGATTAAGTTGTGGCTCAGTCCCATCTATTCCGATTCTTGGTCCAATAACCAAATACTGAGATATCAAGGATATCCGACGTTGAAACTACTTTTATGCCTCGGCCTTGATGAGATAATAGATGATGAAGGGATTGAATTGCATGGTAACCATATCGTTGATAGGTTGCGGTTTCGTTGAATTTGAATCTATTGAGTGGTCATGATGCTTGGCTAGAGGCCAATTTTGGTCTATGTCTAGGGGGACGATTGATTGATTGTCAATCATGATACGATTCACTGTCGATATGGTGAGGAGCCTTCGGGTTGCACACATTGAATACAGATTATGAATAAAATTCATGAGAAGGGTATTTATGTCATTTATGATGAAATGACATTTTTGTCTTTTAAGATGAAAGGGCATTTTGGTAATCTCACAGTGTAATTAAATTTACTAAGGTTGTTGTGTAAATTTAATTTCATATGGAAATTAAATTAGTGAGATTATATATATTTAAATATTTAGTTTAAATATATATAATAAAAATATTAATTATATTTATATATTTAAATATAAAGGATATTATCCAATATTAATATTTATTATTAATATTGATAATGTGAATTCAAATTTTGTTTTTAAATTTGAATTGAAATGCCATGTTTAGTTGCAAGGGTAATCTATTCCAATATTACAATTGGAATAGGGTTTTAGTGTGCACAATTTAAGTGCAACTAAAATTAAATGAAACATTTTTTTCATTCAATTAAAATAAACCGTAGCTACCCTCTCTCTTCCTCTCCCAAAAATGTGAACCCCTTTGTGAAAGAAAGAATTATTCTTCCCAAGAAAAATTCTGCAGAAAATTATTCTTGAAGTTAAGAGTTTTTCCTAGCTTAAAAATCCCTGAACGACAACCGTCCTGTCTTCGTGTGGATACTGTTAGAGTAGATGCCCTAGAGCCAATCAATTATTGTAGAATTGACTCTTTGTAATAATGTTCATTAATCAATAAAAGGCTTTTTATTCTATATCGCCTAAACCATTATTATTGCAATATGTATTGATATATGTCCTTAGAATGGTAGAGCCGTGACGAGGGTATCAAGTGTTTCAAATCTTGATAGTGAGAACCCTATGAGCACATATGGTGGCCATTCTAGAAACGTCCGTAGCCCCAGATATTCTGAACTAAGGGCACAGATAATACGGTAAGGCTATCATAGTGTTGAACGACCGCCGAAAGGCAAGGATCGATCTCACTTGTCAAGGTTGTTTGGTGACAACTGGTGCAACACATGGGTGTTTGTTGTAAAGGCGATTACACCACAACAAGTTCACCGGATCGACTCACCAGAGGATTCCATATGGATGGTAACCCCAAAGTGTCTATGGAACAAATCCTCTAACGAATGGTGGTGCATGTGATCCTTAGACTTGAGATCACCGGAGTGCCTTGTGCACCGATTGGTGTAGTTTGACACTAGCCTAACGCAGCTTCTTTTCGTGAGTCAGCAATACGGCAGGTGATTGGGCGCATCAAGAGTTGTATCAAGACTATGGTGGATTGACAGAGGATTTATCACTCCCGGCACGGGAGAAAGTTATCTCACGGCGCAATTCAAGATATGGCAATGACACCTAAAACCGTGGCCCAGTGGGATTGAGTTGTTGCTCATCCAGGCTTTATAATACGGGTCATTGGTCCAGAAACCGAATAAATAATATCGAGATAACCAAAGGTTGACACTACTTCTATGCCTTCGCCTCGTGCCGAGATAACGTGGATGATGAAAGGATCGAATTGCACGGTAACCATATCGCTGATGTGTAGCTACTTTGTCAATCCGACCTTTATCTAAGGTGGCCATGATGCCTGCTAGGGGCCAATCTTGGTCTGCGTGTATTAGTGAGACGACACTGGTGTTAATCGCAATCTGACACTGCCGATATGATGAGGAGCCTAAGGGTCACACACATAAGAAGACAATTTAAGATGTAAGAAGAAAGAAGTGTGCCTGCTTTTTTAAGGCTAAAGGGTATTTTGGTAATTTCACAAAGGTAATTAAATTTGCTTTGAGGTCGTAGCCTTTATTTAATTTGTTAGAAAAATTAAATAAGTGAAATTACGTTTAAATGTGTGTTCGCACATATTTAAATATATTATCATTATTGTTAAATGTTAATAAATATTTAAATATATATATTAATTGATTTTAATTGAGATAATGATGGAAATTAAAATAAATCAAATTGGGAGTGTTTGGCAACATGGGGCGTTTGGGTTGGAGCCCAAGCCTATTCCGTATGGGATTAGGGCAAATTGTTTTTTTAAGTATAAAAGGAAAAGTGTGTGTGATTTTTAATAAAGGGTTTTTCTTTTTTGAAAACCAAAACACACAGCAGCCAATTTTTGCCTCTCCCACTGAATAACTACCAAAGCCTAAAAATCAATTCAATTGATTTTTGTTTTCTTCTTAATCTTGAAGCCAAAGAGGATCTAGCAAATCCCTCTTTGGTTCTTTTAAGATTGTCTTCGTGTGGACTACGCAGGTTCGATCCTACACTTGGATCGTAGCAAAACGCTCACGACAAATTTGGAGGAGCCTTCAACGTGCGTTTGTTTCTCTTAACTCATGTTGTAAATTTATGCAGATTTTATTTAATATAAATTGTTAAAATCATACCCTTGATCTTGGCTCTTGTAAACGATCCCTGTTATTTTATTTTTTAGTTTCCTCCATTGCATATGCGGGCCGTTTACTAACAAGGGTGGTATCGAGCCTAGGGTACTGAATTTTACAATTTTTTATGTGTATGGTTGATAACATGTATTTGATGATAATATGTTGCCATATTGAATCTGCGTAAATCTGTCTTGAAATATGTTTTAAAAACTGATTAATCGATTAATTTAATTTGTTGATGATCTGCTGGTTTGGTTTAATGCATGATGGATTTTTGTTGAGATCAATGTGTTTGATTGATTGCAAAAATCTGGTTAGAAAGTTTTTTGGTTTTTGGTTCCGTATGAACAGATCCGAGCTACAGATTCGTACGCGCGGGCGATATAATCCATCGCCGCAGATCGCTGCCGCCACAAGGAGATAACTTCATCGCCTACAGCGATCGTTTGACGAGGCCAGATGAAACAAGCCGGGCCGCGACGATATAACCCATCGCCTGCGCGTCGTCCTTGACGTGCGCCGAACCAAAACCAATGCACGCCGTGGCGATCTAACTCATCGCTGCAGCGAGCGCACTTCCAAGTGTGCAGGGGGTAAAATGCAAAGTTTCAAAACTTTTGGACCAAAAAATCAGAAATCACAAATTATCGGGGGTAAATTGTAATTAACCCACAAATTTCAGAAATTGATTGTTTTTGAAATGTATGCTTTGTACTTGTTTGTATATTGCATGGTGCCCGTACATGAGCCTTAGACCTAAGGGTGAATGTTTTAATTATTTTTTGGGTATGTATGGTTGTATTTTATTAAATAGGGCCTCGCGTGTCCCTCGCCTTTCTCCTCTTCTCGATGTATATTCTCTTCTCATCTAATTCCCCTCGAATGTAAATCGAGGTTTCTAAATTTATTGATGTAAAGAATTTGTATAATTATTTATTGTAAATTTAGAAAGATATTTTTGTAATGTACTTGAAGTCGAGCAAAGGGACGAGCAACCATACTTGAAGACTCAAGATTTTTATTACAGGGACCCTAGACCCACCCGATTCCTCTAGGCTCGAGGAAATCGGGTTTTAGTTGGGCCATGTACCGGCACGTTTAATTTTTGTTTAGAATGCATGCTAAGGTTGAATGTTTGATAACATGCCAAACAATGTCATTCTAACAAAGATAATAATATGGTGAGACATTAAATAACAAAACCCTCAATTAAAGTATATTAAGTCACTTAAAGCCTTCCATCACCATGGTTTTAATCAAACCACCTGCTCGTAAACCTTGTTCGCCAAAGCGAAGGGTACACTTCTACCAAAGGGTGGGAGGTTAAAATACATTGGAGTTTTCCTTAATGGTGATGGGTCGACTTTTAAAATGACGGTTTTGCTTGTTCGCAAAGCGAAGGTTGATAAACATGCGTCATAGGCATAGTAGAGCAAGACACATATTGTGTGTACGTGGTGACATGTAGTGTCCACTTATCGATATGAGAATCACACTTGAGGACGATGGCATGTACCGTCCATTGGATTGTGTGATTGGCTTGTTGGCTTTCTCACATTTGAGGTTGATAGGGGAGCTATCAACCGGTGTGGATTAAGTTTGTTGGCCTACCTAATCAACTCATTTTGGCTTGTTCGCCAAAGCGAAGGTTTGAAATGGGCAGGATGGGATCTCGGTCCACTAGGAAAGTCAACGGGCTTTCCCGAGTTAATGGTGAGGGCTATTGGCTTGAGTAAAATAGTGGGAGCTTGCTTTAATAAAAGACCATATTAAACAATAATAATGAACATGGTAATAACGGTTACTTTTTCTGCACTTGTAGATTCACTTAAATTTGAGCAAAATGATCCCAACATCACTGCGACAAATCATCGAACTGGGAGAGAAATGGAATGGTGAAAATTTCATTGATCGGGTATAGAAGTATAAATAATATACTTACCAAGCGATAGATTATACACCATTGAGCAAGCTCTATCACCAGAGCCTGCTGATAGTTCTATCCATGAGACTGGGTATGTATATGTGAAGCATACACAAGATACATTGTGCTTGCATCAATGGCACCATTATCAGATGCAGCGTAAAATGGATTTAGCTTCTATTCTTCATTTTCTTCAAGAAATGAGAAGCATATGGTGTCTCTGGGCCGTTATTCGATGTAGGATGGAAGAGGGTACCTAAAATTGGCGATCATATACTCAAGTGGATCGAGTGTATGAACAAGCTTGAGATTTTGGGATGTGGACTTAGAGAAGGTTTAGCAATAAACCTAATATTACAATCTTTGCGATTCTTATTCTCAATTTGTCTATGACTTTATTGAGGAAGATAAGAAGAATACCCTTTCCGAGCTTCGGATTTGTTGAAGACTACGAGTCGCATGAAAATGTCAAACATTGACGTTGGTTGAAGCCAACTCAAGTGAAAAGGAAAGGGCTCGAAGTCGATGGAAAGAAGCTGCAGTAAAGGAAAGGTGTTTGTCCTCACCGCTGGGAATCCCTACCACCTGGAGGAAACATTGCAAGGCCTTCCTAGCAAAAGGGAAGAAGAATGTTACTTCTTCGCAGTATGTTATTGAGATTAACTTCTCCCATAAACATCTAGTTGACACAAGATGTGGTACTCACATTTGATTGATGTGTAGGAACCTACGGTAGAGTAGATTGCTCACCGAGGGAGAGGTGGACCTACACTGGAAAATGAAGCACGTGCCGCTACATTTGCCCGTAGGATCTTATCGCTTGATTTGGCCGATGGACTTGTTTCTTGGAACTTGTGGATTATTATGGTTTTTCTTTAGTTTCTAGAAATTATATATTTCGTGTCCACATAGGACAAATGAGAATATTAGTTTACTAATGGATTATTGTCCTTGAGTATAAATAATATTCTTTATGGAACTATTTCATAATAATATGTTCTTAAGAAAGACAACAAGGATAATCTCAAAAATGACTACTATGCCAACTTTGGCAAGTTTGAAGCTAAACATACCAAGGAATGTGGGATAGTATCACAACTCACCCTCCTCCTTATACACCCCAACACAATGGAGTGTCGAAAGGAGGAATAGGACCTTACTTGACATGGTTAGGTCCATGATGAGTTTTAGTGATTTACCCTGCATCGCTCGGGGTTATGCCTGGAGACCGCGACTCACGTTTTGAACCAGTGCCGTCAAAGTTCAGAGATAAGACTCCATATGAGCTATGGAGTGGGCGAAAGCCCAACTTGTCTTATCTAAGGATTTGGGGTTAAGCTTTATGTTAAGAAATTGACTTTGAACAAGCCGGGCCCCCCCCAAAATCCGTAAATGTATATTTGTGGGGTATCCAAAGAGACCAAAGGATACTATTTCTACCACCCTGTAAGAGCGCAAAATTTTTGTTACTCGATCTGGTGTCTTCCTAGAAAAGGAATATTTTCTAAGAAGTACTAGTGGGAGAAAAGTAGAACTCATGAAGTTCTAGAACCACAAGGCATACTAGACGAAGGACGGGATGATGTGCCACAAAAAGTGGTTCGAGCATCATGAGGAGGTTACTCCACAACTTCAGGATCAAAGTGAACTACCTCAAGTAGCACAGAGCTACGTAGATCCGGGAGAGTACGCCATGAGCCCGAGATACGGTTATCTCGTGACTCAACATGGTGACGATCGTCTACCAAGACGATGAACCCGTAACCTACGAAGACGCTATATCGGATCCAGATTCCGTTAAATGGCTTGAAGCCATGAAACTGAGATGGATTCCATGTACCGCCAAGTGTGGTCTCGGTGGAACCACCTGAAGGGTAAAACCCATAGGGTGTAAATGGGTCTTCAAGAAGAAGATCCGACATGGATGGCAACGCGCATACTTACAAAGCACGGCTTGGTTGCCAAAGGTTTCAAACAAATTCATGGCATTGAATATGAAGAAACCTTTTCGCCGTTGCCATGATTAAATCCATCCGGATTATGCTTGCAATGTCGCATATCATGACTATGAGATTTGGCAAATGGATGTCAAAACCGCCTTCCCCGAACGAAACCTTGAGGAGGATGTGTACATGACACAACCCGATGGTTTTGTTCTTTGATAGTCAAACCAATAAGGTATGCAAGTTACGTAGATCCATTTATGGACTCAAGCAAGCTTCAAGGAGCGGAACATTCTGTTTTGATGAAGCCATAAAAGAATTTGGTTTTATCAAGAACGAAGATGAACCCCTGTGTTTACAAGAAAGTGAGTGGGAGCGCAGAGCATTCCTAGTGTTGTATGTCAATGACATACAATAGATCGAATGATATACCGAACTTGGCAACGGGTAAAGACTTGGTTATCCAAGTGCTTCTCCATGAAGGACTTAGGGGAAACAAACCCTACATCCTCGGAATAAAGATCTATCGTGATAGATCGTGGTAGGTTGCTCAAACTAAGTCAAAGTACATAGACAAGGTACTCGAACACATTCGAAGATAGAAAAATCCAAGAAGGGATTTCTTCCCGATGGCATATGGTGTCTATCTCTATAGAGATATGTGTCTTTAACCACACAATGAGAGAGATGGAATGAAGAGGATCCCACATGCTTTAGCAAGTGGATCCATCTTATATGTTCGATTGATATCTAATGTGCATTCAAAAAGATTTGTAGTGGATGTCAATCGTGCTCAAGTGAGCAATATGTTATGTACTTAGATTGATGTCTTATGTGCATTCAAGACTAGTAGAAGATATCAACTAAATTCCAAGTGAATGACACCGGCGAGTGTCAATGGACATTCTTAAGTGCTTGAAAAGGGGCTTAAGAATATATATTCTTGGATTATGGAAGAAAGATGAGCTCACCGTAAGAGAATACAAGACGCTATTTCCCAAACAGAAAAGGATGATTATAGTTCGCAATTTGGGATTACACATTTTGTCTCAATATAACCGCAGTGAGCGCAAGAGCTCAAATTGGTGTACCCGCGGTGGATTCTACAATTGATGCTAAGTGTCGCATTTTTAATGCAATTGTGTAGCTTTGGGATCAAGAAGTTCATTACCGAACTTGATGTGATTTCAAGCATTGCTAATCCAAGATAGTTGTATCATGATAACAATGGAGCCATTGTTATGGCTGAGCAATCACGGTCCTCACCCGTAAATCCAAACACTTACTTAGTTGATTCAACTGATCCTGAAGGATCGATATGAAAGGGAATGTGCGATTTGCGTAATACCTAACAACCCACTATTAAAGTTTCTATTGAAGGTAGCATGATGGGCACTTGGATCATTCAATGTTGAGTGCATGAATGTGGCTATAGTGCGTGCACTTGTGTCATTCAAAGTGTTGGAGGGCATGAATGATTGGCTATAGTGCTTGGGAGATTGTTAGAGTAGATGCCTGAGCCAATCAATTATTGTAGAATTGACTCTTTGTAATAATGTTCATTAATCAATAAAAGGCTTTTTATTCTATATCGCCTAAACCATTATTATTGCAATATGTATTGATATATGTCCTTAGAATGGTAGAGCCGTGACGGGAGGTATCAAGTGTTTCAAATCTTGATAGTGAGAACCCCATGAGCACATATGGTGGCCATTCTAGAAACGTCCGTAGCCCCAGATATTCAACTAAGGGCGGCAACAGATAATACGGTAAGGCTATCATAGTGTTGAACGACCTGTCCCGAAAGCGGAGCGAGTCTCACTTGTCAAGGTTGTTTGGTGACAACCTGGTGCAACACACGGGTGTTTGTTGTAGGCGATTACACCCACAACAAGTTCACCTGGATGACCCTCTCTGAGGATTCCATATGGATGGTAACCCCAGTGTCTATGGAACAAATCCTCTAACGAATGGTGGTGCATGTGATCCTTAGACTTGAGATCACCGAGTGCCTTGTGCACCGATTGGTGTAGTTTGACACCTAGCCTAACGCAGCTTCTTTTCGTGGTAATACGGTGGTGATTGGCGACATCAAGGAAGTGTATCAAGACTATGGTGGATTGACAGATTTATCACTCCCTGCACGGGAGAAAGTTATCTCACTGGCCGCATTCAAGATATGGCAATGACACTAAAAGCTGTGCACGGTGGGATTGAGTTGTTGCTCTATCCAATTTATAATACGGTCATTGGTCCAAAAAGCAGAATAAATAATATCGGAGAGTAAGGCCAAGGAAGGTTGACATACTTTCTATGCCTTCGTCTCGTCCGAGATAACGTATGATGAAAGGATCGAATTGCACGGTAACCATATCGCTGACGGGTAGCTACTTTGTCAATCCATGTCGGGTGGCCATGATGCCTTGCTAGGGGGCCAATTCTTGGTGGCGCCCCGTATTAGTGAGACGATTAATTGGTGTTAATCGCAATACTGACAATCGGCCGATATGATGAGGAGCCTAAGGGTCACACACATAGAAGACAATTTAAGATGCAAGAAGAAAGAAGAAGGGCGGGTTTTCGTTTTCTTTTTAAAAAGCGAAAAGGGTATTTTTGGTAATTTCACGGATGCAATTAAATTTCTGAGGTGTAGCCTTTATTTAATTTGTTAGAAAAATTAAATAAGTGAAATTACGTTTAAATGTGTGTTAGCACCGTATGTGCAGGACATTTAAATTATATTATCATTATTGTTAAATGTTAATAAATATTTAAATATATATATTAATTGATTTTAATTGAGATAATGATGAAAAATTAAAATAAATCAAATTGGGAGTGTTTGGCAACATGGGGCGTTGGGTTGGAGCCCAAGCCTATTCCGTATGGGATTAGGGCAAATTGTTTTTTAAGTATAAAAGGAAAAGTGTGTGTGATTTTTAATAAGGGTTTTTTCTTTTGAAAACCAAAACACACAACAGAACCAATTTTGCCTCTCCCACGCGAAAGAATAACACCAAAGCCTAAAAATCAATTCAATTGATTTTTGTTTTTCTTCTTCTTAATTGAAGCCAAAGAGGATCTAGCAAATCCCTCTTTGGTTCTTTTAAGATTGTCTTCGTGTGGACTACGCGGGTTCGATCCTACACTTGGATCGGTAGCAAAACGTCGACGACAAATTTGGAGGAGCCTTTCAACGTGCGTTTTGTTTCTCTTAACTCATGTTGTAAATTTATTTGCAGATTTTATTTAATATAAATTGTTAAAATCATACCCTTGATCTTGGCTCTTGTAAAGCGATCCTGTTATTTTATTTTTTAGTTTCCACGCGTATATGGGACCGTTTCCCACTAATCAATGTAATACTACAATCGCACCTCCTATTTTGGAGCAATAGTGATTCCAACCTCAAATCGGAGGAGCCTCCAACGCTGGTATGAAGTTTTATATCCTTTGATTTGGTAAATTTAAAATAGTGTAAATCGGGCATAAAGATCTTGGTTAAGGTTTGCGGATCTAATTAAGATTTTTTTAATTTCTGCTATGTTTTATAGATTCGTTACTCTACATTTGGCCCATCATAAGATCCTTTCAAAATCATAAATTATGCTAAATTTTTGCTTTATTACTATTATTGATTCAATATTATCTTTAAAGTAGGCTTTTAAAGTGGTTTCAATTATTATCGTGGTCTTTGGAATTCCTCTTTTTTTTTTTCTTTTTTTTTTTTTTTTTTTTTTTTGAATTATACCATTGTTAGAATATAACTTTTCTTTAAATTTTAATTTTAGTTTTAAGATGATGGGAAAAAGCTTTCCATAGAGTGGAGAAAACCAGAAGTTCAAGCTCATTCTGCTAGAATAGATGAGTCTGAACTCTAGCATAAGATATTTGGTCATTTTAATTATAATGGCCTTAAAAAGATGAAGCAAAAAAATCTTGTGCAAAATTTATGAGAGATCGAAGAGAGCAGTTTATGTCAAGCTTGTCAACTCGGAAAATCAAGTAGATAGCCATTCCTTGCAAACACAACCTGGAGAGCTACGGAGAACCTCCAGTTGATACACACTAATGTGTGTGGTCCTATGCTGACTCCAACCTTAAGTGGAAGTAAATACTTTGTGTTGTTCATTGGTGTGCTGTCGTAGGCAACCAAGATTAAAAACCTTCCTAACCTAACTACTGTACTGTAAATAGGATAAGCAAGGGTCTATCCCATGAAGAGTGTCTAGCCGAATTTTCGATGATGTGAATAAGGCTGGGGGTTTTTGAGTAAAAAATAAAAAAATCTTAGCCAAAAACAAAAACAAAAACAATTCAATTCGAAATCAATTAATATAATGAAACTTGGTCTCAGTCAACATCCACCATCGGAATCTTACAACTGATCATTGATGCAAAATTAAATCAATTCATACTTGAATATTCACCGTTGGAACTATTTTCCTATCCCTCCTTAGTTGTAGCTAATTAAGAAACAAGCGATCTTAATTAACCTTACTACTAAACAACCATAGACAAGCGCTAAAGATTTAATCTAGGTGGCAGGCCTTAAGAACTAAGAGAGATCGATGAAGCTAAACAACACAAACTCAAGCGGTTGCCATTTAATTTAGTCGAGTGTTCCTCTTAAGATTACCTAATTCTACGTAGCAAATTAATAATCCTAATTGTTTCACAAGTTAGAGGGATCAAACAATTACGGATTTGATAATCTAACTTAGCGATAGTTGTAACAAATAATAACCTTTTGGTAGGCCTCTAGAAATTAAATGAAACAATCATTAAAAATAAGCATAGAAAGAACATCCAATACTTTCAAGCATAAAATTGAACACTAAAACGTTATAGATCTCACCCGATTTATTGATTCGGAGGCCCTCGCTTTCCTTCGACCAAGGTGTAAAAATTAGCCTCCTCATGGCCATCACGAAAATTCCAAAGGAAAAGTTACAGGAGAAGACCCAGAGAGGCGTGTTTCCCCCCAAACCTAATCTGATCTCCTCAAAAAATATCCAGTTCAAGTATTTGAATTCCACCAAATCTCCTAAAAGAAATATTCTAATATCCTAAAATAACATTAATCCTAATTTGATTCTAATTAATTGAAAATATGATAAAGTCCTAAAATAAAATAGGAAAGTAGTGATTCTGAGCCGTAACTTGCGTGCCACATGTCTTCAAATCTTCCAATAATAAACTGCCCAATTGATTTGCATGACAAGGCAAATGTTCCAGAACGTCGGCATGCAGGTGCGTCAACTTGAAGCCCGTTTACAACCTTGATGAAGCGAGTATATCTCCAAACTCAAAACACTAAAGTTGTAGATATCTTTCTTAGTGTTCCAAATCATTTTGAATCATCTCAATCGGAGCTCGGATGAGAGAGTTATGCCCAGATTATGAAACAATGTTGAAACTATCTGAATTCACTTAATTAGTTCCGTTTTGCAATTAACGCCTCCATTTGCATCCTAAATCAAAATAGAATAATAATGAGTATATTTAGGCAGAAAATAAGTATAAAATACTAGACATTAAGGGGGGTAAATAAGATATTTTCCATTCTCATCATTCATCGATGACTTCTCCAGAATGAGATGGGTTCAATTCCTAAAGCAAAATAGTGAAGTGGCTAATGTGTAATAACTCTTTCTAGCTAGTATACTTTGGGAAATATAATATGAAGTCACTAAATATATCATAGAAAATATATATGTAGTTAAGTACAAAATAGTGGGCCCAAAAATTTCTTTACATTAATAAAAGGGTCATATACATAAACTCAAAGGGCGGGTGGGCAGTAGTGCCATTCTCCTCCACTCTCGACGTCCCATCCGACTGCTTCTTACCTATTTCCTGTAAAAATAGAGAAATCAACGGAGTGAGCACTAATTGCTCAGTAAGTAAATCCGCTATGCAACCCTTCTATCTCTGTTGCTCATATTCTGAATTTCTGTCCTTACATCACACTTTTCTATTCGTCTCGGTTCTTTTTTTGTTCTTTCTCTGTTCTTTCTCTATTTTTTTTCTATTCTTTCTCTCTGTTCTTCTCTGCTTCTTCTATTTTTCTATTCTTTCTCTCTGTTCTTTCTCTATTTCTAAGTTCTCTCTATTCTTTCTCTATTTCCAATTTCTCACTACTCATGATAGTAAACATGGTATCATGCATAGGTAGGATGCAAATGCACAAATGCATAGGATGTGCATTTTCTTTCCGTTTTTCTATTTCTTATTCTGTTTTTCTTTCTTCAATGTGTTTCTTTCTATTCTTCCTTTTCTTTCTATTTTTTCTATTCTTTCTCTTTATTCTTTTCTTTCTATTCTTTCTTTCTATTCTTTCTTTCTTATTCTTCTCTTTCTATTCTCTTCTTTCTTTCTTATTCTATGCCGATCGGACTCGGTTGAGGCATGGATTCGAACCCTGGCGTGAGTGAGTACTATCCTTATCTACATGCACTTCTTACGGACTGTACAAATTCTTCTTCTTATTCTTAGGCCGCTCACTGAAGGCAGCGTGCATGTAGGTATATTCTTCTGGGTACAATCCTCATCCACATGCACTCTTATGGGACGTGATAAATTCTTCTTTTCATTCTTAGGCCGCTCACTAAAGGCGGCGTTGTAAGGAAACGACCCGGTTGCGTAGCGGAAAACAAAAATTTACAACCATGGATCGTTCCTTAAAACCCAAAATCAGGGCATAGAAAAATTACAGTTTATATTTATAAGAATCTGCAAGAAAAAATAAATCCAAAGGTTTAGATTCATACCCACGCCCTTTGGAGGCTCCACCAATGTTGTCTCGACGTGTTTGCTACGATCCAAGTATAGGATCGAACCAAGAAGTCCACACGAAGACAACCACCAAGAACCAGGAGGGATTTGCTAGATCCTCCTTGGCCTTAAGAAAATCAAGAAGAACAAAAGAAAAGTTTGATTTTCAATCAAACGGTTGAAAGTGGCGTGGGAGAGTGTATAAGGGATCTTTGTGTTTTCTTTTTCTTTTTCAAAAGGCAAAATCAATTAATTAATTAAAATACACAAACACTATTCTTTTTATATGCAAACCAAGTTGCCCTATTCCCACATGGAATGGGCTTGGGCTCCAAACCCAAACACCCCATGTTGCCAAACACTCCCAATTAGATATTTTTATTTATTTCATCATTATTTCAATTAAAAAATCAATTAATATATATATTAACATTTAACAATAATGATAATTTATTTGAATATGCGAACACACATTCAATAGTAATTCCACTTATTTAATTTTTAACAAATTAAATCTAAAGGCTACGACCTCGGCAAATTTAATTGTACCTTTGTGAAATTACCAAAATACCCGCTTCGCCCAAAAAGACAAAAACGCCCTTCTTTCTTCTTGGCTCTTAAATTATCTTCTATGTGTGTGACCCATAGGCTCCTCATCATACCGGTAGTGTATAGTATCGCGATTAACACCAGTTGTCGTCTCGCTAATACAGACCAAGATTGGCCTCTAGCAAGGCATCATGGCCACCCGATAGATTCGGATTGACAAAGTAGCTACTGTCAACGATATGGTTACCCAGTACAATTCGATCCTTTCATCATACGTTATCTCGGCGAGGCGAAGGCATAGAAATAGTGTCAACCTTCGGTTACTCTCGATATTATATATTAGTTTAGGACCCGATGACGTATTATAATCGGATAGAGCAACGGCTCAATCCCACTATGGCCCGCGATTTAGTGTCATTGCCATATCTTAGTGCGGCGTGAATAACTTCTCCCGTGCCGGGAGTGATGAATCCTTTGTCAATCCACCATAGTCTTGATACACTTCTTGATATAGCCAATCCACCGCCGTCTTGACTCTAAATAGAGCTGCGTTAGGCTAGTGTCAAAATTGTACCAATTGGTACACAAGGCGCTCTGTGATCTCAAGTCTAAGGATCACATGCACCACCATTCAATTAGAGGATTTGTTCCATAGACACGGGTGTTACCATCCATATGGAATCCTCTGGTGAGTCAGTCAGGTGAACTTCTTTCTGGTATATCCCGCCTACAACAAGCACCCATGTGTTGCACCCAGGTTCTCACCAAACAACCTTGACAAGTGAGATCGATCCCAACGCCTTTCGAGCGTCATTCCAACACTATGATAGCCTTACCGTATTATCGTACCCCCTCTTCGGAATAATATCAAAGGGGCACGGACGTTCTAGAATGGCGACCTTATGTGCTCATAGGGTTCTCACTATCAAGATTTGAAACATTGATACCCTCGTCCACGGTTCTACCATTCTAAGGACATATATCAATACATATTGCAATAATACTGATTTACGCAATATAGAATAAAATGCCTTTTATTATTGATTAATGAACATTATTACAAAGAGTCAATTCTACAATAATTGATTGGCTCTAGGGCATCTACTCTAACAATCTCCCACTTGCACTATAGCCAATCATTCATGTATTTAATACCAAAAGATTTCAAGTGCCTTTCATGCTTACGCGCGAAGAGGCTTTGTCAATGGATCTGCGAGATTGTGTCGCGGTATGCACTTTACTAATCTGCACGTCTTTCCTCTCAACTATCTCTCTGATGAGATGGAATCGTCTGAGTATGTGTCTGGACTTCTGATGAGACCGTGGTTCCCTAGTTTGAGCTATTGCTCCATTGTTGTCACAATAGATATCTATAGGATCAACAATCGTAGGAACCACGCCCAAGTTCTTTGACGAACTTAATCCACATTTCCCGCCTCCTTGGCCGCGTCGACAATGCAATATACTCGGCCTCCCATTATAGAGTCCGCCTACGTTGCTTTGCTTGGAGCTCTTCCAGCTCATTGCACCGCCATTGAGACAAAATACAAACCCTGATTGTGATAGATAATCGTCTTTATCCATTTGGAAACTAGCATCACTGTATCCTCTTATAGTGAGCTCATCTTCCCCCTCCATAAACCAAGAACATATCCTTAGTCCTCTTCAAGTACTTAAGAATATTCTTGGCTGACCATCGATGGACGCTCACTGGATCCGGATTGATATCTACTACAAGTGCTTAAAGCACATGAGACATCAATACGAGTACATAGCATGGCATATGATGGATCCAATTGCCCGGTGTATATGGGATCCCCTCTTCATCCTATCTCTCTCATCTTGTGTTTTAGGACACAATTCCTTAGAGAGATAAACACCATGTGACATCGGAAGAAATCCTTTCTTGGATTCTTCCATCTTGAATCGTTTCGAGTTCTTTGTCAATATATACACTCGACTTAGGCCAAGCAACCTCACGCGATCTATCACGATAGATCTTTATACCAAGGATGTATCTTGCCTTCCTTAAGTCTTTCATGGAGAAGCACTTGGATAACCAAGTTTTTACCCATTGCAAGTTCGGTATATCATTCCCCCGTCAAGTATGTCATCGACATACAACACTAGGAATGCTACTGCGCTCCCGCTCAACTTTCTTGTAAACACGGGGCTCATCTTCGTTTTTGATAAAAGCGGAATTCTTTTACGGCCTCATCAAAAGCGAATGTTCCAACTCTTGAAGCTTGCTTGAGTCCATAAATGGATCTCTACAACTTGCATACCTTATTAGCTTGACTATCGAATGAAACCATCGGGTTGTGTCATATACACATCCTCCTCCAAGGTTTCCGTTCCCCAAGCCCGATTTGACATCCATTTGCCAAATCTCATAGTCATGATATGCAGCAATTGCAAGCATAATCCGGATGGATTTAATCATGGCAACCGGCGAAAAGGTTTCTTCATAGTCAATGCCATGAATTTGTTTGAAACCTTTGGCAACGGTGGTGGCTTTATAAGTATGCACGTTGCCATCCATGTCGAGTTTTCTTCTTGAAGACCCATTTACCACCCTATAGGTTTTACCCGGCTTTAGGTGGTTCCTTAGATACCACACTTGGTTCTGGTACATGGAGTCCATCTCAGATTTCATGGCTTCAAGCCATTTAACAGAATCTGGACCCGATATAACGTCTTCGTAGGTTCTAGGTTCATCGTCTTGGTAGACTAGTACGTCACCATGTTGAGTCACGAGATAACCGTATCTCTCGGGCTCTTGGCGTACTCTCCCGGATCTACGTAGCTCCTGTGCTACCTGAGGCGGTTCACTTTGATCCATAATTTGTGGAGTAACCTCCTCATGATGCTCAACCACTTCTTGTGGTACATTATCCCGTCCTTCGTCCAGTATATCTTGTGGTTCTAGAACTTCATCGAGTTCTACTTTTTCTCCCCACTAGTACTTCTTAGAAAATGTTCCTTTTCTAGGAAGACACGGTCGAGCAACAAAGATTTTGCGCTCTTACGGGTGGTAGAAATGGTATCCTTTGGTCTCCTTTGGATACCCCACAAATATACATTCTGGATTTTGAGGCCCGACTTGTTGAAGTCAATTTCTTAACATAAAGCCTTCGCAACCCCAAATCCCTTAGATAAGATAAGTTGGGCTTTCCCGCCCTCCAAAAAATAGCTCATATGGAGTCTTATCTTACGTACTTTGACTGGCACACGGCCCTTTAAAACGTGAGTCGCGTCTCTAGGGCATAACCCCGAGCGATGCGGTTAAATCACTAAAACTCATCATGGACCTAACCATGTCAAGTAAGGTCCTATTCCTCCTTTCGACACTCCATTGTGTTGGGGTGTATAAGGAGGGGAGGGGTGAGTTGTGATACTATCCCACATTCCTTCAAGTACTCAAAAAACCCCGAGCTTAAGTATTCACCTCCTCGATCCACCGAAGAGCTTTAATACTTTTTGCCCAACATATTCCGTACTTCATTCTTGAATTCCTTGAATTTATCAAAGGCTTGATTTATGTCTCATAAGGTAGACATAACCATATCTCCCGAAATCATCGATAAATGTGATGAATATGAATATCCACCTCGGGCCCCTTCATTTGTTAGTGGACCACATACATCACTATGGATGATGCCTCCTTTCACTTTGTCTGTGAAAGGAGACTTGGTCATCTTGCCTAAAGGCATGACTTCGCATACCTCAAATATTTGGAAGTCAAAAGGGCCAAAACTCCATCCCTTTGAAGTTTTGCAATGCGAGTCTTATTAACATGACACAATCTACAATGCCAGAGATATGTTTTGTTTTGATCGCTATGTTTAGCTTTCTTGGTTTCAATATTGAGAATATCTTTATTATTTAAATCAAGAACATATAATCCATTATATAACCTTGCAATTCCAAATAGAATACCATTCAAACTAAAGGACAACAATCCATTAGATATCTCAAAATGATACCCCATATTATCCAAAACGGATCTGAAATAATATTTCTAGAAATAGAAGGTGCGTGATACTTGATTATGTAGTTCCAACAATAAACTCGTAGGCAAAGATAAATAATAAGTCCCTATGACTAATGCGGCCACATGTGCTCCGTTTCCAACTCGTAGGTCTACCTCTCCCTTGGCGAGCAACTCTACTCGCCTCCTTAGTCCCCGCACATCAATACAAATGTGGGAGGTACCACATCCCCTGTGTCCATGACCCCAAGATGTTGGGGAGGGAGAGAAGTTAATCTCAATCATGAAAGTACTGAAGTCGTAGCCTCGACTTCTTCTTGCTTGAGGAAAGCCTTGGAGTGTTTCCTCCGGGGGTAGGCTTGCCACAAAAGAAGCGGAACTACCTTGCCCTTTCCTATGCCACTCTCGGGACCAGAGCAACTGTCCTTTAGGCTTGGGCTTCTTGGGTTTGGCCTTAGCCTTACCCTTCCCTTTGCCTTACCCTTCCCTTTGCTTTACTTGGCAGTGCTACTAGAAAAATAGGCTTGGACTTTTCAGTCGCTCTACACCTCGGACGTTCATGTTCAGTTCGACGGGGTTTTCTCCATCGTGTTCATATTGAAATTCATTATGAGCGGAGCATAAGAAGTCGAGGGCAAGGATTGCAGGGAATTAAATCCATTTGTAATTACGCATCCAAGCCACATCCCAAAGTCTCAAGCCTCTCAATGTGCTCGATCATCTTGAGCACATGAGGACCAACAGGCACCCTCGGGTGACGACTCCCAAGAGGTGCTTTCGACACCTTGTACCTCTCATGTCGCGCATTTGTTTCATAAAGCTCCTTGAGGTGTAGAATTATGGAAGAAGCATCCATATTCTCATGCTTTGCTTTTGCAGCATAGGTGTCATCGATGCTAACATCAAGCATTGTACGCTATCGGCATCATCAAGGAACTTTTTGATAAGTATCTTTAATTTCGAGGTGGCATCAGGATCGAGGCTCACCATGTATGGCTTTTCAAGGATATACAATTTCTTTTCGACTTAAGTATAATCCGAAGATTACGATAGCGAGAAATTGGATCCATCCAACTTGTTTTCTTTTCGATTATCGGTTGGGAGTTCATAATGCTCATTTTCGGTGAATCTACAATTGAGAAAAGATAAAGTTATTATAAAGTTCAATATTATTTAATATGGTCTTTTTATTAAGCGATGCTCCCACTATTTTACTCAAGCCAATAGCCCTCACTATTAACTCGGGAAAACCGTTGGCTTTCCTAGTGGACCCGAGATCCCATCCTGCCCATTTCAAACCTTCGCTTTGGGTGAACAAGCCAAAATGGGTTGATTAGGTAGGCCAACAAACTTAATCCACACCAATTGATAACTCCCACTATCAACCTCAAATGTGAAAAAAGCCAACAAGCCAATCACACAATTCAATGGCTCCAACCATTGTCCTCAAGTGTGATTCTCAAGATTAGAGAAGTGGACACTACATGTCACCACGCATACATAATATGTATACCCGCTCTACTATGCCTATGACGCGTTTATCAACCTTCATTTTTGGCGAACAAGCAAAACCCCGGGTCATTTTAAGCTCACCCTCCATCACCATTAAGGAAAACTCCAATGAATTTTTAACCTCCCAAACCGGGTGAAGTGTACCCTTCGCTTTGGCCCGAACAAGGTTTCACGAGCAGGTCTCATTAAAACCATGGTGATGGAAGGCATTCGTGACTTAATATACTTAATTGAGGGGTTTGTTATTTAATGTCTCATAGGGATTATTATCTTTGTTAGAATGACATTGTTTGGCATGTTATTCAACATTCAACCTTAGCATGCATTCTAAACAAAATATTAAACGTGCGGTACATGGCCCAACTAAAACCGGGTCTCCTCGAGCCTTGAGGAATCGGTGGGTCTAAAGGGTCTGTAATAAACATCTTGAGTCTTCAAGTATGGTTGCCTCGTCCTTTACTCGACTCAAGTACATTACAAAAAACATCATTCTAAATTTACAATAAAAATTAATATTAAACTAATTTTACATCAACAAATTTAGAAACCTCGATTTACATTCGAGGGGAATGAGATGAGAAAAGAATGTACATCAAGAAAAGGAGAGAAAGCAGGACACGCAGGCCCTATTTGAAATATTACAACCATACATACCCAAAATAATTTAAAACATTCACCCTTAGGTCTAAGGCTCATGTACGGGCACCATGCAATATACAAACAAGTACAAAGCATACATTTCAAAAATAATCAATTTTTTTGAATTGGGTGGGTTAATTAATTAATTACCCTCTTAAAATGTGCGAGTGTACATTGGCTTTATAGGTTATTAAAAAGCTATGATTAGTCCCTTTGCAAAAAAATACAGAATTGAAAAGCTATAGCCTTCGCCGCGGCGAAGGTTTTATCTTTGCCGCGGTGAGGATTTACAGTATGCACTTCGCTGCTGCATGGCCCGCCCGGCACCAACGACCGTCAGAGGTCGCCGCAGCATGGGGCTTAAAGCTTCGCGGCGAAACTCGAAAATCCCCAATTCCCCAAGGAAATGCAGCCAGCTTTTTGCGGTTTTTTGTGTATAAACACGAATCCAAATCAAATCAACGATATACGCTTCAACTAGGATATTAACCAACCAATATAACATTCATCAACACATTATTAAACCAGTTTATCATTTGAATCACTCATTCAACATGGATTTACAGATTTTTCAGTTTTAACAAAATCTGGGTTTCATGGGAGATTCATCAAGGTAGCATGTTATCAACAAATACATGTACCTTATTCCATTCAATACCGTAAATCTAGTACCCTAGGCTCGATACCAACCGTAAGAAACGACTGCCACAAGCAGCGGAAAACAAAAATTTACAACCATGGATCGCTTTCCTTAGAACCCAAAATCGGGGTAGGGGCATAGAAAAATTTTACAGCTTTATATTTATAAGAATCTGCGAAAAATAAATCCAAAGGTTTAGATTCATACCCACGTTTGGAGGCTCCACCAATGTTGTCTCTGACGTGTTTGCTACCGATCCAAGTATAGGATCGAACCAAGAATCCCACACAAGACAACCACAGAACCAAGGAGGGATTTGCTAGATCCTCCTTGGCCTTAAAAATCAAGAAGAACAAAAGAAAAAGTTTGATTTTTCAATCAAAAGTGAAAGTGGCGAGGGAGTGTATAAGGCCTTTGGGGCCGCATGGTTTCTTTTTCTTTTTCAAAGGCAAAAATCAATTAATTAATTAAAACACACAAACACTATTCTTTTTATATGCAAACCAAGTTGCCCTATTCCCACATGGAATGGGCTTGGGCTCCAACCCAAACACCCCATGTTGCCAAACACTCCCAAATTAGATATTTTATTTATTTCATCATTATTTCAATTAAAAATCAATTAATATATATATTAACATTTAACAATAATGATAATTTATTTGAATATGTGCGAACACACATTCAACCGTAATTCCACTTATTTAATTTTTAACAAATTAAATAAAAGGCTACGAAACCTCAAGAAATTTAATTGCCACCGTGAAATTACCAAAATACCCCTTCGCCCAAAAAAGAAAACGAAAACGCCCTTCTTTCTTCTTGGCTCTTAAATTATCTTCTATGTGTGTGACCCATAGGCTCCTCATCATACCCGGTAGTGTATAGTATCGCGATTAACACCAATTAATCGTCTCACTAATACGCACTCAAGATTGGCCCTAGCAAGGCATCATGGCCACCCGATAGATTCGGATTGAAACAAAGTAGCTACCATTCAACGATATGGTTACCGTACAATCGATCCTTTCATCATACGTTATCTCGAGACGAAGGCATAGAAATAGTGTCAACCTTCGTTTACTCTCGATATTATATATTCAATTTCGGACCAATGACCCTTATTATAACTGGATAGAGCAATAACTCAATCCCACTTGTGGCCACGATTTTAGTGTCATTGCCATCTTGAATGCGCCCGTGAGATAACTTCTCCCGTACCGGGAGTGATGAATCCTTTGTCAATCCACCATAGTCTTGATACACTTCTTGATATAGCCAATCACCACCTGCGTCGACACTCTAAATAGAATTCCCCCAGGCTAGTGTCAAACTGTACCAATTGGTGCACAAGGCGCTCCATGATCTCAAGTCTAAGGATCACATGCACTACCATTCGTTAGAGGATTTTTCCATAGACACCTTTGGGGTTACCATCCATATGGAATCCTCTAGGTGAGTCCAGTGAACTTCTTTGCGGTATATCCGCCTACAACAACACCCATGTGTTGCACCAAGTTGTCACCAAACAACCTTGACAAGTGAGATCAATCAACTGCCTTTAGACGGTCGTTCAACACTATGATAGCCTTACCGTATTATCTATGCCCTTACTTGAATAATCTTTTGGGGCTACGGACGTTTCTAGAATGGCCATCATATGTGCTCATAGGGTTCTCACTATCAAGATTTGAAACACTTGATACCCTCGTCACGGTTCTACCATTCTAAGGACATATATCAATACATATTGCAATAATAATGATTTACGCGATATAGAATAAAATACCTTTTATTATTGATTAATGAACATTATTACAAAGAGTCAATTCTACAATAATTGATTGGCTCTAGGGCATCTACTCTAACAGGTGTGTATATAGGAATATTCTTCTTCTTGTCACTCATGGGTTCCCATCGCAACAGCCTTCTTTTCTCTTATCTTTCTTTTAGAAAATTAGTATTCAATTTCTTTTCTTTAGCACTTTTCTTTCTTTCTCTTTATTCTTTAGTGTGCTTATATGCATGTATGCATGTAGATGGACTTTCTTATTGTTCTTTCTGAATTCAGATAATTAAATGCAAGAATGCAATATGGTGTGTAAACATGTCATTCTCTACTTTCTCTACCTTCTACAAACTCATGTCAAAATAATAAATCAACATACACATACATGCACTTCTCTATGAAATTTCATCAAACAGCTTGTATGCACAAATAAAGCACTAAGGTGATTACACTTCCATAACAGTCTCTAACCACCAAAATTTTGGAGCAAAGCTCCCTAAAAACAACTTCAAACCTGGCCAGGAAAAAACACTCCAAAACTCTACTCATTCTTAACTCATCCAAAATTCCATCAATTTCTATACACACAATCATCACTCCTCATGGTGGAATTCTAACCATGGATCATCATCAATTCCATAGAAAATTCTCTACTCAAGTATTGCTTAAAGGTTGGATTTACTTACCTTGATCTTGGGTAGTTCCACACTAGAATCTCTCTCTTTGATAGACTTCCTCTTCTTCTTAAACCCTAAACATATAAACTATAAGAATTCAACACTTTAAAAATTACTCTCACATCTTATTGCAAGAATTCTTACCTTTGGATGCTTAGGATTGAATATCTACCAAAATTCAACCAAATATCCTCTAAATTGCCTTGGAAATTTGATGAAGAAATTGAGAGAATTTAGGGATGAAAGTGGTGTGTGAGGGGTAGAGAATGGTAGGGTTTTCATTCTTGAACCCTTAATATCTCATTTATTACTTATGCTTTCCTATTTTGCCCTTGTACTTTCTATGAAATTCCATCTTTGTCCTTTAGTCAATTACAATAATACCCTCATTTCCATTGCATTCTCCATGAAATTCTACTACTTTTCACTCCTAACATTTTCAACTAATTCAGGATGGAATGACCATTTTGCCCTTAAAGAAGTTTTCTAGAATTTTCTCAAAAATTCCAACAAGTTCTTCGCCTCGGTGAACCATTCTAGAGTGTACGTTGCCATGGCGAACTATTTTCCTTGCCACGGCAAAGACCGCAATTCTAAGAACTCGATTTGGGCAGTGTGTACAAGGCCGCGGCGACAAAACTCCTTGGCCGTGGCGAAATCTACAAATTCTAATTTTTTAATCTTTCACTTTGAAACAAGTAAAACTAAGGGACTTAAAGCATAACTAAGTTACATACCTCAATGTGGGCATTACACAATGTGTTCAAGAAGTTCAAGCTGTTGTTCAAGAACCAAACTGGTTTGACCATAAAGTCTGTTTGCATCCAACGATAATGGAATAGAATATACTTCAACCTAGTTCGAAGAGATATATAGAAGAGCTGGAATCAAGCACCAGTTTAGTAGTCCTTACACTTCATAGTAGAATGGAGTGAGTGAGAGGAAAAAAAGAACGTCATGGAGATGGCCAGAAGCATGATCATAGAGAAAAAGCTCCCAAAGTCATTTTGGGCAGAAGTGGTCAATACAGGAGTCTATCTACTGAATAGACTACTAACAAAGGCTCTAAATGACCAGACTCCATTTGAAGCTTGGTATGGAGTTAAGCCAAGTGTGGATGACCTCAAAGTCCATCTTCCAGTGATCAAAAGAAGCAAGATTGATGAGAAAGTTGAAGTTGGAATCTTTATTGGCTATAGTAGCCAATCAAAGGCCTACAGAGTCTTCAATATACAAACACAAACAAGATTTTGATCATAAGAAATGTCAGAGTTGATGAGCTATCGGTTTGGAATTAGGAAGAGAAATGGGTTGAAGAAGAACAAGGCCCCAACAAAGAAAGGTTGCTAACGACTAGAATGAAGCCGAGGTAGAATCATATGCTGATGATGAAGAGCTATCAGCTAGAGGGATCGGGCCTTTAGCTAAAGTATATGAGAGGGTGTAATGTTGCCATATTGGAGCCTATGAGCTCTGATGAAGCTACAAAATCAAAAGAATGGAGAGCATAAATAAACGAGGAGCTAAATATTATCGAGAAAAATGAAACCTGGAAGTTGGTTGAGAGACCATCAGATCGAAAGATCATTTGTAACAACTACTGAAAACTAGTACAATGCATGCATAGTAACAATAGAAAATTGGGCCCAAAGCTTTTCTTTTTCATTATAAATCATGTGTCTTTTATACACAAAGAGTATTGTTTACAAAAAATGCAATTTTTAAAAGGCAAAACAGGGGAAACAGTAGCTATCTCTTCGCTTGCCGACGCCCTCCGATGCATCACCTAGAATCGCATCCACAAAGGAAAATAACGGGGTGAGCACAAAAATAATGCCTCCCGAAGTAAAACTCTCTCTCTGTCCCCCGTATGAATAACTCTTAATTCTTTCCTTATACTATTTCTTATTCTATTTCTGTTTCTAATAACATCATGACCTCATCTTCAACCAGATCGGCCGGATAGGCATTCACACAAGCACCATCTTACTTTCTCTATAGCTATCGGGTGTAATTCACACAAGTACCAACCCGTTCTTAGTGACTACCGGGTGAGGATCACAAAGCACCAACTCGGTTCTTTCTAACTATCGGGTGGAGATCACCTAGCACCTACCCGTTCCTCATGAATTTTGGGTAACGATCACCAAGCATTTACCCGTCTCTAGTCACTATTGGGTGATGGTCACAAAGCATCAACCCACTTCTACTAAATGTCGGATGATGATCACAAAGCATCAACCTACTTATCTGTTACTAACCGGGTAGTGGTCACAAAGCATCTACCCATTTCTACTACTCATCGGGTGACGATCACAAAGCATCGACCCATCTCTCTAAGGGCTATTCGGATGATGATCACAAAGCATCAATCCGATTCCCATAACGGTCGGGTGATGATCACAAAGCATCATCCCAACTATACTAGTCTTCTAATTCATTCTATTGTAGCCTTTTTCAATGCTCTCTACCCTTAGAGTAATTTTACCCACTAAGCTCTCTACTTATAGGGTAATTGCATAAACCATTTTCCTACGCTTTCTTAGGTCACTTTTCTATGTACAACTAGTGCCTATGGATGGTTCATCACTACTAATGCACTTATGAAATGCCAACATGCAATGTTGCAAGAATTAAGGTTCAATACTCACACTCAAACCTCTATTGGGCATTTCATCAAACAACTCATGGGCACTATAAAACTCTATTATAGCCATGATTCTAACACTTTTTCTAAACATCCAAAATGGGGAAAAACCCCTTCACAAAGCCATAAAACCTGTCAAAGAAAGCACTTCCAAAAAGGGATCCATGACACCCTTTAAATTCCATCTCAAACTACCTTGCCAACCCAACATCTCATTTCTCAAATTTGCAAGGTATAACAATCACAAAGCATAGAAATCTCTATTTAATCCTTCATACATGCCATATTACATGTACATCACATACATACATCATTTCTATCAAAACCCTAATCAAGAAAATTCATAAATCTCAACTTGGGTTGGGTTTTACTTACCTTGTTATGGAGAGACTTCACCAACTCTTCCTTTTACTTGTTTAGCTTGACTTTTCCTCTAATCTTAACAACTTAAGTAGGAAGCCTTAGGTTGCTTTTTCTACCCCAAATCCCTTCAAAAATACCTTGGAGAACCTTGATCAAAAGAAAAGAGAAGTTGAGAGGAGTGAGGATGGGAAGTTGCTTGAGAAGAAGAAAATGAGGGTTTCTTTGATTCTAATTCCTTTTAATGAAATATATCCCAAAGCATTCCCATTTTGCCCTTACTCTTCTTTGGGAATTCCATCTATATCCTTTGATTCATTACAAACTCACCCCCTATAACAACATATTCTCCATGAAAATTCCTTACAATTAACTCCCCACTTTTCCCCGCTAATTAAGGGGTAGAAAGGTCAAATTGCCCTTAGGGAAGAAAATATCTAAAACTCAATCAACATTTTATTCGGCGCCGCGCGAAGAAACTGCGCCGCGCGAAATGGTCCAGCCCAGCTTCCCCGTGGCTTCAACCTCTTCGCCGCGCCAAGATTCTTCTTCGCCCCGTGAAGCACGGCAGACTGAATTTCTTCGTTTTTCCCCAACCAATTTCAAGGCAAACATTCAACACAACACTAAATCGAACAATATTACCAAAAACCAACAGAGGGCGAAAGAGGAAACAATAACAACGTACCTCAAGCGGGCGTTATAATTCTCCCCCTTAAAAGAATTTCGTCCCCGAAATTCATGCAAATAACTACGGGAAGCGATCCTGCATGTCGCTCTACTTCCCCAAGTGGCCTCTTCCACTTTGTGATTCCTCCAAAGGACCTTCACTAGCGGAACACTCTTGTTAGAAGTTCTTTGACCCTTCCGATCTAAGATACGAGGCTGGACGTTCTTCATATACTAGATTCTCCATTGCTTCAACGTCCTCTACGCCTCGAATGTGGAGGATCACTTACATACTTTCCGTAACATCGAGACATGGAAGACATCATGCACCCTGTCCATGCTAGGTGGTAGTGCCAATCTATAGGCCACCTTTCCCACACGTTGCAAGACCTCAAAAGGACACATACCTCGGTGCTAGCTTCCCCTTGCTTCCCAGCGCATTACTCGCTTGTAAGGGAAACTTTCAGAAATACTTTATCGCCCACTTGGAATTCTACCTCTTTCCTCTTCAAGTTCGGCATAACTCTTACGCCGATCTTGGGCTTGTTTCATTCTATGTCCGGACTAACTTCCACATCTTCACTAACCAACAAGGTCATCTCTGGCCCGGCCCCGAGGTACTTTCGGCCTCATCTTTCGCCTACTTCATCCCAATGAGCGGAGACCTACACCGTCTACCATACAAAGCCTCGTAAGGCGCCATTCTAATTGTAGGTGATAAGCTGTTGTTGTAAGGCAAATTCCACTAATGGTAACATTTCATGCCGGGGATACTCATAATCCATGCACGGGCCCTCGGACATATCCTCGAGCACCCGATTCGTTCTCTCAGGTCGACCATGCATGCAGGATGATAGCGATCTTGAATGCTAAGCAGGGTACCCAAACTCCTCTGTAAACTTGTCAGAAGGACTGAAACAAATACGGAATCTCTATCGATACTATAGTCTTGGGCATACCATGCAATCGACTATCTCCTTGAGGTAAATACGAGCCAAGCGATGCCGTAGTGGTGGTCTTGTCCTTTCTTGGGAGGAAATGGGTGACTTGGTTAACCTATCCACAATCACCCATATGGCATTACACCCTCTCTGTACTGGGAGACTCCCTGATAAAATCCATCGAAATGCTCTCCCATTTCCGCTGGGATACTCAATGGTTGAAGCAACCACGGCGGCCGTTGGTGTTACGCTTTCACCCAATGACGGGTTAGGCATTTAGCCACAAACTGCAATGTCTTTCTTCATACGACCACCAATAGCCTTTCTTGATATCACGATACATCTTGGTTGTTCCCGGATGAGCGGTGTACGGTGTGTCATGAGCCTCCATAAGAATATTGTTTCAACTCCTCATTTGGAGGAATGCCTGCCCGAATTTCTAAAATAGAGGACACCATCTCTCAGAAACTACGATGTCTTGCCCTCACGCACTTGTGAAGCTTGTTTTTCGACACCACTCATCCGCCATTTGCTTTTCTCTAATTTCCTCTAGTAAAGAGATTTGTACCTCTAGGTTAGCTAGTCTTCCGGGAACCACTTCAATCTGCTCCTTAGACAATTCTTCTATTAACTCTTTCTGCACAGTGGCCGGAAAACATGGGCTTTTTCTACTCAAAGCATCGGCTACTACATTGGCTTTCCCCGGTTGATATTTGATCTCACAATCATAATCCTTGACCCGGCTCTAACCGCCTTCTCTTGCCTCATGTTCAACTCCTTTTGAGTGAAGTACTTTAGACTCTTATGATCGGGTGTAGATATTACTCTTCACACCATAAAGGTAGTGCCTCCATATCTTTAAAGCAAAGACCCTGTTGCTAACTCTAAGTCATGCGTAGGGTATCTGGTCTCGTACTCTTTCAATTGATGAGAAGCATAAGCTATCACCCTGTTAGTAAACGGTCCCGTATACGCAGCGGAAACTAAAAATAAAATAACAGGATCGTTTACAAGAGCCAAGATCAAGGGTATGATTTTAACAATTTATATTAAATAAAATCTGCATAAATTTACAACATGAGTTAAGAGAAACAAACGCACGTTGAAGGCTCCTCCAAATTTGTCGTCGACGTTTTGCTACCGATCCAAGTGTAGGATCGAACTGCGTAGTCCACACGAAGACAATCTTAAAAGAACCAAAGAGGGATTTGCTAGATCCTCTTTGGCTTCAAGATTAAGAAGAAAAACAAAAATCAATTGAATTGATTTTTAGGCTTAAGATATTCTTGAGTGGGAGAAGCAAAAGAAATTGCTTTGTGTGTATTTTGGTTTTTACAAAAAAAACTCACACCTTTAAAAAATCACACACTTTTCTTTTTATACTTAAAAACAATTTGCCCTAATCCCATACGGAATAGGCTTGGGCTCCAAACCCAAACGCCCCGTGTTGCCAAACACTCCCAATCTGATTTATTTTAATTTCCATCATTATCTCAATTAAAATCGGTTAATATATATATTTAAATATATATTAACATTTAACAATAATGATAATATATTTAAATATGTGCGAACACACATTTAAACGTAATTTCACTTATTTAATTTTTCTAACAAATTAAATAAAGGCTACGACCTCAGCAAATTTAATTGCCTTTGTGAAATTACCAAAATACCCTTTCGCCTTAAAAGCAGCATGCTTCTTTCTTCTTGCATCTTAAATTGTCTTCTATGTGTGTGACCCTTGGGCTCCTCATCATATCGGCAGTGTACAATATTGCGATTAACACCAATTAATCGTCTCACTAATCCTGGAGGACCAAGATTGGCCCCCTAGCAAGGCATCATGGCCACGATGGGTCGGATTGACAAAGTAGCTACTGTCAGCGATATGGTTACCGTGCAATTCGATCCTTTCATCATACGTTATCTCGGCGAGGCGAAGGCATAGAAATAGTGTCAACCTTCGGTTACTCTCGATATTATTTATTCAGTTTTGGACCAATGACCGTATTATAAATTGGATAGAGCAACAACTCAATCCCACCCTTTGTGGCCCACGATTTTAGTGTCATTGCCATATCTTGAATTGCGCCGAGAATAACTTTCTCTCGTACGGGAGTGATAAATCCTCTGTCAATCCACCATAGTCTTGATACACTCCTTGATGCAGCCAATCACCACCGTGTGACTCACGAAAAGAAGCTGCGTTAGGCTAGTGTCAAACTACACCAATCGGTTGCACAAAGGCGCTCCCGGTGATCTCAAGTCTAAGGATCACATGCACCACCATTCGTTAGAGGATTTGTTCCATAGACAAGGGGTTACCATCCATATGGAATCCTGCGGTGGGTCGGTCCGGTGAACTTCTTTGTGGTGTAATCGCCACAACAAACACCCATGTGTTGCACCGAGGTTGTCACCAAACAACCTTGACAAGTGAGATCGATCCTTTGTCTTTGAGAGGTCGTTCAACACTATGATAGCCTTACCGTATTATCTGTGCCCTTAGTTCAGAATAATCTCCGGGGCCAGGACGTTTCTAGAATGGCCACCATATGTGCTCATAGGGGTTCTCACTATCAAGATTTGAAACACTTGATACCCTCGTCACGGCTTTCTACCATTCTAAGGACATATATCAATACATATTGCAATAATAATGGTTTACGCGATATAGAATAAAAAGCCTTTTATTGATTAATGAACATTATTACAAAGAGTCAATTCTACAATAATTGATTGGCTCTAGGGCATCTACTACATCACACCCTACCTAAGCGCATCAACACAACACCAAGTCCAGCAAAGGCGTCCGTATAAATGTCATAATCTACACCCTCTGTGGTAACACTAGTACGGCGATGTTAACCTCTTCTTCAACTCTTGAAAGCTTTCTTCACATCTTTGTTGACCAGGACAAAGGTTTGTTTGTTTGGTAAGAGCTGCCAACGGTTTAGCCAAGCTAGGCCGAATCCCTACAAATCGCGTAGTAACTGCTAAGCCTAAGAAACTCCTGATTTCTTTCCTTGTTCTCGGCCCTTACCGCCATTCCGGGATTGCTGCACTTTACTCGGATCTACCGAAATCCCTTCCTTCCCCGATACGGTATGACCTAAGAATATCACTTGATTAAGCCAAAACTCACACTTGGAAAATTTAGCACACAACTTCTTTTCTCTCGTCGTTGCAATACTAATCTCAAGTGTCTCTCATGCTCTTCTCTTGACTTTGAGTAAATCGAATGTCGTCCGATGAAGACAACAATGAACTGATCCAAATACTCATGGAATACCACATTCATCGAGGTCCATAAAAAGCTGTTGGGGCATTAGTCAAGCCGAGCGGCATCCACTACAAATTCATAATGCCCATATCTTGTACGAAGATCTTAGCCACATCTTGCTCAACCACTCTTACATGATACCCGGACCTCAAATCAATTTTGGAGAACAACTGCCGCTCCTTTCAGCCGATCAAAAAAGGTCATCTGTCGTAGCGGTACTTATTCTTCAACTGTAACTTTATTCAGGCTCCTATAATCGATACACATCCTTAGTGATCCATCCTTCTTTTTTCACAAACAGGGATTGGAGCTCCCCAAGGGAATGACTTGGTCGGATAAAGCCTTTATCTAAAAGCTCTTGGAGTTGCTTCTTTAATTCTTGGAGCTCAAATTTGGGGCCATTCGATAGGGGCCATTCGATAAGGGGCTTTAGATATTGGTCTTGTCCACGGTGCTAGTTCGATACTAAATTCTACCTCTCTCTCGGGAGGCAAATCCGGTAACTCTTAGGAAACACATCTAGAAAGTCTCGAACCACCGCACCCTTTGTATCTCTAGCGTGGAACATCACCACTACACTACATGGGCAATATAACCCGAACACCCCCTTTCTCAACATCTTCCCCTGGCTTTCACATTACTAATCGGCATGCTCAAGCGATGGCCTTCTCCAAAACTAAACTTATCTCCACTATCAAGG
Organism: Pistacia integerrima; assembly: GCA_026225825.1. Taxonomy (NCBI): domain Eukaryota; kingdom Viridiplantae; phylum Streptophyta; class Magnoliopsida; order Sapindales; family Anacardiaceae; genus Pistacia; species Pistacia integerrima. The sequence continues at coordinate 26,992,943 of CM047749.1, forward strand.
TTAAACCTCGCCTTCTTTTTTCCGAGTCAATCTCTACTCCATATCTCCCTAGGAAGTCCATGCCGAATCACATCAAAATCGGGCATATCGAAAACTATTAAGTCAACGATTAACTCTCTACCCCTGGATCACTAAGGACTCTTAACAAAAATCTCTTGAGTCACAACACTAACCCCATCGGGTAGTTCTATCTTAATGGGTTGTGTCGTTCTAGTAGGTTTCAAACCTAATCTCTCAAGCATCCCATAAGATATAAACGAATGGGTAGCACCTGAATCAATTAAAGCATATAAAGGGATTTGCATGAAATAATAACTGAGATGGCGGAATGATGGGGCCTCTGCTTCCCCTTGTGCCACAGTAAAAACTCTGGCATTCGCAGTGCCCCCTGAACCCTGAGTGGTTGGTGGAAGAGGAGCTTTACAATCTCTCATCATGTGCCCTGGCTGCCGGCACCTATAGCACACTCTCTGATCCCTCAAACACTCTCCCGGGTGATTCTTCCCGCATTTAGGGCAAGGAGGAAACCCTTACGTCCGAGGGTCGCTTTATTCTTCCACTCTTTTCTATTATGTCTATCTTTGGAACTTCTTCTTCGATTCTTCATGTCTTTACCCTTTACATCCTCATGTTTCTCTCTATGAGGAGCGGAGGGTAGCTCGCGGTCCTCCTATCGAGGATCCTACGGGGAAGATTTTATTCTCAAAAATCTCCGCCTTCATCGCCCGCCTCAAAGCCTCACTATAATTTCGAGGAGGGTTGGAGCTTGTCATTATATCCCGAGCTATCTCCGGCTTCAATCCATGTACAAACTTATCCCTTCTCAAGGCCGGAGTGCTAACTATTCCGGTGCAAACCTTGCAAGAGCGTTGAACTTCACCGAGTACTCTTTCCACGGCGCTAGTCCCTTCTCAGTAAGCGATAAATTCTTGGACCTTCTCGGGAACTTGGTCCTCTGTTCTATACTCAGCCTCAAACTCTTGCGAACTCTTCCCACGTCATTCCCGTCGCGTCATGAGTTTCTTCCATTAATTCCCACCAAATTCGGGCATCACCCGAAACAAGAAAACTTCGCATACCGGATCTTCTCCCGGTCCAGCATGGGAAATAAACACGTGGCTCGTTCTACTGACCCAAGCCACTCTTACGCTATCTTTGGATCTGTAGTACCCTTAAACTCGAGGGTTGATCTTTGGCTAGAGAGACCGTAAATCGGTTCAACTACGTTACTATTTGGGGGAGGTACCGTTGTCCTCTTTCGACATGTGTAAGGCGGTACACGAGCAGGGGTACAACTCTCCCCGAGTTTCTGTCATAACTTATTTGAATAATTCCCGGATTCTAGCTTCATCCAAGGGAGGGGCGTAGACTGCAGTGGGTTAGAAAGGTTCTCCTTCATTCACCACACCTTTACCACGATTCCGATAACTACGCCTCATCTACAAAATGATCACACTAATAAACTCAAGGAACAATTGCTATAAGGAAAGAATTACTCACATAGTCGGTTATAAGATTTTGAGCATTGATTGTGTTTGAAGAAGAGTAGTTTGTGCATTAACTGATTGTTAGGAGTGTGAGTTTTGAATTTTTGGAGTTTTTGTGTTGAATTGAAAATTTGAAGTTTGGGGGATGAATTGCGAATTTTTGGAAGTGTTGGTTGTTTGTGCAGGATTGGAGTGGTTGTGTAGAACAACTAGTTCTGAATTATTGGTTATTGGGTTATAATTTTGGAGTGAAGTTAAATTGTGAAAAATGGCTCCGAAAATTAAGCATCCATACTAGGGCAAGGGTAAGAGTAAGGGTAAGGATATTGACAACCGGTTTGTTAATGATGAAGCCCGCAAAAGGTATGAGGCGGTAATCCAAAGGAAGGATAAGGGTATCATCCCAGAGCGTGGTTTAACCGCTACTTAGGCCATTGACTAGAGTAGAGGGAGACGTTGGGACATGTTTATGAGAGCTCTTGAGCTAGTAAGGGAGTTCTATGCCAATCTCCCGGAGTGTCAGGAAGGTACAGTTTATGTGAGAGGGGTTAATGTGCCATTTACGGATAGGGTGATCAATCAGTTTTACAACCTGCCTAACCTTGGTTAGGATGAATACATAAGGTTCAAGAGATCACACATTGATGACAATTTAATCCTTCCGGTCATTGCAAAACCAGGGGCCGAGTGGGAAGTGTCAAAGAAAGAGAAAAAGACACTCAAGGGAACGCAGTTGACACCGATGGCTCGGATGTGGCAATACTTTATCTGTGCGAAACTAATGCCAGAATCGCACTACAGCACCGTAACTCACGAGAAGGCAGTTTTGCTCTACTCTATTGCCACAGGGAAGAGTATGGATGTGGGAGACATAATTTTTAACAGCATCAAGCTAGCATCCAAAACGGGGTGAACTAGTTACTGTTTCCACATCTCATCACAGCCTTGTGCCTCAATGTCGGAATCCAAGTTCAGGATGACGAGCGCCGAATCCATGCTGCCCCAATTCTAGATTCAGAGTATTACAGGAAGCACTTTGACCGTCAGGAAGCTGCACAACCAAAAGCAGGGGTAAAAAGGCGGTGCAGGCCCTACCACCCATCGGGCTCCACGGCTACGAGAGAAATGATGCAGCAGATGATGGGTTTAATGAAATATATGAAAAGACGCAAGGATTGGGTGGTGGAGCATACTGAAATGATGCATCAGCTGTTGCAGAATAGCTTTACGGAGCTCAACGTGGACACTTCTGCATACAAATGGAAAGACTGGAACTCAGATGACTACATGGACTCCGAGGAAGAAGAGGAAGATGAGGAAGATGAGGAAGATGAAGACTGAGCAGGAGCACCTATTTTGTTTGTTTATTTATTTTTATTTGGTTTTGTTGTTCATTTTAAACATTAAACTCATTTTATTTTGGTTTTGGTTTTGAATTTTGTTTAGTTGTTTAGTTGTTGTTTTTAATTTGTAGTTTTTGAAAGGACGGGATTAGGTTGTAATATTTTCAAGTTAACTGTGAATTTGTGCTAACATAAAGGACACCACAGTTTCAACTGTTTTGACAGATTTTGGGTGATGAAAAGTCCGAGATCGGGTGCTCATTGTGGAGTGACATTTCACGGGTTAACCAGGGAGCATTCTCGTACCTTTGTTGTTTTTATTATTCTCTATTCCTGATTAATGCATTATGGAATGTTGGGGACAATGTCTGGTATAGTTTGGGGGTAGGGAAATAGAAAAAAACCTAGTTTAAGGGGTATATTGTCTGGAAACCCGTAACTGCCTTAAAACCTGCCTAGCAGTACTTGGCGACTTCTGGTATAACAACGCCGCGTACACCTTAAACTGAAAAAAAAAAAAAAACAATTTTTTTTTTTTTTGTAGTTATTTTTCTTTAGTTTGTTTGTTTGCCAATGATGAAGTGTATAATTCAATGATAAGAATAGGGTTGTTGCAATTTTATTGTTGAGAAATGTTAAGCATGCTTCAAGTTTATCGTATTGACTGGATTTTGATTAAGGTCTGTTGAGTAGTTCAGCCACAAATTTTCATTTATTTCGGCATGCTTAGATTCATTTTATGTGATTAGGCGAAGTTTGATAATGTTGGTGGACTCTAGAACCTAGTAGAGAAGTGCTTGAGGCGAAATTCTAGGGTTAGACATGGTTGAGGAGATGATTTAGGCATTCTTTTTGGAACGTTTGAGCCTTTCTAGCCGACCCAGAATGACATTGTCCTTAGCCACCCGTTTGAGCCGTATGAATCAGTATTGCTTTATTTCTTTTTGCAAACTGAAAATTGTCCGATCCTGTTACCCTAAACACTTTATCATACCCTTAGGAGAATTCGGCCGTAGTGCAAACACAAAGAATGGAATAAGAGTTGTACGAATAAGCCAAACGAATAGTTTGGGGGTTGTGAGAAGGGCAATAAAAATAAAATGAGGTAGTTCACCTCAATTCATGTTATATTCAAAATAATAATAATAATAATAATAATAATATTTGTTGTTAGCCGGGTTTAAGGGTATATCGGCTGGAAACCGATGCATGCCTTTAAAAGCGCATAGCAAGTGCTGCGACCTCAGGTTTAACAACGCCACGTACACCTTAAACCCGTACATTTGTGGTATCAAAAATAAGAAGGATACGAGTTTGAGGGTGGTAAATAAGTGGACACATTGGTTGTTGGTTGAAAAGAAGTAGAGTTCGATTTGACTTGAATGTTTGCATGAGAAAAACCGAGTTCTCCTACTTTGTTTTTCCTATCCTTTTCTTGGAACCTACTACCCGAGCCTAACGTTACAAGCTTTTAAAGACCTTTTGATTCTCATCTGTGTTTAGTCCTCATTAGTGGAGAGTAATTCGATATTTAGGCTTATGGAGTCTGCCACCATTAGATGAACTTTACATTTTTGCATAAAATAATCCGGGAAGTTAGGATGTGGATTGAAGTAGGGATCACCTACTTGGTGGACCGATTGAGGAAGATAGTCGATAATGCTTATAACTTCTTGGAGTGTTGAACATTTCCTTGTAATAATTTTTCAACAACTTTTGAGACTTGTGCAATTTCTAGGCAATTTGTGTGTTGAATTTGAGTCTTGAGTCTTGAGTCTTGTTAGTTTTGTTCATTTTCCAGTTTTGTTGTGTGTGTTTGTGTTTTCGTCACTGTCAATGTTTTTGTTTTCGTTGGTTTTGTATCGTATGCTCAGGGATGAGCATATCTTTAGTTTGGGGGTATTTGATAATCCATGGATTATACAGTTTTCATTAGTCTTTTTAGTCGGATTTCGGGTACTTTTTGTTGCATTTTGACCTGAATTGTTATTTAATTCTTTACATTTTGTGTTTCAGGTTAAAATGGACATTTTGAGCAAATAAGGACAAAATTGGAAGTTTTGACTCAGAAGTTAGCGGATCTCAGAAGTTAGAAGAGTTCTGAAGCAGGACAAAGCACGATGAGGCTTGTTCCAAAGGAAGAGCACCGAGAATCGAAGAAGAAAGCGAAAGAGGCGGGAAGAGTGGCAGTTCTGTAAATTCAAAACCTTTCAAGTAGCTTAGCCCTGGCGAAGAAATGTCCTTCGCCGAGGTGAAAGTCTGCGTCACTGAGGCGTCCCTGAGGCTTTCTTCGCCGCGGCGACGTTTCTTCTTCACCGCGGCGACAGTCGTAATTTTTAGTTTTGTAAAACGCACAGTTTTACGTTGTGCGCATTTTTCTTAGAAAATTGGGGCGAGGTATAAAAGAAAAACTTAACCTTTTTGCCCAGGGTCGTGCAGGAAGTAGGGTTAGCAACTTTTACATTATTTTTGGATTAAGCTTAGAGATTTTAAGGATTTGAAAGGGTGAAGATCTGATTTTGAACCAAAGGATTCATCAATTGGGGAGATTTCTTATCCTCTCTCTTACTTTTCATTATGTTGAACTTGATTATTTTCGTTTTTCTAAATTGTAGTGTTAATTTAGTTATGAACTAATCCGTTTTGGGTTAGGGTTTTGATTGTAATTCGGATTTCCAATAGGTTAATTATTGATCATGTTTTATTCATATGACTATGTGTTGATTGTGTGTTTACTCTAAATTTTAATGCTTTATGTGATGAACATGATGAGATTGAGAAATGAATCATGTTAGGCTTCTTGGGTAATCACCATTATAGTATTGGATGCTAGAGATAGATCCAAGAATTAATGAAATTATTGTAGGATTCTTTTGCTTAATGAGTTTGGAATTGTTAACCTTCAATTTGTTGGGTGCGGAAGGTTAACAAGGAAGAATAGGGAAACATAGCCTAAGAAGGTATGTTAAACACCTTAGTGAGTTCGGTTTACAATCAATGCATACGAATGTGAATGTAGCGCAATTTTAGGTTTAACCCATAGAATCCGAATGAAGTCAAAACCCTACCCTTTTTACTTGAATTGATTTTCTGAGTTTTCATCTTACAATCTTTAGTTAAATTTTAGTCTAAAAATTATTGTTCAAATTAGTTTTAATTAGCTCCCATCAATCCAAAGATTTCGATTGCTCCAACTTGGGAACAGTAGAATACTTAGTGGTTAGCTAACAATCCTCGTGGGAACGATCTCTACTCATCATTATATTACTTGTGCGATTAGTATACTTGCTATTTTTGCATGTTGTAGGAAACACGCATCACCTCATATTGATGACTTATTTGATCAATTGAGAGGTGCTTCAGTGTTCTCTAAAACTGATTTGAGGTTGAGCTACCATCAAGTCAAAATTGCAAAGAATGACATTCAGAAAACTACCTTCCGAACTAGGTATGGACACTATGAGTTTGTTGTGATGCCTTTTGGGTTGACCAATGCACCAACAATATTTATGGACTTGATGAATAAGGTTTTCCATGACTGCCTAGATAAGTTTCTTGTCGTGTTTATAGATGATATCTTGGTCTACTCCAAAACAAATGAAGAACATGAACAACATTTGCAGTTTGTATTGCAAAGATTAAGGGAGAAGCAATTGCATGACAAGTTCTCTAAATATGAGTTTTGGTTGGATCGAGTAATGTTTCTTGTTTACGTCATTTCCAAGGAAGGCATATCAATGGATCCTAGTAAGGTAAAGGCAGTACTTGAATGGAAAAGGTTAACAACAGTGAAGGAGGTAAGGAGTTTTCTAGGTGTAATATCTCACTAGGCAAGTATTCACTGCGTATCTTATAAAGAGAATCTATAGAATTACTAGCTTAAAAAGGGTGTTCATCTAAATTTTTTATCCTTAATCTAGTTACAACATTACTATTACACATGACTATTTCTCACATATATAAATTGGTGTGATGTCGTAGGCAACCAAGATTAATAACCTTTCTAACCTAACTACTAAACTGTAAATAGGGTAAGCAAGGGTCGATCCCACGAAGAGTGTCTAGCCAAATTTTCGATTATGTGAACAAGGCTGGGGGATTTTGAGTAAAAACAGAAAACAATCTCAAGAAAAACAGAAACAATTCAAATCGAAAATCAATCAAAACAACGAAACTTGGTCTCAGTCAACATCCACCATCGGAATCTTGCAATTGATCATTGATGCAAAATTAAATCAATTCATACCTGAATATTCACCGTTAGAACTATTTTCCTATCTCTCCTTAATTGTAATTAATTAAGAAACAAGCGATCTTAATTAATCTTACCACTAAACAACCCTAGACAAGCGCTCAAGATTTAATCTAGTGGCAGCCTTAAGAATTAGAGAAATCGATGAAGCTAAACAACACAAACTCAAGCGGTTGTATTTAATTTAGTTGAGTGTTCTTCTTAAGATTACTAATTCCTGACGCAGCAAATTATTAACCCTAATTGCTTCACAAGTTAGAGGAATCAAACAATTACAGATTTGATATCAAACTTAGCAGGAGATTGCAACAAATAATCCACTAGTAGGCCTCCTAGTAATTAAATGCATCAATCATGAAGATATGTATAGAATAATATTCAATACTCAAACACGAAAATTGAACACTAAAATAAAATAGATTAGATCTCACAGTTGGTTGATTCCGAGGTCTCCGTTTCCTTCGACCAAGTTACAAAAGTTTAGCCGCTCATGGCCATAAACAAAAACTCAAAAGAGAAAGAAAAATTGTAGAGAAGAGAAGAGAGAGGCGTGGTCCCCTTTTTCCTAAACATAATCTCATCCCCTTAACAAAAATCCAGTTCAAGTATTTGAATCCCACTCAATCTCCTAAAAGAAATATTCTAATATCCTAAAATAACATTAATCCTAATTTAATTCTAATTAATTGATAATAAGATAAAGTCCTAAAATAAAATAGGAAAGTGGTGATTCTGAGCTGTAACTTGCATGCCACATGTCTTCAAACCTTCCAATAATAAATTGCCCAATTGATTTGCATGACAAGGCAGAATGTTCCAGGACGTCCAGTGCAGATGCATCAACTTCAAGCTCGATTACAACCTTGATGCAGTGAGTATCTCTCAAAACTAAAAACATGAAAGTTGTAGATATATTTCTTACCGTTCCACATCATTTTGAATCATCTCAATCGGAGCTCGGATTAGAGACTTATGCCCAGATTACGAAACAACATCGAAACTGTCCGAATTCACTTAATTAGTTCCGTTTTGCAATTAATGCCTCCATTTGCATCCTAAATCAAAATAGAATAATAATGAGTATATTTAGGCAGCAAATAAGTATAAAATACTAGACATTAAGGGGGGTAAATATGACATTTTGCATTCCCATAAAAAATCCACATTAAAATTCTTCACTGAGACAGTGTGTGCAATCCTCTCGTCGGCTTGACGTCTCCCGACCACTACAATTTAATACCTGCAAAAATAAGGAAAGCAACGAGGTGAGCTATAAATGCATAGTAAGTAAACCAAATCTAACTATGCTCTTACTCCGCTGTTCCCGTTTTTGCTGTACTGCTTCTAAATTTTTGCTTGTTTTCTCTCTTTATTCTTAGGCTGACTACTTAGCAATCTTCTATTTTTCTCAAATCTTTCTAAATCCTTCTAGGGCTGTGCTATTCTTTATCATTTTATGTCTCTTCTCTGCTAGATTATAACTTTCTGTTTCTTTCTCTACTCAACAAATCGCTAAGTTTCCTTACTATTTGTCATGTTTCTAATTTCTGTTCTTTTCTAGCATGTATCTAATTTCTGTTATTTTCTTGTATATCTCTAATTTATTTTCTTCTCTATTCTCATGGGCTTCTATTTTCTTTTCTTGGCTAGTCAGACATGCAATAATAAAATAAACTATTTAATCTATGCATAAATGCATAAGATGCAATGCACATGAAATATTTGATGCATATGCAAACGATCATGTTTGTATTCTTTCTGAAAATTCTTTTCCTTTCTTTATGAAATTCTTTGTGTTTTCTATTTTGATATGCATTTCTTCAACCTTAATTTATATACTACCCTAAAACAACCACTTTTAACTCAACCTAGGCTAGGTTTTCTTTCAACTCCTTATGACCATTCGGTTATCACCCTTCATGCAATTTCACAACCATCAAATGATTAAAAACAACCCCTTATAACAAGCTCCAGTCATTCACCAAATCATTTATATTCAAATGCACAACAAATGGAATCATACACACCATGCAAACAAAATCCGGAAAATGAGTTTACTTGAAACTAAAGGAATACAACTTACAAAAGAGATGACCAAGGACTCAATCAAGCCTAAAGGAAGCTCCACCAGCTTGAAAGATACTCCACCACCAAGTTTGGCCGAACTTGGGTAAAGGAAACAAGAGAAAACTCTTTCTCAAGACAAGTCACTATTCATTCAATATTCAAAGTCCCTTTACAAAATGATCAAGTGGCCTTTATATAGGCTTTACAAAAAATTAGGATTTACCCTAGCAAATATTACACAATGAAAACATTAAAATATTACATTCAAATACATAAACAAAAGTCCACCACACATGTTCAAATTAAGCCATAACCATTTAATGACCAAGTGGGCAACTTTTCCCTAATTTAAGGACCCTTGTCCTTAACAACAATTTTTAGGGTTTTTCCTCCAAAATTTGAATCAAATGACACCCAAAACTTGGGCTTGGGCCAATGAAACTTGCTCCCACTTCTTGTACACGTTTTAGGTCACAAAATTGGGCTTGAGCCGTGCATTGGAATCTTAAGACTTCTTGGACAATTTTGTGAACTTCCTTGAGTGCTTGGGATGCTTGGGCCGAATGTTGATCTTCATGTTGTCCTTGAGTCTTCAATGAAATCCCTAACAATTGGGATTGGCATGATGGGTTAGGATTCTCATCATCCTCCCCGGGTTGAGGAGGATTTGTTCTCAAATCCGAAAGTATGCCATCTTCTAAGTATGGAGACAAGTCCCCAATGTTGAAAGTAGCCGAAACATTGCCAAATTCAGAGGGCAAATCAATTTTGTATGCATTATCCCCAACTCTCTTAAGGACTTCAAAGGGACCATCGGCCCTAGGTGCCAACTTGCTTTTCCTCTTGGAAGGAAATCTCTCCTTTCTTAAATGAATCCATACAAGATCACCCGGTTGGAAAATGGTGGGTTTCCTATGTTTGTTGGCTTTCTTCCTATAGGCTTCATTAGATTTTGCTATTTGAGCCCTAATTGTTTCATGTAGCTTCTTCATGGACTTGGCCTTCTCTTTAGCATCAAGACTCAATTGGATATCAAGGGGTAGGATACTAAGTTCTATGGGAGTGATAGGGTTAAGGCCATAAAGAACTTCAAAAGGAGAGTGGTTAGTGGTAGCACTAGGGGACCTATTATAGGCAAATTCGGCATGGGCTAACTTGTTGTCCCAATCTCTCAAACTCTTGCTCACCAAGGTTCTAAGGATGGTTCCTAGGGTTCTATTGGTGACTTCGGTTTGACCATCAGTTTGGGGGTGATGGGAAGTGCTAAACAAAAGTTTGGTACCCAATCTACTCCACAAAGACCTCCAAAAATGGCTAAGAAATTTTGAATCCCTATCCGACACTATGCTCCTTGGTACACCATGCAATCTCACAATTTCTTTGAAAAATAATTCAGCCACATGTGATGCATCATTGGTTTTATTGCATGCAATGAAATGTGCCATTTTAGAGAATCTATCAACAACAACCATTATGGAATCTTTACCTCTTTGGGTTCTCGGCAATGCCACAATGAAATCCATGCTCAAGTCTTCCCATGGTTGGTTAGGAATGGGCAATGGAGTGTACATCCCCGGCTTGAACTGACTCTTAGCCCTATGACAAACCCCACACCTTGCCACTATGGTTTGGACATCCCCAATCATCTTAGGCCAAAAGAAATGATCCTTAAGAATCTCCACTGTTTTGGTAACCCCAAAATGACCCGCAAGCCCTCCACCATGCACTTCTCTTACAAGTAATTCTCTAAAACTCCCTTGTGGTACACATAACCGGTTTCCCTTAAACAAAAACCCTTCTTGAACCACATAATCCTCAAAGCTCCCCTTTGAACACTTAGCCATAATTTCGGCCATTTGTTCATCTTCTTTGTAATGCTCCCTCATCATGCTAAACCCAAGTACTCTTGCATCCAAAATGGAAAGGATGGAGTACTTCCTTGACAATGCATCCGCAACTACATTAGTACTCCCTTGCTTGTACTTGGATACAAATGAAAAGGATTGAAGGAACTCAACCCATTCGGCATGCCTTGAATTCAACTTAGGTTGCCCATTGATAAACTTGAGAGCTTGGTGATCCGAATGCAACACAAATTGTCTAGGCCTCAAATAATGACTCCAATGATCTAAAGCTCTAATAATGGCATAAAACTCTTTATCATAAGTGCTATATCTCTTCCTAGAATCATTGAGTTTCTCACTAAAATAAGCCAATGGCCTTTTATCTTGAGTAAGGACCGCACCTATTCCTACTCCACTAGCATCACACTCCACTTCAAACACCTTAGAAAAATCGGGTAAAGCTAGAATTGGTGCTTCACAAAGCTTCCTTTTAATCACTTCAAATGCATCTTTTGCCTCTCTTGTCCACTCAAAATTCCCTTTTTTCAAGCGCTCGGTGATTGGTGACATTAGGGTACTAAAGTTGGGCACAAATCTCCTATAAAATGAGGCTAAACCATGAAAGCTTCTTACTTCACTAATAGACTTAGGTTCGGGCCATCTTTTAATTGCTTCAACCTTGGATTGATCGACCATAATTCCCTCTCCCGAAACCACATAGCCTAAGAAGACTACCCTCTCCATAAAAAACTCACATTTCTCCATCTTAGCATATAATTTTTGTTTCCTCAACACTTTAAACACTTGCCTAAGATGGTTTTTATGATCATCCTCACTATGACTATACACTAATATGTCATCAAAATAAACAACAACAAATCTTCCCAAAAAAGGTTTAAGTACCTCATTCATCAATCGCATGAAGGTGCTTGGTGCATTGGAGAGGCCGAAAGGCATGACCATCCATTCAAAAAGCCCTCCCTTGGTTTTGAAGGCTGTTTTCCACTCATCCCCTTCTCTCATTCGGATTTGATGATACCCACTCCGTAAGTCTATCTTGGAGAAGATGCAAGAGCCATGTAACTCATCAAGCATGTCATCAAGCCTCGGTATGGGAAACCTATACTTGATGGTAATGTTATTGATAGCCCTACTATCCACACACATCCGAAAACTTCCATCCTTTTTTGGTACCAAGAGGGCTGGAACTGAACAAGGACTCATGCTCTCCCTAACATACCCTTGACTAATTAGCTCATCCACTTGTCGTTGCAACTCTTTGGACTCTCCCGGATTGCATCTATAGGCTGGTTTGTTTGGTAAAGGTGCTCCGGGTAGCAAATCAATATGATGTTCTATTCCCCTCAAAGGTAGCAGCCCGGGTGGTAACTCATTAGGGAAAACATCTTCATACTCATGCAACAAAGGTTGGACTAGGGGATGGGGTGTGCTAGCATCAACTTCTCTCCTCTCGGCAATAAGCAAGGTTAGGATGGGTTTGTGTTTGGTGATGGCCTTTTCTATTTGATTGCCATTGAGGAAAAGGTTCTTTTGTGAGTTTTCGGTCTTAGTTGGTGAAGGTGGGGAAAGTGTTTGATGGGGTGGTAAAGGGCTTAAGGTGATGGTTTTCTTGTTGAACCTAAAAGTGTAAGTGTTCTTCCTCCCATCATGGACAACTTCCCTATCAAATTGACACGGCCTACCTAGCAACAAATTACAAGCATCCATTGGTATTACATCACACAACACCTCATCCACATATCTCTTACCTATGGAAAAAGGGACCACTACTTGTTTGGTAACACTAAGGGTGCTCCCATTGCTCAACCATTGTAATTTGTAAGGGTGGCTACGGTTTTGGGTAGGAAGCTTCAATTTTTCAACAAGGGTGGTGGAAGCTACATTGGTACAACTCCCACTATCAACAATAACCAAACATATCTTCCCTTTGATGGTGCAACGGGTTTGGAACAAATTTCCCCTTTGTTCTTCGGTGGAGTCAACTTGTGCATGCAAAACCCTTTTTAAAATCAATGCATCACCAACATCAGCTTCTTCAACAATCTCATCACCACTCTCGGATTCTTCCTCTTCACTTTCTTCTTCTTGGACCGCCTCTTCGATCTCTTGTATCTCTTTGAGGGACATTACCCTCTTGTTGGGACAATTGGCTTGGAAATGTCCATAGCCATGACACTTAAAACACTTCTTGTCTTTCAAATCCCCTCGGGTGCCTCCTTGAGCCACAAATTTCGGTTTCTCCTTAGGTGCTTCATTCACCCTTTCCTTGCCCTTGTCTTTGTTGTAGTTGACATAAGGTTTGGAATAAGATGGGGATCCTTTGTAGGAGTTGCTGCCCTTGAAATATGGTTTTGGTGCTGAAAGTTTCAGACTTTGGAGTTGCTTCTCAACCTTGTTGGCTAACTTGCATACATCCCCCAAGGAATGATAAGGCTGCAATTCCACTTTGTGAGCTATTTCCCTTTGTAATCCTCCCAAAAACCGAGTGATGGTTTGCTCCTTTTCTTCCGAAACATCACTTCTCATCATAAGGCCCTCAAACTCCCTTATATACTCCTCTACCTTCCTATCTCCTTGCTTAAGATTATACAAACTCATGTAGAGATCTTGCTTGTAATTGTCGGGCAAGAACCTCTTTCTCAACATTCTTTTCAATTTTTCCCATGACCTCACTCTAGTCTTCCCCTCTCTCTCTCTCTCTTCTTTTTAGTGTTTTCCCACCACAAGGAAGCATATCCTTTAAACTTCAGAATAGCTACCTTACATTTCTTTTCATCCGTATATCCCTTAAACTCAAACACTCTCTCAATATCACTCAGCCAATCTAGGAAAGCATTAGGGTCTAGGCTACCCTCAAACTCGGGCAAGTCTATTTTGATTCCCCTATCGTCATCAATTCTTCTCCTCCTAGGAGCCTCGGATCCACTAGAGGATGCACTACTATCTCTTAAATCTTCCATATACAGTGGGGTCTGAATTATGGTTCTTTGACGGTAATGCGGGCGACCTTCCCGTTTGGGCGGTTGTAGGGATTCCTCAAAGGTGGGTTTTGGTTGGGATAGATTAGCAATGTCCTTAGACATGCTAACCATCAACTCCATCATACTTGACATATTCTTCTTAACATCATCAAGTTCTTCTTGAATTTTCAGGTTGGCACTCTCCCATGGGGGTTGGGGTGAAGTTGGGGAGGAAGTGCTCTTGTTTGCCATGGAGATGGGGGGGAAATTTGGCTACTATGAACAGTAACCTCGGATGAACAGTAACTTTTGCAAGTTAAAGAAAAAATGGAAAATGGGAGGGAAAGGTCAAGTGTATGAGTTTTGGTGATTTTGGTTAAGTGTAAGCATTCTGTGAATAGTAACCTGTGAATAGTAAACTGTGAATAGTAATGTGGGATTAGGCTAGGAAATGGTGTAAAAAAATTATGGTTAGGGTTTAGGGTTTTAGATGAATTTGGAAGGGATTGGTTTGGTTTGGATGGGATGTCAAGTGGGTGGTTAGTGTTGGTGTTTAGAATAGTGTTCAATGAAAGAGAAAAAGAGAAAAATGCACAATGGTTTGGGTTTGGCCGAACTACACACACACTCAACACTTCTCCAAATGTTTTTTTTTTTTTTTTTATCAATCAATACCTCAATCTTCACAAATTCAATCCTCAACCTTAGCTCTGATACCAATTGATATGCATTTCTTCAACCTTAATTTATATACTACCCTAAAACAACCACTTTTAACTCAACCTAGGCTAGGTTTTCTTTCAACTCCTTATGACCATTCGGTTATCACCCTTCATGCAATTTCACAACCATCAAATGATTAAAAACAACCCCTTATAACAAGCTCCAGTCATTCACCAAATCATTTATGTTCAAATGCACAACAAATGGAATCATACACACCATGCAAACAAAATCCGGAAAATGAGTTTACTTGAAACTAAAGGAATACAACTTACAAAAGAGATGACCAAGGACTCAATCAAGCCTAAAGAAGCTCCACCAGCTTGAAAGATACTCCACCACCAAGTTTGGCCGAACTTGGGTAAAGGAAACAAGAGAAAACTCTTTCTCAAGACAAGTCACTATTCATTCAATATTCAAAGTCCCTTTACAAAATGATCAAGTGGCCTTTATATAGGCTTTACAAAAATTAGGGATTTACCCTAGCAAATATTACACAATGAAAACATTAAAATATTACATTCAAATACATAAACAAAAGTCCACCACACATGTTCAAATTAAGCCATAACCATTTAATGACCAAGTGGGCAACTTTTCCCTAATTTAAGGACCCTTGTCCTTAACAACAATTTTTAGGGTTTTTCCTCCAAAATTTGAATCAAATGACACCCAAAACTTGGGCTTGGGCCAATGAAACTTGCTCCCACTTCTTGTACACGTTTTAGGTCACAAAATTGGGCTTGAGCCGTGCATTGGAACCTTAAGACTTCTTGGACAATTTTGTGAACTTCCTTGAGTGCTTGGGATGCTTGGGCCGAATGTTGATCTTCATGTTGTCCTTGAGTCTTCAATGAAATCCCTAACAATTGGGATTGGCATGATGGGTTAGGATTCTCATCATATTTCTTATTCTATTTTTCTTTCTTTATGAAATTCTTTCTGTAATCTATTCTTGTTTGCCAATCGAACTAGGCTGAGGCATGGATTTGGAACCCTGGCCGTGTGAGCATATTTTGAAATTCTTTCTGGGTATAGTCCTCATCCACATGCACTTCTAGCGGACTATACAATTCTGTTTTCTATTCTGCGGCCACTCACTAATGGTGACGTGCATGTGGGAAACTTATGCATCTCTATCGCCACTAACTAATGCATCGAATGCTCACGGGTGTTCCCCATTCTAATGACCCTACGAAAACATGCTCTGTAAATCTGAAAAATAACTAGCTAGACATTTTCCAATAATTTTAAAATTTCTGAAATACATGCTATGCTATGTCATGCATTTATATGCTGTCTATGCATGATCCCAAAATACGTGTCTGACTCTGGTATGTATTCTATTAATTCTAAGGCTTTTATTTCTATACTTTTCTGGAAAGCCCAAAGTTCTATTCTAGCAACACGCTTCACTTAAACATTTTCTATTTTATTCTTTATTTCTAAATTATATGTATCATGTGTACATACACAATTCTATAATTTCTACATAATTCTTTAATTCTTCAATTCTATCATACTATGTAAAATGTACACGTACACAATTACATTATCTCTCACAAATTCTACTCTCTAATATTTTCTAATGTAACAAACATGCCTTTCTTTCTTCTTTTCTTTTGGCTACATTCTGTACATTAATCTATATTGTCATATTAATCATCATAAATTCAATCTAACATATGGCACAACATATATACTTTGGCTAAATTCTAATTTGTTTCTAACATTCTTAACTAAACTTTTGGCCAATGCAACATGTTCTCAAAATCTTCTAGCACAATTCTATAGCTTGTAATATATAATAACACATGAAAACTATACTCATGCCAATCAATTTCTAAAATGGTCATGTATTTAATACATAAACTAAACTTCTATTTCTTTGATATTTATACTTGGGAAAGCTTTTCTATTCCTTCAACAATAAAATCACTTATTACATATTGTGCAAGAAGAAAGAAGGGCGTTTTCGTCTTTTAAGGCGAAAGGGTATTTTGGTAATTTCACAGTGCCATTAAATTTGCTGAGGTCGTAGCCTTTATTTAATTTGTTAGAAAAATTAAATAAGTGAAATTACGTTTAAATATGTGTTCGCACATATTTAAATATATTATCATTATTGTTAAATGTTAATATATATATATATATATTTAAATATATATATTAATTGATTTTAATTGAGATAATGATGGAAATTAAAATAAATCAAATTGGGAGTGTTTGGCAATATGGGGCGTTTGGGTTGGAGCCCAAGCCTATTCCGTATGGGATTAGGGCAAATTGTTTTTAAATATAAAAGGAAAAAGTGTGTGATTTTGAAGGAATGAGTTTTTCTTTGTAAAACCAAAATACACACAACTGCCCTTTTGCTTCTCCCACGGCAGTAACATCTTAAGCCTAAAATCAATTCAATTGATTTGTCTTCTTCTTAATCTTGAAGCCAAAGAGGATCTAGTCAATCCCTCTTTGGTTCTTTTAAGATTGTCTTCGTGTGGACTATGCAGGTTCGATACTACACTTGGATCGGTAACAAAAGGTTCGTCGACAAATTTGGAGGAGCCTTCAACATGTGTTTGTTTCTCTTAACTCATGTTGAATATTTATGCAGATTTTATTTAATATAAATTGTAAAATCATACCCTTGATCTTGGCTATGTAAACGATCCTGTTATATTATTTTTTTGTTTCCGCTGCGTATACGGGACTGTTTACTAACAGAATTTTCCTACAACAACAATTACCAGTCTACAATTAGAATGGCGCCTTACAAGGCTCTATATGGTAGACGGTGTAGGTCTCCGCTCCATTGGGATGAAGTAGGCGAAAAAGATGAGTTGAGTACCGCTTTTGGGCCAGAGATGACTTAGAAACTAGTAGAAGATGTGAAGTTAATCAGAAATAGAATGAAACAAGCCCAAGATCGACAGAAGAGTTATGCTGACTTGAAGAGGAAAGAGGTGGAATTCCAAGTAGGCGACAAAGTGTTTTTGAAAGTTTCCCCTTACAAGCGAGTAATGCGCTTCGGAAGCAAAAGGAAGTTAGCACCGAGATATGTAGGTCCATTTGAGGTCTTGCAACGAGTGGGAAAGGTGGCCTACAGATTGGCACTACCACCTAGCATGGACAGGGTGCATGATGTCTTCCATGTCTCGACGCTACGGAAATATGTAAGTGATCCCCTCCACATCCTGAGTGTAGAGGACGTTAAAGTAACAGAGAATCTAGTATATGAAGAACGTCCAGTTCAAATTTTAGATCGAAGGGTTAAAGAGCTTCGGAACAAGAGTGTTCCGCTATTGAAGATCCTTTGGAGGAATCACAAAGTGGAAAAGGCCACTTGGGAAGTAGAACGGGACATGCAGAATCATTTCCCAGAGTTATTTGTTTGAATTTCGGGGACGAAATTCTTTTAAGGGGGGAAGAATTGTAACGCCCCACTTGAGGTACGTAGTTATTGATTCTTCTTTTGCTCTTATCTGAGTTGGTTTCTTGGTAATATTGTTTTGTTGACCTTTGATTGAGTGTTATGTTGAATACTTGCCCTGAAATTGGTTGAAAATAGAAGAAGTTTAGTGTTTCAGTCTTCGTCGGGGCAAAGAATAATCTTCGCCGTGGCGAGGAGGTGTTATAGCCACGGGGAAGCTGCTGGACAGTTTCACCGCGGCGACGTGCCAACCAAAATGTTTGTTAAGTTTTAGATATTTTCTTCCCTAAGGGCAATTTGACCAATCTACCCCTAATTAGCAGGAAAAGTGGGGAGTAAAATGTAAGGAATCTTCATGGAGAATATATTGCTATGGGGGTGTGTTTGTAATGAATCAAAGGATATAGATAGAATTCCCAAAGAAGAGTAAGGGCAAAATGGGAATGCTTGTGTATAAATTTCATTAAAAGGAATTAAGACATTGCAAACCCTTCATTCTTCTTCTCTAACGCCACTCTCCTCTCTTGCTTCCTCTCAAATTCTCTTTCTTTTGATCAAGGAGTTTTAAAGGGCTTTTGGAGTGATTTGGGGTAGAAAATCAACCTAAGGCATCCTAAGGTAAGGATTCTTGCTTTGGTTGTGAAGCTTTGTGAGTTTTAGTATATATTGAATATTGAGGGTTTTTGTTCTTTTGTTTAAGAGTAGAGAAAAAGTCAAGCAAACCAAGTGAAAGGAAGAGTTAGTGAAATCTCTCCATAACAAGGTAAGTAAACCCCAACCCAAGTTGAGATTTGGGAATTTTCTTGATTAGGGTTTTGATAGCACTTATGTATGTATGTTATATACATGTTATTGCCATGTTATTGAGGCTTAAATAGAGATTTCTAGTGCTTTATGGTTGTTTATACATTGCAATATAAGAGGTGACATGTGGGTTGGAAAGGTAGTTTGAGATTGAATTAAAGGATATTGAGAAATCCTTTTTGGAAGTGTTTTTCTTTGGCAGGAATTGTGGCTATGTGAGGGGGTTTCTCCCAATTTTGGATGGTTAGAGAAAGATTTAGAATTGTTGTTATAGTAGAGTTTTATTATGCACTTGAGTTGTTTGTTGAAATGCCTAATAGAGGTTTGAGTATGAGAAATGAACCTTAATTCTTGAAACATTGCATGTTGGCATTTCATAAGTGCATTAGTGGAGATGAACCATCCATAGGCATTAATTGTGCATTGAGAAGTGACCTAAGAAAGAGTAGGAAACTTTGTGTATGCACTTGCTCTAAGAGTAGAAATCTTTGTGGATGCAACTACTCTAAGGGTAGAGAGAATGAGAAGTGCTAGAATAGAGTGAATGAGAAGAGTATTAGAGATGGGTGGATGCTTTGTGATCATCACCCGACAGTTATGAGAATCAGGTTGATGCTTTGTGATCATCACCCGAATAGCCATTAGAAATGGGTTGATGCTTTGTGATCATCACCCGATGGGTATTAGAAGCGGGTGGATGCTTTGTGACCATTACCCGGTTAGTTATTAGAAAAGGGGTTGATGCTTGTGATCATCACCCGATATTTATTAGAAGTGGGTTGATGCTTTGTGATCATCATCCGACAGTGATTAGGAACGGGTTAATGCTTGGTGATCGTTACCCGAAAGTAATGAGGAACGGGTAGGTGTTATGTGGTCTCCACCCGATAGTTACGAAAACCGGGTAGGTGCTTCGTGATCCCCACTCGGTAGTCACTAAGAACGGGTTGGTCTTTGTGTGAATTCCACCCGATAGTCATGAAGAGTGATAATGGTCGTGTGAACGCCATCCGGCCGTACCTCCGGTAAGATGAGGCCATGATACATACGGGGATGCTCACCCAGTTATTTTCCTTTGTGGATGCAGGATCTAGGTGATGATGCAGTCGGAGGGGCGTCGGCAAGCGAGGAGCAATAGCTACACTGTTTCCCCTGTTTTGTCTTTTAAAATGGCATTTTTGTAAATGACGTTCTTTGTGTATAAAAGACGTATGACTTATAATGAAAAGAAAGTTTTTGGGCCCAATTTTCTATTGTTATTATGCATGCATTGTATTAGTTTTCAGTAGTTGTTACACTGCTCCTTTCAACTGATCAAACAAATCATCTATACGAGGTAACGGGTATTTATTCTTCATTGTCACTTTATTTAACTCTCTGTAATCTATACACATCCGTAGAGATCCATTTTTCTTCTTCACAAATAAAATTGGAGCACCCCAAGGAGAATGGCTAGGTCGAATAAAACCCTTGTCTAAGAGTTCCTGAAGCTGCTTTTTCAATTCTTGAAGCTCAGCTGGGGCCATCCGGTAAGGGGCTTTAGAAATTGGTGTTGTCCTTGTGTAATAGCTGCTTTTTACTCATATAATCATAAAATATACATAATGAAAACACATGGAAGATAACATAAATAGTTAGGCCCAAAATTTTTCTTTCATTAAACATATACATTCTTTACAAAAAGTTAGTATCATGTACAAAAACTATCAAAACTAATCAAAACTATGTGGACAGTGTAGCCATTTCTCCTCGCGTGCTGACGTCCATCAGACTATGTCCTCACCTAGATCCTACAAAAATATAGGAAACAACGGGGTGAGCACAAAAACAATGCCTAGTAAGTAAATCCTCTACTCATCTATCCCCGTAACTCTCTCTCTAATTCTTTCCTTACAATTCTCATTTACTGTCTCTCTTATACTTCTCTCTATTTTCTCGTTCTCATAACTCTTTTCTACTAACTCTCTTTTGTAAGTCACGGCCTCATCTTACCGGAGGCACGACTGGGACTCCCTTCCGCTTTCCGTGACTTCTACTCATTCTAGCTGATCGGACTCGGTTATGCATGGATTCGAAACCCTTGGCCATGTGAGTGTATAAACTCTCTCTCGGGTACTCTTAGGTATAGCCCTCATCCGTATGTACTCTCACGGGCTACACCACTTTTCTCTCTCATACTCAAGCCGCTCTCTCTCTTTGCGGCGTACATACGGGAATACTTTACCCATTACTCATGGGTTCCCTATCACACAACCTACTCTATTCTCTTTTTCTCTCTTTTCTCTTAATGAAGCTCACACTCAAAGTTCTCTACTCTCTTTCTCTAATGCAATTAATGCATATGGATGACTCATGCTCATTAATGCACTCATGAAATGCAATTATGCCATGTAGCAATAATTAAGGTTCTCTACTCTTACTCATGCCTTACTCAAGCATTTCATCATACAACTCATGTGCATATAAAACTCTACTTGATCTATAACTCTTCTCCCCTCTTTAATCATCCCAAAATGGGAGAAACTCCCTCATACTCTCTAAGTTCCTGTCAAAGAAAAACACTCCCAAAGGGTTTGGCTTAAAACTTTTTCCAACTTCCATCAAACTCAACTCAAGCTCAACTCAACATCATAAAATCTCAACTCTTCTCATAACTCAATTATATTCAACAATAAATATAAAAAACCATCCATCTCATCACAATTTCTCAATAAACATAATACATACACATACATACATAAATCTCTACTCAAAAGAGTTCTTAAATCTCAACTTGGGTTGGATTTACTTACCTTGTGGGTAAATAACTTCTCTAGCACTTTTCCTTCCCCTTGTTGTCTTGTCTTGTCTCTACAACTTTAAACAACAATAACAACATAAGACTTCAACAAATCATAAACAAATTCTCATTTAAAGCAAGAATCCTCACCTTAGGATGCTTTAGATTAAAGCTCTACTAAAAACTACCCAAAAGCTCCCTAAAATTCTTTAGAAATCTTGGAAGATTGAATGAAGGATGGGAAGAAAAGAAAGAGTGAGAATGGCGGTGGAAATGGGTGAAATGAAGGGTTTACTACACTAATCCCTTATTTAGCTCATATTATAACCACTCTTTCCCATTTTACCCTTACTCTTTCTTGAAAATTCCATCTTTGTCCTTTGATTCATTACAAACTGATCCAAATCCAACCAATTTTCAACAACAAACAACACAAAATATACCCTAAACTCAAGCTCAAATTCGGCCAAACACAAATGGAAGCAATGTTGCACTTACTTGCAAATTTTAGGTTAAGACAAGAATGAACACTTCAAGCATAAAGGAATTCTCCACCAACTTGAATCGATTCACCACCAAATCTCCTTGCCAAGACTTGGATAAAGAAATCTCAATAAGAACACAAAGTTCTCTCAATGGTTAAACCAAGTTTTTGATAATTTTCATGAACTAACTTTACAAGGGGAATAGTTGCCTTTATATAGGCAATTACAAGGTTAAAAGAGTAACCAACAAATACATTACAAGAAAATGAAAATTAATAAATATTACACAAAAATTACAAGCCTTCCATTCAAAATTAAGGCCATACCCATTTAATGCAAAAAGGGACATGATTCCCTAATTCTAGGGTTCATGTCTTTAACCACCCTATTAGTTGAAAAAACTCACTTTATTAGCCCAAAACTTGATCAATGATCCTAATCAAATCTACTAATAAGGGTGCAAGAGATTGGGCCTTGAAGATCTTGCAATTGGATCCAATAAGGGTTCAAGTGGACTTTCCCCTTTGGAATGAGAAATGGGCCAAATGGGCTTACTTCAACACTTGGGCTTTTCTCTTGGTGGACTTGAGCTTCCTTTGTTGGGCTTGGGCTTGGAATGGTTTGGGCCGAAGTGCTTGGGCTCTCTCTCCCCTTGGGACTTGCTTGGGCCGAATCTCCTCCAATGCTTTCCACACTCCACAATCCAAGTGTTTTAGGACTTGGAATGCAATTCTTTGATTCAACTGAATTAACAAGTGTTTTAGGACTTGTAATTCCTTGTCCACTCATGTTTACAAGTGTTTTAGGACTTGTAAACGTATCACAAACACACCCCCAACTCTAACACATTCTCTACTATATTTCCTTACATTTTTACTCCCACTTTTCCTGCTAATTAGGGGTAGAATAGTCATTTTACCCCTGTGGAGAATTCTCTAGAAACCTCAAGAAACTTTTCTACCGTCCCGTCGCCGTGGCGAAGAAAGTTCCATTGCCCCGGCGAAAAATTACAGAACCGACATCGTAACACAGAGCTGACGTCGCCGAGGCGAGACTGTAATACCAAGATTCCTCAAATCTCAACCAATTTCAAGGCAACACTCAACCAACTCAACATACCATTTCAACCAAAGACCAACCAACCAAAAATAACAACATACAAACTCAATTGAAACTGGATCAATGAACATTTAAGTAATACAACAAATCTTAACTACGTACCTCAAGTGGGGCGTTACACCCTGGTGCCAGTTTAATACTGAATTCTACTTCTGTTTCCTGAGGTAAACCCGGCAAATCTTCCGAAAATACATCTAAAAACTCCCAGACTACTGGCACATTCTGAATCTCTGGTTATGGGACATCACTACTATGCACTACATGAGCAATATACCCCGAGCACCCTTTTCTTAGCATCTTTCTAGCCTGTACACTGCTAATTAACATACTAAGCTGGTGACCCTCGCCAAAATTAAACTTATCACTATCATCAAGATTAAATCTGGCTTCCTTCTTCCGACAATCAATCTCTACTCCAAATCTCCCTAGGAAATCCATGCCCAAAATAACATCAAAATCGGGCATATCAAACACTATCAAATCCACTGGCAACTCCCTTCCATGGATCACTACGGACTCCCCTAGAAGCATCTCTTCAGTTACTACACTAACACCATCTGGTAACTCTATCTTAATGGGACAATCCACTCTAATAGGTTTCAAACCTAATCTCTCTAAAATCCCATGTGTAATAAATGAATGTGTGGCTGCAGAATTAATTAATGCATAAAGGGGAACTGAGTGAAATAATAACTGACCGGTAACTGCGATGGGCTAGCTTCAGCTTCACTCTGAGCTACTGTAAACACTCGAGCATTGGTGTCTTTAGGTGTCTGCGTTGCAAGTGCAGGAGGGGCTTTACAATCTCTCATCATATGCCCTGGCTGCCGGCATCTATAGCATACATTTTGTCCCAAATCTTTAAGACACTCCTCAGAATGATTTCTTCCACATTTTTGACACTGGGGAACTTCAATAGTTCTCGACCTTTTATTCTGCCAATCCCTCATGTTCTTCTTGGGTTGAAATCTTTTCTTATTTCTCACCTCTCTATTAGTAGGGGCATCAGCTCTATCTCTATATGGAGCAGGAGGTGCAACGCTAGAGGCTACTGCTGATGGAGTTACTGGGGTTAGCTTATTCACAAATATTTATGCCCGTAAGGCTCGTTCCAAAGCTTCACTGTATGTCTGAGGGGGCTGGGCACTGGCCATCACATCTCGGGCTATTTCTGGTTTTAGTCCATGTACGAACTTATCCTTTCTCATTTCTGGTGTACTCACTACACCTAGCGCAAACCTTGCCAGGGAATTAAATTTCACTGAATATTCTTTCACTGAGCTAGTCCCCTGTTGCAAACTGATAAACTCTTGAATCTTTTTATGAACTTGATCAACTGTTCTATATTCTGCCTCAAACAATCTTCTGAAATCTCCCCAGGTCATCGAGGCTATATCGTGGGTATTCTCCATCAATTCCCACCATATACGGGCATTACCCCTAAACAGAAAACTGCCATACTGAATCTTCTCCTGGTCTGTCATAGGGAAAAGTGTCGTCGTACGCTCCACTGATCTAAACCACTCGTCTGCCACTATTGGGTCCGTCATACCCCTAAATTCTGACAGCTGATGTTGACTAGGGAACCCATATATCGACTCAATATGATTCTGCACAATCGGGGGTACTGGCCTCTCTCTCTCTCCTCTATAGGGGTCGGTACAATAACTGGGGTCTCAACTCTCTTCGGGACAGAGCCTCTCCAATTCTCTACCAAGACTCGCTGTATAATATTATGAATCCTCGCTTCATAGAAGACAGGCAGAGTAGATTCTAAAGGGTTAGAAGGTTCACCCGTACTCATTTTCTTCTTACTACTTGCTCTAGTTCTATGTCTCATCTACATAACACCAGCACTTTTAGTCAACTCAATTAACTCATCTACTACAAGTAAGGAAAGAAATAACTTACAATAGTCGACTACAGAACGTCAATGCGGTGTGAGAGGCACACTGTCAAATCCCAAAACCTTTGCTCTGATACCAAAAATGTAATCCTTTCTCTCTAGCTAGTATACTCATAAAATAACAGTAAAACTCACTAAATATATATAAGAAAATATACATGTAGATGAGTATAAAATAATAGGCCCATAACTAATTTTTTCTTTATATACAAATCTTTACTTAATATAATAAAGTCTCAAAATAGTAACTCAACAATGTTGCCAAACCCTTCCGCTTCTTGACGTTCCAAGCGATTGCATCTCACCTACTACCTGTAAAAACATTGAAAACAACAGGGTGAAAACTAATTGCTCAGTAAGTAAACTCGTTATGCTACCCTTCTCTCTCCGTTGCTTAAATTCTGAATTTCATTCCTTACATCACACTTCTCTATTCTTCTCTGTTCTTTCTCTATTCTTTCTCTGTTTTCTCTCAGTTGTCTCTCAATTTCTAATTTCTCACTACTCATGATAATAGGCATGGTATCATGCATAGGTACGATGCAAATGCACAAATGCATATAATGTGCATTTTTTTTTCTATTTTTCTTATTCTGTTTCTTTTCTTTGTATTCTTTCTTTCTTTTCTATTCTTTCTTTCTTTCTTGCTGATCGAACTCGGTTGAGGCATGGATTTGGAACCCTAGCCGTGTGAGTGCATTCTCTAATTCTGGGTATAGTCCTCATCCACATGCACTTCTAACGAACTATACAATTCTTCTTTCTGAATTCTGAGGCCGCTCACTAAAGGCAGCGTGCATGCACAGCTATGTCACTCACGGGTTCCCCATCGCAACAACCTTCTCTTCTTTTATCTTTTTACACTTCTGTAAATAAAAATTCAAATTTGAACTTCTTTAATATTCTCATTTCTTTCTATTTGCTCTTTAATGTTCTTTAATGCTTTTTAATGCTCTTATGAGTATGCATGCATGTAGATGGGCTCATGCTTATAATTCTTTCTAAATTCACATGTTTAGATGCAAATATTGCATGCCATTCTCTACCATCTACAAACCCATCTCAAGATAACAAATAATCATACTCATACATGCACTTTTCTTTGACATTTCATCAAACAATTTATGTGCACACACAAGCTCCAAATTGGCTACACTTCTACTTCTCTTCTAAGCCACCCAAATTTGGAACAAAATTCTTTGAGATTAACGCCAAACCTGTCCAGGATTTACACTCCATAAATTCTACTCCAATTCTTCCATAATTCATCCAAACTCTCATCAAACATCAAGTATACAAACACTACTTCTCATGGATAAATTCGAATCATCATTCAACATCCATTCCATCAACAATTCTTCATATATAAACACATATATGCATAAAAGAAATTCTCTACACAATATTACTCCAATCATAGCTTGGATTTACTTACCTTAGATGTGAGCAATCCAACACTTTAGTAGTCTTCTTTGATCCAAGTCTCTTTCTCTTAAATCCTATGAACACAAATCATAAGAATTCAACACTTTAATAAATTAAAACTCATATCTTAGTGCAAGGATCTTACCTAATGATGCTTGGGATTGAAATTCCACTAAAAATAACCCAAAATCTATGAATTTCCCTTGAAAAAGAATTGAAGAAATTAAGAGAATTTGGGGATGAAGGTTGCGTGAAAAAGGAGAATAAATGGCTAGGGTTTCATTCTTCAACTCTTGATATAACAAAATATTATTTATAGTTTCCCATTTTACCCTTGCACTTTCTATGAAATTTCATCTATATCCCTTAGTCAATTACCATAATGCCCTCATTTTTATTGCATTCTCCATGAAATTCTATCTCTTTTCACTCCCCACATTTTCAACTAATTATGAGTGAAAAGACCATTTTACCCCTAATGAAATTTTAAGGCATTTTCTTTACATTTGTTCAAGATAACTTTAACAAAATTCAAATGAGGGTATTAGAGCTTAAGTAAAGCTATGTACCTCGATGTGGGCGTTACATATGAAGAATGATATTAGTGATTATATAGCTAAATGTTTAATTTGTCAGTAAATTAAAGCAGAACACCAACAACCATCAAGATTACTATAGCCTCTTAGTATTCTTAAATGGAAATGGGAAGACATATCTATGGATTTTATTGTTGGCCTTCCAAGAGTACAAAAATAAATTGTGAGGTTGGATGGTGTGCCCAAGACAGTAGTGTCAGACAAAGATTCAAGTTATGTTTCAACCTTCTAGCATGGGTTACAAAAGGCGCTAGGTACAAGGCTAGCTTTTAGTACAGCTTATCATGCCCAAACAGATAGCCAAACTAAGAGAATCAATCAGGTGATTGAAGATCTGTTATGGGCCTGTTGTATGGATCATAAAGAAAATTGGAGTGATATAATTCCAATAATGGAATTTGCCTATAATAACATTTATCAGGCTACTATCCAGATGGCACCATATGAAGCTCTATATGGGAGAAAGTGTAGATCACCTTTGTATAGGGATGAAGTAGGAAAGAAAGAGTCTTTGGTTCAAGCCTTAGGACCAAAGATGACTCAAAAGATATCAAGTTAATCAGAGAGAGCATGAAACAAGCCTAGGATTGCCAAAAGAGATATGCAAACTTGGAGAGAAAGGAAGTGGAATTTCAAGTAGGGGACAAAGTGTTTACTAAAATTTCCCCATACAAACATGTCAGGAGATTTGGCAAAAAAGGAACGCTTGCTTCACGACACATTGGTCCTTTTGAAGTTCTAGAAAGGATTGGGAAAGTAGCTTACAAACTTGCATTACCACCGAGCATGGAACAAGTGCATAATGTTTTTCGGGTGCCATTGTTACGCAAGTACATAAATGATCCTTCTCATGTATTATGAGTAGAGGAAGTGAAATTGAAGGAGAATTTGATTTATGAAAAGTGTCCAGTCCAAATATTGGACAGAAAGATTAAAGAGCTCAAGAATAAAAGTATTCCACTCGTCAAAGTTCTTTGGAGAAATCACAAGGTTGAGGAAGCTACTTGGGAAGTGAAACAAAATATGAGAGACCGCTACCTTGAGTTATTTGCTTAATTTCAAGGACGAAATTCCTATAAGGAGGAGAGAAATGTAAACCCCATTGGTATGTCCAAGGGTAAAATGGTCTTTTCACTTTTATATGCTAAGTTAACTACCATGCACATGCCTTAGGGGTAAAGTGGTAAAAGAATGATGATATTTTTTTGGCTTGACAAGATAAAGATGATGAAGGATTGAGGAGTAATTAAAAGAAAGTTGTTAAGGGCAAAAAGGGAAATGATATTATAAGCCATTAAATGCAAAATGCAAGTGAATGACTTTTGCAAACAAAAAAAATAAAAAAATAAAATAAAATAATCTTGCTCTTAGTTTGTATGAGTTGGCCAACACATGTATTCTTCTACTTTCCATCATCTTCTTCAATATTTCTATGATATTCCATCTTCTTCTTCGATACTTCTTCATTAATTTTATTTCCTCCATTGAAATTTCAAGCTTCTTAGTTGCAATCTTTCAAGCGTCTTGTGATAATCCGAGGATTATACTGTTTAATTTAGACTTTTTAATCGGATTTTGGATACTTCTTAGTTCGCTTATGCCTGAATTGCTACTTAATTTAACATATTTTCTATTTCAGGCCAAAACGTGTATTTTGAGTGAATAATGAGCAGATTGGAGTTTCTAAACCCAGAAGCAAGCGAATCTCAAAATTTGGGAAAGTTCTAAAGCGGAGTTGGAGCACTATGAAGCTTGTTCCCATGGGAAAGCATCGAAGATCGAAGATTAAAGCAAGGAAGCAAATGGAGGGCAATTCTGTAAATTCAAAATTTTTCAGGAAGGTTCGCCACAACAAAGTTTATTCTTCACCGCAGCGAAAAAAGCTAGGCATGAGATTCCACTTTAGCTCTTTGCCGCGGCGAAGTCTGCGAAATATTGTTTTCTCCAAAACGCACAGTTTTATTTTAGGAAAGGTTTTAGGTTTTTGGGCGAACTATATAAGAGAAACCTTGCCATTTTGAGAGGGGTTCGTCTGGTTTTCGTTTGGTTTAGAGTAGCTTTTACATTTGGAGAGAAGATTGGAGATTTACCTTGTGAATTCATCAAATAGGGGAGATCTTTACTCTCTTTTCTTTGTTTCACTATGTTGATTGCTGTGTTTACTGTTTTTCTTGCTATTTGTGTTAATTTAGTTATGAACTAACCCATTTTGGGTTAGGGTTTTGATGTAATTCGGATTTCTATGGATTAATCAATTGATTATTGTTGCTTTTATATTCTATTGCATAGATTGTGTGATTATTCTGATTTTTATTGATTTTACTTGTTGAACATGATGAGATTGAGAAATGAATCATGTTGAGCTTCTTGGATAATCACCATTGTTGTTTTGAATGCTAGAGATTGATTTGAGAAATAATGAAATCATTCTAGGATTCCATTAGCTTAATAAACTTGGATTTATTAATCTTCAATTTGTTGGGTGCGGAAGATTAATAGGGAAAAGTAGGAATTCATAGCCTGAGAAGGTTTGTTTTACAACTTAGGGAATTCGATTTACAATCCATGCATGTGAGTGTAAAAGTAGCATAAATGTGTAGAATTAATCCATAGGATCCTAATAAAGTCAAAACCCTAACCGTTTGCTTTACTTGATATTACTCTTGCTTTAATCTTGCTTTCAGTAAATAGTTTTTGTTTTTTTTTTTTTTTAATTGCATAATAGATTTTGCTTTCAATTTAGTTTTATATTCTCCCATAAATCCAAACACTTTCGGTTTCTCCAACTTGAAAACAAATAGGAAAATCAGTGCTTAGCAATCAATCCTCGTGGGAACGATACTCACTCATCACTTTATTACTTTGTGCGACTAGTGCACTTGCTATATTTGCATGTTGTAGTAACAACGCATCAAGTTTTTGGCGCCAATGCTGGGGATTGATTTTTGTTTTAACATTGAAATTTTCTTGAGTTAGCTAGATTGGAGTTTTATTTTTGTTTTAATTGTTATTAGTTACTTTTTGTTGTTCTTTTCTGTTATCTAGTGATCTTATGTTTTCTCTCATTCTTTGTAATTTATGCGAAGAGCTAGACGTCAGCCAGTGGTTCCTGTAGATCCAGAGATTGAAAGAACCGCAAGAAGACTTAATAGAGAGAGAAGAGAACGAGAGGCCATAGCTGTGGAGATGGTAGAAATTAGAACATTGAGGGAATTCTCAGTTCCCACGGTGGATGGCAGTGGGTCAAGTATTACTAGACCAACAGTACAAGCCAACACTTTCAAAATAAAGCCGGCAATCATCCAGATGATCCAACAGTCGGTACAGTTTAAGAGGGATTTGAAGGAAGATCCAAATCTGCACATTGCAAACTTTTTGGAGATTTGCGATACTTTCAAGTCAAACGGAGTGTTAGATGACGCCATTAGATTGAGATTGTTCCCTTTTTCATTGAGGGATAAAGCAAAGGGATGGTTAATGGCACTACCACCAGGGACGATCACTACATGGAATGAATTAGCACAGAAGTTCCTGACCAAATTCTTTCCTCTAGCAAAATCTGCGAAGATGAGAAATGATATCATATCTTTTCTACAGGAAGAGTCTGAATCATTATATGAGATGTGGGAAATATACAAGGAACTACTGAGGAGGTGTCCACACCATGGGTTGCTAGTTTGGATGCAAGTCCAAATGTTTTACAATGGATTGATGGTTAATGTGCAAACCATGGTGGATGCAGCATCGGGAGGAGCATTGCAAAATAAGACACTGGAAGAAGCTCATGAGTTGCTTGAGGTTTTGGCAAGTAACAACTATCAAAGACCGAATGAGAGGATGCAGTCGAAGATATCTATGGGTCTTTATGAAGTTGATGCATACACGGCTATTTCAGCCCAACTTATAGCACTTCAGAAACAGTTGGAAAGTATGCAGGTAAATTCTATTCAAGCACCTCAACCAACTTGTGAATTTTGTGCAGGTAGTCATGTGAGTAGTGAATGCAAAGTGGGGAACGCGTTTGCTTCAACGTCTTCATCATCAGAACAGGTTAACTACTTGACAGGAAATCAGAGGCAACCGAACAATCCGTACTCCAACACTTATAATCCTGGTTGGAGGAATCATCTAAACCTGTCTTAGGGCAATCAGAATCAATAGAATCAGTAGAATAATCAATGGAACCAAAGAATGATGCCAAACAACCAAGCGGGGGTGAACAATCAACTGGGAGAGCAAAGATTGACAAAACTGGAGGATAGGTTCGAAAACTTTATGCAAGAGACCACAAGTTTCATGAATGAGACCAGGCGAATTTTAGAAACCAAGGGGCGTCCATTCGGAACTTGGAGGTACAAGTGGGCCAATTGGCCGATAAGCTAAATGATAGACCACAGGGCTCCTTACCAAGTAACACAGTGACAAATCCATGAGAACAAGTGGATGCAATAACATTAAGAAGTGGAACAGTCTTGGGAGAGGTTGAGAAAGAAAGGAAGGATGCGAGTTCACCAAGTAAAGCGAAGGAAGATTCGGATGAAGAAGTAGATGAAGAGATCATTGTTGAAGAAAAACCACCCAGTCTTGGGAAAGATGAACAAAAGCAAACGAAAGAGAAATTGCCAATTTTCGAGACACCACTAGGATTAGCACATCACAGTCCTCTGGTGCCTTTTCCTCAGAGGCTGAGAAAAAAAAATCAGGATAAGTAGTTTATTAAATTTCTCGAGGTATTAAAAAAACTACATATTAACATTCCTTTTGCAGATGCCTTACAGCAAATGCCGAGCTACGCGAAATTTCTCAAGGACATTCTATTGAATAAAAGGAAGTTGGAAGAAGAGGAAACCGTGATGCTTACAAAGGAGTGCAGTGCCATTCTACAGAAAAAGCTGGCACCGAAACCCAAGGATCCAGGGAGTTTTACTATTTCTTATGTTATAGGAAATATCACCTTTGATAGAGTTTTGTGTGATTTGGGTGCAAGGATAAATCTTATGCCTTTTTCTGTTTTCAGGAAACTAGGAATTGGAGAAGTAAAATCGACAACCGTGTGCTTGCAGCTTATAGATAGATCCATCAAGCATTCGAGGGGAATTGTTGAAGATGTGCTGGTTAAGGTGGACAAATTTATTTTTTCGATAGATTTCTTTGTGTTGGATATGGAAGAAGACAAGGAGATTCCTCTTATCCTGGGACGACCATTTCTGGCTATCGGAAGAGCTTAATCGACGTACAAGAATGGAAGTTGATCATGAGGATGCAAGATGAAGAAGTGACATTTAATGTCCTTGAGTCGATGAAAGTTCCACCGAAGCGAAAGTCATGTTCAAAAATTGACTCGGTAGATCAGTCAATAATGGAAACCTCCCAACTTAACAATTCTAATCCGCAAATTAAGGGATGCATGGTCAATTCGAATCAAATCGAGGATGGGAACTATAACCCAGAAGGTTATACTACATTCCAAGATGGATCAAGATTGAGCACGTATGTTTCCAAGAGACGGATTTCTCAGTGCAAAAATCATTGAAAAGCGAAGCTTCATTGCAAGGAAAATGTTCGGGAGATGATATATTTGGACAGTCTGGATTGAGATGAGGACTTGAGAAAATCGACCTTCCGACTATAAACAAGCGCTTCTTGGGAGGCAACCCAAGTGTTTTAATTTTTTTTTTCATTTGTTTGTTGTTTTGAATTTGTTTAGTTGTCTCATGATTTAGAATGATTTTGATTTCGTGTGTTTTTGGGTGTTTCAGGTGAATTATCATATTAAGGCGAAAAAAGGACAACTTCCAGTTTTTGCTGCGGCGAAATACTTTTTTGCAAGAAGAGGAATTCAAAAAGTCCCAGGACTTCGCCGAGGCCAAACAATTTTCTTCACCGCGACAGAAAGGGTTTTGCGAAATTGAACTAACGGAATTTTGCCACGGCATCGATTGGGTTTGAAATTTTCTATGGAATGAAGAACTTCACCGCAGCGAAAACTGTTAGGAAACGACCCGGTTGCGCAGCGAAAAACAAAAATTTTACAACCACGGATCGTTCCTTAGAACCCAAAATCAAGGCATAGATTTTACAGTTTATGCATAATTAGAATCTGCAGAAAAATATAAATCCAAAGGTTTAGATTCATACCCACGTTTGGAGGCTCCACCAATGTTGTCTCTGAATGTGTTTGCTACCGATCCAAGTGTAGGATCGAACCGTAGAGGTCCACACGAAGACAATCAACAAGAACCAAGGAGGGATTTGCTAGATCCTCCTTGGCCTTAAGAAATCAAGAAGAAAAATCAGTATTTGATTTTTCAATCAAAAGATGAAAGTGGCGTGGGAATGAGTGTCAAAGGGGCTGCTGTGTGTGTTTGTTTTAAAGGCAAAATTAATTAATTAACAAATCACACAAACACTATTCCTTTTATAGGCAAACCAAGTTGCCCTATTCCCACATGGAATGGGCTTGGGCTCCAACCCAAACACCCCATGTTGCCAAACACTCCCAATTTGATATTTTAATTTAATTCATCATTATCTTAATTAAAATCAATTAATATTTAATTAACATTTAATCAATAATGATGATTTAATTAAATATGTGCGAACACACATTTAACCGTAATTTCACTTATTTAATTTCTTTAACAAATTAAATAAAAAGGCTACGACCTCACAAATTTAATTGCATTGTGAAATTACCAAAATACCCACCCCTTTGCCCAAAAAAAGGACCAAACGCCCTTCTTTCTTCTTGGCTCTTAAATTATCTTCTATGTGTGTGACCCATAGGCTCCTCATCATACCGGTAGTGTATAGTATCGGGATTGACACCAATTAATCGTCTCACTAACACACAGACCAAGATTGGCCCCTAGCAAGGCATCATGGCCACCCGATAGATTCGGATTGACAAAGTAGCTACACCAGCGATATGGTTACCGTACAATACGATCCTTTCATCATACGTTATCTCTACGAGGACGAAGGCATAGAAATAGTGTCAACCTTTGGTTACTCTCGATATTATATATTCGGGTTTACGGACCAATGACCCGTATTATAATCTGGATAGAGCAACAACTCAATCCCACTTTGTGGCCCGCGTTTTAGTGTCATTACCATATCTTTGAATTGCGCCGTGGGATAACTTCTCCCGTACCCGGGAGTGATGAATCCTTTGTCAATCCACCATAGTCTTGATACACTCCTTGATATAGCCAATCACCACCGTATTGACAACTCTGAATAGAACTGCATTAGGCTAGTATCAAACTGTACCAATCGGTGCACAAGGCGCTCCGGTGATCTCAAGTCTAAGGATCACATGCACCACCATTCGTTAGAGGATTTATTCCATAGACGGGGGTTACCATCCATATGGAATCCTCACGGTGGGTCGATCCAGGTGAACTTGCTGCGGTATATCCGCCTACAACAAGCACCCATGTGTTGCACCAGGGTTGTCACCAAACAACCTTGACAAGTGAATCAGCACCTTTGCCTTTCGACAGGGTCGTTCAACACTATGATAGCCTTACCATATTATCTGTGCCCTCACTTCAGAATAATACTGGGGCTACGGACGTTTCTAGAATGGCCACCATATGTGCTCATAGGGTTCTCACTATCAAGATTTGAAACACTTGATACCCCCTCGTCACGGTTCTACCATTCTAAGGACATATATCAATACATATTGCAATAATAATGATTTACGCGATATAGAATAAAATGCCTTTTATTATTGATTAATGAACATTATTACAAAGAGTCAATGCCACAATAATTGATTGGCTCTAGGGCATCTATTCTAACAATCTCCCACTTGCACTATAGCCAATCATTCATGTATTTAATACCAAATGATTTCAAGTGCCTTTCATGCTTCTGCGCGAGAGGCTTTGTAAGTGGATCTGCGAGATTGTCATCGTATGCACTTTACTAATGCGCGTCTTTCCTCTCAACTATCTCTCGATGAGATGGAATCGTCCCGAGTATGTGTCGGCCTTCGATGAGGACCGTGGTTCCCTAGCTTGAGCAATTGCTCCATTGTTGTCACAATAGATGTCTATAGGATCAACAATCGTAGGAACCACACCAAGTTCAGTGATGAACTTCTTAATCCAGACTGCCTCCTTGGCGCGTCGACAATGCAATATACTCAGGCCTCCATTGTAGAGTCCCACTACTGCTTTGCTTGGAGCTCTTCCAGCTCGCACCGCCATTGAGACAAAATACAAACCCACGATTGCGATCGATAATCATCTTTGTCCGTTTGGAAACTAGCATCCTTTGTATCCTCTTTACTGAGCTCATCTTCCCTCCATAAACCAAGAACATATCCTTAGTCCTCTTCAAGTACTTAAGAATATTCTTGTGACCATCCGATGACGCTCACCGGATCCGATTGATATCTACTACAAGTGCTCAAAGCACATGAGACATCAATCGAGTACATAGCATGGCATACATGATGGATCCAATTCTTGATGCATATGGGATCCTCTTCATCCTATCTCTCTCATCTTGTGTTTTAGGACACAATTCCTTAGAGATAAACACCATGTGACATCGGAAGAAATCCTTTCTTGGATTCTTCCATACTGAATCGTTTCAGTACTTTGTCAATATATGCACTCTGACTTAGGCCAAGCAACCTACGCGATCTATCACGATAGATCTTTATACCAAGGATGTAGGTGCTTCCCTAAGTCCTTCATGGAGAAGCACTTGGATAACCAAGTCTTTACCATTGCAAGTTCGGTATATCATTCCCGATCAAGTATGTCATCGACATACAACACTAGGAATGCTCTGCGCTCCCACTCACTTTCTTGTAAACACAGGGCTCATCTTCATTTTTTGATAAAACCGAATTCTTTTACGGCCTCATCAAAATGAATGTTCCAGCTCCTTGAAGCTTGCTTGAGTCCATAAATGGATCTACGCAACTTGCATACCTTATTAGTTTGACTATCAAGAAGCGAAACCATCGAGGTTGTGTCATATACACATCCTCCTCAAGGTTTCCGTTCGGAAAGCGATTTTGACATCCATTTGCCAAATCTCATAGTCATGATATGCAGCAATTGCAAGCATAATCCGGATGGATTTAATCATGGCAACCGCGAAAAGGTTTCTTCATAGTCAATGCCATGAATTTGTTTGAAACCTTTGGCAACCGGTAGTGCTTTATAGGTATGCACGTTGCCATCCATGTCGATCTTCTTCTTGAAGACCCATTTACACCCTATAGGTTTTACCCGCCCGGTGGTTCCACCAGAAGACCACACTTGGTTGCAGGTACATGGAGTCCATCTCAGATTTCATGGCTTCAAGCCATTTAACGGAATCTGGATCCGATGTAGCGTCTTCGTAGGTTCTGGGTTCATCGTCTTGATAGACTAGTACGTCACCATGTTGAGTCACGAGATAACCGTATCTCTCGGGCTCATGGCGTACTCTCCCGGATCTACGTAGCTCTGTGCTACCGAGGCGGTTCACTTTGATCCACAATTTGTGGAGTAACCTCCCTCATGATGCTCAACCACTCCTTGTGGCACATCATCCCGTCCTTCGTCTAATATATCTTGTGGTTCTAGAACTTCATCGAGTTCTACTTTTCTCCCACTAGTACTTCTTAGAAAATGTTCCTTTTCTAGGAAGACACCAGATCGAGCAACAAAGATTTTGCGTTCTTCTGGGTGGTAGAAATGGCATCCTTTGGTCTCCTTTGGATACCCCCACAAATATACATTTACAAGATTTTGGGCCCAGCTTATTCGAAGTCAATTTCTTAACATAAATTCGCAACCCCAAATCCTTAGATAAGACAAGTTGGGCTTTCGCCCAATCCATAGCTCATATGGAGTCTTATCTCTGACTTTGGCACAGGCCCAAAGTTTAAAACGAGTCGTAGTCTCTAGGGCATAACCCCGAGCGATGCGGGTAAATCACTAAAACTCATCATGGACCTAACCATGTCAAGTAAGGTCCTATTCCTCCTTTCGACACTCCATTGTGTTGGGGTGTATAAGGAGGGTGAGTTGTGATACTATCCCATATTCCTTGGTACTCGAAAAGGGGAAAACCCCGAGCTTAAGTATTCACCTCCTCGATCCGACCGAAGCTTTAATACTTTTGCCCAACATATTACATACTTCATTCCCTGAATTCCTTGAATTTATCAAAGGCTTGATTTATGTCTCATAAGGTAGACATAACCATATCTGAAATCATCAGTAAATGTGATGAAGTATGAATATCCACCTCGGCTTCAAGCTGTTAGTGGACCACATACATCACTATGGATGATGCCTAACGATTCGGTAGCCACTTTCACTTTGTCTGTGAAAGGTGACTTGGTCATCTTGCCTAAAAGGCATGACTCGCATACCTCAAATGGTGAAAGTCAAAAAAGGGCCAAAACTCCATCCCTTTGAAGTTTTGCAATGCGAGTCTTATTAACATGACACAATCTACAATGCCGAGATATGTTTGGTTTTGATCGCTATGTTTAGCTTTCTTGGTTTCAATATTGAGAATATCTTTATTGTTTAAATCAAGAACATATAATCCATTATATAACCTTGCAATTCCAAATAGAATACCATTCAAACTAAAGGACAACAATCCATTAGATATCTCAAAATGATACCCCATATTATCCAAAACGGATCTTTGAAATAATATTTCTAGAAATAGAAGGTACGTGATACTTGATTATGTAGTTCCAACAATAAACCCGTAGGCAAAGATAAACAATAAGTCCCTCTGCTAATGCAGCCACATGTGCTCCATTTCCAACTCGTAGGTCCACCTCTCCCTTGGCGAGCACTCTACTCTGCCTTAGTCCCTACACATCAGTACAAATGTGAGTACCACATCCTGTGTCCATGACCCAAGATGTTGAAGGAGAGAAGTTAATCTCAATCATGAAAGTACACAAGTCGTAGCCTCTGACTTCTTCTTGCTTGCGAGGAAAGCCTTGCAGTGTTTCCTCCAGTGGCCAGGCTTGCCACAAAAGAAGCAGACTACCTTGCCCTTTCCTATGCCACTCTCAGGCCCAAGAGCAACCTGTCCTTTGGGCTTGGGCTTGGAGGCAGGTTTGGCCTTGGCCTTACCCTTGCCGTTACCCTTTGCTTTACTGGCAGCAACTAGTAAAACAGGCTTGGACTTTTTCAAGTCCTGCTCTGTAGTCCTCAGCATGTTCAAAAGTTCTGACAGGGTTTTCTCCATCGTGTTCATATTGAAATTCATTATGAACGGAGCATATGAGTCAGGCAAGGATTGCAGAATTAAATCCATTTGTAATTACGCATCCAAGCCCACATCCCAAAGTCTCAAGCCTCTCAATGTGCTCGATCATCTTGAGCACATGAGGACCAACTTGGGCACCCTCAGTCAGACGACTCCCAAACAGTGCTTTCGACACCTTGTACCTCTCATGTAGAGCATTTGTTTCATAAAGCTCCTTGAGGTGTAGAATTATGGAAGAAGCATCCATATTCTCATCTTTGCTTTTTGCGGCATAGGTGTCATCGATGCTAACATTAAGCATTATGCATTATCGGCATCATCAAGGAACTTTTGATAAGTATCCTTAACTTCCTGAGTGGCATCAGGATCAGGCTAAGCCATGTATGGCTTTTCAAGGATATACAATTTCTTTTCTGACTTAAGTATAATCCGAAGATTACGATACCCGTCCGAGAAATTGGATCCATCCAACCTGTTTTCTTTTTCGATTATCGGTCGCAGGGTTCATAATACTCATTTTCGGTGAATCTACAATTGCGAAAAGATAAAGTTATTATAAAGTTCATTATTATTTAATATGGTCTTTTATTAAACGATACTCCCACTATTTTACTCAAGCCAATAGCCCTCACTATTAACTCGGGAAAGCCCGTTGGCTTTCCTAGTGGACCGAGATCCCATCCTGCCCATTTCAAACCTTCGCTTTGGCGAACAAGCCAAAATGGGTTGATTAGGTAGGCCAACAAACTTAATCCACACCAATTGATAGCTCCCACTATCAACCTCAAATGTGAAAAAGCCAACAAGCCAATCACACAATTCAATGGCTCCAACCATTGTCCTCAAGTGTGATTCTCAGTATCAGTAGAGTGGACACTACATGTCTCCATGTACACATAATGTGTCTTTGCTCTACTATGCCTATGGCGCGTTTATCAACCTTCGCTTTGGCGAACAAGCAAAACCGTCATTTTTAAGTGGAAACCCATCACCATTAAGGAAAACTCCAATGAATTTTAACCTCCCACCTTTGGTAGAAGTGTACCCTTCGCTTTGGCGAACAAGGTTTGACGAAGCGGTGGTTTGATTAAAACCATGGTGATGGAAGGCACGAGGGTGACTTAATATACTTAGTTGAGGGGTTTGTTATTTAATGTCTCATCAGATTATTATCTTTGTTAGAATGACATTGTTTGGCATGTTATTCAACATTCAACCTTAGCATGCATTCTAAACAAAATATTAAACGTGCCGGTACATGGCCTAACTAAAACCGATCTCCTCGAGCCTAGAGGGATCGGTGGGTCACCTAGGGATCCTGTAACAAATATCTTGAGTCTTCAAGTATGGTTGCCTCATCCTTCGCTTCATCTCCAGGTACATTACAAAAGCATCATTCTAAATTTACAATAAAATTAATATTAAACTAATTTTACATCAACAAATTTAGAAACCTCGATTTACATTCGAGGGGAATGAGATGAGAAAAGAATGTACATTAAGAAGAAGAGAGAAGGCAGGACACGCAGGCCCTATTTAAAATATTACAGCCATACGTACCCAAAATTATTTAAAACATTCACCCTTAGGTCTAAGGCTCATGTACCGCGCACCATGCAATATACAAACAAGTACAAAGCATACATTTCAAAAATAATCAATTTTTGAATTGGGTGGGTTAATTAATTAATTACCCTCTTAAATGTGCAGAATGTACATTGGCTTTATAGGTTATTAAAAGCAGATTAGTCCCTTTCGGGAGGAAAAAAATACGAGAATGGGAAAACTACAGCATTCGCCGCGGCGAAGGTTTTATCTTCACCGCGGCGAGGACTTACAGTATGCACTTCCTGCTGCATACTTCGTCGCGGTGAGGATTTAAATTAGGTCTAGCCGCCACAGACTTCGCCGCGGCGAAGGTTTTATCTTCGCCGCGGCCGAAAGCTTCAGCTCCTCGCCGCGGCAAAGCTAAAGCCGCGCGGCGAAACTCCCGGGAAATCCCCAATTCGCAGGGCGCGCTTTTTGCAGTTTTTTGTGTATAAACACGAATCCAAATCAAATCAAACGTACATACGTTGAACCAGGATATTAACCAACCAATATAACATTCATCAACACATTATTAAAGCAGTTTATCATTTGAATCACTCATTAAATCATGGATTTCTGATTTTTTTCAGATTTTTTCAAAAAGCCGGGTTTTTCATGGCAAATTCATCAAGGCACATGTTATCAACAAATACATGTATCAACCATTCAATAAGCGTAAATCTAGTACCCTAGGCTCGATACCCTTTGTTAGGGAAACGACCCGTTGCGCGTGAGAAAACAAAAATTTTACAACCCACGGATCGTTCCTTAGAACCCAAAAATCCAGGCATAGATTTTACGGTTTATGCATAATTAGAATCGCAGAAAAATATAAATCCAAAGGTTTAGATTCATACCCACCCGTTTGGAGGCTCCACCAATGTTGTCTCCGAATGTGTTTGCTATCGATCCAAGTGTAGGATCGAACCGTGAGAGTCCACACGAAGACAATCAACAAGAACCAAGGAGGGATTTGCTAGATCCTCCTTGGCCTTAAAAATCAAGAAGAAAAATCAGTATTTGATTTTTTCAATCAAAAAGATGAAAGTGGCGTGGGAATGAGTGTCAAAGGGATTTCTTTGTGTGTGTTTGTTTTAAAGGCAAAATTAATTAATTAACAAATCACACAAACACTATTCCTTTTATAGGCAAACCAAGTTGCCCTATTCCCACATGGAATGGGCTTGGGCTCCAACCCAAACACCCTATGTTGCCAAACACTCCCAATTTGATATTTTAATTTAATTCATCATTATCTTAATTAAAATCAATTAATATTTAATTAACATTTAATCAATAATGATGATTTAATTAAATATGTGCGAACACACATTTAACCGTAATTTCACTTATTTAATTTCTTTAACAAATTAAATAAAAAGGCTACGACCTCAGCAAATTTAATTGCATTGTGAAATTACCAAAATACCCCTTCGCCCAAAAAGACGAAAACACCCTTCTTTCTTCTTGGCTCTTAAATTATCTTCTATGTGTGTGACCCATAGGCTCCTCATCATACCGGTAGTGTATAGTATCGGGATTAACACCAATTAATCGTCTCACTAACACACAGACCAAGATTGGCCCCTAGTAAGGCATCATGGCCACCCGATAGATTCGGATTGACAAAGTAGCTACCTGTCAACGATATGGTTACCGTACAATACGATCCTTTCATCATATGTTATCTCTACGAGACGAAGGCATAGAAATAGTGTCAACCTTTGGTTACTCTCGATATTATATATTCAGTTTCTGGACCAATGACCCGTATTATAATCTGGATAGAGCAACAACTCAATCCCATTGTGGCCCTGATTTTAGTGTCATTACCATATCTTGAATTGCGCCGTGAGAATAACTTCTCCCGTACCAGAGTGATGAATCCTTTGTCAATCCACCATAGTCTTGATACACTCCTTGATATAGCCAATCACCACCGTATTGTGACTCACGAATAGAAGCTGCGTTAGGCTAGTATCAAAGCTGGTATCGGTGCACAAGGCGCTCCGGTGATCTCAAGTCTAAGGATCACATGCACCACCATTCGTTAGAGGATTTATTCCATAGACACTGGGGTTACCATCCATATGGAATCCTCGGTGGAGGGTCGATCCGGTTGAACTTCTTTGCGGTATATCCGCCTACAACAAGCACCCATGTGTTGCACCGAGGTTGTCACCAAACAACCTTGACAAGTGAATCGATCAACGCCTTTCGGACAGGTCGTTCAACACTATGATAGCCTTACCATATTATCTGTGCCCTCACTTCAGAATAATACTGGGGCTACGGACGTTTCTAGAATGGCCACCATATGTGCTCATAGGGTTCTCACTATCAAGATTTGAAACACTTGATACCCTCGTCACGGTTCTACCATTCTAAGGACATATATCAATACATATTGCAATAATAATGATTTACGCGATATAGAATAAAATGCCTTTTATTATTGATTAATGAACATTATTACAAAGAGTCAATGCCACAATAATTGATTGGCTCTAGGGCATCTATTCTAACAAAAACTGCTTTATATAAATAAGTTCATCGCGACTCTTCATTTTTGCGAAAAAGTTCAAAACACATCCGAGAGCCAAACACTTCAACCTTCAATCCAAAGCTTCTCCAGTGAATTTCCATCACTTTCCTCACTCTTTAACCCTCACAAACACCAAAACAACTTATTTTAGCAAAAATTTGTGCAAAAAATTGAAGATATTTTTGGAAACCCTTGGTTTTCAAAAATCGGGGATCTTGCAATCTGGGCCACAATTGGTGAAATTGGTGGTGCATTCAACGTGAGAAGGGTAAGATTTCGAGTTCTCCAACATCTAAATTGATCAATTTCGATTGTAATGCCTTAAGTTTGAGATATTGCTTGAATGAGTTGACTTGTGGATTTTTAAGATTGTTTGTGGGTTGATTTTGATTAAAGAAGTGTAGATTTTGATTTGTGTGGTGTTGAAGAGGTTGGGTGTTCGAATTGGGAGTGTTTTGCTGAGTTTGGAAGAAGAGTGAATTTGGGGGTCTAGGTGCAAAATTTTTGAAACTTTGGTGTATTTGCAGGATTGATTGTGGTCGATAGCAAGGGTATTTAGAGTTGAATTGTCTGGTTAGAGTCTTAGTTTGGGGGTACATAAGAGTTGTCGAAAATGCCGCTCAAAGTACCTTCCAAGGCTAAAAGAAATGGGAAAAAAGTAGACAATAGATTTGTTAGTGACAAGGCTCGGCAACGATATGAAGGAGCAATCCAAAGAAAGGATAAGGGGTTTATTGTAGAGCGAGGATTGACCACTATCTATGCTGAAGAGGAGTCGAGGGAGAAAGTGGGATTCATTTATGAGTGAACCCGAACATACGGCCGTAGAGCCGATAGTAAGAGAGTTTTATGCCAACCTCCCTCACTGTGATCTTGGGCATGTATTTGTGAAGGGTACTGATGTGCCAATTTATGCAAAGGTCATCAACAATTTTTAAAACTTGCCTTCGATTGACCGTGATGAGTATCTGGAATTTAAGAAGAAACAATTTAAGGAGGATAAGATACTTAAGGTCATAGCAAAACCGGATACCCCTTGGGAGGTTTCGAAGAAGGGAAAGAAGAGCATCAAGGGAACTAATCTGATACTGATGGCTAGGTTGTGGTAGTACTTTGTGTGTGTGAGGATGATTCCGGAGACACATTATAGTTCAGTAACTTTTGATCGTTGCCACTGGAAAGAGAATGGATGTGGGGAATATTATCATGACGAGTATGCAAAATGCAACCCAACTAGGGCAAGGAAGCTTCCCCTTCCCACATCTCATCACCGAGCTATGCACTCGAGCAGGAGTAGAGAAGACGGATGATGAACCACTTATCCATCCTGCCCCAGTTCTCGATACCTCTTACTATCAGAAGCTACTTGGGCGTACTCCTAAAGAAGAACCTAGCTTCGGAACAAAAAGACAAAGAACCACAGAAGCTGCCACGTCATCCAGTTTGACATCCACAACAAATGAGCTACTACAGCAGATTTTGGGCAAG
The DNA here is from genome assembly GCA_026225825.1 of Pistacia integerrima. NCBI lineage: Eukaryota > Viridiplantae > Streptophyta > Magnoliopsida > Sapindales > Anacardiaceae > Pistacia > Pistacia integerrima. The sequence continues at coordinate 27,037,063 of CM047749.1, forward strand.
ATGAAACAAATGGAACGATGGCAAGTTTGGCTGGCAGAGCAGACCTGAATGATGTATGCTATGCAACACAGTTGCTGCACCAAGCTCGACATTGATATTTCGAGCTTCTAATGGGAAGACTGGGATTCTGAGGAATGGATGGGCTCCGAAGAAGATGAAGACACCGAAGAAGAAGAGGAGGTCGAAGAATGAAACCTAAGCACCTGTTTTGTAGTTTTTTTTTAATTGTCATTGTCTTTTATTTTGTACATTGAACCTAATTTTCTTTTTGTTTTGGATTGTTTTAATTTTGTTTGAGCTTCTTAGTAGTCGTAAGGGCAAGATTAGGATTGTAATATTTTCATCTTAGTCAGTGAAATTTTCTAACACAATGGACACCACAGAATTTCAATTGTTTTATAGATTATGGTGACGAGAAAGCCAAGGAACAGGTGTGCATGCTGTTGAGCGAAACACTGACTTCACTGATTAATCAGGGAACTATCTCGTACCTTTTGTAAATTCTATTTTGCTTTTCCTAAATTGTGCATCATGTGACATTGGGGACAATGTCATCTTTAGTTTGGGGGTAGGAAAAATTTGAACAAATTTTTTATTTATGTTTAGTTGTTTTCATGTCTTGTTGTGTTATGCCAATGATGAATTACATAAGTCTATGATGAGAATAGGATTGTTGGGATTTTATTGTTGAAAAATGTTAAGCATTGCTTCAAGTATGTTGGTTGACTGAATTTAGCTTAAGGTTTGTTGAGTGGTTCAACCACCATTTTCATTATTTCGGCATGCTTAGATTCATTTTATGTGGTTAGGTAAAGTCTTGATAATGTTGGTGGACTCTAGAACCTAGTTGAGAAGTGCTTGAGGAGAAATTAGAGGAATAGACATTATTGAGGAAGTGATTTAGGCAGTTTTTCGGAAAGGTTGAGCCTTTCCAGCCGACCATGAATTTTATCCCTAATTACCCATTTGAGCCTTATGAAATCATCGTTGTCCTATTTTTCTTGTGCAACCAATAATGCCTAAACCTTTCACCCTAAACACGTCCGCAACCTTTAAGAGGATTCTAAACCTAATGCAAACACAAAGAGATTGGAGAGTTGTGTGAGATGCTTACGAACTAAACGATTAGTTTGGGGGTTGTGAGAAGGGCAAGAAGAATTAAAGGGTTAATAACCACGATAAGACTATTGTTGTTTATTAAAAAAAAAAAAATTAGAAAATTCGAGAATTGCAATTCAAAAGCAAAAATAAAAAGTGCACATGTTTGACGGTTATAAAATGGTTGACATCTTGGGTGGTAGTTGAGAAAGAAAGTGGAAGTTGAGTTAAGTCTTGGTGTTTGCTTAAAGGAAACCAAGTTCTCTTGCTTAGTTTATCCTTTCCTTTTCGTTGAAGCCCACTAACCGAGCCTAACGTTACAAGCCTGTAAAGTCCTTTTGATCTTTAGTGATGTCTAATCCTCATTAGTGGAGAGTAGTTCGATACTTAGGCTTATGGAGTCTGCCGCCATTAGATAAACTTTGCATTTCTGCATAAAATAATTCGGGAAGTCAGAATGTGGACTGAAGTGGGGATCACCTACTCGGGGGACCAATAGAGAAAGTTAGTCAATGCAACTTATAACTTCTTGGAGTGTTGAACATTTTCTAGTAATAATTTTTCAAAATCTTTAAGACTTGTATAAATTCCAGGCAATTCGTTGTGTTGAGTTTGAGTCTAATGTTCTTATTTCATTTTTGATTTTGTTGTTTTTGTGTTTTTGTTTGTTAGTCATTTTTCGTGTAGTCGTGTTTTGTACCTGATGCTCGGGGACGAGCATGTCTTTAGTTTGGGGGTATTTGATAATCCGAGGATTATACTATTTTATTTAGACTTTTTAACCAGATTTTGGATATTTCTTAGTTCGTTTATGCCTGAATTGTTACTTAATTTTACATATTTTCTATTTCAGGCCAAATCGTGTATTTTGAGTGAATAATGAGTAGATTGGAGTTTTTGGACCTAGAAGCAAGCGAATCTCAGAATTTGGGAAAGTTCTGAAGCAGAGTTGGAGCACTATGAAGCTTGTTCCCATGGGAAAGCATCGAAGATCGAAGATTCAAGCAAGGTGTAAACCCTGCGTTATTATTCCGATGCCCTAAGGTATGAAATTTACCTTTTCAAGTAATTTTCTTTTTTTGAATGGAAGGGTAAAATGGTCAATTTACATGTATTTCGAGATGTGGACCATTATAAAGGGTGGGTAAGGGGTGATTCCATTGAAGAGAAATGAGGGTAGAATGGTCATAAAGTTGATTGATATGGTTAAATGGCGTAAACGGTAACCAAAGGTATAATGGTCTTTTAATACAAATCCATATGAAATTAAGTATTCCATAAAAGTGCACCAAGGGTAAATTAGTCATTTACCTAATGGGATTGCTTAATTGTTAAGTGTTTTAAAGAAGTCAAATGGCATTAAATGAGTGCTAATCATTATGTTGTGGTGAAAATGACCAAAACGCCCTTATATGAAACATTTATGCCAAATGATCCTTACATCTAACTTTTATTGACCAATCATAATAGAGTACCAATGGAATAAATATTTACAAGGCTTTAAAAGAAAGTAGTCGGCCTTGTACACCCCAAATATATCATCTTCTTCTTCATCTCTCAAATCCACCATAAAAGCCACTAATCCAATCATTTTATTCTCAAATTATTGTAAACCCTGCGTTATTATTCCGATGCCCTAAGGTATGAAATTTACCTTTTCAAGTAATTTTCTTTTTTTGAATGGAAGGGTAAAATGGTCAATTTACATGTATTTCGAGATGTGGCCATTATAAAGTGTAAGGGGTGATGCCATTGAAGAGAAATGAGGGTAGAATGGTCATAAAGTTGATTGATATGGTTAAATAGCATAAACGGTAACCAAGGGTATAATGGTCTTTTCATACAAATCCATATGAATTAAGTATCCATAAAAGTGCACCAAGGGTAAATTAGTTATTTACCTAATGGGATTGGTTAATTGTTAAGTGTTTTAAAGAAGTCAAATGGCATTGAATGAGCGCTAATCATTATGTTGTGGTGGAAATGACCAAAACGCCCTTATATGAAAAATTTATGCCAAATGACCCTTACATCTAACTTTTATTTATCAATCATAATAGAGTACCAATGGAATAAATATTTACAAGGCTTTAAGAGAGAGTAGTCGGCCTTGTGCACCCCAAATATATCATCTTCTTCTTCATTTCTCAAATCCACCATAAAAGCCACTAATCCAAGCATTTTATTCTCAAATTTTCATAGGGTTTCAAGTTGATTCTCAAAGGAGATCACCATCCACACTTAAAGAACTTCAATTTCAGGGTTTAAGGTGAGTTTCAAAACCGTTGTTGTTCTGATCTTTTAGTTAAAAGAGAAATTCATAAGTGGTTATATGTGTATAAGGTAGAAAGGGTGAACCTTTGGAGCTAAGGAGGAGTGTCTTTGTGCTTTGAATACTAAGGTAAGGAAAAAATCTCCCTTATGACTACAATTGATAATACCTAGGGTTTATGAAACTTACATTTATTTATGTTAATATGAGTGTGATGCTATGTTTTGGTTATGGATTGTTTAAATGGGTGTGTTGATTGGTGTATGTGTGCATATGGAGGATGATTATGCCAATTAAGAGATTTGTAGTTGGACGATGTTTTGGCACTTTTTGGTTCTGTAAAAAGGGAGGTTTTTATGGCCTTTTATACTTAGAATGATATAGTAAATGATATGAATGTACAAATGAAGGTGACATGGTTAAAATGAATAGAATTCGGATTTGGCTTTTTAAGACTTATACTATACATGCTTCACTAAATCGGTCATAACTGAAGTTATAGAAGTTTGATTGAGTTGATTCTTGAAGTGTTAAAAATTTGAGAAATAGACCTAAAACTTGTTAGGAAACGACCCGGTTGCGCAGCGGAAAACAAAATTTTACAACTACGGATCGTTCCTTAGAACCCAAAATCAGGGCATAGATTTTACAGTTTATGCATAATATGAATCTGCAGAAAAATAAATCCATTTGTTTAGATTCATACCCACGTTTGGAGGCTCCACCAATGTTGTCTCGAATGTGGTTTGCTACCGATCCAAGTGTAGGATCGAACCGTAGAGGTCCACACGAAGACAACCACCAAGAACCAAGGAGGGATTTGCTAGATCCTCCTTGGCCTTAAGAAATCAAGAAGAAGATCAGTATTTGATTTTTTCAATCAAACAGTGAGATTGGCGTGGGAGAGTGTATAAGGGGCTGCTGTGTTTTCTTTTAAAAATAAAGAATGAATCACCCAAATAACACACACACACTATTCTTTTTATAGGCAAACCAAGTTGCCCTATTCCCACATGGAATGGGCTTGGGCTCCAACCCAAACACCCCATGTTGCCAAACACTCCCAATTTGATATTTTAATTTAATTCATCATTATCTTTAATTAAAATCAATTAATATTTAATTAACATTTAACAATAATGATGATTTAATTAAATATGTGCGAACACACATTTAACCGTAATTTCACTTATTTAATTTCTTTAACAAATTAAATAAAAGGCTACGACCTCAAGCAAATTTAATTGCCAACCGTGAAATTACCAAAATACCCTTTCGCCTAAAAAAGGACGAAAAACGCCCTTCTTTCTTCTTGGCTCTTAAATTATCTTCTATGTGTGTGACCCATAGGCTCCTCATCATACCGGTAGTGTATAGTATCGTGATTAACACCAATTAATCGTCTCACTAATACACGTACCAAGATTGGCCCCTAGCAAGGCATCATGGCCACCCGATAGATTCGGATTCAAGAAAGTAGCTCACTCAACGATATGGTTACCGTACAATACGATCCTTTCATCATCCGTTATCTCGGCGAGGACGAAGGCATAGAAATAGTGTCAACCTTCGGGTTACTCGATATTATATATTCGGCCTTCGGACCAATGACCCGTATTATAATCGGATAGAGCAACAACTCAATCCCACTTTGTGGCACGCTTTTAGTGTCATTACCATATCTTGAATTGCGCATGAATAACTTCTCCGTGCGGGAGTGATGAATCCTTTGTCAATCCACCATAGTCTTGATACACTCCTTGATATAGCCAATCACCACCGTCTTGTGACTTTCGAATAGAATCTTGCGTTAGGCTAGTATCAAAGCGTACCAATCGGTGCACAAGGCACTCCGGTGATCTCAAGTCCAAGGATCACATGCCACCGCTCGTTAGAGGATTTGTTCCATAGACACTGGGTTACCATCCATATGGAATCCTCTGGCGGGTGGGTCGATCCGGTGAACTTGTTGCGGTATATCCGCCTACAACAAGCACCCATGTGTTGCACTAGGTTGTCACCAAACAACCTTGACAAGTGAGATCACCACGCCTTTCGACAGTGGTCGTTCAACACTATGATAGCCTTACCGTATTATCGTGCCCTTACTTGAATATCTTTCAACTGACGTTTCTAGAATGGCCACCATATGTGCTCATAGGGTTCTCACTATCAAGATTTGAAACACTTGATACCCTCGTCACGGTTCTACCATTCTAAGGACATATATCAATACATATTGCAATAATAATGATTTACGCGATATAGAATAAAAAATGCCTTTTATTATTGATTAATGAACATTATTATAAAGAGTCAATTCCACAATAATTGATTGGCTCTAGGGCATCTACTCTAACAATCCTCCCACTTGCACTATAGCCAATCATTCATGTATTTAATACCAAATGATTTCAAGTGCCTTTCATGCTTCTGCTGCGACAGAGGCTTTGTAAGTGGATCTGCGAGATTGTCGTCAGTATGCACTTTACTAATCTGCACGCCTTTCCTCTCAACTATCTCTCGATGAGATGGAATCGTCTGTGTGTCTGGACTTGATGAGACCGTGGTTCCCTAGTTGAGCAATTGCTCCATTGTTGTCACAATAGATGTCTATAGGATCAACAATCGTAACCAACCACCAAGTTCGTGACGAACTTCTTAATCCGGGACCGCCTCTCCGGCCGCATCGACAATGCAATATACTCGGCCTCCATTGTAGAGTCCGGCTAGTTGCTTTGCTTGGAGCTCTTCCAGCTCACTGCACCGCCATTGAGACAAAATACAAACCCTGATTGCGATCGATAATCATCTTTGTCCGTTTGGAAACTAGCATCCAAACCGTATCCTCATACGGTTGAGCTCATCTTCCCCTCCATAAACCAAGAACATATCCTTAGTCCTCTTCAAGTACTTAAGAATATTCTTGACACCATCCAATTGACGCTCACCTGGATCCGATTGATATCTACTACAAGTGCTCAAAGCACATGAGACATCAATCCGAGTACATAGCATGGCATACATGATGGATCCAATTCTTTGATGCATATGGGATCCTTCATCCTATCTCTCTCATCTTGTGTTTTAGGACACAATTCCTTAGAGAGATAAACACCATGTGACATCGGAAGAAATCCTTTCTTGGATTCTTCCATACTGAATCGTTTCAGTACTTTGTCAATATATGCACTCTGACTTAGGCCAAGCAACCTACGCGATCTATCACGATAGATCTTTATACCAAGGATGTAAGGGTTGCTTCCCTAAGTCTTTCATGGAAGCACTTGGATAACCAAGTCTTTACCGTACAAGTTCGGTATATCATTCCCGATCGAAGTATGTCATCCGATATACAACACTAGGAATGCTACTGCGCTCCCACTCACTTTCTTGTAAACACAGGGCTCATCTTCATTTTTGATAAAACCGAATTCTTTTACGGCCTCATCAAAACGAATGTTCCAGCTCCTTGAAGCTTGCTTGAGTCCATAAATGGATCTCTGCAACTTGCATACCTTATTAGTTTGACTATCAAGAACGAAACCATCAGGTTGTGTCATATACACATCCTCCTCAGGTTTCCGTTCAGGAAAGCAGTTTTGACATCCATTTGCCAAATCTCATAGTCATGATATGCAGCAATTGCAAGCATAATCCGAATGGATTTAATCATGGCAATCGGCGAAAAGGTTTTTTCATAGTCAATGCCGTGAATTTGTTTGAAACCTTTGGCAACCAGCCGTGCTTTATAGGTATGCAAGTTGCCATCCATGTCAGTCTTCTTCTTGAAGACCCATTTACACCCTATAGGTTTTACCCCTTCAGGTGGTTCCACCAGAGACCACACTTGGTTCTGGTACATGGAGTCCATCTCAGATTTCATGGCTTCAAGCCATTTAACGAATCTGGATCCGATATAGCGTCTTCGTAGGTTCTGGGTTCATCGTCTTGATAGACTAGTACGTCACCATGTTGAGTCACGAGATAACCGTATCTCTCGGGCTCATGGCGTACTCTCCCAGATCTACGTAGCTCCTGTGCTACCTGAGGCGGTTCACTTTGATCCACAATTTGTGGAGTAACCTCCTCATGATGCTCAACCACTCCTTGTGGCACATCATCCCGCCCTTCGTCTAGTATATCTTGTGGTTCTAGAACTTCCTCGAGTTCTACTTTTCTCCCACTAGTACTTCTTAGAAAATGTTCCTTTTCTAGGAAGACACCGAATCGAGCAACAAAGATTTTGCGCTCTTGGGTTGTAGAAATGGTATCCTTTGGTCTCCTTTGGATACCCCACAAATATACATTTACGGGATTTTGGGCCCACTTGTTCAAGTCAATTTCTTAACATAAGCTTCGCAACCCCAAATCCTTAGATAAGACAAGTTGGGCTTTCGCCCAATCCATAGCTCATATGGAGTCTTATCTACGACTTTGACGGCACACGGTTTAAAACATGAGTCGCAGCTCTAGGGCATAACCCCGAGCGATGCGGTAAATCACTAAAACTCATCATGGACCTAACCATGTCAAGTAAGGTCCTATTCCTCCTTTCCGACACTCCATTGTGTTGGGGGTGTATAAGGAGGGGTGAGTTGTGATACTATCCCACATTCCTTCAGGTACTCGAAAACCCCGAGCTTAAGTATTCACCTCCTCGATCCAGAAGAGCTTTAATACTTTTGCCCAACATATTCGTACTTCATTCCCCGAATTCCTTGAATTTATCAAAGGCTTCGATTTATGTCTCATAAGGTAGACATAACCATATCTACTGAAATCATCGGTAAATGTGATGAAGTATGAATATCCACCTACGGCTTCAATCAGTTAGTGGACCACATACATCACTATGGATGATGCCTACTGATTCAAAAAGAGTCTTTCACCTTTCCTGTGAAAGGAGACTTGGTCATCTTGCCTAAAAGGCATGACTCGCATACCTCAAATGTGAAAGTCAAAAAGGGGCCAAAACTCCATCCCTTTGAAGTTTTGCAATGCGAGTCTTATTAACATGACACAATCTACAATGCCGAGATATGTTTGGTTTTGATCGCTATGTTTAGCTTTCTTGGTTTCAATATTGAGAATATCTTTATTGCTTAAATCAAGAACATATAATCCATTATATAACCTTGCAATTCCAAATAGAATACCATTCAAACTAAAGGACAACAATCCATTAGATATCTCAAAATGATACCCCCATATTATCCAAAACGGATATTGAAATAATATTTCTAGAAATAGAAGGTACGTGATAACTGATTATGTAGTTCCAACAATAAGCCCGTAGGCAAAGATAAACAATTAGTCCCTACATAATGCAGCCACATGTGCTCCATTTCCAACTCGTAGGGTCCACCTCTCCCTTGGCGAGCACTCTACTACGCCTTAGTCCCCACATCAAGTACAAATGTGAGTACCACATCCTGTGTCCATGACCCAAGATGTTGAGGGAGAGAAGTTAATCTCAATCATGAAAGTACCTGAAGTCGTAGCCTCTGACTTCTTCTTACTTGCGAGGAAAGCCTTGCAGTGTTTCCTCCAGTGGCCAGGCTTGCCACAAAAGAAGCAGACTACCTTGCCCTTTCCTATGCCACTCTCAGGCCCAAGAGCAACCTGTCCTTTGGGCTTGGGCTTGGCCTTGGCCTTGGCCTTGGCCTTACCCTTGCCGTTACCCTTTGCTTTACTGGCAGCAACCAGAAAACAAGCTTGGACTTTTTCAAGTCCTGCTCTGCAGTCCTCAGCATGTTCAAGTTCTGACAGGGTTTTCTCCATCGTGTTCATATTGGAATTCATTATGAACGGAGCATATGAGTCAGGCAAGGATTGCAGAATTAAATCCATTTGTAATTCTGCATCCAAGCCACATCCCAAAGTCTCAAGCCTCTCAATGTGCTCGATCATCTTGAGCACATGAGGACCAACTTGGGCACCCTCAATGACGACTCTTTCAAAGTGCTTTCGACACCTTGTACCTCTCATGTCGAGCATTTGTTTCATAAAGCTCCTTGAGGTGTAGAATTATGGAAGAAGCATCCATATTCTCATCTTTGCTTTTTGCAGCATAGGTGTCATCGATGCTAACATCAAGCATTGTACGCTATCAGCATCATCAAGGAACTTTTGATAAGTATCCTTAACTTCCTGAGTGGCATCAGGATCAAGCTCAGCCATGTATGGCTTTTTCAAGGATATACAATTTCTTTTCTCGACTTAAGTATGATCCGTAGATTACGATACACACGAGAAATTGGATCCATCCAACCTCGTTTTCTTTTTTGGATTATCGGTCGCGAGTTCATAATACTCATTTTCAGGTGAATCTAAAATTAGAAAAGATAAAGTTATTATAAAGTTCATTATTATTTAATATGGTCTTTTATTAAACAATGCTCCCCACTATTTTACTCAAGCCAATAGCCCTCACTATTAACTCTGGGAAAGCCCATTGGCTTTCCTAGGTGGGACCGAGATCCTATCCCTGCCCATTTCAAACCTTCGCTTTGGCGAACAAGCCAAAATGGGTTGATTAGGTAGGCCAACAAACTTAATCCACACCAATTGATAGCTCCCACTTATCAACCTCAAATGTGAAAAAGCCAACAAGCCAATCACACAATTCAATGGCTCCAACCATTGTCCTCAAGTGTGATTCTCAAGACGTAGAGTGGACACTACATGTCACCACATACACATAATATGTGTACCGCTTTCTACTATGCCTATGACGCGTTTATCAACCTTCGCTTTTTGGCGAACAAGCAAAACCGTCATTTTAAGTCTACCCATCACCATTAAGGAAAACTCCAATGAATTTTAACCTCCCACCGGGTAGAAGTGTACCCTTCGCTTTGGCGAACAAGGTTTCAACGAACAAAGGGTTTGATTAAAACCATGGTGATGGAAGGCATTCGTGACTTAATATTCTTAGTTGAGGGGTTTGTTATTTAATGTCTCATCGATTATTATCTTTGTTAGAATGACATTGTTTGGCATGTTATTCAACATTCAACCTTAGCATGCATTCTAAACAAAATATTAAACGTGCCGGTACATGGCCTAACTAAAACCGATCTCCTCGAGCCTAGAGGGGATCGGGTGGGTCACCTAGGGATCCCTGTAACAAATATCTTGAGTCTTCAAGTATGGTTGCCTCGTCCCTTCGCTTTGTCTCCGTGCACATTACAAAAACATCATTCTAAATTTACAATAAAATTAATATTAAACTAATTTTACATCAACAATTTAGAAACCTCCCCCGATTTACATTCGAGGGGAATGAGATGAGAAAAGAATGTACATTAAGAAGAAGGGAGAAGGCGGGACACGCAGCCCTATTTAAAAATATTAAAGCCATACATACCCAAAATAATTTAAAACATTCACCCTTAGGTCTAAGGCTCATGTACCGCGCACCATGCAATATACAAACAAGTACAAAGCATACATTTCAAAAAACAATCTATTTTTTGAATTGGGTGGGTTAATTAATTAATTACCCTCTTAAATGTGCAGAATGTACATTGGCTTTATAGGTTATTAAAAGCTGAGATTAGTCCCTTCTCGGGAAAAATACAAAATGGGAAAACTACATCCCGCCGCGGCGAGGATTTAGAGATGCATTTCGCTCTGCATACTTCGCCGCGGCGAAGGTTTTATCTTCCGCGCGAGGGATTTAAATTAGGTCTAGCCGCCACGAGACTTCGCCGCGCGGTTTTATCTTTGCGCGCCTTCCCGCGCGAAAGCGAAATCCCCACCCCCAAATCCCTGCTGATTCGCGTTTTTGCAGTTTTTTGTGTATAAACACTAATCCAAATCAAATCAAACGCACATACGTTCAACCAGGATATTAACCAACCAATATAACATTCATCAACACATTATTAAACCAGTTTATCATTTGAATCACTCATTAAATCATGGATTTACAGATTTTACTGATTTTTCAAAAACTGGGTTTTTCATGGCAGATTCATCAAGGCAGCATGTTATCAACAAATACATGTATCAACCATTCAACAATTGTAAATCTAGTACCCTAGGCTTTGATACCACTGTTAGGAAACGACCCGGTTGCGCAGCGGAAAACAAAATTTTACAACTACGGATCGTTCCTTAGAACCCAAAAATCAGGGCATAGATTTTACGCTTTATGCATAATATGAATCTGTAAAAATAAATCCATTTGTTTAGATTCATACCCACGTTTGGAGGCTCCACCAATGTTGTCTCCCGAATGTGTTTGCTACCGATCCAAGTGTAGGATCGAACCGTAGAGGTCCACACGAAGACAACCACCAAGAACCAAGGAGGGATTTGCTAGATCCTCCTTGGCCTTAAGAAATCAAGAAGAAGATCAGTATTTGATTTTTTTCAATCAAACAAGGTGAGATTGGCGTGGGAGAGGTGTATAAGGGGAAGGGTCTGTGTTTTCTTTTTAAAAATAAAGAATGAATCACCCAAATAACACACACACACTATTCTTTTTATAGGCAAACCAAGTTGCCCTATTCCCACATGGAATGGGCTTGGGCTCCAACCCAAACACCCCATGTTGCCAAACACTCCCAATTTGATATTTTAATTTAATTCATCATTATCTTTAATTAAAATCAATTAATATTTAATTAACATTTAACAATAATGATGATTTAATTAAATATGTGCGAACACACATTTAACCGTAATTTCACTTATTTAATTTCTTTAACAAATTAAATAAAAGGCTACGATTCTAAAGAAATTTAATTGCACCGTGAAATTACCAAAATACCCTTTCGCCTAAAAAAGGACGAAACGCCCTTCTTTCTTCTTGGCTCTTAAATTATCTTCTATGTGTGTGACCCATAGGCTCCTCATCATACCGGTAGTGTATAGTATCGTGATTAACACCAATTAATCGTCCTCACTAATACACGTACCAAGATTGGCCCCTAGCAAGGCATCATGGCCACCCGATAGATTCGGATTCAGCAAAGTAGCTACCTATCAACGATATGGTTACCGTACAATACGATCCTTTCATCATCCGTTATCTCGACGAGACGAAGACATAGAAATAGTGTCAACCTTCGGTTACTCTCGATATTATATATTCAGTTTCTGGACCAATGACCCGTATTATAATCTGGATAGAGCAACAACTCAATCCCACCGTGGCCCACAGCTTTTAGTGTCATTACCATATACCTAATTGCGCCGTGATAACTTCTCCCGTACCCGGGAGTGATGAATCCTTTGTCAATCCACCATAGTCTTGATACACTCCTTGATATAACCAATCACTGTAAGGCCCCGCTTGAGGTACGTTGTTATTGTTTCCTCTTTCGCCCTTAATCGAGTTGGTTTTCGTTATTATTGTTTGATTGAGTGTTGTGTTGAATGGTTGCCCTGAAATTGGTTGAAAAACGTATTGATTTCGTCATTGCTACGGGCGAAGAAGAATCTTCGCCGCGCGAAGAGGGGTTGAAGCCTCCAGGGGAAGCTGGCTCTAGACAGTTGCCGCGGCGACAACCCGATTAAATTGTTGATTGAGTTTTAGATATTTTCTTCCTTAAGGGCAATTTGACCTTTCTACCCCTAATTAGCAGGAAAAGTGGGGAGTTAATTGTAAGGATTTTTCATGGAGAATGTGTTGATATGGGGGTGAGTTTGTAATGAATCAAAGGATATGGATGGAATTCCCAAAGAAGAATAAGGGCAAAATGGGAATGAATGTGTTAATATTTCATTAAAAGGAATTAGAATCAAAGAACGCCTCATTTTCTTCTTCTCAAACGTGACTCTTCATTTCTTCTCCTCTCAATTTCTCTTTTCTTTTGATCAAGGAATTTCAAGGGGTTTTTGAAGTTATTTGGAGTTGAAAAGCAACCTAAGGCTTCCTAAGGTAAGGATTTCTCCTTAAGTTGTGTAATTTGTGGATTTTAGTTCATTTTGGTTTTTTGAGGGTTTTCATTCTTTTGGTTAAGAGTTGAGAGAATAGTCAAGCAAACCAAGTGAAAAGAAGATTTGGTGAAGTCTCTCCATAGCAAGTAAGTAAAACCCAACCCAAGTTGAGATTTATGAATTTTCTTGATTAGGGTTTTGATAGAGATGATGTATGTATGTGATATGCATGTATTATAGCATGTATGAAGGATTAAGTAGAGATTTCTATGCTTTGTGAATGTTATTACCTTGCAAATTTGAGAAATGGGTTGTTGGTTTGGCAAGGTAGTTGAGATGGAATTTAAGGGGTATTATGGAACCCTTTTTGGAAGTGTTTTATTTGACAGGTTATTATGGCTTTGTGAAGGGGTTTTTCCCCATTTTGGATGGTTAGGAAAAGTTTTAGATTCATGGCTATGATAGAGTTTTATAATGCACATGAGTTGTTTGATGAAATGCCTAATAGAGGTTTGAGTGTGAGTAATGAACCTTAATTCTTGCAACATTGCATGTTGGCATTTCATAAGTGCATTAGTAGTGATGAATCATCCATGTGCATTGTTATATGCATTGAAAAGTGACCTAAGAAAGTGTAAGGAAATGGTTTGTGCAATTACCCTATGAGTAGAGAGCTTAGTGGGTAAAATTACTCTAAGGGTAGAGAGCATTGAAAAATGCTACAATAGAATGAGTTAGAAGAGTAGTATAGTTGGGATGATGCTTTGTGATCATCACCCGATCATTATGGGAATCGGATTGATGCTTTGTGATCATCATCCGAATAGCCTTAGAGAGATGGGTCGACGCTTTGTGATCGTCACCCAATGAGTAATAGAAATGGGTAGATGCTTTGTGACCACTACCCGATTAGTTAAGAGATATGTAGGTTGATGCTTTGTGATCATCATCCAATGGCTAGTAGAAACGGGTTGATGCTTTGTGATCATCACCCGATAGTGACTAGAGACGGGTAAATGCTTGGTGATCGTTACCCTTAATTCATGAGGAACGGGTAGGTGCTAGGTGATCTCCACCCGATAGTTAGAGAGAACCGAGTTGGTGCTTTGTGATCCTCACTGGTAGTCACTAAGAACGGGTTGGTACCGTGTGAATTCCACCCGATAGCCATAGAGAGTGAGATGGTGTTGTGTGAACGCCATCCGGCCGTACCTCCGTAAGATGAGGCCATGATGTTATAGAAACGAAATAGAAACAGTAATTAGAAAAGGAAAGAATTAAGAGTCACACACGGGGACAGATGCTAGAGAGTTTTACTTATCGAGCATTATTTGTGCTCACCCCGTTATTTTCCTTTGTGGATGCAGGTTCTAGGTGATGTTGCGGTTGGAGGGCGTCGAGCGAGGAGCAATAGCTACACGTTCCCCTATTTTGTCTTTTTGAAATGCATTTTTTGTAAACAAGAACTTTTGTGTATAAAAGATAGGTGAATTGTAATGAAAAGAAGCTTTGTGGGCCCAATTTTCCATTGTTAATTGCATGCATTGTACTAGTTTTCGTAGGTGTTACATTTTTTGGTATCGAGCAAAGATTTTGGGATTGAACAAAGGTACTATTCTCATCGCCACGACGTCCCTCTAACCGACTGTGAGTAATTCTTTCCTTACAGTAATTGTTTCTTGAGTTCATTAGTGTGATCATTTTGTAGATGAGGCGTAGTTATCGAAATCGCGGTAAAGGTGTGGTGAATGAAGGAGAACCTTCTAACCCACTGCAGTCTACGCCCCTCCCTTGGATGAAGCTAGAATCGGGAAATTATTCAAGAAGTTATGGCTGAAACTCGGGGAGAGTTGTACCTCCCGCATGCACACCGCCGCTTACGCCCGTTGAGAGAGGGCAACCGTACCTCCCCAGACCGAATAGAGTGGAACCGATTTACGGTCCCTTTCCATCGACATCAACCCTCGAATTTAAGGGTACTCTGAGATCCGAGTGATAGCGTAAGAGTGGCTTGGGCCGTAGAACGAGCCAGCGTGTTTATTTCCCCATGTCGGACCGGGAGAAGATCCGGTATGCGAAGTTTCTTGTTTCGGGGTGATGCCCGAATTTGGTGGGAATTGATGGAAGAAACTCATGACGCAACAGTAATGACGTGGGAAGAGTTTAGGCAAGAGTTTGAGGCTGAGTATAGATCAGAGGACCAAGTTCATGAGAAGGTCCAAGAATTTATCAGTCTACAGCAAGGAATTAGCGCTGTGAAAGAGTACTCAGTGAAGTTCAACGCTCTTGCAAGGTTTGCACCGGGAATAGTTAGCACTCCGGCCTTGAGAAGGGATAAGTTTGTGCATGGATTGAAGCCGGAGATAGCCCGGGATATTATGACAAGCTCCAACCCTCCTCGGAATTACAGTGAGGCCTTGAGGCGGGCAATGAAGGCGGAGATTTTTGAGAATAAAATCTTCCCCGTAGGATCCTCGACAGGAGGACCGAAGGAGCTACCCTCCGCTCCTCATAGAGAGAAACATGAGGATGTGAAGGGTAAAGACATGAAGAATCAGAAGAAGAAGTTTCAGTATAGACAGAATAGAAAAGAGTGGAAGAATAAGCGACCTCGAACGTAAGGGTTTCCTCCTTGCCCTAAGTGCGGGAAGAATCACCCGGGAGAGTGTCTGAGGGATCAGAGAGTATGCTATAGGTGCCGACAGCTAGGGCACATGATGAGAGATTGTAAAGCTCCTCTTCCACCAACCACTCAGGGTTCAGGAGGTACTGCGAATGCCAGAGTGTTTATGTGGGCTACAGGTGAAGCGAGGCGATCCCATCAACCGTCTGTAGTCGAGTTATTATTTCATGCAAATCCCTTTATATGCTTTAATTGATTCGGGTGCTACCCATTCATTTATATCTTATGGGATGCTTGAGAGATTAGGTTTGAAACCTACTAGAGCGACTCAGCCCATTAAGATAGAACTACCCGATGGGGTTAGTGTTGTGACTCAAGAGATTTTGTTAAGAGAGTCCTTAGTGATCCAGTAGAGAGTTAATCGCTTGACTTAATAGTCTTCGATATGCCCGATTTTGATGTGATTCGGGCATGGACTTCCTAGGGAGTTATGGAGTAGAGATTGACCGTCGGAAAAGAAGGCGAGGTTTAACCTCGATTGTGGAGATAAGTTTAGTTTTTGGAGAAGGCCATCGCTGAGCATGCCGATTAGTAATGTAAAGGCCAGAAGATGTTGAGAAAGGGGTGTTGTGGTATATTGCCCATGTAGTGCAGTGGTGATGTTCCACGCTTAGAGATCCGGAGGGTGCCGGTAGTTCGAGACTTTCTAGATGTGTTTCCGGGAAGAGTTACGGGTTTGCCTCCCAGAGAGAGGTAGAATTTAGTATCGAACTAGCACCAGGGGACAAGACCAATATCCAAAGCCCCTTATCGAATGGCCCCACGAGCTCCAAGAACTAAAGAAGCTCCAAGAGTCAAGTTAGATAAAGGCTTTATCCGACCAAGTCATTCCCTTGGGGAGCTCCAATACTGCTTTGTGAAAAAAGAAGGATGGATCACTAAGGATGTGTATTGATTATAGGAGTGAATAAAGTTACAATTGAAGAATAAGTACCCACTACCCCTGATAGATGACCTTTTTGATCGGGCTTGAAAGGAGCGGCAATGTTCTCCAAAAATTGATTTGAGGTCCGGGTATCATCAGAGAGTGGTTGAACAAGATGTGGCTGGAAGCTGCCTTTCGTACAAGGTATGGGCATTATGAATTTGTAGTAATGCCGTTTGGCTTGACTAATGCCCCAGAATTTTTATGGACTTGATGAACAGGGTATTTCACGAGTACTTGGATCAGTTTATTGTTGTCTTCATCGACGACATTCTGATTTACTCAAAGTCAAGAGAAGAGCATGAGAAACACTTGGAATTAGTATTGCAACGGCTGAGAGAAAAGAAGTTGTGTGCTAAATTTTCCAAGTGTGAGTTTTGGCTGAACCAAGTGATATTCCTGGGTCATACCGTCTCGAAGGAAGGGATTTCGGTAGATCCGAGTAAAGTGCAGGCAATCCTGGAATGGCAAAAGCCGAGAACAGAGAAAGAAATCAGGAGTTTCTTAGGCTTAGGCAGTACTACCGCGATTTGTAGAGGGATTCGCCCAGTTGGCTAAACCGTTGACTGCTCTTACCAAGCAGAAAACTCCTTTTGTCTGGTCAGCAGCTTGTGAAGAAAGCTTTCAAGAGTTGAAGAAGAGGTTAACATCGGCTCCTGTGCTAGTGTTACCACAGGAGGGTGTAGATTATGACATTTATACAGACCTCCTTTGCAGGGACTCTGAGTCAGTTGATGCGCTTAGGTAGGGTTATAGCTTATGCTTCTCGTCAATTGAAAGAGTACGAGACCAGATACCCTACGCATGACCTAGAGTTAGCAGCTGTGGTCTTTGCTTTAAAGATTTGGAGGCATTACCTTTATGGTGTGAAGAGTAATATCTACACCGATCATAAGAGTCTAAAGTACTTCTTCACTCAAAAGGAGTTGAATATGAGGCAGGAGGTGGTTAGAGCCGGTCAAGGATTATGATTGTGAGATCAAGTATCAACCAGGGAAAGCCAATGTAGTAGCAGATGCCTTGAGTAGAAAAGCTCATGTTTTCCACTTACCAGTGCGAAAGAGTTAATAGAAGAATTGTCTAAGGAACAGATTGAGGTGGTTCCGGAAGAATTGCCACTTAGTGGTACAAATCCTCTTTACTAGAGGAAATTAGAGAGAAGCAAATGGCGATGAGTGGTGTCGAAAAATAGTTCACAAGTGCATGAGGGCAAGACATCGAGTTCTTTGTGAGAGATGGTGCCCTCTATTTCGTAAATCGGTTGTGCATTCCTCCAATTGAGGAGTTGAAACAGAAAATTCTTATGGAGGCTCATGACACACCGTACACCGCTCATCCGGGAGCAACCAAGATGTATCAGGATATCAAGAAAGGCTATTGGTGGTCAGGTATGAAGAAAGACGTTGCCGAGTTTGTGGCTAAATGCCTAACCCTCTCGCCGGTGAAGGCGTAACACCAACGGCCATCGTGGTTGCTTCAACCATTGAGTATCCCAAAGTGGAAATGGGAGAGTATTTCATGGATTTTATCACGGTCTCCCCAGAGTACGGAGGGTATAATGCTATATGGGTGATTGTGGACAAAGCTAACCAAATCAGCCCATTTCCTCCCAAGAAAGGATAGTACCACTACGGATCGGGCTTGGCTCGATTTACCTCAAGGAGATAGTCGATTGCATGGTGTGCCCAAGACTATAGTACGAGATAGAGATTCCAGATTTGTTTCATTCCTTCCGGACAAGTTTACGAGAGGAGTTTGGGTACCCGTTTGGCATTCAAGATCGCCTATCATCCTCGATGGATGGCCAAACCGAGAGAGCGAATCAGTGCTCGAGGATATGTTGAGAGCCCTCGTTGCATGGATTACAGAGTATCCCTGGCATGAGATGTTACCCTTAGTGGAATTTGCCTATAACAACGCTTATCGCCTACAATTAGAATGGCGCCTTACGAGGCTTTGTATGGTAGACGATGTAGGTCTCCGCTTCATTGGGATGAAGTAGGAGAGAGAGATGAGTTGAGTACCGCTCTTGGGCCAGAGATGACTCAGAAGCTAGTAGAAGATGTGAAGGTAGTCCGAAATAGAATGAAACAAGCCCAAGATCGACAGAAGAGTTATGCCGACTTGAAGAGGAAAGAGGTAGAATTCCAAGTGGGCGATAAAGTATTTCTGAAAGTTTCCCCTTACAAGCGAGTAATGCGCTTTGGAGGCCAAGGGAAGCTAGCACCGAGGTATGTAGGTCCTTTTGAGGTCTTGCAACGAGTGGGGAAGGTGGCCTATAGATTGGCACTACCACCTAGTATGGACAGGGTGCACGATGTCTTCCATGTCTCGATGCTACGAAAGTATGTAAGTGATCCCTCCATGTCCCGAGCGTAGAAGACGTTGAAGTATCGAGAATCTAGTATATGAAGAACGTCCCGCTCAGATTTTGGATCGAAGGGTTAAAGAACTTCGAACAAGAGTGTTCCGCTAGTGAAGGTCCTTTGAGGAATCACAAAGTGGAAGAAGCCACTTGGGAAGTAGAACGGGACATGCGTAATCGTTTCCCGTAGTTATTTGTTTGAATTTCGGGACGAAATTCTTTTAAGGGGGGAAGAATTGTAACGCCCCGCTTGAGGTACGTTGTTATTGTTTCCTCTTTCGCCCTTAATCGAGTTGGTTTTCGTTATTATTGTTTGATTGAGTGTTGTGTTGAATGGTTGCCCTGAAATTGGTTGAAAACAGAAGGATTTGATTTCTGCGTGCACGGGCGAAGAAGAATCTTCGCCGCGAAGAGAGGTTGAAGCCTCGGGGAAGCCGGGCTGCAGACGTTTCGCCGCGGCGACGAAGTTTTCTTCGCCGCGACAACCCGATTAAATTGTTGATTGAGTTTTAGATATTTTCTTCCTTAAGGGCAATTTGACCTTTCTACCCCCTAATTAGCAGAAAAGTGGGGAGTTAATTGTAAGGATTTTTCATGGAGAATGTGTTGATATGGGGGTGAGTTTGTAATGAATCAAAGGATATGGATGGAATTCCCAAAGAAGAATAAGGGCAAAATGGGAATGAATGTGTTAATATTTCATTAAAAGGAATTAGAATCAAAGAACCCCTCATTTTCTTCTTCTCAAACGTGACTCTTCATTTCTTCTCCTCTCAATTTCTCTTTTCTTTTGATCAAGGAATTTCAAGGGGTTTTTGAAGTTATTTGGAGTTGAAAAGCAACCTAAGGCTTCCTAAGGTAAGGATTTCTCCTTAAGTTGTGTGATTTGTGGATTTTAGTTCATTTTGGTTTTTGAGGGTTTTCATTCTTTTGGTTAAGAGTTGAGAGAATAGTCAAGCAAACCAAGTGAAAAGAAGATTTGGTGAAGTCTCTCCATAGCAAGTAAGTAAAACCCAACCCAAGTTGAGATTTATGAATTTTCTTGATTAGGGTTTTGATAGAGATGATGTATGTATGTGATATGCATGTATTATAGCATGTATGAAGGATTAAGTAGAGATTTCTATGCTTTAGAATGTTATTACCTTGCAAATTTGAGAAATGGGTTGTTGGTTTGGCAAGGTAGTTGAGATGGAATTTAAGGGGTATTATGGAACCCTTTTTGGAAGTGTTTTATTTGACAAAGTTATTATGGCTTTGTGAAGGGGTTTTTCCCCATTTTGGATGGTTAGGAAAATTTTTAGATTCATGGCTATGATAGAGTTTTTATAATGCACATGAGTTGTTTGATGAAATGCCTAATAGAGGTTTGAGTGTGAGTAATGAACCTTAATTCTTGCAACATTGCATGTTGGCATTTCATAAGTGCATTAGTAGTGATGAATCATCCATGTGCATTGTTATATGCATTGAAAAGTGACCTAAGAAAGTGTAAGGAAATGGTTTGTGCAATTACCCTATGAGTAGAGAGCTTAGTGGGTAAAATTACTCTAAGGGTAGAGAGCATTGAAAAATGCTACAATAGAATGAGTTAGAAGAGTAGTATAGTTGGGATGATGCTTTGTGATCATCACCCGATCATATGGGAATCGGATTGATGCTTTGTGATCATCATCCGAATAGCCTTAGAGAGATGGGTCGACGCTTTGTGATCGTCACCCAATGAGTAATAGAAATGGGTAGATGCTTTGTGACCACTACCCGATTAGTTAAGAGATATGTAGGTTGATGCTTTGTGATCATCATCCAATGGCTAGTAGAAGCGGGTTGATGCTTTGTGATCATCACCCGATAGTGACTAGAGACGGGTAAATGCTTGGTGATCGTACCCGAATTCATGAGGAACGGGTAGGTGCTAGGTGATCTCCACCCGATAGTTAGAGAGAACCGAGTTGGTGCTTTGTGATCCTCACTCGGTAGTCACTAAGAACGGGTTGGTACTGTGTGAATTCCACCCGATAGCCATAGAGAGTGAGATGGTGTGTGAACGCCTATCCGGCCGTACTCCGGTAAGATGAGGCCATGATGTTATAGAAACAAATAGAAACAGAATTAGAAAAGGAAAGAATTAAGAGTCACACACGGGGACAGATGGGCTAGAGAGTTTTACTTACTGAGCATTATTTGTGCTCACCCCGTTATTTTCCTTTGTGGATGCAGGTTCTAGGTGATGTTGCGGTTGGAGGGGCGTCGGAGCGCGAGGAGCAATAGCTACACTGTTCCCCTATTTTGTCTTTTGAAATGCATTTTTGTAAACAGTAACTTTTGTGTATAAAAGACAGGTGAATTGTAATGAAAAGAAGCTTTGTGGGCCCAATTTTCCATTGTTAATTGCATGCATTGTACTAGTTTTCAGTAGGTGTTACAATCACCACCGTACTGACATCTCTGAATAGAACTGCGTTAGGCTAGTATCAAACTGTACCAATCGGTGCACAAGGCACTCCGGTGATCTCAAGTCCAAGGATCACATGCACCACCGTTCGTTAGAGGATTTGTTCCATAGACACTGGGGTTACCATCCATATGGAATCCTCTCGGTGGGTCGATCCAGTTGAACTTGCTGCGGTATATCCGCCTACAACAAGCACCCATGTGTTGCACCAGGTTGTCACCAAACAACCTTGACAAGTGAGATCATCACCGCCTTTCGATAGGGTCGTTCAACACTATGATAGCCTTACCGTATTATCTTGTGCCCTTACTTCAGAATAATACTAGGCTACGGACGTTTCTAGAATGGCCACCATATGTGCTCATAGGGTTCTCACTATCAAGATTTGAAACACTTGATACCCTCGTCACGGTTCTACCATTCTAAGGACATATATCAATACATATTGCAATAATAATGATTTACGTGATATAGAATAAAAATGCCTTTTATTATTGATTAATGAACATTATTATAAAGAGTCAATTCCACAATAATTGATTGGCTCTAGGGCATCTACTCTAACAAAACTTCTATGTTTCATCCAAAAATCAATTCAAATTGGAAGATAAGGGAAAAATTTCTTGAAAAGTGACGAACTATATGGCATCCACCTTCTTAATGGAAATTCCCATTTGTTTCTAATTCTAACAAACCCCTGAATAATCTTACTACTGAAATTCCTTGTCTTGTATGAGAAATTGAATGAATTAAGTTAAGAAGTTTAGTAGGAGAATATAGTATGATTGAGCATGGGAGATGTTAGTCCATATGTTTGCATTCATAATGGTAATGCATATAGCTTATTTAGTTGTCTTATGAAAAAATTATTAAATGTTAAAGAATGAATTCCATGAGTCTCTTGAGGTATAAACCAAGATCAGAGGAGTGGAATTCTTATGGAAACCATGAGTCCTTTGAGGTGACGACCAAGAACAATGTGATGGTTCAAATGAATCTGATCGGATAACAAAGACTAATGAAACCATCAAGTATAAAGACAAAAGAAATAAGCATGCCATGTACATGAATATTTCATAAGTCATATGTGTTCTATGTTATATTATGTATGGTTATGTTATGACTTATGTTTATGAGAAAAGTCCAAAGTGTATGTTATGTTTTTGTGAACTTGTTATGTCAAAGAATGAAGGTCATGTTTTGTAGGTAGGTAAGGTCCTAAGTAATATACTTGTATAATGAACCTTAATAGTTTATAAATGGCCATATTCCTTACTGAGATATTAGCGCTCACCCCACGAAATATTTTAAAATGTTTTGCAGGTAAGGATTAAGGCATGAAGCTAGGAGAGGATTCTGAGGGACGCTATGAGCATGAAGGGATGTTTTAATGATGACTATTGAATGGTTTTGTTAATATTTAGTGTAGTAATTATGTTCATATTTCATAATGCAGTAAATATGTCCATGTTCTATAATGGAGTAAATATGTTGTATTAATAAAGGAAATCAAATTGCTAGTAACTTTTGTAAAAGTGTGTATGTTCTAGTAAGTATTACTATGGATTTCATAATTTACTCCAAGAAAGGAAACTATATTTTTTGACTTGTACAATGAACTTATTATAGTTTAGAAATTAAATTAAAAAAATATATTTTTAAACTACAGGTTTATTCTTTAAATAGGATTTTAAAATAAACTTCTTTCTTAGGCATGCGTTTTTTAGGTTCTCAATGGCCAAGGGATACTTCGGAAATACTCGGCTAGGGAAGGGTTTTACACAAGGAAGCAAGCGGAACGAAAGAAGCTAGGCACGAGATTCCACTTTAGCTCTTTGCTGCGGCGAAGTCTGCGAAATTTTGTTTTATCCAAAACGCACAGTTTTATTTTAGGAAAGGTTTTAGGTTTTTGGGTGAACTATATAAGAGAAACCTTGCCATTTTGAGAGGGAGGCGGGTTCATTTTGTTTTCGTTTAGTTTAGAGTAGCTTTTACATTTGGAGAGAAGATTGGAGATTAACCTTGTGGATTCATCAAATAGGGGAGATCTTTACTCTCTTTTCTTTGTTTCACTATGTTGACTACTGTGTTTACTGTTTTTCTTGCTAGTTGTGTTAATTTAGTTATGAACTAACCCATTTTGGGTTAGGGTTTTGATGTAATTCAGATTTCTATGGATTAATCAATTGATTATTGTTGCTTTTATATTCTATTGCATAGATTGTGTGATTATTTTGATTTTTATTGATTTTGCTTGTTGAACATGATGAGATTGAGAAATGAATCATGTTGAGCTTCTTGGGTAATCACCATTGCTGTTTTGAATGCTAGAGATAGATTTGAGAAATAATGAAATCAATCTAGGATTCTATTAGCTTAATGAACTTGGATTTCTTAATCTTCAATTTGTTGGGTGCAGAAGATTAATAGGGAAAAGTAGGAATTCATAGCCTGAGAAGGTATGTTTTACAACTTAGGGAATTCGATTTACAATTCGTGCATGTGAGTGTAAAAGTAGCATAAATGTGTAGAATTAATCCATAGGATCCTAATAAAGTCAAAACCCTAACCGTTTGCTTTACTTGATATTACTCTTGCTTTAATCTTGCTTTCAGTAAATAGTTTTTTTTTTTTTTTTTTTAATTGCATAATAGATTTTGCTTTCAATTTAGTTTTATATTGTCCCATAAATCCAAACACTTTCGGATTCTCCAACCTGAAAACAAAGAGGAAAATCAGTGCTTAGCAATCAATCCTCGTGGGAACGATACTCACTCATCACTTTATTACTTTGTGCGACTAGTGCACTTGCTATATTTGCATGTTGTAGTAACAACGCATCATCTTGTACTTCTTCCCTTATTAAGAATATTAGGAAATGAATTTCAACTCCTTATCTTATATGAATATTATGTATTTCAAGTTATTAAAGTTTTCTTATGAATTATGTTAGGATAAAGAGTCAATTGGAGATGAGGAAATTTGCAAAAGAGTGTGGTTTCTTAACTCAAGGTAAGGAAACCTCCCTTTAATATGAAATAAGAATTAGGTTTCTAGGTTTAGTATTAGGGAACCTTAATTCTTGTCTCACAAAAGAAATTGAGCTTGGTTTGATGCTATAATTTGCAATTGATGGATTCATATGTGAATTGTAGAAAATTGAAGTTTGATGGCAATTAATGGAAATGGTTGTGTCATAAGCATTTAACATATTACAAGGGAGGTTATTATTGATCGTTTGACATGTTTTCACAGGGAAGAATGGTTAGGAAAGGTTAGGGAGTAAGTGGAGGTAAATAGGTATGGAAAAGCCTTTAAAAAGCCATGTTACCATGGTTGCCACTATCAAGTTTGTGGCCTTCTGAGTGATTTTTGGACATCTTATCTATCAAACTAGGTTGAGGTCTAAGATAGTCCTTTCTTTAAGCTTTAAAACAAGACCAATATCGTGTCAATCGGATCTGTGTAACTCGAGATATACCTTCTTGAATATGACATGCGCAGCATGACTACCTCATATAAGCTTCCAATTTCTTAATTTTTTTTTAGCCTAATAATCTATGATTGATTCCAAGTATGGAAATACTGCTTAAAGGGTTTTGAAGCATGTTTGAATGAGTGACCTTTGTGATTATTTAATGATTGTATGAACATATATATTTGATGTAATGAATGACCAAGGAGGTTATGCGTAATATGTTACGTATTACCTAAGTATGATATGTTATCATGAAATGATATGTTCATATATGGAAAGTGCATGTTTTTATAGAACAGAGCATGTCAAGCATATTAATGATGAAAAAAGGTGGACTTGATCCCAAGTTTGAGCAAAATGCTTTCAAGGTACATAGACATGCATTTTTGTGAACAAAATGATTTTTAAGCTTTATGGAAGCTGTTGTCATGTTATGGGGAACCTGAACTCACTCATACACATGTCCAAACCAAAAGAAATGAACAATTGATAGCGTGCATGACCATGGTGACTGTGTTATAAGTTAAGGTTAGCTCATTAGCCAAAGGTTCCGTAATCCATGCCTTAGCTTAGTCCGATCGGCAGACAGTAAAAGGTTTTCAAAGAAAAATGTATTTATACATGCATGGTATTGAAGTGCATCATTCATGAACATTAAAGAAAAGCATTACATGAATTATATTATGCATTATTGATATGAACTGAATATGCTATGTTATATTACATTTATGTTATTATATGTTATTAATTTTTGGTTAATATACAAGTAAATAAGATGTTTTCCAAGTTTAAGAATGTTACATAGGGTTAAATACCCTTACTGAGTTATTAACACTCATTTCCCTAGTTTCCATGCTTTGCAGGTTATGGTTAAAGTGGTAATGGCGAGCGGCATCCAAGGAAGCTTAGGGGCATGCATGTTAGCTTTTGTTTTAATTAAACTTATGATGTTATATAAATGATGTTGTTTCTGAATTAATGTATATAGTCTAAATTTTATGAAATAATAAATATGTTTTGCTTATAAATGATGGGAGATATTTTATATTTGCTTCTGCTATTAAACAATTGATGTAGTTGTTTTCTATAAACGATATTTTTCATATATAGTCATATTTTGACAGGTTGATTAAGAAAGTAATGTAAACGAGAGGAGAAGCTTTTATTTATTTTCATATTTCACATGTTTGTAACCAGGATTTACGTTTTAAATTACACAACCTTCCAAGCGTGAATTCTCTAAGTTTCCATCGTAATGGAATACTTAGAGAGTACTCAGTTGGAGAGGGGTGTTACAAGCTGTAACAATTCTAATATCAATATCAGTTCAACGTCACTTTTCCCTATTAAGCTTCCACACCCAACAATTTAAAGATTAATAGATCCAAGTTCATTAAGCTAATGGAATACTAGATTGAATTCATTGATTATCAAACTTATCTCTAGCGTTCAATACAACAATGGTGATTACCCAAGAAGCTCAACATGATTAATTTCTCAATCTCATCATGTTTAGCAATTAAAATCAATAAAAATTAGAATAATCACACAATCCATGCAATAGAATGTAAAAGTAACAATAATCTATTGATTACCCATAGAAAACCGAATTACATCAAAACCCTAACCCAAAGTGAGTTAGTTCATAATGAAATTAACACAAATAGCAAGAAAAACAGTAAACATCGCAGTCAACATGTTGAAACAAAGAGAAAAGAGTAAAAAGATCTCCCCTAATTGATGAATCCACAAGGTTAAATCTCCAATCTTCTCTTCTTTTCTCCTAAAATGTCAAAGCTCTCTCAACCAAGACGAACCCTTCTCAAAATGTCTAAGTTTTTCTTATATTGTCCGTCCAAAAACCTAAAAACTTTCCTAAAATAAAACTGTGCATTTTAATGAAAAACTGAAAATCGCAGACTTTGCTGCGGCAAAGAATGAACTTCACCGCGGCAACAAATTCTCAAGAGTTTATCGCCGCGGCAACAAATTCTCGAGAGTTTATCACCGCAGCGAAGAAAGAACTTCGTCGCGGCGAACCTTGCTAAACAATTCTAAAATTACGGAATTGCCCTCCACTTGCTTCCTTGCTTGAATCTTCGATCTTCGATGCTTTCCAACGGGAACAAGCTTCATAACGCTTCACATCCACTTTAGAACTTCTCCGAATTCTGAGATTCGCTTGCTTCTAGGTCCTGGAACTCGGTTCTGCTCATTATTTGCTCAAAGTGCACATTTTGGCCTGAAACATAAAATATATGAAATTAAGTTGCAATTCAGGCAAAAACAACATAAGAAGTATCCAAAATCCGGCCAAAAAGCCTAAATAAAATAGTATAATCCTAGGATTATCAAATACCCCAAAACTTAAGACATGCTCGTCCCCGAGCATCAAGTACAAAACACAACAAAAAGAAAAAGACCAAACAAACAAAAACACAAAACAACAAAATTGAAAATGAAATGAGAAAAAAAATTAGACTCAAACTCAAACACAACGAACTGCCTAGAATTTATACAAGTCTAAAAAATTGTTGAAAAATTATTATTGGAAAATGCTTAACACTCTAAGAAGTTATAAGTTGCATCGACTATCTTTCTCTACTGGTCCCCCGAGTAGGTGATCCCCACTTCAGTCCACATTCCGACTTCCCGGATTATTTTATGCAGAAATGCAAAGTTTATCAAATGGTGGCAGACTCCATAAGCCTAAGTATCAAACTACTCTCCACTAATGAGGATTAGACATCACTAAGGATCAAAAGGTCTTTACAGTCTTGTAACATTAGGCTCGGTTAGTGGGCTCTAAAGAAAAGGAAAAGATAAACAAAGCAAGAGAACTCGGTTTCCTTTAAGCAAACACTAAGAACTACATCAACTTCCACTTTCTTTCTCAACCACCGCTCAAGGTGTCAACCATTTTATAACCCTCAAACATGTGCACTTCTTATTTTTGCTTCTGAAATGCAACTCTCAAATTATATATATATATATTTTAAAGTAACAATAAACTTATTGAGGTTAATTACCCCTTTATTCTTCTTGCCCTTCTCACGACCCCCAAACTAATCTTTTAGTTCATTAGCATCTCACACAACTCTCCAAACTCTTTGTGTTTGCATTAGGTTCAAAATTCTCTTAAGGGTTGTGAAACGTGTTTAGGGTGAAGGGTTTTATTGGTTGTACAAGAAAACAAATTAGGACAACGATGATTTCATAAGGCACAAATGGGTGACTAGGGATAAATTTTCATGGTCGGCTGGAAAGGCTCAAACGTTTCGAAAAACTGCCTAAATCACTTCCTCAATAATGTCTACTCCTAGAATTTCGCCTCAAGCATTTCTCAACTAGGTTCTAGAGTCCACCAACATTATCAAGACTTCACCTAACCACATAAATGGAATCTAAGCATGCCGAAATAATGAAAATGGTGGTTGAACCACTCAACAAACCTCAAGTTAAATCAAGTCAACAAACCTAAACTTGAAGCAATGCTTAACATTGTTCTACAATAAAATGCCAACAATCCTATTCTCATCATAGACTTGTGCAATTCATCATTAGCGCAACAAAACAAAACATGAAAACACTAAACACAAATCAAATTTTTTTCGAAATTTTCCTACCCCCAAACTAAAGATGACATTGTCCCTAATGTCACATTATGCACAATTTAGGAATAGAAAAACAAAATTTACAAAGGTACGAGATAGTTCCCTGATTAATCCATAAAGTCTAAGTTTCGTTCAACAGCATGCACACCCGTTCCTTAGCTTTTTTCATCACCATAATCTATAAAACAATTAAAGTTCTGTGGTATCCACTATGTTAGAAAATGTCACTGATTAATATGAAAATATTACAACCTAACCTCGCCCTTACAACTACTAGGAAGTTCAAACAAAAATTAACAATCTAAAACAAAAAGAAAATTAGGTTCAATGTACAAAATAAAAGACAATGACAATTAAAACAAAAAAAAATTAAACTACAAAACAGGTGCTTAGGTTTCATTCTTCGGCCTCTTGCTCTCCTTCGGTGTCGTCATCTTCTGATTCAGAGCCTATCCATTCCTCTGAATCCCAGTCTTCCCATTGGAAACTAGAAGTATCAATGTCTAGCTTTGTGCAGCAGTTGTGTTGCATATCATACAGCATACGGGTCTGCTCTGCCAGCCAACCTTGACATTGTTCCATCTATTTCATATTACCCAAAATCTGCTGCAACAGCTCCTTTGTTGTGGATGCTGAACTTGATGATGTGGCAGTGCCTTCTGTGGTTCTCTGTCTTTTTGTTCCGGATCTGGGTCCTTCATTGGGTGGACGCTTAAGATGCTTGTTAAAGTAGTTGGTGTCGAGGACTAGGGTAGGATAGATAAGTGGTTCATCATCTGCCTTCTCGACTCCCGCTCGAGTGCACAGCTCAGTGATGAGATGTGGGAAGGGGAAGCTCCCTCGCCCTGGTTTGGTTGCATTCTGCATACTTGTCATGATAGTGTTCCCCACATCAATTTTCTTTCCGATGGCAATGGTGTAAAGCAACAATGCCTTGTCAAAAGTCACTATACTATAATGCGTCTCCGGCATCATTCTCGCACACACAAAGTACTACCACAACCTAGCCATAGGTATCAAATTAGTTTCCTTAATGCTCTTCCTTCCCTTCTTCGAAATCTCCCAAGGGGTATCCGGCTTTGCTATTACCTTCAGAATCTCATCCTCCTTAAACTGTTTCTTCTTAAATTCTAGATACACATCACGGTCAATTTGAGGCAGTCTATAGAAATCATTGATCACTTTGCATCGATAGGCACATCGATACCCCTCACAAATACATGCCCAAGATTACACTCAGGAAAGTTGGCGTAGAATTCTCTCACTATCGGTTCTATGGCTAAATGATCAGGGTCACTCATGAATCTGTCCCACTTTCTCCCTTGACTCCACTTTTTTGCATGGGTAGTGGTCAATCCACGCTCGGCAATAAACCCCTTATCTTTTGTTTTGATTGCACCTTCATACCGTTGCCGAGCCTTGTCACTAACAAACCTATTGTCTACTTGTTTCCCTTTTCCTTTACCTTTGGAAGCTATTTTGATCGGCATGTTCGGTTTTCACTGTGAATACCCAAATGTACCCCTAAACGTTGACAATTCAATGCTAAGTACCTTACTACTGACCACAATCTCTCCTGCAAAAACACCAAAGTTTTAAAAAATTGCACCTAGACCCCCAAACTCACTATTCTTCCAAACTCAACAAAACACTCCCAAATCGCAAACCCAATTTCTTCAACACAATACAAAGCAAAATCTACACTCCTTTAATCAATATCAAATCACAAACTTCACCAAAAATCAACAACTCAACACATTCAAACAATATTTCAAACTTAAAGCACTACAATCAAAATTGAGCAATTTAGATGTTGGAGAATTCGAAATCTTACCCTTCTCACGCTGAATGCATCACCCATTTCACAAATTTCGGCTTAGATTGCAAAATCCTCAATTTTTGAAAACCAAAGGTTTCCAAAATTTTCTTCAATTTTCGCAAAAATCCTTGCTAAAATGAGTTGTTTTGGTGTTTGTGAGGGTTAAGAAGTGAGGTAAAGGGATGGAAATTCACTGGAGAAGCTCTGGATTAAAGGTGGAAGTGTTTGGCTCTTGGATGCGTTTTGAAGTTTTTCGTGAAAAATAAAGAGTCACGTGGGTTTTATATAAAACAGTTTTTGCCGCGGCGAAGTTCTTAATTCCCAATCGATGCCGCGGTGAAGAAAAATTCTCACCGCAACGAAAAATTCTAGAGAGAAACGTCATTGCGGCAAAGAACAAACTTCGTCGTGGAAAAAATTCCTTAGCACAATTCCGCAATACCTTCTATGCCACAGCGAAGAAAGTTGTCTCGCCGCGGCAAAAAATTCCAGAGAAAACAACGCCTCGGCGAAGTACTTGTTTCGCCGCGGTGAAGTCTGGACTTTTCGACTTCCATTTTGTGCAAAGCGTACATCGTCGCAGCAAAGAAAAAGCTTCACCACGACAAAAACTAGAAAATTTCCTTTTTCGCCTTAATTGATAATTCACTTGAAACACCCAAAAACACACAAAATTTCAATTATCCTAAACCATAAAACAACTAAACAAATTCAAAAGCAATACACAAACAAATGAAAATGAAAACACTTCGGTTACCTCCCAAGAAGCGCTTGTTTATAGTCGAAAGCTCGACTTTCTCAAGTCCTCATGTCGCGATGTCAAGTTGGATGGGAAATGACTTGTAACTAATCACCCCATCAATGTATGGCTTCAATCTCTGTCCATTGACCTTAAATGTACCCTTTTCTTCATGTGACACCTGCACTACCCCGTATGGGTAAACTCTTGTAACTATAAAGGGTCCGGACCATCTAGACTTAAGTTTTCCAGGGAAGAGCCTAAGTCTAGAATTATACAACAAAACTTTCTGACCCACTTCAAAGTTATTCTTCCTGATATGCTTGTCATGCCACTTCTTGGTCTTTTCCTTGTAAATCTGAGCATTCTCATACGCTTTATGACGGAACTCATCGAGTTCATTCAAATTCATCATCCTTTCCTCCCCAGTAGCTTGTAGATCTATGTTTAGCTACTTGACTGCCCCATATGTCTTATGCTCGAGTTCCACCGGCAAGTGACATGGCTTCCCATATACTAACCTAAATGGAGACATACCAATTGGAGTCTTGAATGCAGTGTGGTATGCCCATGATGCATCATCTAACTTCCGTACCAATCCTTCCTAGATGCATTGAATGTCTTCTCTAAAATTCCCTTAAGTTCTCTGTTCGACAGTTCCACTTGCCCGCTAGTCTGGGGATGGTATGGTGTAGCCACTCTATGTTTCACTCCATATTTTCCCAACAGCGCATCTAATTGCCTATTGCAAAAATGAGACCCCCCATCACTAATGATTGCACGTGGTACCCCAAATCTTGAGAAAATGTTCTTTCTCACAAAGTTAACCACCACTCTGGCATCATTGGATGGCAATGCAACTGCTTCCACCCATTTCGAAACATAATCCACCGCTACCAAAATGTACATGTTCCATAAGAATTTGGGAAATGACCCATGAAGTCAATTCCCCACACATCAAACAGCTCAACAACTAGGATATTATTCAACGACATCTCATCCCTCCTTGAAATATTTTCACTCTGTTGACATTGGTCACATTCCTGAACCACTCGGAAGGCATCCTTAAATAGGGTTGGCCAATAAAATCCAGATTGAAGGACCTTGGCTATTGTCTTAGTTCCTCCAAAATAGCCACCCACTTCCCTCTCGTGGCAATGCCGTAGAATACTCTCTATTTCCTTTTCCGAGACATACCTATGTATCATCTGATCAGCACAGTATCTATACAGAAATGGCTCTTCCCAGAAATAATACTTCAAGTCTGAGAAAAACTTCCTCTTTTGCTAGAATGTCTTGCCAATTGAGAGCACTCTTGATGACAAGTAGTTTGCAATATCTGCATACTAAGGTGCTTCCTCAATTCTTATCAATTTCTCATCCGGGAAGGTTTCCTTGATTTGGATTTCCTCTTCAGCCAAGGTTTCGCTTCTTGCTTTGCTAATAGGTGTTTGAGTGCCGAACGATCTGTGTAGACTATCACCTTTGCACCTAGCAAATAAGAACGAAATTTATCAAATGCAAAAACCACGGCTAACAACTCTTTTTCAGTAGTTGTATAATTCAACTGTGCATTAGTGAGTTTCTTGCTAGCATACTGAATTACATGCAACACTTTTTTCTTTCTTTGTCCTAAAACTACTCCTAGTGCAAAATCACTAGCATCACACATCAATTCAAACGGTAGTCCCCAATCGGGAATTGCAATAATAGGTGCAGACACTAACAATTTCTTAAGAGTTTGAAAAGCATGCATGCATTCATTATCAAAATCAAAAGGAACATCCTTAATCAGTAAATTGCAAAGGGGTTTAGAGATTTTAGAGAAATCCTTGATAAACCGTCTATAGAACCCCACATGCCCCAAGAAACTCCGAACTGCCTTAACATTTACAGGTGGTGGTAGCTTCTCAATCACTTATGTTTTCGCTCGATCCACTTCTATGCTGTCCTTTGAAATTCTGTGACCGAGCACTATTCCTTCATGTACCACGAAGGGGCATTTCTCCTAGTTGAGCACCAAATTTGTCTCCTGACATCGCTGCAAAACAAATGAAAGTTTATATAAGTAATTGTCAAAAGAGGAACCAAAAATAGACAAGTCATCCATGAAGACTTCTATAAACCGCTCCACCATGTCACCAAAGATCGACATCATGCATCGCTGAAATATGGCTGGTGTATTGCACAACCCGAAAGGCATCCTTCTGTAGGCAAAGGTGCCATAGGGACAAGTGAATGTCATATTCTCTTGATCTTCAAGAGCAATGGCTATCTGATTATATCCTGAGAAACTATCCAAGAAACAATAGTAAGCATGCCCTGCCAATCTCTCCAACATTTGATCGATGAAAGGAAGTGGGAAATGATCCTTCCTTGTCGCTTCATTCAATTTTTGGTAGTCAATGCACACTCTCTAACCCGTGACAGTCCTAGTTGGTATCAATTCATTGCTTTCATTTTTTATCATTGTGATACCTCCTTTCTTTAGAACCACTTGCACCGGGCTCACCATGGACTATTAGAAATGGATAAATTATGCCCGCATCTAGAAGTTTCACCACTTCCTTCATCAAAGGATTCAATCTCCGTTGTGGTTGTACCCTAGGCTTGACATCATCTTCCATGAGTATCTTATGCATACAAAACGATGGATAAAAGCCTCTAATGTTCGAAATAGTCCATCAAATTGCTGATCTATGTTCCCTTAACACCCGAATCAACCGCTTTTCTTCCACTTTACTTAACCTTGAATTGATAATCATTGGGAAAGTTTCTGCTTCACCAAGATACACATATTTGAGGTGGGAAGGTAAAGGCTTCAACTCAAGTTTTGGAGGTTCTTCAGTTCTTGCCTTTTCCTTATTTTTCTCAATATCAAACTCTTCAAATTCTGAATCTTGGCTTGCATTTATCGGCTCAAGTGCTTCCAAAAATCTAGCACACTCATTCTTCGCCGGTTCATCTACCTCTATTGTTTTTTATTGGGCAATACATGCTTCTAGAGGTAGTTGAGGGGTGTTATCTTCAATAGCCTCTACTACTAGTTTATCCACCACGTCTACACTAAAACACGAATTTGACTTTGATGGAAATTTCATGGCTTCAAAAACATTGAACGTGACTGTTTCATCTTAAACCCTTAGCAGCAACTTTCCCTCTTGCACATCAATGAGAGCTCCTCCAGTGGCAAAAAATGGTCGCCCCAAGATGAGAGGCATTTCCTTGTCCTCTTCCATGTCCAACACAACAAAGTCCGCAGGAAAGATAACTTTGTCCTCCTTCACCAAAACATCTTGAACTATTCCCCTCAAATGCTTGATGGATCTATCTACAAGCTGCAAAGATATGGTCGTCGGCTTCACTTCACCAATCCCTAATCCCCTGAAAACATAAAAAGGCATTAGAATTATGCTTGCACCTAAATCACATAAAACTCTATCAAAAGTAATGTCTCCTATAACACAAGGAATAGTAAAACTCCTTGGATCCTTGAGTTTTGGGGGCAGCTTCTTCTGTCGAATAGCACTGCACTCTTCCGTAAGTATCACGGTTTCCTCATCTTCTAACTTCCTTTTGTTTGATAAAATCTCCTTGAGAAATTTTGCATAGCTCGGCATCTGTTGCAATGCATCTGCAAAAGGAATGTTAATATGCAGCTTTTTAAATATTTCAATGAATTTGGTAAACTGCTTATCCTGATTTTTCTTCTTTAGTCTCTGAGGAAAAGGCACAGGAAGGGTGTGGTGTGCCAACTCTGGTGGTATCTCGGGAAATGGCAATTTCTCCTTCTTTTACCTTTGCCTCTCTTCCCGCTTTTGTTCATCTTCCCTAAGACTAGTTGGTTTCTCTTCAGCAATTATCTCTTCATCAACTTCCTCATCGGAATGTTCTTTTTCTTTTGGTAGTCTTCCTTCTTTCCCTGATTGTTCCACCTTTTTCAAGACTGCCCCACTCCGTAGTGTTATTGCATTTGCTTATTCACGTGGGTTTGTCACTATGTTACTTGGTAGGGAACCTTGTGGTCTCTCATTGAGCTTATCGGCCAATTGACCCACCTATACCTCCAAGTTTCGAATGGACGCCGCTCGGTTTTTGAAATTCTTCCTTGTCTCATTCATGAAACCTGTGGTCTCTTGCATAAATTTTTTGAACATATCCTCCAATTTTGTCACTCTTTGATCTCCTGGTTGATTGTTCACCCCTGCCTGGCTATTTGGCATCGTTCTTTGGTTCCATTGATTGTTTAGCTGATTCTGTTGATTCTGATTACCCCAAGACAGGTTTGGATGATTCCTCCAACCAGGATTATACGTGTTGGAGAACAAATTGTTCTATTGTCTTTGATTTCCTGCCAAGTAGTTAACCTATTCTGATGATAAAGACGCTGAAGCAAACGTGTTCCCCACTTGACATTCATTGCTCACATGATTACCTGCACATAAATCACAAATTAGTTGTGGTGCTTGAATAGAATTTACCTGCATACTTCCCAACTGTTTCTGAAGTGTTGTAAGTTAGGCTGAAATAGCCGTGTATGCATCAACTTCATGAAGACCTATAGATTTCTTCGACTGCATCCTCTCATTAGGTCTTTGATAGTTGTTACTTGCCAAAACCTCAAGCAACTCATGAGCTTCTTTAGGTGTCTTATTTTGTAATGCTCCTCCCGATGCTGCATCCACCATTTTTTGCACATTAACCATTAATCCATTATAAAACGTTTGGACTTGCATCCAAACTGGCAAACCATGGTGTGGACACCTCCTCAGTAGTTCCTTGTATCTTTCCCAAGCCTCATATAATGATTCGGACTCTTCTTGGAGAAACGATGTGATATCATTTCTCATCTTTACAGATTTTGCTGGAGGAAAGAATTTGGTTAGGAACTTCTATGCTAATTCATTCCATGTAGTGATTGTTCCTGGTGGTAATGTCATTAACCATCCCTTTGCTTTATCCCTTAATGAAAAAGGGAACAATCTCAATTTGATGGTGTCATCTGACACTCTATTTGACTTGAAGGTGTCACAAATCTCTAAAAAGTTTGCAATGTGCAGATTTGGATCTTTCTTCAAATCTCCCTTAAACTGTATCGACTGCTAGATCATCTGGATGATTGCCAACTTTATTTCGAACATGTTGGCTTGTACTACTGGTCTAGTTGTACTTGACCCACTTTGCCATCCACTGTGGGAACTGAGAATTCCCTTAATGTTCTATTTTCTGCCATCTCAACAAATATGGCCTCTCGTTCTCTTCTCTCTCTGTTCAGTCTTCTTGCGGTTCTTTCAATCTCTGGATCTACAGGAACCACTGACTGATGTCTCGCTCTTCGCATAAACTACACAGAACGAGAGAAAACGTGAGATCACTTGCTAACAGAAAAGAACAACAAAAATTAATTAATAAACAATTAAAACAAACAAATAAAACTCCAATCTAGCTTACTCAAGAAAATTTCAATGTTAAAACAAAAATCAATCCCCGACAACGGCGCCAAAAACTTGATGCGTTGTTACTACAACATGCAATATAGCAAGTGCACTAGTCACACAAAGTAATAAAGTGGTGAGTGAGTATCGTTCCCACGAGGATTGGTTGCTAAGCACTGATTTTCATATTTGTTTTCAAGTTTGAGAAACCGAAAGTGTTTGGATTTATGGGAGAATCTAAACTAAATTGAAAGCAAAATTTACTGTGTAATTAAAAAGCTAATTAATGAAAGCAAGATTAAAGTAAGACTAATATCAATTTAAACAAACAGGTAGGGTTTTGACTTCATTAGGACTCTATGGATTAATTCTACGAATTATGCTACTTCTACACTCACTTGCACGGATTGTAACTCGAATTCCCTAAATTGTAAAACATACCTTCTTAGGCTATGAATTCCTACTTTTCCCTATTAAGCTTCCACACCCAACAATTTAAAGATTAATAGATCCAAGTTCATTAAGCTAATGGAATCCTAGATTGAATTCATTGATTATCAAACCTATCTCTAGCGTTCAATACAACAATGGTGATTACCCAAGAAGCTCAACATGATTCATTTCTCAATCTCATCATGTTCAACAATTAAAATCAATAAAAATCAGAATAATCACACAATCCATGCAATAGAATGTAAAAGTAACAATAATCTATTGATTACCTATAGAAATCTGAATTACATCAAAACCCTAACCCAAAGTGAGTTAGTTCATAACGAAATTAACACAAATAACAAGAAAAACAGTAAACACAGCAGTCAACATGTTGAAACAAAGAGAAAAGAGTAAAACGGTTAAATCTCCAATCTTCTCTTCTTTTCTTCCAGAATGTCAAAGCTCTCTCAACCAAGACGAACCCCTCTCAAAATGTCTAAGTTTTTCTTATATAGTCCGTCCAAAAACCTAAAAAATTTCCTAAAATAAAATTGTGTGTTTTAATGAAAAACTGAAAATCGCAGACTTCACTGCGGCGAAGAATAAATCTCCCCTAATTGATGAATCCACAAGGTTAAATCTCCAATCTTCTCTTCTTTTCTCCCAAAATGTCAAAGCTCTCTCAACCAAGACGAACCCCTCTCAAAATGTCTAAGTTTTTCTTATATAGTCCGTCCAAAAACCTAAAAACTTTCCTAAAATGAAACCATGCGTTTTAATGAAAAACTAAAAATCACAGACTTCGCCGCGACAACGAATTCCCGAGAGTTTATCACCACGGCGAACCTTGCTGAACAATTTTGAAATTATGAAATTGCCCTCCACTTGTTTCCTTACTTGAATCTTCGATCTTCGATGCTTTCCAATGGGAACAAGCTTCATAGTGCTTCACATCCGCTTAAGAACTTCTTCGAATTTTGAGATTCGCTCGCTTCTGGGTCCTGGAACTCGATTTTGCTCCTTATTTGCTCAAAGTGCACGTTTTGGCCTGAAACATAAAACATATGAAATTAAGTTGCAATTCAGGCAAAAACGACATAAGAAGTATCCAAAATTCGGCCAAAAAGCCTACATAAAATAGTATAATCCTCGAATTATCATAAACCAACTGCACTACTATTCTTCCTCCGTTACTCATAATTCTGGATTTTCTTTCCTTACACCAAGCTTCTCTATTCTTCTCTGCACTTTCTAAGATTCTAGTTTCTCACTTACCGATATGTAAGCACAAATAGGGAAACTAACTTGGAATAGTAGAAATGGCATGATGCATATGCACAAATGCATAAACTTTTTCTAAGCAATGCAGTTTCTTTTCTGTGTTTATGTTTTCTATTTCTAATTTTGTTTTTTGTTTCTTTCCTATTTTGTTTCTTTTTCTGTTTCTATTCTTTCTTTTCTATATTCTATTCTTTCTTTTCTATTTCTCTTCTTTCTTTTCTGTTTTTCCATTCTTTCTTTCTTCTCTATTCTTTCTTTCTTCTATATTCTTTCTTTCTTTTCTCTTCTTTCTTTCTTTTCTTTTCTATTCCAGTTTGCCGATCGGACTCGGTTGAGGCATGGATTCGGAACCCTGGCTATGTGAGTGTATTCTCAAATTCTTTCTAGGTATAGTCCTCATCCACATGCACTTCTAACGGACTGTACAAATTCTTCTTTCTTATTCTGAGGCCGCTCACTAAAGGCGACGTGCATGTGGGGCTATTCTGATTCTCTGTCACTCACGGGCTCCCCATCGCAACAAGCTTCTCTTCTCTTCTCTTTTTATATTTCTTTAAGTAAAATTTCAGTTTTGAAGTATTCTTTAAATAATGATTCTACTTTTAATTTCTTTTCTTTATTTTTCTTTATTCTTTAATGTCCTCATATGTGTGTATATGCATGTAAATAAGATTATTCTTGCTATTCTTTCTGAATACAAATGCTCAAAAATTAAAGAATGCATTAGGGCATATAAAGACATCATTACAGAACTAATATTCTCTACCAACAACAATACCATAACAAGGTAATAATCTAACATACCCATATATGCACTTTCTTTGAAATTTCATCAAACACCTTACATGCACATACAAACCCTAAATTGGTTACACTTCCACATATCTCTCAAGCCACCAAAATTGGAGCAAAAACTCCCTAAGGCCAACAACCACCCTAGCCGAATTTCATCCTCCACCATTCCACATCCATTCTTTCATATTTCATCCAAAATCCCATCAACTCAACACATACAAATACATCACTTCTCATGGCCATGAGATTCACATATCAAACAACCTCTATTTCAATCCATAATTCTCATCATCCAGACACACATACAACATACAATAAATTTCTCTACACAAGTATTTATCCAATTAAAGCTAAAGTTGGATTTTACTTACCTTAAATTTGAGCAAAACCAACACTATAACCTCTCTTTGGTAGAATTCCCTTCCTCTTAAATCCTAAGCATATAAAACCATAAGAATTCAAAACTTTAAAATTTAATTTCATATCTTGGTGCAAGAATCTTACCTTTGGATACTTGGGAGTGAAAATCTATCAAAATTTAACCATAATCCTATGAATTTCCTTGAAATTAGTGGAAGAAATTTGAGAGAATTTGGGTGGAAAGTGGCGTGAATAGAGGGGTAGAGTGGCTAGGGTTTCCCCTCTTAAATCCTTATTACTACATAATAATATATATATAGATTCCCATTTTACCCTTGCACTTTCTAAAAGTTTCATCTATGTCCCTTAGTCAATTACAAGAATGCCCTCATTTTTATTATCTTCTCCATGTTATTCTATTTCTTTTCACCCCCCACTCTTTCATCTAATTAAGAGTAAAATGATCATTTTACCCCTAATAACGTTTTAAAGAATTTCCTTCACACTTGCTCAAGATAACTCTAACAAGATTCAACTAAGGGTATTAGGACATAAATAAAGCTACGTACCTTGATGTGGGAGTTACAATTCTCCCCGCCTTATAAGAATTTCGTCCCCGAAATTCAAATGAACAATTCGGGATAGCGGTTCTAAATATCTTGCTCTATTTCCCATGTAGCTTTTTCTACTTTATTATTCCTCCATAGGACTTTTACTAATGGAATACTCTTATTTCGGAGCTCCTTAACCTTTCTTTCCAATATTTGCACTGGGCACTCCTCATAAACAAGATTCTCTTCTAAGTCCACTTCTTCTACTTTTAATATATGGGAGGGATCGCTAACATACCATCAAAGCATGGAGACATGGAACACATTGTGCACCCTATCCATATTTGGTGGTAGCGCCAATTTGTATGCTACCTTTCCTACTCATTGCAACACTTCAAAGGGACCAATATATCTCAGTGCTAGCTTTCCTTTTTCGCCAAAATGCATTACTCGTTTGTAGGGGGAAATTTTAAAAAACACCTTGTCACCCACTTCAAATTCTACATCTTTTCTCTTTAAATCTGCATGACTCTTCTGTCTGTCTTGGGCTTGTTTCATTCTATTACTGATCAACTTGATGTCTTCTATCATTTTCTAAGTGATCTCGGGCCCAAGAGCTGTTTCCAAAGCATATTTCTCTCCTACTTCATCCCAAATGTAGTGGGGACCTACATCGTCTAACATATAGAGCTTCATACGAAGCCATCTTAATTATAGATTGATAACTGTTATTATAAGCAAATTCCACCAATGGTAACATCTCATGCCAGGTCATTTTATAATCCATACAGCACGCTCTCAACATGTCCTTAAGTACCTAATTTGTTCTCTCAGTTTGGTCATCCGTCTAAGGGTGGTATGTTATACTAAATGCTAACCTGGTACTCAAGTTTCTCTGTAAACTGGTCCAAAAAGCTGAAACAAATCTGGAATCTCTATTTGATACTATCGTCTTGGGCACCCCATGGAGTCTAACTATCTCTCTGATATAACTCTGGGTCAACTGATCTACGGTGGTACTATCCTTTATTGGAAGAAAATGCGCTGATTTGGTTAATTTGTCTACTATCACCCATATCACATTATACCCTTTTTGAACTCTTGGAAGGCCTGTAATGAAATCCATTGATATATTTTCCTATTTATATTCAGGAATGCTGAGTGGCTGAAGCAATCCTGATGGCCTCTGTTGCTCTACTTTAACCTGTTGGCAAACCAGGCATTTAGCCACATAGTCTACAATATCTCTCTTCATACTTGGTCGCCAATAACTCTTTTTTAGATCTTGATACATTTTGGTTCCTCCAAGATGAGCAGTATATAATGTGTCATAAGCCTCCTCAAGAATCTTTTTCTTCAACTCAATATCTTGAGGAATGCATATGCGATTCTGGAAACGAAGGACACCATCTAAAATGTGAAATTCTGGTATCCTTCCCTCAAGCACTGGTCGACTTGTTTTTTGACACCACTCGTTGACAACTTTCTTTTCTTTAATCTCTTCCAGTAAAGTAGGCTGAATTTCTAACTGGTAATTCTTCCTGGTATCACCTCAATCTGTTCCCTGCACAATTCTTCTAATAATTCTTTCTGCATTGTGAGTCGAGACAAGGCTTTTCTACTCAAGGCATCAGCAACTACGTTAGCTTTTCCAAGCTGATACTTAATTTCACAATCATAATCTTTTACCAGCTCTAATCATCTCCTTTGTCTCATATTTAGCTCCCTCTGAGTGGAGAAGTACTTCAAACTCTTATGATCGGTATAAATATTGCTCTTTGCTCCATACAAGTAATGCTTCCATATTTTTAGTGCAAAAACTACAGCGGCCAACTCTAAATCATGCGTAGGGTATCTCGTCTCATACTTTTTCAACTGCCGAGAAGCACAAGCTATTACCCTACCCAACTGCATCCGCAGTGCACCAAGTCCCTGAAATGCGACATTTGTATAAATATCATAGTCTACACCCTCTTATGGTAACACTAGAATAAGAGTTGTGGTTAGTCTTCTTTTTAACTCTTGAAAACTTTCTTCACAGGCATCCGACCATATGAAAAGAGTTCTCTGTTTGGTAAGAGCTATAAGCTGCTTAGCCAACTGAGCAAATCCTGCTACAAACCGCCTATAATAGCCTGCTAGCCCCAAGAAACTTCTAACGTCCTTTACTGTCTTTGGCTTTATGTCCATTTTGGCCTGCAACACAAAATGTATAGAATTAAGTAGCAATTCAAGCATGAATGAACTAAGAAGTATCTAAAATCCAGCCAAAAAGCCTAATTAAAATAGTATAATTCTTGGATTATCAAATACCCCCAAACTAAAGACATGCTCGTCCCCGAGCATCAGGTACAAAACACAAAGAAAGAAAAACAACAAACAACCAAAACACAAAACAACAAAACAACAAAACTGAAAACGAACAAACAAAAATTAGACTCAAACTCAACATAAGAATTGCCTAGAATTTACACAAGTCTCAAAAGTTTGTTGGAAAATTATTACTAGAAAAATGTTCAACACTCCAAGAAGTTATAAGTTCCATCGACTATCTTTCTCTATTGGTTCCTTGAGTAGGTGATCCCCACTTCAATCCACATTCCAACTTCCCGGATTATTTTATGCAGAAATACAAAGTTTATCAAATGGCGGTAGACATCCATAAGCCTAAGTATCGAACTACTCTCCACTAATGAGGACTTGAGATTACTAAAGATCAAAAGGTCTTTATAGGCTTGTAACGTTAGGCTCGGTTAATGGTCTTCACAGGAAAGGAAAGGATAAACAAACACTAGAACTCGGTTTCCTTAAAGGTCTTTATAGGCTTGTAACGTTAGGCTCGGTTAATGGTCTTCACAGGAAAGGAAAGGATAAACAAACACTAGAACTCGGTTTCCTTAAAGCCAACACTAAGACTTAAACAACTTCCACTTCTTTCTCAACCATCACTCAAGATGTCATCCATTTTACAACCCTCAACCATGTGCAATTCATATTTTTCCTATTGCAATGTAGTTCTCGAAATGGAACTTTTTTTTTTTTTTTTTTTTTAGAATAACAATAAAATTGAGGTTAATTACCCCTCTTATTCTTCTTGTCCTTCTCACAACCCCCAAACTATTCTTTTAGTTCATTCACACAACTTTCCAAGTTCTTTGTATTTGCATTGGTTTAGAATTCTCTTAAAGGTTGCGGATGTGTTTAGGGAAAAAGGTTTTGGGCATTATTGGTTTCACAAGAAAAACAAGGTAACGATGATTTCATAAGGCTCAAATGGGTTACTAGGGATAAAATTCATGGTTGGTTGGAAAGGCTCAAACGTTCCAACAACTGCCTAAATCACTTCCTTAATAATGTCTATTCCTAGAATTTCGCCTCAAGCACTTCTCAACTAGGTTCTAGAGTCTACCAACATTATCAAGACTTTACCTAACCACATAAAATGAATCTAAGCATGTCGAAATAATGAAAATGGTGGTTGAACCACTCAACAAACCTCAAGCAAAATTCAGTTAATCAACATAAACTTGAAGCAATGCTTAACATTTTTCAACAATAAACTCCCAAGAATCCTATTCTCATCATAGACTTATGCAATTCAT
The DNA here is from genome assembly GCA_026225825.1 of Pistacia integerrima. Taxonomy (NCBI): domain Eukaryota; kingdom Viridiplantae; phylum Streptophyta; class Magnoliopsida; order Sapindales; family Anacardiaceae; genus Pistacia; species Pistacia integerrima. Next base: position 27,080,864 of record CM047749.1, read on the forward strand.
CATTGGCATACACAACAAAACATGAAAAATAAAATAAACACAAATAAAAAAATTTCAAATTTTTCCTACCCCCAAACTAAAGATGACATTGTCCCCAATGTCACATTATGCATGAATTAGGAATAGAAAAACAAAATCTACGAAGGTACGAGATTGTTCCCTGATTAATCCGTGAAGTTGAAGTTTCACTCAACAGCATGCACACCCAGTCCTTGGCTTTCTCATCACCATAATCTGTAAAAACAATTGAAATACTGTGGTGTCCACTATGTTAGAAAAGTTCACTGACTAATATGAAAATATTACAATCCTATTCTCGCCTTTACAACTACTAGGAAATTTAAAACAAACTTTAAACCATCCAAAACAAAAAGCAATTTAGTTCAATGTTCGAAATGAAATACAAAAACAACTAAAACAAAGAAAATAAAATACAAAAACAGGTGTTTAGGTTAATTCTTCGGCCTCCTCCTCTCCCTTGGTATCGTCCTCTTCTAAGTTGGAGCCCATCCATTCATCTGAATCCCAATCTTCCCATTGGTGTTCTGAAGTATCAATGTCAAACTTGTGGCAGCAGCTTTGTTGCAAATTATAAATCATCCTGGTTTGCTCTGCTAGCCAACCTTGATGTCGCTCAATTCGTTTCATCTTACCCATCATTTTCAGTAGCAACTCTTTCATTGTGGCTGTTGAACTGGATGAGATTACCGATGCTGTGGTTTTTCTTCTTTTGGTTCTGGATCTGGGCACTTCACCGGCTGGACGTTCAAGAAGCTTGTGATAATAGTCTGAGTCGAGAACTCGGGCAACATGGATAAGTGGCTCATCATCTATTGCCTTGACTCCTGCTCGAGTGCACAACTCTGTAATGAGATGTGGGAAAAGGAAACTCCCTCGCCCTGGTTTGGCTGCATGCTGAATGTTAGTCAGGATAATGTTCCCCACATCCATTCTCTTTCTTGTGGCAATAGAATAGAGCAATAATGCCTTCTCATAAGTCACTGTACTATAGTGCATCTCCGACATCATCCTCACACAAATAAAGTACTACCACAACCGAGCCACCGATGTCAAATTAGTTCCCTTAATGCTCTTGTTGCCCTTCTTCGAAATCTCCCAAGTGGTATCCAATTTTGTTATGACCGGAAGAATAATATCATCCTCAAACTGTGTCTTCCTAAATTCCTCTTAATCATCACGGTCAATGTGAGGCAAGTTATAAAATTCATTGATGACCTTCACATCGAATGTCACATCAATACCCCTCACAAACACAACACCAGGATCACACTCCGGGAGCTTGGCATAAAACTCTCTGACTATCGGCTCTACAGACGCATGTGCAGGTTCACCCATAAACAACTCCTAACGTCTCCCTCGACTCCACTCCTTAGCTTGGCTCGCGGTCAATCCACGCTCAGCAATAAATCCCTTATCTTTCTTTGGATTGCCCCTTCATATCGTTTTTGAGCCTTGTCATTCACAAATCGGTTGTTGTAACGCCCCACTTGAGGTACGTAGCTAACGTCTCTTCTTTTGCTCTTATTTGAGTTGGTTTATTAGTATTATTGTTTGGTTGACCTTTGATTGAGTGATATGTTGAATACTTGCCCTGAAATTGGTTGAAAATAGAAGAAGTTCAGTGTTCCATGCTTCGCCGGGGCGAAGAAGAATCTTCGCCACGACGAAGAGGTGTTGAAGCCACGGGAAGGCTGGCCTTTACATTTCACGGCGGCCAGCGAAGCTTCCTCGCTGCGGCGACGGGCCGACCAAAATGTTTGTTAAGTTTTAGATATTTTCTTCCCTAAGGGCAATTTGACCATTCTACCCCTAATTAGCAGGAAAAGTGGGGAGTAAAATGTAAGGATTTTTTATGGAGAATATGTTGTTATGGGGGTGTGTTTGTAATTAGGGGTGTTCAAAAAAATGCAAAAACCGAACCGAACCGAAAAACCGGTTCGGTTATGGTTCGAAAAATTCAAAAAACCGAATTTCCGGTTCTGGGAAAAAAATAAAAAGCGGTTAACCGAAATCGGTTTTTGAATCGGTTTTACAAAAATATATATATATATATATATATATATATATATATATATATATATAAATAAATAAATAAATAATAATATATATAATATATATTAAATAAAAAAATAATAATATTTTTAATGTATTGTTAGTAGTGGTCAATGGATATATATGAATGTCTAATTTTTATTTGGATATGTATTATTTATATTTACAATTTAATTTAGGAAAAAATAAAAAAAAATAAGTTTTATAAAAAAAAAAGGGAAAACCGGTTCAAAACCGGTTAACCGCTTTAAAAAAAGTGGTTAACCTTGCTGCCCTTGGTTCGGGAATTTTCCCCAACACAAAACCGGTTCAACAAAAAGCTAAAAGGTTAACCGGCCTTGGCGGTTAACCGCTTTTGAACACCCCTATTTGTAATGAATCATAGGATATAGATGGAATTCCCAAGGAAGAGTAAGGGCAAAATGGGAATGCTTGTGTATAAATTTCATTAAAAGGAATTAAGTCATTGCAAACCCTTTATTCCTCTTCTCCATCGCCACTCTCCTCTCTTACTTCCTCTCAATTTCTCTTTCTTTTGTTCAAGGAGTTTTAAAGGGCTTTCGGAGTGATTTTGGGTAGAAAATCAATCTAAGGCATCCTAAGGTAAGGATTCTTGCTTTGGTTGTGAAGCTTTGTGAGTTTTTTAGTATATTTGATTATTGAGGGTTTTTGTTCATTTGTTAAAGAGTAGAGAAAAAGTCAAGCAAACCAAGAGAAAGGAAGAGCTAGTAAAATCTCTCCATAACAAGGTAAGTAAATCCCAACCCAAGTGGAAATTTGAGAATTTTCTTGATTAGGGTTTTGATAGCAATTATGTATGTATGTTACATACATGTTATATGCCATGTTATTGAGTCTTAAATGGAGATTACTAGTGCTTTGTGATGGTTTATACGTTTCAAGTATAAGAAGTGAGATGTGGGTTGGAAAGGTAGTTTGAGATGGAATTGAAGGATATTGAGAAATCCTTTTTGGAAGTGTCTTTCTTTGGTAGGATTTATGGCTATGTGAGGGAGTTTCTCCCCATTTTGGATGGTTAGAGAAAGACATAGGATTATTGTTATAGTAGAGTTTTATTATGCACTTGAGTTGTTTGATGAAATGTCTAATAGAGGTTTGAGTATGAGAAATGAACCTTAATTCTTGCAACATTGCATGTTGGCATTTCATAAGTGCATTAGTGGAGATGAACCATCCATAGGCATTAATTGTGCATTGAGAAGTGACCTAAGAAAGAGTAAGAAACTTTGTGTATGCACTTGCTCTATGAGTAGAGAACTTTGTGGATGTAACTACCCTAAGGGTAGAGAGAATGAAAAGTGCTAGAGTAGAGTGAATGAGAAGGGTTATTAGAAATGGGTCGATGCTTTGTGATCATCACCTGACAGTTATGAGAATCGGGTTAGTGCTTTGTGATCATCACCCGAATAGCTATTAGAAATGGGTTGATGCTTTGTGATCATCACCCGATAGTTATTAGAAACGGGTGGATACTTTGTGACCATCACCCGGCTTGTTAATAAAAAGGGGTTGATGCTTTGTGATCATCACCCGACATTTATTAGAAGTGGGCTGATGCTTTGTGATCATCACCCGACAGTGATTAGGAACGGGTTAGTGCTTTGTGATTGTCACCCGAAAGTCATGAGGAAGGGGTAGGTGCTCTGTGGTCTCCACCCGAGTGATTCTGGACGAAAACCGGGTAGGTGCTTCATGATCCCCACTCGGTAGTCACTGAGAATGGGTTGGTGCTGTGTGAACTCCACCCGACAGTCATGAAGAGTGAGATGGTGCTATGTGAACGCCATCCGACCGTACCTCCGGTAAGATGAGGCCATGGCGTCTAGTAGAAACAGAAAACAGAAGTAGTGTAAGGAAAGAATTAAGAGAATTAGATACGGGGACAAACAGATAGAGGGTTTACTTACTGAGCATTATTTTGTGCTCACCCCGTTATTTTCCTTTGTGGATGCAGGATCTAGGTGATGATATAGTTGGAGGGGCGTCGGCAAGCGAGGAGCAATAGCTACACTGTTTCCCCTGTTTTTGTCTTTTAAAATGGCTTTTTTGTAAATGATGCTCTTTGTGTATAAAAGACGTATTACTTATAATAAAAAGAAAAGTTTTGGGCCCATTTTCTATTGTTATATGCATGCATTGTACTAGTTTACAGCAGTTGTTACATTTTTGGTATCAGAGCAAAGATTTTGGGATTGAACAGTATACTATTCTCATCGCCACGACGTCCTATAACCGACTATGTGAGTTAATTCTTTCCTTACAGTAATTGTTTCTCGAGTTCATTGGTGTGATTATTTTGTAGATGAGGCGTAGTTATCGGAATCGTGGTAAGGGTATGGTGAATGAAGGAGAACCTTCTAACCCAGCAGAGTCTACGCCCCCTCCCTTGGATGAAGCTAGAATTCGGGGAATTATATAGCAAGTCATGGCAGAAACCCAAAGGAGAGTTGAAACCCCCGTACCGGTACCGCCAGTTGCACATGTCGAAAGAGGACAACCGGTACCTCCCCTAGTACAGAGCAGAGTTGAACCGATTTACGGTCTTTCTAGTCAACATCAACCCTCAGAGTTTAAGGGTACTACGGATCTAGTAATAGCAGAAGAGTGGCTTGGGTCCGTAGAATGAGCCACGGGTTTATTTCCCATGTCAGACCGGGAGAAGATCCGGTATGCAAGTTTCTTGTTTCGGGGTGATGCTCGAATTTGGTGGGAATTAATGGAAGAAACTCATGAGGTGTCAACAATGACTTGGGAAGAGTTCAGGCAAGAGTTTGAGGCCGAGTATAGAACAGAGGACCAAGTTCATGAGAAGGTCCAAGAATTTATCAGCTTACAGCAAGGGACTAGTGCCGTGAAGGAGTACTCGGTGAAATTCAATTCTCTTGCAAGGTTTGCACCTGGAATAGTTAGTACTCTGGCCTTGAGAAGGGATAAGTTTGTGCACGGGTTGGAAGCCGGAGATAGCCTGGGATATAATGACAAGTTCCAACCCTCCTCGAAATTATAGTGAGGCTTTGAGGCGGGTAATGAAGGCGGAGATTTTTTAGAATAAAATTTCCCCCGTAGGTTCCTCGACAGGAGGACCAAGTGAGCCACCCTCTGCCCCCCAGAGAGAGAAACATGAGGGTGTAAAAGGTAAAGACATGAAGAATCAGAAGAAGAAGTTTCAGTATAGACAGAACAGAAGAGAGTGGAAGAATAAGCGACCCCGGACGGAAGGGTTTCCTGTTTGCCCTAAATGTGGGAGGAATCACCCAAGAGAATGTCTGAGGGACCAGAGAGTGTGTTATAGGTGCCGACAGCCAGGGCACATGATGAGAGATTGTAAAGCTCCTCTTCTACCAACCACCACGAGTTCGGGGAGGAGGTACTGCGAATGCGAGTGTTTCTTGTGGGCACGGGGAAGCAGAGGCCGTCCATCACCATCGGGTCGGCTTATTATTTCATTCGCCTTCCCTTATATGCTTTAATTGATTCAGGCACCACTCATTCGTTTATATCATATGGGATGATTGAGAGATTAGGTTTGAAACCTATTAGAGTGACTCAACCCATTAAGATAGAGTTACCCGATGGAGTTAGTGTTCTGACTCAAGAGATTTTGTTAAGAGAGTCCATGGTGATCCAGGGTAGAGAGTTAACAGTTGACTTAATAGTTTTTGATATGCCCGACTTTGATGTGATATTGGGCATGGATTTCCTAGGGAGATATGGAGTAGAAATTGACTGTCGGAAAAAGAAGGCGAGATTTAATCTCGATAGTGGAGATAAGTTTAGTTTTGGAAAGGGCCATCAGTTGAGCATGCTGATTAGTAGTGTGAAAGCTAGGAAGATGTTGAGAAAGGGGTGTTCGGGATATATTGCCCATGTAGTGCAGAGTAGTGATGTTCCTTAGCTAGAGATTCAGAAGGTGTCAGTAGTTCGAGACTTTCTGGATGTGTTTCCAGAAGAGTTACCAGGTTTACCTCCAGAAAGGGAGGTAGAATTTAGTATCGAACTAGCACCATGGACAGCACCAATATCTAAAGCCCCTTATCGAATGGCCCCGGCTGAGCTTCAAGAATTAAAGAAGCAACTCCAAGAGCTTTTAGATAAAGGCTTTATCCGACCGAGTCATTCTCCCTCGGGAGCTCCAATCCTGTTTGTGAAAAAGAAGGATGGATCACTAAGGATGTGTATTGATTATAGGGAGTGAATAAAATTACAGAAGAATAAGTACCCGCTACCCCGGATAGATGACCTTTTTTGATCGGTGAAATGAGGCGGCGTGTTCTCCAAAATTTATTTGAGGTCCTGGGTATCATCAGGGTAAGAGTGGTTGAGCAAGATGTGGCTAAAACTGCCTTTCGTACAAGATATGGGCATTATGAATTTGTAGTGATGCCTTTTGGCTTGACTAATGCCCCAGCAGTTTTTATGTACTTGATGATTAGGGTATTCCATGAGTATTTGGATCAGTTTATTGTTGTCTTCATTGACGACATCTTGATTTATTCAAAGTCAAGGGAAGAGCATGAGAAACACTTAAGATTAGTATTGCAGCGACTGAGAGAAAAGAAGTTGTGTGCTAAATTTTCTAAGTGTGAGTTTTGGCTTAATCAAGTGATATTCCTGGGTCATACCGTGTCAAAGGAAGGGATTTTGGTAGATCCGAGTAAAGTGCAGGCAATCCTTGAATGGCAGAAGCTGAGAACAGTGAAAGAAATCAGGAGTTTCTTAGGTTTAGCAGGTTACTATCGGCGATTTGTAGAGAGATTCGCCCAATTGGCTAAACCGTTGACAGCTCTTACCAAACAGAAAACTCCTTTTGTCTGGTCAGCAGCATGTGAAGAAAGCTTCCAAGAGTTGAAGAAGAGGTTAACAACAGCTCCTGTATTAGTGTTACCACATGAGGGTGTAGATTATGACATTTATACAGATGCCTCTCTGCAGGGACTTGGCGCTGTGCTGATGCAGTTAGGTAGGGTCATAGCTTATGCTTCTCGTCAGCTGAAGGAGTACGAGACCAGATACCCTACGCATGACCTAGAGTTGGCAGCCGTGGTCTTTGCCTTAAAGATTTGGAGGCATTACCTTTATGGTGTAAAGAGTAATATCTATACTGATCATAAGAGTTTAAAGTACTTCTTCACTCAAAAGGAGTTGAATATGAGGCAGAGAAGGTGGTTAGAACTGGTTAAGGATTATGAATGTGAGATCAAGTATCAATCGGGAAAAGCCAATGTAGTAGCCGATGCCTTGAGTAGAAAAGCCTATTTATTCCGGCTTACCAAGCAGAAAGAGTTAATAGAAGAATTGTCTAAGGAACAGATTGAAGTGGTTCCGGGAAGAGTTGCCAATCTAGAGGTACAGTTTTCCTTAATGAAGGAAATCAGAGAAAAGCAAGTGGTCGATGAGTGGTGTCAGAAAATAGTTCAGCAAGTGCTTGAGGGCAAGACATCCCAGTTCTTTGTGAGAGATGGCGTCTTCTATTTCAGGAAGCGGTTGTGCATTCCTCCGAATGAGGAGTTGAAACAGAAAATTCTTATGGAGGCTCATGACACACCGTACACCGCTCATCCAGGAGTAACCAAGATGTATCAAGATGTAAAGAAAGGCTATTGGTGGTCAGGTATGAAGAAAGACATTGTAGAGTTTGTAGCTAAATGTCTAACTTGTCAGCAAATGAAAGCAGAACACCAACGGCCGTCAGGGTTGCTTCAACCACTGAGTATTCCAGAGTAGAAATGGGAGAGCATTTCGATGGATTTTATCACGGGTCTCCCCAGAGTACGAAAGGGTGTAATGCTATATGGGTGATTGTGGATAGATTAACCAAATCAGCCCATTTCCTTCCCATAAAGGAGAACACCAATGCAGATCAGTTGGCTCAGATTTACCTCAAGGAGATAGTCAGATTGCATGGTGTGCCCTAGACTATAGTGTCAGATAGAGATTCCAGATTTGTTTCAGCCTTCTAGACGAGTTTACAGAGGAGTTTGGGTACCCGTTTAGCTTTCAGTACTGCCTATCATCCTCAGACGGATGGCCAAACTGAGAGAACGAATCAGGTGCTCAAGGATATGTTGAGAGCCTGTTGCATAGATCATAGAGTATCCTGGCATGAGATGTTACCCTTAGTGGAATTTGCCTACAACAATAGTTATTAGTCTACAATTAGAATGGCGCCTTACGAGGCTCTATATGGTAGACGGTGTAGGTCTCCGCTCCATTGGGATGAAGTAGGCGAAAAAGATGAGTTGAGTACCGCCCTTGGGGCGCGAGATGACTCGGGCCGGGTAGAAGATGTGAGGTTAATCAGAAATAGAATGAAACAAGCCCAGGATCGACAGAAGAGTTATGCCAACTTGAAGAGGAAAGAGGTGGAATTCCAAGTGGGCGACAAAGTGTTTTTGAAAGTTTCCCCTTACAAGCGAGTAATGCGCTTCGGAAGCAAAGGGAAGTTAGCACCGAGATATGTAGGTCCATTTGAGGTCTTGCAACGGTGGGAAAGGTGGCCTACAGATTGGCACTACCACCTAGCATGGACAGGGTGCATGATGTCTTCCATGTCTCGATGCTACGGAAATATGTAAGTAATCCCCTCCACATCCTAAGTGTAGAGGATGTTGAAGTAACAGATAATCTAGTATATGAAGAACGTCCAGTTCAGATTCTAGATCGAAGGGTTAAAGAGCTTCGGAACAAGAGTGTTCCGTTAGTGAAGATCCTTTGGAGGAATCACAAAGTGGAAGAGGCCACTTGGGAGGTAGAACGGGACATGCAGAATCGCTTTCCAGAGTTATTTGTATGAATTTCGGGGATGAAATTCTTTTAAGGGGGGAAGAATTGTAACGCCCCACTTGAGGTACGTAGCTAACGTCTCTTCTTTTGCTCTTATTTGAGTTGGTTTATTAGTATTATTGTTTGGTTGACCTTTGATTGAGTGATATGTTGAATACTTGCCTCAAATTGGTTGAAAATAGAAGAAGTTCAGTGTTCCATGCTTCACCGGGGCCAAGAAGAATCTTCGCCGCGGCGAAGAGGTGTTGAAGCCACGGGAAGGCCTGGCTGACGGCGCGCACGACGACGTGCTTCCTCGCCACGACGACGGGCCGACCAAAATGTTTGTTAAGTTTTAGATATTTTCTTCCCTAAGGGCAATTTGACCATTCTACCCCTAATTAGCAGGAAAAGTGGGGAGTAAAATGTAAGGATTTTTCATGGAGAATATGTTGTTATGGGGGTGTGTTTGTAATGAATCAAAGGATATAGATGGAATTCCCAAGGAAGAGTAAGGGCAAAATGGGAATGCTTGTGTATAAATTTCATTAAAAGGAATTAAGTCATTGCAAACCCTTTCTTCTTCTTCTCCATCGCCACTCTCCTCTCTTACTTCCTCTCAATTTCTCTTTCTTTTGTTCAAGGAGTTTTAAAGGGCTTTTGGAGTGATTTTGGGTAGAAAATCAATCTAAGGCATCCTAAGGTAAGGATTCTTGCTTTGGTTGTGAAGCTTTGTGAGTTTTTGAGTATATTTGATTATTGAGGGTTTTTGTTCATTTGTTAAAGAGTAGAGAAAAAGTCAAGCAAACCAAGAGAAAGGAAGAGCTAGTGAAATCTATCCATAACAAGGTAAGTAAATCCCAACCCAAGCGGAAATTTGAGAATTTTCTTGATTAGGGTTTTGATAGCAATTATGTATGTATGTTACATACATGTTATATGCCATGTTATTGAGTCTTAAATGGAGATTACTAGTGCTTTGTGATGGTTTATACATTTCAAGTATAAGAAGTGAGATGTGGGTTGGAAAGGTAGTTTGAGATGGAATTGAAGGATATTGAGAAATCCTTTTTGGAAGTGTCTTTCTTTGGCAGGATTTATGGCTATGTGAGGGAGTTTCTCCCCATTTTGGATGGTTAGAGAAAGACATAGGATTATTGTTATAGTAGAGTTTTATTATGCACTTAAGTTGTTTGATGAAATGCCTAATAGAGGTTTGAGTATGAGAAATGAACCTTAATTCTTGCAACATTGCATGTTGGCATTTCATAAGTGCATTAGTGGAGATGAACCATCCATAGGCATTAATTGTGCATTGAGAAGTGACCTAAGAAAGAGTAAGAAACTTTGTGTATGCACTTGCTCTATGAGTAGAACTTTCAGGATGTAACTACCCCTAAGGGTAGAGAGAATGAAAAGTGCTAGAGTAGAGTGAATGAGAAGGGGTTATTAGAAATGGGTCGATGCTTTGTGATCATCACCCTCCGATTATGAGAATCGGGTTAGTGCTTTGTGATCATCACCCGAATAGCTATTGGAAATGGGTTGATGTTTTGTGATCATCACCCGATAGTTATTAGAAATGGGTGGATGCTTTGTGACCATCACCCGACTTGTTAATAAAAAGGGGTTGATGCTTTGTGATCATCACCCGACATTTATTAGAAGTGGGTTGATGCTTTGTGATCATCACCCGACAGTGATTAGGAACGGGTTAGTGCTTTGTGATCGTCACCCCGAAAGTCATGAGGAACGGGTAGGTGCTTTGTGGTCTCCACCCGATAGTTACGAAAACCGGGTAGGTGCTTCGTGATCCCCACTCGGTAGTCACTAAGAACGGGTTGGTGTGTGAACTCCCACCCGCAGACCATGAAGAGGAGATGGTCTTGTGTAGAACGCCATCCGGCCGTACCTCCGGTAAGATGAGGCCATGGCGTCTAGTAGAAACAGAAAATAGAAGTAGTGTAAGGAAAGAATTAAGAGAATTAGATACGTGGACAAACAGATAGTACTTACTGAGCATTATTTTGTGCTCACCCCGTTATTTTCCTTTGTGGATGCAGGATCTAGGTGATGATGCAGTCGGAGGGGCGTCGGCAAGCGAGGAGCAATAGCTACACTATTTCCCCTGTTTTTGTCTTTTAAAATGGCTTTTTTTGTAAATGATGCTCTTTGTGTATAAAAGACGTATTACTTATAATAAAAAGAAAAGTTTTGGGCCCATTTTCTATTGTTATATGCATGCATTATACTAGTTTACAACAGTTGTTACAGTTGTCCACTTTTTTTCCTTTTCCTTTACCCTTGGATTGTGCTTTGAGCGGCATTTTTCCAACTTACAAATCAACTCAATAATTCAACTCTAAGCACCCTACGAACAACCACAATCAATCTTGCAAAAACACCACACTTCCAAAAATCGCACCTAGACCCCCAAACTTCGATTCTTCCACACTTCACAAAATTCAAACCCAAACTCCTCAACACCACATAATTCACAATCTACACTTCCTCAAACAAAATCAAAGCACTATAATACGAAAAATCCACAACTCAATCAACAATCCAAAATTTTTAGATCTACAACTTTGAACTCGAAATTGTGCAATTAAAAGCTTGGAGAACTAGAAATCTTACCAAAAATAGGAAGTATTCACCACCAATTTAGCCAAAAACAACCTAGATCACAAAATCCCCAAATTCTTGAACCCACAATTTTCTTCAATTTTTCGCAAAGATCTTTGGTAGAACGAGTTGTTTTGGTGTTTAGAAGGGTTAAGGAGTGAGAAATTTTGCTGGGAAATCACTCGAAAGACTCCGGATTAAAGATGGAAAAAAGTTTGCTCTCGGATGTGTTTGAAGTGTTTTGCGACAAATGAAGAGTCGCAGTGAGTATTTATAAAAAGCAGACTTTGTCGCGGCAAAGTTCTTAATTCTTAAAAAAAAAAAAATTTCCAACCCAGTCGACGCCACGGCGAACTTTCCTTAGTCAATTTCGCCTAACTTTCTCTGTCGCGACGAAAACAAATGCTTCACCGCGACGAAAATTTCCAGAGCCTACATTGCCTCGGTGAAGTCTGGGATTTTTCGACTTCTAATTCTTGCAAAATGCAGTTCACCGTGGCAAAAACTGGAAAAATTCCATTTTTCGCCTTACTTCGATAATTCACCTGAAACTACCAAAAACACACCAATTAGGCTTCATCTTAAAATCATACGAAAACTAAACAACTTCAAAACAATAAATAAACAACAACAAATGAAAACACTTGGGTTGCCTCCAAAGGAGCGCTTGTTTATAGTCGAAAGCTTGACTTTCTCAAGTCTTCATGTCAAAATGTCAAGCCGGAGGGGGATTGACTTGCAACTCATAACCCCATCAATGTATGGCTTCAACCTCTATCCATTGACCTTAAATGTGCCCTTTTCTTCATGTGACACCTCCACCACTCCGAACGGGTAAACTCTGTCCGGACCATTTAGACTTCAGTTTTTCAGGGAATAGCCTAAGTCTAGAATTATACAACAACACTTTCTGACCCACTTCAAAGTTCTTCCGGATATGCTTGTCATGCCACCTTTTTGTCTTTTCTTTGTAAATCCGAGTATTCTCATATGCTTCGTGATGGAACTCATCGAGTTCATTCAAAGTCAGCATCCTTTCTTCCCTACCAGCTCGTAAATCCATGTTGAGCTGCTTGACTGGCCAGTAGGCCTTATGTTCAAGTTCTACTGGCAAATGACATGCCTTCCCATAGACCATCCTAAATGGAGACATACCAATCGGAGTCTTAAATGCAGTGTGGTAGGCCCATAATGCATCATCCAACTTTGTGACCAATCCTTCCTCGATGCATTGACTGTCTTTTCTAAAATTCCCTTTAGTTCTTTGTTCAACAGTTCCACTTGCCCGCTAGTCTGTGGATGGTATGGTGTCGCAACTTTGTATTTTAGTCCATATTTTCCCAACAGTGCATCTAATTGCCTATTGCAAAAATGCAATCCTCCATCACTAATGATTGCTCGTGTTACCCCAAACCTTGAGAAAATGTTCTTTCTCACAAAATTAACCACCACCCTAGCATCATTGGACGGCAATGCAACTGCTTCCACCCAATACGATACGTAATCCACCGCTACCAAAATGTACATGTTCCTATAAGAATTTGGGAAAGGACCCATGAAGTCAATTCCCCATACATCGAACAACTCAACAACTAGGATATTGTTCAGTGGCATCTCATCTCGCTTTGAAATATTCCCACTCCATTGACATTGGTCGCATTCCTGAACCATCCGAAAAGAATCTTTGAAAAGGGTTGGCCAATAAAACCCAGATTGAAGAACCTTGGCTGCTATCCTAGCTCCTCCAAAATGGCCACCCACTTCCCTTTCGTGACAGTGCCGTAGGATACTCTCCATTTCCTCTTCCGGGACACACCTACGTATCATCTTATTAGTACAGTGTCTATACAGAAATGGCTCTTCCCAGAAGTAGTACTTCAAGTCTAAGAAAAACTTCCTCTTTTGTTGGAAGGTCATGCCGATGGGGAGCACTCTCGACGGCAAGTAGTTTGCAAAATCTGCATACCATGGTGCTTCCTCCACTCTCATCAATTTTTCATCCGGGAAAGTTTCTCTGATTTGGGTTTCCTCTTCATTTCCCTAAATTGGTAGTTCAATCCTTGACAAATGATCCGCCACCACATTTTCTGACCCTTTCTTATCTCGTATCTCCAACTCAAACTCTTGTAGCAATAGGATCCATCTTATCAGCCAAGGTTTCGCTTCTTGCTTTGCCAATAGGTGCTTAAGTGCTGAATGGTCCATGTAGACTATCACCTTGGCACCTAGCAAATATGAACGAAATTTGTCAAAAGCAAAAACCAAAGCCAACAATTCTTTTTCAGTGGTGGTGTAATTCAATTGTGCATTAGTGAGTGTTTTGCTAACATATTGAATTACATGCAACACTTTGTTTTTCCTCTGTCCTAACACTACTCCTAATGCAAAATCACTAGCATCACACATCAATTCAAATGGTAGTCCCCAATCGGGAACTGTAATAATAGGTGTTCACACTAATAATTTTTTTAGAGTTTGAAAGGCATGCATGCATTCATCATTAAAATCAAAAGCAACATCTTTAATCAATAAATTGTAGAGGGGTTTAGAGATCTTAGAAAAACCCTTGATAAACCGTCAATAAAACCCTGCATGCCCCAAGAAACTTCGAACTGCTTTAACATTTGAGGGCGGTGGTAGTGGTGTGCTGTCGTAGGCACCTAGAATTAAAACCCTAAAAATACACGTAGTAGTGTGAGTAGGGATCGTTCCCACGGAGAGTGCCTAGCCGAGTTTTATGTTACGTGAACCAAAGATTGGGGGATTTGAGTAAAAACAAAAACAATTTCAGGAAAAGAAATTCAACCTAAATTACCGAAATCAATCAAAATAACGAAACTTGGTCTAAGTCAACATCCACCATCGGAATCTTACAACTGATCATTGATGCAAAAATAAATCAATACTTACTTTGAGTATTCACCGTTGGAACTATTTTCCTATCTCTCCTTAGTTGTAGTTAATTAGGAAACAAGCGATCTAATTAATCTTACTACTAAACAACCCTAGACAAGCGCTAAAGATTTAATCTAGTGGCAACCTTAAGAACTAGAGAGATCGATGAAGCTAAACAACACAAACTCAAGTAGTTGTATTTAATTTAGTGAACGTTCTTCTTAAGACTTAATAATTCCCCTGACGCAGCAAATTCTTAAACCCTAATTGCTTCACAAGTTAAAAGGATCAAACAATTACAGATTTGATATCTAACTTAGCAGTAGATTGCAACAAATAATAAACTAGTAGGCCTCTTAGTAATTAAACGCAACAATCATGACAATATGCATAGAAGAACATCCAATACTCAAAACATAAATTGAACACTAAAAATAGATAGATCTCACAGTTTTATTGATTCCGAGGTCTCCGTTTCCTTTGACCAAGTTCTGAAAGTTTAGCCGCTCATGGCTATGAAAAACTCAAGAAAAACAAATTCCACTAGAGAGAAAGAGAGGCGTGTGTGTTTTTTCCAATCTGATCTTTCTCTTCTCTAAAAGATATCTAATTCAAGTATTTGAATTCTACTAAATCTCCTCAAAATATTCTAATATCCTAAAATAACATCTATCCTAATCTGATTCTAATTAATTGAAAATAAAATAAAATAGGAAAGTAGTGTGTCCAGCTATAACTTGCGTGCAATAGGCCTTCAAATCTTCCAATAATAAACTGCCTAATTGACTTGCATGATAGGGTAGAATGTTCTAGAACGTCAGTAGTGCAGGTGCGTCAACTTCAAGCCCAATTACAACCTTGATTCAGCGAGTATCTCTCCAATATCAAAACATTGAAAGTTGTAGATCTCTTTCTTAGGGTTCTACAGAATTTTGAATCATCTCAATCGGAGCTTGGATGAGACAGTTATGCCCAGATTACGAAGCAATGTCAAAACTGTCCGAATTCACCTAATTAGTTCCGTTTTACATTTAACGCCTCCATTTGCATCCTAAATAAAATAGAATAATAATGAGTACATTTAGGCAAAAAATAAGTATAGAAGACTAGACATTAAGGGGGGTAAATATGACATTTTGCATTCTCATCAGGTAGCTTCTCAATCACGTCTGTTTTTGCTCGATCTACTCTATGCCATCCCTTGAAATTCTATGACCAAGCACTATTCCTTCCTGGACCATGAAGTGGCACTTCTCCCAGTTGAGCACCAAATTCGTCTCCTTACATCACTACAAAACAAGTGAAAGATTAGATAAGCAATTGTCAAAAAATGAACCAAAAACAGAGAAGTCATCCATGAAGACTTCTATAAACTGCTCCACCATATCACCAAAGATAGACATCATGCATCTCTGAAATGTGGCTGATGCATTGCATAATCCAAAGGGCATCCTTCGGTAAGCAAAGGTGCCATATGGACAATGAAGGTCGTCTTCTCTTGATCCTCAGGAGCCATGGCAACCTGATTATATCCTGAATAACCATCCAAGAAACAGTAGTAAGCATGCCCTGCCAATCTCTCCAACATCTGATCAATGAAAGGAAGTGGAAAATGATCCTTCCTTGTCGCTTCATTTAATTTTCTATAGTCAATGCACACTCTCCAGCTCGTGACCGTCTTAGTTGGTATCAATTCGTTGCTCTCATTCTTTATCACTATGATACCTCCCTTCTTCGGAACCACTTGCACCAGGCTCACCCATGGACTATCAGAAATAGGATAATATTCTTGCATCTAGAAGTTTCACCACCTCCTTTCTCACCACTTCCTTCATCGAAGGATTCAGTCTCCGTTGTGGCTGCACCCTAGGCTTGACATCATCTTCCATAAGTATCTTATGCATACAAAACGACGGAGAGATGCCTCTAATATCCGAAATGGTCCACACAATTGCTGATATATGTTCTCTTAGTACCCTAATCAACCGCTCTTCTTCCAATTTGCTCAACCTTGAACTGATGATTATTGGGAAAGTTTCTGCTTCACCAAGATACACATATTTGAGCTGGGAAGGCAAGGGCTTCAGTTCAATCTTCGGAGGTTCTTCATTTCTTTCCTTTTCCTTCTCCTTCTCAAAATTCAATTCCTCAAATTCTAAATCTTGGCTCTCCTCAATCGGCTAAAGTGCTTCCAACAATCTAATACATTCATTATTCGCCGACTCAGCTACCTCTACTATTTTTGATTGGGCAATACAAGCTTCTAGAGGTAGTTGTAGAGTGTTTTCTTCAATAGCCTCTGCTACTAGTTTATCCACCACATCAACACTAAAGCATGGATCCGACTCGGATGGAAACTTCATAGCTTCAAACACATTGAACGTTATTGTTTCATCTTGAACTCTTAACAGTAACTTTCTTTCTTGAACATCAATGAGAGCTCTCCCGGTGGCCAAAAATGGTCGGCCCAAAATAAGAGGCATTTCCTTATCCTCTTCCATGTCTAATACAACAAAATCCGTCGGAAATATAATCTTGTCTATCTTCACCAACACATCTTCAACTATACCCCTTGGATGTTTGATGGATCTATCTGCAAGTTGCAATGACATGGTCGTTGGCTTTACTTCACCAATTCCCAATCTCCTGAAAATAGAAAAAGGCATTAGATTGATGCTTGCACCTAAATCACACAAAACTCTATCAAAAGTAATGTCTCCTATAATGCAAGGAATAGTAAAACTCCCTGGATCTTTGAGTTTCGGGGGTAGCTTCTTTTGGAGAATGGCACTGCACTCCTCCTTGAGCATCACTATTTCCTCATCTTCTAACTTCATTTTGTTTGATAAAATCTCCTTGAGAAATTTCGCATAGCTAGGCATCTGTTGCAATGCATCTGCAAAAGGAATGTTAATATGCAGTTTTTTAAATATTTGAATAAATTTGGAAAATTGCTTATCCTGATTCTTTTTCTTGAGTCTCTAAGGAAAAGGCACGGGAGGAGTATGATGTGCCAACTCTGGTGGTATCTCGGGAAATGGCAGTTTCTCTTTCTTTTGTTTTTGCCTCTCTTCCCGCTTTTGTTCATCAACCCTATAATTGGTTGGTTTCTCTTCAGCAACTATCTCTTCATCAACTTCCTCATCAGAATCTTCCTTTTCTTTTGGTAGGCTTCCTTCTTTCCCTGGTTGTTCCACTTCTTCTAACACTGTCCCATTTCTCAGAGTTATTGCATTTGTTTGCTCACGTGGGTTAGGCACTGTGTTGCTCGACAAGGACCCCTGTGGTCTCTCATTTAACTTATCAGCCAATTGACTCACTTGTACCTCCAAGTTCTGAATGGACGCCACTTGATTTCTGAAATTCGTCCTCTTCTCATTCATAAAACCTGTGGTCTCTTGCATAAACTTTCCAAACATGTCCTCCAATTTTGTCACTTTTTGCTCTCCTGGTTGATTGTTCACCCCTGCTTGGTTGTTTGGCAATGCTCTTTGGTTCCATTAGTTGTTTTGCTTATTCTGTTGGTTTTGATTGCCCCAAGACAGGTTCGGATGATTCCTCCAACCAGGATTATATGTGTTGGAGTACGGGTTGTTCGGTTGCCTTTGATTTCCTACCAAGTAGTTAACCTGCTCCGATGATAAAGACGCTGAAGCAAACGTGTTCCCCACTTGGTATTCACTGCTCACATGACCACTTATACAAAATTCACAAATTAGTTGAGGAGTTTGAATAGAATTTACCTGCATACTTCTTAACTGTTTTTGGAGTGCTGTGAGTTGGGCTAAAATGGCTGTGTATGCATCAACTTCATGAAGACCCATAGATTTCTTCTGTTGCACCCTTTCATTAAGTCTTTGATATTTGTTACTTGCTAAAACTTCAAGCAACTCATGAGCGTCTTCCAGAGTCATATTCTGCAGTGCTCCTCCTGAGGCTGCATCTACCATAGTTTACACATTCACCATCAATCCATTATAAAACGTTTGGACTTGCATCCAAACTGGCAACCCATGATGTGGACACTTCCTTAGTAATTCTTTGTATCTCTCCCAAGCCTCATACAATGATTCCGACTCTTCCTGTAGAAACGATGACTATTCCTGTAGAAACGATGTGATATCATTTCTTAGCTTTGCCAATTTTGCTGGAGGAAAGAATTTGGTCAGGAACTTTTGTGCTAAATCGTTCCATGTTGTAATCGTTCCTGATGGTAATGCCATTAACCATCCCTTTGCCTTATCCCTAAATGAAAACGGGAACAGACTCAATCTGATGGCGTCATCTGACACTCCGTTTGACTTGAAAGTATCACAAATCTCCAAAAAAATTTGCAATGTGCAGATTTGGATCTTCCTTCAAATCTCCCTTGAATTGTACCGACTGCTGTATCATCTGGATGATTGCCGGCTTTATCTCGAAGTTGTTGGCTTGTATCTCTGGTCTAGTAATGCTCGACCCACTGCCACCAACTGAGGGAACTGGAAACTCCCTTAGTGTTCTATTTTCTGCCATCTGAACAACTATAACCTCTGGTTCAACTATAGCTTCTCTTTCTCTTCTTTCTCTGTTAAGTCTTCTAGTGGTTCTTTCAATCTCAGGATCAACAAGAACCACTGGCTGACATCTTGCTCTTCGCATAAACTACACAAAAAGAGAGTAAAAGTGAGATCACAAACCAACCGAAGGAACAACAAAAATTAAACAAACAAAAATTAAAACAAAAATAAACTCCAATCTAGCTAACATAAGAAACATTCAATGTTAACACAAAAATCAATCCCCGGCAACGGTGCCAAAAACTTGATGCGTTGTTACTATAACATGCAATGATAGCAAGTGCACTAGTCGCACAAAGTAATAGAGTGATGAGTGAGTATCGTTCCCACGAGGATTGATTGTTAAGCACTAATTCTCCTAAGTGTTTTCAAGTTGGAGAAACCGAATTTGTTTGGATTAATGGGAAAGATTAAAACTAAAACTAAAACAAAACTTCCTAAGTATAAAAACAACTAATTAATGAGAGCAAGAATTTAAAACAAGAGTAATATCAATTTTAACAAACGGTTAGGGTTTTTGTAACAACTCCTCTTTAGTACTATTCTTATAATACATACTATGTAAAATATAGATATGTGTATAATATGAAAGATAGTGGGCTCAAATTTTTCTTTACTCATAAAATATAATTCTTTACAACTACAAAAGACTATGTATTTAAAAACTTTCTAATTAATACAAAATATCATAACTGGTGGACAGTAGTGCCAATACTCTTCGCTCCTTGACGTCCCATCCGACACGCTTCCCTATTTCGCAAAATGTAGAAGAACAACGGGGTGAGCACAAAAATGCTCAGTAAGTAAATCCTCTACTACTATCCCCGCAACTCACTCTTTGGTTCTTTCCTTACTCGACTGTTTTGCTATTTCTATTTCTCACTGTTTTTCTCTTTCTTTCTAATATTGTTATTCTCCTTTAACTCTGTTCTGCTCTTTACTCTTTCTTTCTCTCTGTTCTTTTTCTCTTATTCTTACTCACCATGAAGGACAATTATGGTTCTCTCTTATTCTCATCATACTCACCATGAAGGAAAATAATGGTTCTCTCTGGTACAAGCTCTACATGAAATTAATACGAAAGAACTGCATGTTTCTTTGTTCTACTCTCTATTCTTACTAGCTTAAACTTTCGCATTCTTTCTCATACTCTCTCTCTCTTTATATCTCATTCTTTCTCAAGCTTCCTCAAGCTTCCTCATTCTTTAATTCTTTCTATTGTTTCATTCTCATTTCTGTTTCTCTTTCTCATAACTCTTTTCTGTTAACTCTCTCTTTAGTAATCACGGCCTCATCTTATCGGAGGTACGGCCAGGACTCGCTCCCACTCTACGTGACTTCTACTTATTCTAGCCGATCGAACTTGGTTATGCATGGATTCGGAACTCTTGGCCACATGAGTGTATATCTCTCTCTCGGGTACTCGGGTACTCGGGTATAGCCCTCATCCGCATGCACTCTCACGGGCTACACCACTTCTCTATCTGATACTCATGCCGCTCTCTCAATGCGGCGTACATGCGGGCATACTCTACCCATTACTCACGGGTTCCCCATCGCATAACCTACTCTATGCTCTTATCTCTCTCTTAATCTTCTCATGTTTGCTCATATCTTTCTCAAGTTAGTACTCATAATATAGCTTAACTCTTAGCTTTTCTCATCTCTGTTCTATCTATTTCTTTTCTTTCTCATTCTTACTCATTGGAATGTCACGACCTCATCTGACCGGAGGCATGGCTGGGCGCTACCACTCTACGTGACTTCTGCTTATTTCGCTACCGATCGGATTTAGTTATGCATGGATTCGGAACCTTTGGCCATGTGAGTGTACAATCTCTCTCTCTCTGAATGTCACGGCCCCATCTGACCGGAGGCACGGCTGGAACCTCATGTTCCACTCTACGTGACGGTCACGGCCTCATCTAACCGGAGGCATGGCTGGAACCTCGTGTTCCACTCTACGTGACTCTACTCGTCACTCACAGGTTCCCCATCGCACAACTTATTCTATTCTCTTCTTTAACTCTTGTGCACAAGATCTCTATTCTTTCTCTAGCTACTCATCATAATGTAGCTTAACTCTTAGAGTAATTCTCTACTCTTCCTCAACTTTTCTCTTTATTATCAGAGTATTCTCATTCTCTTTACGCTTAAGAGTTGCTATTCTCAACATTCTCTACTTTTTCTCACTCAAACTATTACTCATAGTATAGCTTATACTCAAAATTTTCTACTCTTAAGCTAGTACTCATTAGGTAGCTCATACTCAACATTCTATATTCTTTCTCAAGCCACTTCTCAATGCACAATTAATGCATATGGATGGTTCATACTCATTAATGCACTTTTGAAATGCCAAATGCAAGATTTCCTCAAAACCGTTATTCTGCACAGGTCGCACTAAACAGACCATAACTTGCGTTATACACCTCGGATTACTACGGTTTTGGTCTCGTTTTAAAGCTTAGAAACAGGGCTATAACTTCTATGTTTTGGTCTCAGCCCAGTTCAAACCTTAAGATGCCCAAAAATTACATAGAAAGTCACGGCAGTGACAGGGCAGATTTCATTTAGGCATTTCATCAAGCAACTCATGTGCATATAAAAACTCTTCTCTAACTACAACTCTATTTCTCTCTTTAACCATCCAAAATTGGAAGTAAATTCCCTTCCATGGGCATAATCCCTACCATAGAAGAACACTCCCAAAATACATACTCAATCTCCTCCAACTTCATCTCAAACTAATTACTCATAAACACTTCCCATAAAGGAAATACCCAACAAACATAACATAAATACTCTTCTCAACTCAATTTCTCAACAATTAAACATACATCTCTACTCAATTTTCTCAACAAGCATCATATATACATGCACAAATAAATCTCTACTTAAGAATTTCTTAAACTTTAGCTTGAGTTGGATTTACTTACCTCATACTTGAGTAGTCTCCACTAAAGCTCTCTACTCTTGTTGGATCATAACTTTCCCTTATTTCCTAAGCATAAACTTAGTAAGAACTTAACCCTTACATGAATAAAACTCATCTCTAAAGTAGGGATTCTTACCTCTTCTTGCTTAGGATCACTTCTTTGTCAAATTCCAACTCAAAACTCTCAAAAATCCCTTGGAAGATTGAGTGAGAAATTGAGAGAAAATGGGAGATGAAGAGGCGGTGGAAATGAGTAAAATGAATGGGTTTAGAGAACTCAATCCTTATTAGCTCATATAATATCCACTCTTTCCCATTTTGCCCTTACTCTTTCTTGAAATTTCCACCTTTATCCTTTGATTCTTTACAAACTCACCCCCATTTTACACTATTCTCCATGAAATTTCCTTGCATTTTACTCCCCACTTTTCCTGTTAATTAGGGGTAGAAATGTCATTGTGCCCCAAAAGAAGAATTCTCTAGAAAACTCAAGAAACTTTTCTCACTCCTCGCATGCGCGAAGAACTTTCTGTCGCCCCGGCCAAACATTCCAGAACCAACACTGCCAACACAGAACCAACGTCGCCGCGGTGAAGCTTCTCCCTCGCCGCGGCGCAGACCGAAACTCCAAAATTTGCTAAGTCTTGATCAATTCCAGGGTACACACTCAACCAACCCAAAACATAAACTCAACCAAAGAACATGAATCATATATAAACTCATTTAGGGGCAATTCAGTAATCCTTTAGGCCATACCGTAAACAGTGGCTACGTATTTCAAGTGGGGTGTTACAATTATTGTGAGGACCCGGATTTGGCTCATAGGCTATCCCAATCTTGGGCTCTTTCCCTCATGGGCTATCCCAATCTTGGGCTCTTTCCCTCATGGGCTTTCCCTGATGGTACTCACCATGCTCCCCAATTGACTATAGCCCCTTGGTCTTGGGTTCGAGTGGTGGGGGAGGCGAAAGAAATCCCTTAAGGGGGGGGGGGAGATAGCCTAGTGAGTGGGGCCGCCAGGGCAAGATTGGGAAAGCCCATGAGGGAAAGAGCCCAAGATTGGGATAGCCCATGAGCCGAATCCGGGTCCTCATAGTTTTGACTTCATTCGGACTCTATGGATTAATTTATACGGATTATACTATTTTCACACTCATATGCACGAATTGTAAATCGAATTCTCTAAGTTGTCAAAAATACCTTCTCAGGCTATGAATTCCTACTTTTCCCTATTAAACTTCCACACCCAACAATTTGAAGAATAATAAATCCAAGTTCATTAAGCTAATGGAATCCTAGATTGATTTCATTGATTCTCAAATCTATCTCTAGCATTCAATACTACAATGGTGATTACCCAAGAAGCTCAACATGATTCATTTCTCATTCTTATCATATTCATCAATTAAAATCAATAAAAGCAGAATAACCACACAATCCTTGCAATAGAATATGGAAATAACAAAAATCAATTGATTAACCCATAGAAATTCGAGTTACATCAAATCCCTAACCCAAAATGGGTTAGTTCATAACTAAATCAACACAAACAGCAAGAAAAACATTAAACATAACAGACAACATATTGAAATAAGACAAAAGAAAAGATATCTCCCCTAGTTGAAGAATCCACAAGGTTGAATCCCAAATCCTCACTTTTTCCACAAAAATATCAATCTATCCAAAACTCAATGAAAGCCAGACGAAAATTAGATGAACCCCTTTCAAATTGGTAAGGTTTTTCTTATATAGCTCGCCTCAAAAGACCTAAAACTTTCCTAAAATAAAACTATGCGTTTTGGAGAAACTAAAATTCGTAGACTTCGCCGCGGCAACGAGGTAAGTTGGAATCTCATGCTTAACTTCTTTCGCCGCGGCGAAGAATAGACTTCGCCACAGCAAACCTTCATGAAGAATTTTGAAATTACAGAATTGCCCTCCCGCTCGCTTCTTTGCTTAAATCTTTGATATTCGATGCTTTCCCAAGGGAACAAGCTTCATAGTGCTTAAATATGCTTCCGAACTCTCCCAAATTCTTAGATCCGCTTACTTCTAGGTCCAGAAACTCCAATTCGCTTCTTATTTGCTCAAAATGTATAGAATTAAGTAGCAATTCAGGCATGAATGAACTAATAAGTATCTAAAATCCGACCAAAAATCCTAATTAAAATAATATAATTCTCGGATTATCAATGAACAACCCTATCAAAGGCAGTGACTAATCTCACTTGTCAAGGTTGTTTGCCGACAACCTGGTGCAACGCATGGGTGCTTGCTAGAGGCAAGTTCACTAGAAAACCCACCAGAGGAGTCCATATAGATGGTAACCCCAATGTCTATGGAATAAATCCTCTAACGGATGGTGGTGCATTTGATCCTTAGACTTGAGATCACCGGAGCGCCTTATGCACCAATTGGTGTAGTTTGACACTAGCCCAACGTAGTTCTATTTAGAGCTATCAATACGATAGTGATTGGCTACATTGAGAAGTGTATCGAGACTATAGTGGATCGACAAAGGATTCATCACTCCTGGGCACGAGAGAAGTTATCTCACTGGGTAATTCACTAAATGGAAATAACTTTAAATTTGTGGTCATAGTGGCATTAAGTTGTTGCTCAATCCAATTTGATATTCTTGTCATTGGTCTAGTAACTGAATACAAACATGTCGAGGATATCTGAGGTTGACACTATTTATGTACCTCAGTCTCGATGAGATGATAGTTCATGAAAGGATTTGATTGCACGGTAACCATACCGTTGACAGGCTGCGGTTTCGCTGAATCCAAATCTATTGGGTGGTCACGATGCCTTGCTAGGGGGCCAATCTTGGTGTGTGTGTAGTGAGACGATCAATTGGTGTTAATCGCAATACTACACACTGCCGATATGATAAGGAGCCTACGGGTCACACACTTAGAAGATAATTTAAGAATTGTTTTGTGAGAAGGGTATTTTCGTCTTTCAGGACGAAAGGGCATTTTGGTAATCTCACAATGCAATTAAATTTGTTGAGGTTGTTGCTTGTATTTAATTTGATATTAAAATTAAATACGTGAGATTATATTTAAATATATGTATGCATATAATTAAATGAATTGTTATTATTAATTAAATGTTAATATATTATTATATATATATTAATTGATTTTAATTATAATAATAATTAATTAGTTTAAAATACCAATTACATGGTGTTTGGTTATAAGGGTAAGCTTGGGTTGGTGCCCATGGGTATTCCTTATTGGAATAAGGTTTTAATTAGTTGCACTATATAAGTGCAACTTAATTAAAACACAAATAATACTTTTATAAAACAAAACCCTAGCCACCATCTCTCTCTCTCTCTCCGAGTGAAATTTTTTTTTTTTTCTTTTCCCTTTAATTGTTCTTGATTCTTGAAGCCGACAATTGTTCTAACAAAACAATTGTCGGTTCTTCAGATTATTTTCGTGTGGACTTCCATGAGTACGATCCTACACTGGATCCATTAATGAAGCGATATCCGACAAAGCGATTTGGGTGAACAAGATGGGCGATGAACAAGGTGTTTGTGAGCAAAGTCAGAGATATTCGAAGGAGCCTCCAAATGTGGGTATAAACTAGATCCTTGTATGGATTTGTTTTTACATAGATTTTTTTTATTACGTTTTAGTTTATGCATGAAAATGCTATAATCTGTACTCGGATCTTGGTTCGAGTAAGTGATCTTTTCGTTTTAATATTATGCTTGTTCCGCTGCTCAAACCTAATCACTTACTTACATGATTTACATAATATAATTGATGTCTTTTATTAATAGAGCAACATGATTCATAGAGTCAATATACAACAATATGATTGGCTTTGGGGCACCTATTCTAATAATTCATATTCTCAGTTAACTTGAGTATATGAGAGCCAATTTGGTACCCTTATCTATCTAGCACCTGAATAATGACTTTGATACCTTATGCTTTTCCTTATTAGGAAGAGTATAAATAATGGTAGGTAAGTCCATATTTCCATACTGCATTTGAAATAATGGTATCATTGATGCTAACATGATATACCTTGTAAGTTTGACATTAGCATCATGTGTACGTTTCATATAAACGTACCCAATATGTTGGGTCGAATCATCAATAAGCTTTGGTGATAAAGCCTATCTGATGGTTTACAATCCATCATATGACTTTAGAATATTGTTAACATTTCTATACCAGTCAGTGAAATTATCACCATCAAACTTGTTTCCTTTGATGATTGATCACAATGATGACATGTTCATTTTTGAATCTACAAGTGCATAATAAATAGAAATAGAACATGTTAATTGAATTATTTAATAAAGTCCTTTAATTAAATAATTACTCCCTCTATTTTACTCAAGTCTTGATAGCTCCCCCACACTTAGCTTTTGCACGTCCTCAGGTAAACTAATTCAAACAAACATTACACGCAAGTCATATCCAGAACACCATCATCTCAAGTCATATCAAGAACACCATCATGATGCATAAGCAATAATATTTAATCCATGCATATTCGTACCTAACTTAGGAGCAAAGAAAATAAAAATAAAATAAAACAGAATTAATGACATTCATCTCTCTTCATCATCTTCCACAATTACTCTCAATCAGTCAATGCAAATAAGGAAACTAATCACAACCAATTCATGTACAACTCCCCTCTCAACTTTTCCTCAATCAAGCTTTCTTTACTACTACAAACTGGGTAGCAAACTAGGGATTTTTTTTTTTTTTTTTTTTTTTGAAAAAGAATGAGTTCATTTTATGCTCTATCTCATTTCATGGTTGTGTTTATGAGTGAGTGCGTTTTACGCTCCATCTCGACTCACCACATACCTTTCTTTTCTTTTTCCTATTTGGTTAAACCCAAATTTAGGACTAGCTTAAGAGAAACAATTTTTTTTTTTTCTTTTAAGGGTTGTTCTACACTCCTCAATCATGCTTCGTCACCAAGTCTACACAACTTCTCAAGACATATTATTTCAAACTACAAAGATTCAAATATGATTAACTCTATTTTATGAAAGATTGCTAACATCCTAAGTCAAGGAATATGTTCAACAACAAAGTCAAGTTACTATTTCTTGCATCACTAAACGTCAAAGACATGACTTAAAGCATAAACCTTCCTAAAAACAAATGCGGGGGTATTTCGTTTAAGGTGTACGTGGCGTTGTTATACCGAGGTTGCCTTGGCCATATTGCTGTGGCGCTTTTAAGGTGTTCTGATTTCCACCAGATACCCTTAAGCTAGGCATAATTCGTCTTTTTTTTCTTTTTTTTTTTTTTTTTTTTTTTTTTTTTTTTTTTTTTTTTAACACTAAACTTAAAACACAACCTAAATCAACCTAAATCCCCTCCCCCACACTTAAAGCTTACATTGTCCCCAATGTAAGATGAAATGCAAAGAAAAGGCAAAAAATAACCAAAATTCAAAACGCGAGAAAAAGAAAACAAACTCCCATTGGGTTGCCTCCCAAGTAGTGCCTTTGTTTATTGTCGTTGGCTCGACTCAAGGCTTTTGTTTTTGCGATGCACTAAGTAACATTCTACCATCTCCCAGGAACACATTCTTGAGGTAACTAGGGAGAGGCTTCAAATCTGGAACGGGGGCCTGCAAAACAAAAGGTAAAGACCTCTCGTTAGAAATTGGTAATGCAATACAAGGAACGTTACTGACTGCTGTTGTAACTTTGGAGAATCATTCCATCTTTGCAACAGCTTTCCTACAAATCAGTACTAAAAGCTAACTCCTCATTCTCTTCCTCAAGATGCTTACTAATGGCAACTCCCAATCCATCTTTTCCATTGAGTTCAAAAACTTCCTGTGCTAAAGAATCAACCACATCAATAGAATAAACATGATCATCATCATCATCATCATATTTCATGGCATCATAAATGTCAAACTTAACAATTTCACCATCAAATTCCATTGTAAGTATGCCACTATGAACATCTATCTTAGTCTTAGATGTTTTTAAGAATGGTCTTCCTAACAAAATAGGGGCAGTTTGATCACCATTTTCCATATCAAGTACATAGAAATCAGTAGGGAAAATTAAGCCATTAACTTGTACCAAAACATCCTCAACTACACCCTTAGGATAGGCATTAGATCCATCAGCTAATTAAATCACAACACTAGTTTTATTCAAAGGTCCAAGTTTCAAAGAAGCATATATGGAATATGGCATGACATTGATAGAAGCTCCTAAGTCTATCATGGCCTTCTCAAACCTAGTGTTACCTATCGTACAAGGGATAGTAAACATAACTGGATCCTTGCACTTACCGGAAGTTTTCTCGAATCATGCGAAACATTTTCTCCCACTCACCTTTTCACATCCCTTTCGCTTCTTTCCTCTTAAGTGTGCACAATTCTTTCAAGAATTTAGCATAGCGAGGTACTTGTTTAATAGCATCTAAGAGTGGAATATTTACCTCGCATCTACGAAAAGTCTCATATATATCTCTATTCTGCTCATCTTTTCTAGATTATGCCAAAGCTTGAGGAAAAGGTGGTACCGGTTTATAGTTGGATAGAGGCGGAAACTTACGCTTAGGAACACCATCGTCGTTGGGAACGTTGCTGTCTATAACTACGTCTTTCTCATTTTCTTCCTTCGACGATGCAGGGGCTGCCTTTGTTAGAATCTCAACTTCTTTACCACTTCTCAAAACGATCGCATTTATATTTTCTCTTGGATTTACCACCGTTTGAGAAGGTAATTTCCCCGAACTTTGCGCCTCCAGCCTATTGATCGCGGTTGCCATTTGACTCATCTGATTCTCCAAACTTTGAACACTGGCTCTCGTCTCCTGTTGAAATTGCAAAGTATTAGTTGAAAGAGACTTAACAATATCTTCTAAAGACATGCCAGAATTAGAAGTTTGGCTCGATTGTTGTCTAGGGGGGTATGGCTGCTGGTACTACTGGTAATTTGGGTGGTTTTGATGGTGAGGCTGATTCATTTGTGGATTCCCATAGCCAAGATTGGGGTGATCCCTCCATCCAGGGTTATATGTGCTCGAATAAGGATCATACTTCCTTTGCGGTTGTCCAGGAAAACCTCCTGCTGCATTCACTTACTCAACAGGCTTCTCTTGAAGAGTTGGGCACATATCAGTTGGATGCCCTACTACCAAACAAATTCCACAAGCCTTCACTGTTTGCATATTACCTACAGCCATTTGACGAACAAGAGAAGTTAAACTAGAGATCTGTTGTTCAAGGGAAGAAATATTTACCTCATT
Source organism: Pistacia integerrima (assembly GCA_026225825.1). Classification (NCBI taxonomy): domain Eukaryota; kingdom Viridiplantae; phylum Streptophyta; class Magnoliopsida; order Sapindales; family Anacardiaceae; genus Pistacia; species Pistacia integerrima. The sequence continues at coordinate 27,110,011 of CM047749.1, forward strand.
ATCACGCCTAGATGGAAGGTCAAGTCTACTGCCAAACTGTTGAGAATTGGCTGCCATATTTGCAATCAAGTTTCTCGCGGCCTCAGGAGTCTTATCCACCAAAGCTCCACCATTTGCAGCATCAATCATACTCCTATCAATGTATGTAAGGCCGTCGTAGAAGTACTGGATTAGTAACTGCTCACTAATTTGATGATGGGGGCAGCTTGCACACAATTTCTTAAAGCGTTCCTAGTATTCATGTAGGGACTCTCCGTTATGCTGCCTTACACCACAAATTTCTTTTCGGATGTTGACTGCCCTCGAAGCTGGGAAATATTTCTCCATAAATAATCTCTTCATCTCGTTCCATGTCGTTATAGTTCCGGAGGGTAGATAATAGAGTCAATCCTTAGCTGTATCTTTCAAAGAAAATGGGAAAGCTCTTAATTTAATTTGCTCCTCGGTCACCCTCGTAGGTTTCATACTTGTGCAAACCACATGAAGCTCCTTTAGATGCTTGTGAGGATCTTCACCTGCAAGACCATGAAAAGTGGGCAAGAGATGTATTAGTCTAGATTTTTATTCAAAAGTAGTTGCAGCATCTAAAACAGGAAACGTTATGCATAAAGGTGCTTGATTCAAATCAGGGGCAGCAAGCTCTTTCAAAGTCCGATTTCCAGCCATGACTTCCTCTTCTTCTAAATCATAGTTGCTAGCAAATTGGGAATCAAAAGCCAAATTGCTTTCCTCAGAATTTCTCCGAGCTTCCTTCCTTAACCTGCGCAAAGTGCCCTCAATTTCTGGATCGAATGTTAAATCACCAAGGTGAGAGGACCTGGTCATACAACAAAAAAAAAAAAAACCTAATAAAAGAATTAGAATAAATGACAAAAATGAAAACTAACTAGAAAATTTAAAAAAATTAAATTAAATTGAATTGGCCAGAAACACTAAAACGGCAAAAACCCTATCAAAACATTCGAATTTGGCCTCAAGAGGGTAGGGCTAGATCTTTCTAGTTTTGCTCAGAACGTTGTTTTCTTCGAAACAGGTACTCGCAGCACTCCTAACTCAACCAAAATTTTCCTTATGAATAGTATTACTGTTCACAGTTTTTTTCTTTTCTTTTTTCTGCAAAATAAAAAAAAAATATAACAAAAACGCAATAAAAAAAATCACAAAAACAAAAAATAATCAACTAGAATCACCCCGGCAATGGCGCCAAAATCTGGTGTGCTGTCGTAGGCAACCAAGATTAAAAACCTTCCTAACCTAACTACTGAACTATAAACAGGGTAAGCAAGGGTCGATCCCATGAAGAGTGTCTAGCCGAATTTTCAATGATGTGAACAAGGCTTGGGGGTTTTGAGTAAAACAGAAAACAATCTTAGCAAAAACAAAAACAATTCAAATCAAAATCAATTAATACAACGAAACTTGGTCTCTGTCAACATCCACCATCGGAATCTTACAACTGATCATTGATGCAAAAAATAAATCAATTCTTGCTTTGAATATTGACCGTTGGAACTATTTTCCTATCTCTCCTTAATTGTAATTAATTAGGAAACAAGCTATCTTAATTAATCTTACCACTAAACAACCCTAGACAAGCACTCAAGATTTAATCTAGTGGCAGCCTTAAGAATTAGAGAAATCGATGAAGCTAAACAACACAAACGCAAGCGGTTGTATTTAATTTAGTTGAATGTTCCTCTTAAGATTACTAATTCCTGACGCAGCAAATTATTAACCCTAATTGCTTCACAAGTTAAAGGGATCAAACAATTACGGATTTGATATCAAACTTAGCAGTAGATTGCAACAAATAATCCACTAGTAGGCCTCCTAGTAATTAAATGCATCAATCATGAAGATATGCACAGAATAACATTCAATACTCAAACACGAAAATTGAACACTAAAATAAAATAGATTAGACCTCACAGTTCGTTGATTCCGAGGTTTCCGTTTCCTTCGACCAAGTTACAAAAATTTAGCCGCTCATGGCCATCAAAAACTCAAAAAGACAGAGAAAATTCAGAGAAGAGAAGAGAGAGGCGTGGTCCCCCTTTTCCAAAAACCTAATTTGATCCCCTTAACAAAAATCCAGTTCAAGTATTTGAATCCCACTCAATCTCCTAAAAGAAATATTATAATATCCTAAAATAACATTAATCCTAATTTAATTCTAATTACTTGACAATAGGATAAAGTCCTAAAATAAAATAGGAAAGTGGTGATTCTGAGCTGATAACTTGTGTTTCACATGTCTCCAATAATAAATTGCCCAATTGATTTGCATGACAAGGCAGAATGTTCCAGGACGTCCAGTGCAGATGCGTCAACTTCAAGCTCGATTACAACCTTGATGTAGTGAGTATCTCTCAAAACTCAAAACATGAAAGTTGTAGATATATTTCTTAGTGTTCCACAGAATTTTTAATCATCTCAATCGGAGCTCGGATGAGAGAGTTATGCCCAGATTACGAAACAACGTTGAAACTGTCCGAATTCACTTAATTAGTTTCGTTTTGCAATTAACGCCTCCATTTGCATCCTAAATAAAAATAGATTAATAATGAGTATATTTAGGCAGCAAATAAGTATAAAAGACTAGACATTAAGGGGGGTAAATATGACATTTTGCATTCCCATCAATAGCCCTCACTAACAAACTCTATAAGGCTCATTGGACTTCCTAGTGGGCTGCGATCTTATCAATTCCATTTAAAACCTTCGCCGATGCAAACATGCTAGAATGGGTTAATTAGGTAGGTCAGACAAACTCAATCTATACCAGCTAATGGCACCAACCATTTCTTAGAGTACATGCCCTAGAGCTAATCAATTATTGTGGAATTGACTGTTTGTAATAATGTTTATTAATCAATAAAAGACATTTTATTCTATACTGTGTAAATCATTATTGTGTGTATTGATATATGTCCATAGGATGGTAGAACCCTAACAAGGGTATCAAGTGTTTCAAATCTTGATAGTGAGAACCCTATGATCACATATGGTGGCCATTCTAGAAATGTCCATAGCCCTAGTATTATTCTGACCAAGGACACATATAATACGGTAAGGCTATCATAGTGTTGAACGACCCTGTCAAAAGGCAGTGACTGATCTCACTTGTCAAGGTTGTTTGGTGACAACCTGGTGCAACACATGGGTGTTTGTTGTAGGCGATTACACCATAGCAATTTCACTGGACTGACCCACCAGAGGATTCCATATGGATGGTAACCGCAGTGTCTATGGAACAAATCCTCTAACGAATGGTGGTGCATGTGATCCTTAGACTTGAGATCACTGGAGCGCCTTGTGCACCGATTGGTGTAGTTTTGACACTAGCCTAACGTAGTTCTTTTCGAGTGTCCAATACGGTGGTGATTGGCTGCATCAAGGAGTGTATCAAGACTATGGTGGATTGACAGAGGATTTATCACTCCCGGGTACGGGAGAAAGTTATCTCACGACGCAATTCAGTATATGGCAATGACACTAAAACTGTGGCCACAAAGTGGGATTGAGTTGTTGCCTCTATCCAGCTTTATAATACGAGTCATTGGTCCGTAAACCGAATAAATAATATCGAGAGTAACCGGAAGGTTGACACTATTTCTATGCCTTCGTCTCGTCGAGATAATGAATGATGAAAGGATCGAATTACACGGTAACCATATCGTTGATAGGCAGCTACTTTGCTGAATCCGAATCTATCGGGTGGCCATGATGCCTTGCTAGGGGGCCAATCTTGGTCGTGGTATTAGTGAGACGATTAATTGGTGTTAATCGCAATACTATACACGCCGATATGATGAGGAGCCTAAGGGTCACACACATAGAAGACAATTTAAGATGTAAGAAGAAAGAAGGGCGTTGTCTTTTTAAGGCGAAAGGGTATTTTGGTAATTTCACAAAGGCAATTAAATTTGCTGAGGTCGTAGCCTTTATTTAATTTGTTACAAAAAATTAAATAAGTGAAATTACGTTTAAATATGTGTTCACACATATTTAAATATATTATCATTATTGTTAAATGTTAATATATATATATATATATATATATATATATATATATATATATATATATATATATATATATATATATATATATATTAATTGATTTTAATTGAGATAAGGATGGAAATTAAAATAAATCAAATTTGGAGTGTTTGGCAACATGGGGCGTTTGGGTTGGAGCCCAAGCCTATTCCGTATAGGATTAGGGCAAATTGTTTTTAAATATAAAAGGAAAAGTGTGTGTGATTTTAATAAAAAAAAAAGAGTTTTTTCTTTGTAAAACCAAAATACACACAAGTGTCCCCCTCTTTGATAATACACTCCCACCAAGAACCCTTTTTGTGTGCCAAAATCAATTCAATTGATTTTCTTTTCTTCTTAATCTTGAAGCCCCAAGAGGATCTAGCAAATCCCTCTTTTGGTTCTTTTAAGATTGTCTTCGTGTGGACTACGCAGTTCGATCCTACACCGGATCGGGGTAGCAAAAACGCTTCGCCGACAAATTTGGAGGAGCCTTCAACGCGCGTTTGTTTCTCTTAACTCATGTTGAATATTTATGCAGATTTAATTTAATATAAATTGTAAAATCATACCCTTGATCTTGGCTCATGTAAACGATCCTGTTATATTATTTTTTTTGTTTCTGCTGCGTATACGGGACCGTTTACTAACAACAATGCCTTAGAATGCTCTCCATTTCTTCCTCCGGGACACATCTCCGTATCATTTGATCAGTACAGAGTCTGTAAAGGAACGGCTCTTCCCAAAAGTAGTATTTTAAATCTGAGAAAAATTTCCTCTTCTGTTGAAATGTCATACCACTTGGGAGCACCCTTGATGATAGATAATTTGCAAAGTCCGCATACCATGGTGCTTCTTCAACTCTCATCAGCTTCTCATCCGAAAATGTTTCTGTAATTGTCATTTCCACCTCATTTCCCTTGATTGGTCTCTCAATTCTCGACAAATGATCAGCTACCACATTTTCCGACCCCTTATTGTCTCGAATTTCCAACTCAAACTCTTGAAATAGTAAAATCCATCTTATCAACCGAGGTTTTGCTTCTTGCTTCGCCAGTAGGTGTCTGAGTGCTGAATGGTCCGTGTAAACGATCGCCTTCGCACCTAATAAATAAGAACGAAACTTGTGAAAAGCAAACACCACAGCCAATAATTCTTTTTCAGTGGTGGTGTAATTCAGTTGTGCATCAACGAGTGTCTTGCTAGCATACTGAATTACATGCAACACTTTATTTTTTCTCTATCCTAATACTACCCCTAAAGCAAAGTCACTAGCATCACACATTAGTTCAAAGGCGGCTCCCAATCGGGAACTGCAATAATAGGTGCAGATACTAGTAAATTTTTCAGAGTTAAGAAAGCATGCATGCAATCATCATTAAAATCAAAAACGACATCTTTATTCAATAGATTGCAAAGGGGTTTAGAAATCTTAGAAAAATCCTTGATGAAACGTCTGTAAAACCCCGCATGCCCCAAGAAACTTGGATCGCCTTGACATTTGATGGTGGTGGTAGCTTCTCAATCACTTCTGTCTTTGCCCGATCAACTTCAATCCCATCCTTGGAAATCCTATGCCCGAGCACTATTCCCTCTTGGACCATGAAGTGACATTTCTCCCAATTCAGCACCAAATTTGTTTCCTTGCATCGCTGCAAAACAAGAGACAGATTTGTTAGACAATTATCAAATGATGACCCAAAGACTGAGAAGTCATCCATGAAGACTTCTATGAATCGTTCCACCATGTCTCCAAAGATTGACATCATGCATCTTTGGAATGTTGCTAGTGCATTGCATAACCCAAATGGCATCCTTCGGTAAGCAAAGGTGCCATAGGGGCAAGTGAAGGTAGTTTTCTCTTGATCCTCCGGAGCGATGGCAATTTGGTTATATCCTGAATAGCCATCCAGGAAACAATAATAGGCATGTCCTGCCAACCTCTCCAACATTTGATTGATGAAGGGCAATGGAAAATGATCCTTCCTTGTCGCCTCATTCAGTTTATGGTAATCAATGCACACTCTCCAACCCGTTACCGTCCTTGTTGGAATCAACTCATTACTCTCATTCTTCACAACTGTGATCCCTCCTTTCTTCGGAACTACTTGTACCGGGCTCACCCATGGACTATCGAAAATCGGATAAATAATCCCCGCATCTAAGAGTTTCACCACCTCCTTTCTCACCACTTCCTTCATTGAAGGATTCAATCTCCGTTGTGGTTGTACCCTAGGCTTAATGTCATCCTCCATGAGAATCTTATGCATGCAAAATGAGGGTGAGATACCTCTAATGTCCGAAATGGTCCATCCAATTGCTAGTCTATGTTCCCTCAACACTCTAATCAACCTCTCTTCCTCTAAGGCATTCAAAGCTGCACTAATAATCACCGGAAAAGTTTCTGAGTCTCCAAGATAGACATATTTGAGGTGAGGCGGTAAAGGTTTCAGTTCAAGCCTTGGAGCTTCTTCCTTATTTTCCTTTGCCCTTTCTTTGTCAAAATCAAACTCCTCAAATTCTACATCTTGACTCTCCTCAATCGGTTGAAGTGCTTCTAACATCCTAGCACAATCATTACTTGTCGATTCTTCCACCTCTACTGTTTTTAATTTAGCTATACAAGCTTCTAGAGGTAATTCAGGGGTGTTTTCTTCCATGGATTCTATAACAAGTTCATCCACCACATCGACACTAAAGCATGAATCCAATTCAGACGGAAACTTCATTGCATCAAAAACATTGAAAGTTACTGTTTCATCTTGAACCCTTAACAACAACTTTCCTTCCTGCACATCAATTAGTGCTCTCCCCATGGCCAAGAATGGTCGGCCCAAAATGAGAGGAATCTCCTTATCCTCTTCCATGTCCAACACCACAAAGTCCGCTGGAAAAATTATCTTCCCCACCTTCACTAATACATCTTCAACTATCCCCCTCAGGTGCTTTATCGACCTATCCGCTAGTTGCAACGACATTGTCATTGGCTTCACTTCACCAATCCCCAATCTCCTGAAAACAAAAAAGGGCATCAAATTTATACTAGCTCCTAAATCACATAGCACACGATCAAAAGTAATATCCCCTATAACACAAGGAATAGTAAAACTCCTGGATCTTTGAGCTTAGGGGTAATTTCTTCGGAGGATTGCACCGCACTCTTCCGTTAGCATCAACTGCTTTCCTCATCTTCTAATTTCCTTTTGTTCGAAAGATTTCCTTCAGAACTTCGCATAACTCGGCATTTGCCCGTAATGCATCGCAAAAGGAATGTTAATATGCAATTTTTTGAAAATTTCAATGAACTTCGAAAATTGCTTATCCCCGATTCTTCTTCTTCAATCTCGAGGAAAAGGCACGGGTGGGGGTGTGATGTGCCAATTCTGGTGGTATCTCGGGAATGGCAATTTCTCCTTCTTCTTTGCCTTTCTTCCTCTTTCTTTTCTCTTCCCCGAATCACCTGATTTCTCTTCACAAATGATCTCTTCATCAATTCTCTCTTCAGAATCTTCCCTTCCGGGTTGCTCCACCTCTTTGGTAGTGTGGCCTACCTCTTCCAAAACTATCCCACTTCTCAAAATTATGGCATTTGCTTGTTCACGTGGGTTGGTTACGGTATTGCTTGGTAGAGAACCCTGTGGTCTATCATTCAGCTTCTCGGCCAATTGGCCCATCTGTACCTCAAGATTCCGAATGGACGCCCCTTGGTTTCTAAAGTTTGTCCTCGTCTCATTCATGAACCCTGTAGTCTCTTGCATGAATTTACCGAACATATCCTCTAACTTCGTCACTCTTTTTGATCTCCGGTTGATTAGTCACCCCTGGCGGGTTATTTGGAACTTGCCTCTGGTTCCATTGGTTATTTTGTTGATTCTGATTTCCCCAAGCTAGATTCGGATGATTTCTCCACCCTGGGTTGTATGTGTTGGAGAACGGGTTGTTCGGTTGTCTTTGATTTCCTGCCAAGTAATTTACTTGCTTCTTTGATGAAGATGACGGAGCAAATGTGTTCCTAACTTGACACTCGCTGCTCACATGGTTTCCTGCACAAAATTCACATGTTAGTTGAGGTGCTTGTATAGAGTTTACCTGCATAGTTCCCAACTATTTTTGAAGTGCAGTGAGTTGGGCTGAGATGGCTGTGAAAGCATCAACTTCATGAAGGCCCGAAGATTTCCTTGTTATTACTCTCTCATTCGGTCTTTGATAATTGTTGCTTGCCAAAACCTCAAGCAACTCATACGCCTCCTCAGGTGTCTTATTCTGCAAGGCCCCTCCCGACGTTGCATCAACCATGGTTTGCACATTACCCATCAAACCATTATAAAATGTTTGGACTTGAAGCCAAACTGGCAAACCATGATGTGGGCACTTCCTCACCAACCTTGTATCTCTCCCAAGCCTCGTACAACGACTCGGCATCTTCTTGGAGAAATGATGTGATATCATTTCTCAATTTCGCTGACTTGGCTGGAGGAAAGAACTTGGTCAGGAATTTTTGTGCCAGATCATTCCATGTTGTTATCGTTCCCAAGTGGTAATGCCATTAACCACCCCTTTGCTTTATCTCCCAATGAGAATGGGAATAACCGCAGCCTAATAGCATCATCCGAAACTCCATTTGACTTGAAAGTGTTACAAATTTCCAGGAAATTTGCAATGTGCTAATTCGGATTCTCCTTCAAATCACCGTTGAATCTAACCGACTTCTGGATCATCTAGATGATTTCCGGCTTGATCTCGAAGTTGTTCGCTTGTACTGTAGGTCTAGTAATACTTGACCCACTTCCATTCACTATGGGAACTGAAAACTCCCTCAGTGTCCTGTTTTCTTGTTCAGCCATTTCTACAACAACTTCTTCAGATTCTACAGTAAGATTTTGATTTTCTTCTTTCTTCTCTCTCTCATACGTCTTCTCACGGTCCTCTCAAGCTCAAGGTCAACAGAACCACCTTGGTTGACGCCTTGCTCTTCGCATAAACTGAACGAACACAAGTGAAAGAAAAGTGAGATCACAACTCTAATGAAAATTAAAAACAAAATTTAAGACTTCAATCTAGCTAAACTTGAGGAAAACTTAATGTTAACTTAAAAATTGTCCCCGGCAACGGCGCCAAAAACTTGATGCGTATTTGTTACAACATGCAAAACTAGCAAGTGCACTAGTCGCTCAAGTAATAAAGTGATGGGTAGGATATCGTTCCCACGAGGACTGTTAGTAAAGCACTAAGTTTCCTAACGTTATCAAGTTGAAGTAATCGAATTCTTTGGACTGGTGGGAGCAAGTTTTAATTTAAAAACAACAAAATGAAATTTACTAAGGTGAAAACTTGATTAAGAAAGCAATATAAAAACACGAAATATCAATTCAAGCAAAACGGGTAGGGTTTTGACTTCGTTTGGACTTTTATGGGTTAAACCTAAAATTACACTATATTCACATTCACGCACAATGGTTGTAAATCGAATTCACTAATATGTTAAACATACCCTCTCGGGCTATATTTTCCTAGTCATCCTTATTAACATTCCGCACCCAACAAATTGAAGGTTAATAATTCTGAATTCATTAAGCACAAGAATCCTAAATTGATTTCATTAATTCTTGAATCTATCTCTAGCATCCAATACTATAATGGTGATTACCCAAGAAGCCTAACATGAATTATTTCTCAATCTCATCATGTTCATCACATACAGCATTCAATTTCGGAGTAACACACAACCAAAGCTTATTCACATGGAAACAACACAATCAAATACTTAACCCATTTAAAATCCAAACTACAATCAAAACCCTAACCCATAAAGGATTAGTTCATAACTAAATTAATACTACAAAAACGAAAAATAGAAATAAACAAGTTAAACATAATGAAACTGAGATGAAAGATAAGAAATCTCCCCAAAAGATAAATCTTCAATCAAAATCTGAATCTTCCCTTCAACAATCCGAAAAACTCAAAGCTTTACTCTAAGAAAAGTGTAAAAACGACTAAACCTAAAAAGCTCTAGATCCCCTGGCAAAAGGTTAAGTTTTTCTTTTATACTTAGTCCAAAAACCCAGCCAAAAACACGCACACACGAAACTATGCGTTTACAAAACTGAATAAGTTGACTGTCGCCGCGGCGAAGAATGAAGAAATCCCACATCGTCTTTGGCCTACTTCGCCACGGCGAAGACAATTTCTTCGCCGGGGCGAAGCTCCTTCAAAGGTTCTGAAATTTACAGAACTGCCACTCGCTTGCTTCTTCGTTCGATTCTTCGATTTTCGACTCGGCTCTCTTCCTTGGAAACAAGCTTCATCGTGCTTTGTCCTGCTCTAGAACTCTCCTATCTTCTGAGATCCACTCATTTCTGAGTCAAAACTATCCAATTTTGTCTTTATTTGCTCAAAAAGTCCATTTTAACCTGAAACACGAAAAGTAAAGAATTAAGCACCAATTCAGGTAAAAATGCACTAGAAAGTACCTGAAATCCGACAAAAAGATCAAATAAAAACTGTATAATTTACGGATTATCAAGGAGCCGTGAGTGACATAGTCCAACATGCATGCCGCCTTTAGTGAGCGGCCTAAGAATTCAGAAAGAAGAATTGTTCAGTCCGTTAGAAGTGTGTGCGGATGAGATTGACCTTGCCTAGAGAATTCACTCACACGGCCAAGGCTCTAAATCCATGCCTCAACCGAGTCTGATCGGCAAGAATAGAAAGAAAGAAAGAAAAGAAAGAATAGAAAGAAAGACTAGAAAAGAAAGAAAGAAAGAAAGAAAAAGAAACAGAAAACAGAAAACGATAATAAGAAAAAATAGAAAAAGAAAATGCATAATTTATGCATTTGTGCATTTGCATCATGAATATGCATAATACCATGCTCATTATCATGGGTAGTGAAAAAATTAGAAAACAGAGAAAAAATAGAGAAAGAACAGAGAAAGAATAGAGAATGCTCGAGAAATGATTTGTAAGGAAAGAAAATTCAGGATTTAAGCAACGGAGAGAAAAGGGTAGCATAGTGGGTTTACTTACTGAGCCATTAGTGCTCACTCCGTTGTTTTTAATGTTTTGCAGGTAATAGGTGAGTTCCAGTCATTCGGAACCTCATGCAGTGGAAGGGTTGGGCTACACTGTCAAGTTGCTATTTTTGAGAACATTTTGTAAATATTTGTATATAAAGAAAAATTAAATATGGGCCCATACTTTATTACTCGTATATATATGTGTATTTTCTTATAAATATTTTTAATGAGTTTTATTGATTATTTTACGAGTATACTAGCTAGAAAGAAAGCATTACATTCATCAAGTTCTACTTTTCTCCAACTAGTACTCCCACTAGTACTTCTTAGAAAACATTCATTTTCTAGGAAGACACTAGATCGAGCAACAAAAATTTTGCGCTTTTCTGGGTGATAGAAGTAGTATCCTTTGGATACCCCACAAATACACATTTACAGGATTTTGGGCCAAGCTTGTTCAAAGTCAATTTCTTAACATAAGCTTCGGAACCCCAAATCCTTAGATAAGACAAGTTGGGCTTTCACCCACTCCATAATTCATATGGAGTCTTATCTACAGACTTTGACTGCACATGGTTCAAAACGTGAGTCGCAATCTCTAGGGCATAACCCCAGAACGATTCAGGTAAATCATTAATACTCATCATGGACTTAACCATGTCAAGTAAGGTCTTGTTCCTCCTTTCTGACACTCCATTGTGTTGGGGTGTATAAGGAGGGGTGAGTTGTGATACTATCCCACATTCCTTCAAGTACTCTGAAAGCCCTGAGCTTAAGTATTCACCTCCTCGATTCGACCGAAGAGTTTTAATACTTTTGCCAAACATATTCTGTACTTCATTCTTGAATTCCTTGAATTTATCAAAGGCTTCAGATTTATGTCTCAGAAGGTAGACATAACCATATCTACTGAAATCATCAGTAAATCTGATGAAGTATGAATATCCACCTCTGGCTTCAACTGTTAGTGGACCACATACATCACTATGCATAATGCCTAACAGCTTAGTAGCCCTTTCACCTTGTCCTGTGAAAAGAGACTTGGTCATGTTGCCTAACAGGCATGACTCGCATGTTAGTGAACGACCTAGTTACGCAGCGGAAAACAAAAAACATAAACTACATGGATCGTTCCTTAAAACCAAGATTCGGGTAAAAAAATCACAGTTTATACAATTTATATATTAAATCTACATAAAAATCTTTTCAAGGTTTAAGGAATCATACGCATGTTTGAAGGCTCCTCCAAGTTGTCTCTGAATGTATTTTGCTACCAACCCAAGTGTAGGATCGAACCGACATAGTCCACACGAAGACAGTTGCAAGGAACTAAGGAGGGATTCGCTAGATCCTCCTTAGCTTAAGAATCAAGAAGAAATGAAGAGTGTTTGATTTTAGGCAAAAACCAATACTAGCATGGGAGAGACTTTGGGGCTGTGTGTTTTTCTCTTTTACAATGAAAATGAACTAATGAAAAAATCTATTTTCTTTCAATTAACACTTTTCTTTTATAGTGTTATTTTAACTCCAACCCAAACACCCCATGTTTCCAAACACTCCCAATTAGATATTTATTTTAATTCATCATTATCTCAATTAAAATCAATTAATATATATATTAACATTTAACAATAATGATAATTTATTTAAATATATTCTAACGCATATTTAAATGTAATTTCACTTATTTAATTTTTCTAACAAATTAAATAAAAGGCTACGACCTCAAAGCAAATTTAATTGCACTGTGAAATTACCAAAATACCCTTTCACCTAAAAAGACGAAAACACCCTTCTTACTTCCCGAGTCTTAAATTATCTTCTATGTGTGTGACCCATAGGCTCCTCATCATACCGGTAGTGTACAGCATCGCGATTAACACCAATTAATCGTCTCACTAATACACGTACTCCAAGATTTGCCCCTAGCAAGGTATCATAGCCACCCGATAGATTCGGATTCAGCAAAGTAGCTACTTCTCAACAATATGGTTACCGTACAATTCGATCCTTTCATCATACGTTATCTCGACGAGACGAAGTCATAGAAATAGTGTCAACCTTCGGTTACTCTCGATATTTTGTATTCAGTTTCTAGACCAATGACTTGTATTATAAACTGGATAGAGCAATAACTCAATCCCACGTGGGCCACGCTTTTAAGTGTCATTGCCATGTACTGAATTGCGCCGTAAGATAACTTCTCCCGTACTGGGAGTGATGAATCCTCTGTCAATCCACCATAGTCTTGATACACTCCTTGATGCGACCGGATCACCACCGTATTGGACAAACTTCCGGAATAGAACGTGTTAGGCTAAGGCCAAACTATACCAATCGGTGTACAAGGCGCTCTAGTGATCTCAAGTCTAAGGATCACATGCACCACCATTCGTTAGATGATTTGTTCCATAGACACTGGGGTTACTATCCATATGGAATCCTCTGGTAGGTCGGTCGTGAACTTGTTGCGGTGTATTCACCTACAGTAAGCACCTATGTGTTGCACCAGACTGTCACCAAACAGCCTTGACAAGTGAAATTAGTCACTGCCTTTCGACAAGGTCGTTCAACACTATGATAGCCTTACCTTATTATCTGTGTCCTTACTTTAGAATATCTGGGATACAGACGCTTAGAACGGCCACCATATGTGCTCATATGGTTCTCACTATCATGATTTGAAACACTTGATACCCTTGTCACAGTTCTACCATTCTAAGGACATATATCAATACATATTGTAATAATAATGATTTACGCGATATGGAATAAAATGCCTTTTATTATTGATTAATGAACATTATTACAAAGAGTCAATTCTACAATAATTGGTTAGCTCTTGGGCATCTACTCTAACAATCTCCAACTTGCACTATAGCCAATCATTCATGTGTTTAATACCAAATGATGTCAAGTGCCTTTCATGCTTCTATTACGACAGAGGCTTTGTCAGTGGATCTGCAAGATTGTCTTCAGTATGCACTTTACTAATCTGCACATCTTTCCTCTCAACTATCTCTCTGATGAGATGGAATCGTCTGAGTATGTGTTTGGACTTCTCACGAGACCGTGGTTCCTTGGCTTGAGCAATTGCTCCATTGTTGTCACAATAGATGTCTATAGCATCAACAATCGTGGGAACCACACCAACTTCAGTAATGAACTTCTTAATCCAGACTGCCTCCTTAGCCGCATCTAACAATGCAATATACTCAGCCTCCATTGTAGAGTCCACTACAATGCTTTGCTTGGAGCTCTTCCAACTCACTGCACCGCCATTGAGACAAAATACAAACCTTGATTGCGATCGATAATCATCTTTGTTCGTTTGGAAACTAACATCACTGTATCCTCTTACAAAGTGAGCTCATCTTCCCCTCCATAAACCAAGAACATATCCTTAGTCCTTTTCAGGTACTTAAGAATATTCTTGACAGCCATCCAGTGACGCTCACTTGGATCCGATTCATATCTACTACAAGTGCTTAAAGCACATAAGACATCAATCCGATACATAGCATGGCATACATGATGGATCCAATTGCTAATGCATATGGGATCCTCTTCATCCTATCTCTCTCATCTTGTGTTCTAGGACACAATTCCTTAGAGAGATAAACACCATGTGACATTGGAAGAAATCCCTTCTTGGATTCTTCCATGCTGAATCTTTTCAGTACTTTGTTAATATATGCACTCTGACTTAGGCTAAGCAACCTACGCGATCTATCACGATAGATCTTTATATCAAGGTTGTAAGTTGCTTCTCCTAAGCCCTTCATGGAGAAGCACTTGGATAACCAAGTCTTTACCGATTGCAAGTTTGGTATATCATTCCAGATCAGAAGTATGTCAACATACAACACTAGGAATACTACTACGCTCCCACTCACTTTCTTGTAAACACAAGGCTCATCTTCGTTCTTGATAAAACCGAATGCTTTTACGACTTCATCAGAATGTTCTAGCTTCTTGAAGCTTGCTTGAGTCCATATATAGATCTGCAACTTGCATACCCTATCAGCTTGCCCATCAAGAACAAAACCATCAGGTTGTGTCATATACACATCCTCCTTAAGGTTTTTGTTCAAGAAAGCTGTTTTAACATCCATTTGCCAAATTTCATAGTCATGATATGCAGCAATCGCAAGCATAATCCGGATGGATTTTATCATGGCAACCAGCGAAAATGTTTCTTCATAGTTAATGCCATGAATTTGTTTGAAACCTTTGGTAACTAGTCATGCCTTATAAGTATGCACCTTGCCATCCATGTCAGTCTTCTTCTTGAAGACCCATTTACACCCTATGGGTTTTACCCCTTCAGGTGGTTCCACTGGAGACCACACTTGGTTCTAGTACATGGAGTCCATCTCAGATTTCATGGCTTCAAGCCATTTAACGGAATCTGGATCCGATATAGCGTTTTCGTAGGTTCTGGGTTCATCGTCTTCGTAGACTTGTACGTTACCATGTTGAGTCACAAGATAACCGTTTCTCTCGGCCTCATGGCGTACTCTCCCAGATCTACGTAGCTCTCGTGCTACCTGAGGTGGTTTACTTTGATCCACAAGTTGTGGAGTAACCTCCTCATGATGTTCAACCAATTCCTATGGCACATCATCCCGTCCTTCGAGTGTATCTTGTGGTTCTAGAACTTCATCAAGTTTTACTTTTCTCCCACTAGCACTTCTTAGAAAATATTCTTTTTCTAGGAAGACACCAAATCGAGCAACAAAAATTTTGCGCTCTTCTGGGTGGTAGAAGTAGTATCCTTTGGTCTCTTTTGAATACCCCACAAATATACATTTACAAGATTTTGGGCCCAGCTTGTTCGAAGTCAATTTCTTAACATAAGCCTCGCAACCCCAAATCCTTAGATAAGACAAGTTGGGCTTTCGCCCACTGCATAATTCATATGGAGTCTTATCTACAGACTTTGACGGCACATGGTTCAAAACGTGAGTCATAGTCTCTAGGGCATAACCCTAGAACGATGCAGGTAAATCACTAAAACTCATTGTGGACCTAACCATGTCAAGTAAGGTCCTGTTCTTCCTTTCTGACACTCCATTGTGTTGTGGTGTATAAGGAAGGGTGAGTTGTGATACTATCCCACATTCCTTCAGGTACTCTGAAAACCCTAAGCTTAAGTATTCACCTTCTCGATCCGACCGAAGAGCTTTAATACTTTTGCCCAACATATTCTGTACTTCATTCCTGAATTCCTTGAATTTATCAAAGGCTTCAGATTTATGTCTCATAAGGTAGACATTGTTAGGAAACGACCCAGTTACGCAGCGGAAAACAAAAACATAAACTCTATGGATCATTCCTTAGAACCAAGATCCAGGTACAAAATCACAGTTTATATAAAATAATCAAATCTGCAGAAAAAATCAGTTCAAGGTTTAAGAAACCATACCCACGTTTGGAGGCTCCACCAATGTTGTCTCTGATCGTGTTTGCTACCGATCCAAGTGTAGGATCGAACCGTAGAGGTCCACACGAAGACAATCAACAAGAACCTAGGAGGGATTTGCTAGATCCTCCTTGGCCTTAAGAAATCAAGAAGAACAAAAGGGAAAAGTTTGATTTTCAATCAAACAGTGAAAGTGGCGTGGGAGAGTGTGTTGGGGCAGGAGGTTTTCTCTTTCAATGAAAAATGGAATAATAAAATAACACACGCCCATTTTCAACTAAAACCTTTTTCTTTTATAGTTGTTATTTTAGTTGCCCTATTCCCATATGGAATGGGCTTGGGCTCCAACCCAAACACCCCCAAATTTGCCAAACACTCCCATTTAGATATTTTAATTTAATTCATCATTATCTCAATTAAAATCAATTAATATATATTTAATATATATATATATATATTAACATTTAACAATAATGATAATTTATTTAAATATATGCGAACATATATTTAAACGGAATTTCACTTATTTAATTTTTCTAACAAATTAAATAAAGGCTACGACCTCAGCAAATTTAATTGCACTGTGAAATTACCAAAATACCCTTTCGTCCAAAAAGACGTAAACGCCCTTCTTTCTTCTGGAGTCCTAAATTATCTTCTATGTGTGTGAACCATAGGCTCCTCATCATACCAGTAGTGTATAGTATCGCGATTAACACCAATTAATCGTCTCACTTATACACAGACCAAGATTGGCCCCTAGCAAGGCATCATGGCCACCCGATAGATTCGGATTCAGCAAAGTAGCTACCTGTCAACGATATGGTTACCGTACAATTCGATCCTTTCATCATTCGTTATCTCGACGAGACGAAGGCATAGAAATAGTGTCAACCCCCAGTTACTCTCGATATTATGTATTCAATTTCTGGACCAATGACCTATATTATAATCCGGATAGAGCAACAACTCAATCCCACTGTGGCCACAGTTTTAGTGTCATCGCCATATACTGAATTGCGCCGTGAGATAACTTCTCCCGTACGGGAGTGATGAATCCTCAATCAATCCACCATAGTCTTGATACACTCGATGCGCCCAATCACCATCGTATTGATAGCTCTGAAAAGAACTGCGTTAGGCTAGTGTCAAACTGCACAAATCGGTGCACAAGGCGCTTCGGTGATCTCAAGTCTAAGGATCACATGCACCACCATTCGTTAGAGGATTTGTTCTATAGACACCTGGGGTTACCATCCACATGGAATCCTCTCGGTAGGTCGGGACCCAAAGGAACTTGTGCGGTGTATTCGCCACAAAGAAGCACCCATGTGTTGCACCAGTTGTCACCAAACAACCTTGACAAGTGAGATCACATCGCTTCGACAACGCTATTCAACACTATGATAGCCTTACCGTATTATCTGTGCCCTAACTTCAGAATAATACTGGGGCTACGGACGTTTCTAGAATGGCGACCTTATGTGCTCATAGGGTTCTCACTATCAAGATTTGAAACACTTGATACCCTCGTCACGGTTCTACCATTCTAAGGACATATATCAATACATATTGCAATAATACTGATTTACGCGATATAGAATAAAATGCCTTTTATTATTGATTAATGAACATTATTACAAAGAGTCAATTCTACAATAATTGATTGGCTCTAGGGCATCTACTCTAACAGACATAACCATATCCACTGAAATCATTAGTAAATGTGATGAAGTATGAATATCCACCTCTGGCCTTAACTGTTAGTGGACCACATACATCACTATGGATGATGCCTAACAGCTCAGTAGCCCTTTCACCTTGTCCTGTGAAAGGAGACTTGATCACTTTGCCTAACAGGCATGACTCCCATACCTCAAATGACTGAAAGTCAAAAGGGTCCAAAACTCCATCCCTTTGAAGTTTTGCAATGCGAGTCTTATTAACATGACACAATCTATAGTGCCAGAGATATGTCTGATTTTGATCGCTATGTTTAGCTTTCTTGGTTTCAATATTGAGAATATCTTTATTGTTTAAATCAAGAACATATAATCCATTATATAACCTTGCAATTCCAAATAGAATACCATTCAAACTAAAGGACAACAATCCATTAGATATCTCAAAATGATACCCTATATTATCCAAAGTGGATACTGAAATAATATTTTTACAAATAGAAGGTACGTGATAACAGTTATGTAGTTCCAATAACAAGCCCAGACAAAGATAAACAAGAAGTCCCTACAATGCCCAATGCAGCCCACATGTGCTCCATTTCCAACTCGTAGGTCCACCCCTCCCTTGGCGAGCATTCTACTCTACCTTAGTCCTCGCACATCAGTACAAATGTGAGTACCACATCCTGTGTCAATGACCCAAGATGTTGAGGGAGAGAAGTTAATCTCAATCATAAACATACCTGAAGTCGTAGTATCTGACTTCTTCTTGCTTGCAAGCAAAGCCTTGCAGTGTTTCCTCTAGTAGCCAGGCTTGCCATAAAAGAAGCAGACGACCTTGCCCTTCCCTATGCCACTCTCAGGACCAAGAGCAACCTGTCCTTTAAGTTTGGGCTTGGGTTTGGCCTTTGCCTTACCCTCCCTTTGCTTTCTCGGGCAAGAACAACCAAGAAACAGCTTAGACTTTTTCAAGTCCTACTCGGCAGTGCTCAGATGTTCAAAACTTCTGATAGGGTTTTCTCCATCGCGTTCATATTGAAATTCATTATGAACGGAGCATAAGAGTTAGGCAAAGATTGTAGAATTAAATCCATTTGTAATTCTGCATCCAACTCAAATCCCAAACTCTCAAGTCTCTCTATGTGCTTGATCATCATTAGCACATGAGGACCAACTTGGGCTCCCTCAGTCAGGCGACTCCCAAATAGTGCTTTCAACACCTTGTACCTCTCATGTCGAGCATTTGTTTCGAAAAGTTTCTTGAGGTGTAAAATAATGGAAGAAGCATCCATGTTCTCATGTTACTTTTGTAGCACAGGTGTCATCGATCCTAAGATCAAGCATTGAACGCCATCAACATCATCAAGGAACTTTTGATAGGTATCCTTTACTTCCTGAGTAGCATCAGGATTAGGCTCAGCCAAGTATGGCTTTTCAAGGATATACAATTTCTTTTCTGACTTGAGTATAATCTGATGATTACGATACCAGTCTGAGAAATTGGATCCATCCAACCTGTTTTCTTTCTCGATTATCGATCGCAGGTTCATAATGCTCATTTTGGTGAATCTACAATTGCAGAAAAATAAAGTCATTATAAAGTTCATTATTATTTAATATGGTCTTTTATTAAACGATGCTCCCATTATTTTACTCAAGTCAATAGCCCTCACTATTAACTCGAAAAAGCCCGCTGACTTTCCTAGTGGACCGAGATCATATCCTTCCCATTTCTAACCTTCGCTTTGGCAAACAAGCCAAAATGAGTTGATTAGGTAGGCCAACAAACTTAATCCACACCAGTTGATAGCTTCTACTATCAACCTCAAATGTGAAAAAGCCGACAAGCCAATCGCACAAGCCAATGGCTTCAACCATTGTCCTCAAATGTGATTCTCAGTAGCAGTAGAGTGGACACTACATGTCACCATATACACACAATATGTGTACTGCTCTACTATGCCTATGACGTGTTTATCAAACTTTGCTTTGACAAACAAGCAAAACCGTCATTTTAAGTAGACCTATCACCATTAAGGAAAACTCCAATGCATTTTAACCTCTCACTGGTAGAAGTGTACCCTTCACTTTGGCGAACAAGGTTTCGACGAACGGTGGTTTGATTAAAACCATGGTGATGGAAGGCTTACGTGACTTAATATACTTTAATTGAGGGTTTGTTGTTTAATGTCTCACCATATTATTATCTTTGTTAGAATGACATTGTTTGGCATGTTATTGAACATTCAAGCTTATCATGCATTCTAAACAAAATATTAAAAACGTGCCAGTACATGGCCCAACTAAAATCGATTTCCTCATGCCTAGAAGAATCGGTGGGTCACGTAGGGGTCCTGTAATAAATATCTTGAGTCTTCAAGTATGGTTGCCTCGTCCTTTGCTCCGTCTTTAAGTACATTACAAATGCATCATACTAAATTTATAATTAGAATAATTATACAAAATTCTTTACATCAATAAATTTAGAAACCTCGATTTACATTCGAGGGGAATGAGATGAGAAGAGGAGAAAGGCAGGACACGTAAGCCCTATTTAATAAATTACAACCATACATACCCAAAAATTTTAAAACATTCACCATAGGTCTAAGGCTCATGTACCATGCACCATGCAATATACAAACAAGTACATAGCATACATTTCAAAAAACAATCAATTTTTGAAATTGGTGGGTTAATTATTGATTACCTCTTGATAATTTACAGATCTACAATTTGGTCTAAAAGTTTTGAAACTTTACAATCTTGCCCCTGCACACTCAGAAGTGCGCTCGCGCGGCGATGAGTTAGATCACCACAGCGTGCGCTGGTTAACTTGAAGTTCATACTCAACGTACGATCGCCACGACGAATGTTGATTTCGTACAGCGCTCGTCCTAAGGACGATCGCCGCGGCGATAGTTTATATCTCCGCGGCGAGCGCTGATTTCGTAATCAGCGTGAACGCCAAATAGGCATGCCGCAGAGATGGATTATATCGCCGCAGTGAGCGTGCATTGATCTGTAGCTCCGGATCAGTTCATACAGTAACCAAAAACACACCAAACAGATTTTGCAATCAATCACACACACTGATTTCAACAAAAATCCATCACCCACTATACCAAACTTGCAGATCATCAACAAATTAAATTTAATCGATTAATTGATTGCTTAAAATATGCTTTTAAGGCAGATTTTACACAGATTCTTTAAGGTAACATATTATCAATCAAATACATGTTATCAACCATCCATATAAAAACTGTAAAATCTAGTACCCTAGCCTCTGATACCACTGTTAGGAAGTGATCCATTTACGCAGCGAAAAACAAAAACTTTTAATAATACGGATCATTCCATAGAACCAAGAACAGGGCACAAATCTACGATTTATATCAAAATAAGAATCTGCAGAAAATTAATCTAGAGTTTAAGAAATCATACGCATGTTTGGAGGCTCCTCTAAGTTGTCTCTGAACGTATTTTGCTACCGACCCAAGTGTAGTATCGAATCGATGTAGTCCACACGAAGACAATCGTAAGGAACTAAGGAGGGATTTGCTATATCCCTCTTTAGCCTTAAGAACAAAGAAGAAATGAAGAGTAATTGATTTTAGACAAAAACCCAAATCTGGCGTGAGAGTGTTTAGGGGCCGTAGCTCTTTCTCTTTTCAATGAATAATCAAATGAATGAATCTCTTTTCTTTTACAAATAACCTTTTTCTTTTATAGTAAAATTTAATTGCCCTATTCCCATATGGAATAGGCTTGGGCTCCAACCCAAACACCCTTTGTTTCTAAACACTCCCAATTAGATATTTATTTTAATTCATCATTATCTCAATTAAAATCAATTAATATATATTTAATATATATATTAACATTTAACAAAAATGATAATTTATTTAAATATATACGAACACATATTTAAACATAATTTCACTTCTTTAATTTTTCTAACAAATTAAATAAATGCTACGACCTCAGTAAATTTAATTGCACTGTGAAATTACCAAAATACCCTTTTGCTCAAAAAGACGAAAACGCCCTTCTAACTTCCTGGCTCTTAAATTATCTTCTATGTGTGTGACCCATAGGCTCCTTATCATACCAGCAGTGTATAGTATCGCGATTAACACCAAGTAATCATCTCACTATACACAGACCAAGATTGGCCCCTAGCAAGGCATCATGGCCACCCGATAGATTCGGATTCAGCAAAGTAGCTACCTGTCAACGATAATGGTTACCGTATAATTTGATCCTTTCATTATTCGTTAACTCGACAAGACCGAGGCATAGAAATAGTGTCAAGCTTCGATTACTCTCGATATTGTGTATTCAGTTACTGGACCAATGACCTGTATTATAATCTGGATAGAGCAACAACTTAATCCCACTGTGGCCACAGTTTTAGTGTCATTGCCATTTACTGAATTACGCCGGGAGATAACTTCTCCCACACCCGGGAGTGATGAATCCTCTGTCTATCCCACCATAGTCTTGATACACTTCTTGATGTAGCCAATCACCATCGTATTGACACTAAAAGAACTCAGGTAGTGTCAAACGACAACCGGTGCACAAGGCGCTCCGGTGATCTCAAGTCTAAGGATCACATGTACCACCATTTGTTAGAGGATTTGTTCCATAGACACTAGGGTTACCATCCATATAGAATCCTCTGGTAGGTCAGTCTAGTGAACTTGCTGCGGTGTATTCGCCTACAGCAAACACCCATGTGTTGCACCAGGTTGTCACCAAACAACCTTGGCAAGTGATCGATCCCCGCCTTTGCGAGTGGTCGTTCAACACTATGATAGCCTTACCATATTATCTGTGCCCTTACTTCATAATAATACTAACGCTACGGACGTTTCTAGAATGGCCACCATATGTGCTCATAGGGTTCTCACTATCAAGATTTGAAACACTTGATACCCTCATCACGGTTTTACCATTCTAAGGACATATATCAATACATATTGCAATAATAATGATTTACGCGATATAGAATAAAATGCCTTTTATTGATTAATGAACATTATTACAAAGAGTCCATTCTACAATAATTAATTGGCTTTAGGGCATTTACTCTAACACTTGCCCATAGGGTTCACCTCCGCTCTCTCAGAGAGAACCCTCACTTCAGATTCCTCAAACCGAGCCCTCATCTCTTCAAAATCATTCTCAAACAATTAAGACATGAGTGATAAATCATTTGTAGACCCACCATAGTCGTGATGTACTTCTTGATGTAGCCAATCACTCTTGTATTGATAACCCTATCAAGATTACGTTTGGTTAGGTCAAACTACACCAATAGGTACACACGACGCTCCTGTGATCTCAAGTCTAAGAACCACATGCACCACCATCTATTAGAGGATGTATTCCATAGACATTAGTGTTACCATCTATATGGATTCCTCTGATGGGTCAATCCAGTGATCATGAATAACAAGCACCCATGCACTACCCCAAGTTGTCACCAAACAACATTGACATGTGAGATTAGTCACTACCTTCCGGTAAGGTCATTCAATGCTATGATAGCCTTACCGTATTATCTATGCCCTAGGTTAGGATAAAACTCTGGCTACAGACGTTTCTAAAATAGCCATCATAAGTGATCATCGGGGATCTCACAATCAAGACTTATCACTGCTTGATTCCTTCTTCACGATTCAACCATTTTGAGAGAATTTATTAATACATACATATGAAATATGCTTTACATAATATAATCAATGCCTTTTGTATATTGAATATTCATGATCCACAAAGTCAACATGCAACAATATGATTGGCTCAAGGCATCTACTCTAACAAAAGGTACTACAAATTCAACATTATGCTTCAAGAAGTCAGACTTAAAGCTACAAGGTTATGTGGATGTTGATATGGCTAGTTACATCTACAACTGCGTAATACTTTCTTTCTAGCTAGTATACTTATAAATAATCATTAAACTAATCAAAAAAAATATATATAAAAATATACATATAAACGAGTAATAAAGTATGGACCCATATTAATTTTTTCTTTATATACAAATATTTACAAAATATACTTAAAATAGCAACTTGATAGTGTAGCCCAACCCTTCCACTGCGTGACGTTCCGGGCGACCGCAACTCACCTATTACCTGCAAAAACATTGAAAACAATGGAGTGAGCACTAATTGCTCAGTAAGTAAACCCACTATGCTACCCTTCTCTCTCCGTTGCTTAAATTCCAAATTTGCTTTCCTTACATCACATTTCCCGATTATTCTCTATTCTTTCTTTGTTCTTCTCTCTGTTCTTTCTCTGTTCCTCCTCTATTCTTTCTCATTCTTTCTCTGTTTTGCTCTCTATTTTTCTCTCAATTTTCTAATTTCTCTCTACTCATGATAAGGAGCTTGATATTATGCATATTCATGATGTAAATGCACAAATGCATAAGTTATGCATTTTCTTTTCTATTTTTCTTATTCTGTTTTCTGTTTCTTTTTTTTATTTCTTTCTACTCTTTCTTTTCTAGTATTTTTTTCTATTCTTTCTTTTCTTTCTTTTTATTCTTTCTTTCTTTTCTTTTCTTGCCGATCAGACTTGGTTGAGGCATGGATTTGGAGCCTTGGCCGTGTGAGTGAATTCTTTAATTTTGGGTACAGCCCTCATCCACACGCACTTCTAACGAACTGTAAAATTCTTCTTTCTGAATTCTGAGGCCACTCACTAAAGGCGGCGTGCATGTGGGACTATGTCACTCATGGCTTCCCATCGCAATAACCTTCTCTTCTTTTTATCTTTTTACACTTCTTTAACTAAAAATTCAAATTTGAATATCTTTAATATTCTCATTTCTTTCTATTTTCTCTTTAACATATTTTAGTGCTTTTTCATGCTCTTATGAATATGTATGCATGTAGTTGGTTTCATGCTTATATTTCTTTCTAAATTCACATGTTTAAATGCAATTATGCATTATGGAATGCAAACATGTCATTCTCTACCTTCTACAAACTCATCCCAAAGTAATACATAATCATACTCATACATGCACTTCTCTTTGGCATTTCATCAAATAACTCATGTGCACAAATCAACACTAATTTGGCTACACTTTTATCTCTATTTTAGGCCACCAAAAATTTGGAATAAACTCCTCCATAATTAATGCCAAATCTGCCTAAAATACACACTTCAAAATTTTCACTTCAACTCTTCCAAATCTCAACCAAACATTCATCAAGTATCACATACACCAACCCAACTTCTTATGGATAGGTTCTAATTATTATTCAACACCAGATCCATCAACAATTCTACATATAACACTAATATATGCATAAAGAAAATTCTCTACGCAACATAACTTAAATTATACTTAGGGTAGGATTTACTTACCTTTGATATGAGCAAATTCAACCCTTTAAGAATCTTCTTTGATCGAACTCTCTTCCTCTTAAATCCTATGATCATAAACCATCAAAATCAACATTTTAAAAATTAAAAATCACTTCTTAATGCAAGGATCTTACCTAAAGGTGCTTGGGATTGAAAATCCACTCAAAAATACCCAAGATCTATGAATTTCTTTTGAAAAAGAAGTGAAGAAATTGAGAGGATTTGGAGGAGAAGTGGCATGAAAATGGGTTAAAGAGTGGCTAGGGTTTCACTCTTCAATCCTTGATATAACATTAAATTATATATAGTTTCCCATTTTGCCCTTGCACTTTCTTTAAAATTTCATCTATGTCCCTTAGTCAATTACCATAATGCCCTCATTTTATTGCATTCTCCATGAAATTCTATCTCTTTTCATTCCCTTCTTTTTCAACTAATTTTGAGTGAAAAGACCATTTTACCCTTAATGCAATTTTAAGGCATTTTATTCACATTTTCTTTAAATAACTTTAGCAAAAATCAACTAAAGGTGTAAGAGCATAAATTAAATTACGTACCTCTATGTGGGCGTTACAAACTGCAAGAGTACCATAGGTTATGTCTTTACATTAGGTGGTACAACGGTTAGTTGGGTTTCAAAGTTATAGAAGATTGTTGCTCTTTCTAATAAAGAGACAAAAGTATGTTGCTATGATAAAAGCTAGTAAGGGACTAGTATGGTTACAATGGTTCCTAGGGGAATTAGGTTAGAATTATGAGAGGAGCACTTTGTATTGTGATCGCCAAAGTGCAATTCACTTAGTAAAGAACCCAGCCTACCACGCTACGTGGTGTGCTGTCACAGGCAACCAAAATTAAAACCTAAAAACACATGTAGTAGTGTGAGTAAGGATCGTTCCCACGGAGATTGTCTAGCCGAGTTTTATGTTATGTGAACAAGGCTAGGGGTTTGAGTAAAACAGAAACAATTTCAGGAAAACAATTCAAATTAAATTATCGAAATCAATCAAAATAACAAACCTTGGTCTAAGTCAACATCCACCATCGGAATTTTGCAACTGATCATCGATGCAAGTATATGAACTATTTTCCTATCTCTCCTTAGTTGTAGTTAATTAGGAAACAAGCGATCTAATTAATCTTACTACTAAACAACCCTAGACAAGCGCTAAAAGGTTTAATATAGTAGTAGCCTTAAGGGCTAGAGAAATCGATGAAGCTGAACAACACAAACACAAGCAATTGTATTTAATTTAGTTGAATGTTCTTCTTAAGATTTACGTAGCAAATTCTTAAACCTTAATTATTACAAGTTAGAGGGATCAAATTATTACGGATTTGATATCTAACTTAGCAGTAGATTGCAACAAATAATAAACTAGTAGGCCTCCTAGTAATTAAATGAAACAATCATGAAAATAGGCATAGAAGAATATCCAATACTCAAAACATATATTGAACACTAAAAAAAAAATAGATTAGATCTCACAGTTTTATTGATTCTGAGGCCTCCGTTTCCTTCGACCAAGTTATAAAAGTTTTAGCCGCTCATGGCCATAATCAAAACTCAAAAGAGAAAATTCCAGAAGAGAGAAAGAGAGGCGTGTGTGTTCCTCCAAATCTGATATCTCTCCCCCTTTAAAATATCCAATTCAAATCTTTTTAATCTACTAAATCTCCTAAAAATATTCTAATATCCTAAAATAACATTTATCCTAATCTGATTAATTGAAAATAAAATAAAGTCCTAATATAAAATAGGAAAGTGGTGTTTCCAGCTATAACTTGCATGCACCAGGTCTTCAAAACTTCCAATAATAAACTGCCTATTTGATTTGCATGAC